>JAYESA010000012.1:4444017-5044017 GCA_036927795.1 Iris macrosiphon | reverse complement strand
GACCCAGAACTCGTTCTGCCCCGATCGAACATAACTCAGATCGAGTTCAGTTTGATCCCTACCTAAAGGTTCTGACTCAAAAATACCGGAGTTCGAATCGAACTCGGCCATGATCGAATCCTGGCTGAGTTTGGTCATGTCATCCCGGACTGGAACGAGCATTCTCCCCCTCTAATCTGATGAGCGGTGCTGACCCAATGGCTCCTAAACTGGATTGCATACATGTTACCCGATGACAAAGTTCCTTCTCTCCCTTGTCATTGATCACCGATCCCCCGAACTGCTTTACATATTCCTTCGTCTCCAGCTCCTCGGCCACCACGTCGACGCTAGCAGTTATGCGCAGCACCTCCTGCACCATTGAGATCCTGCAGATATCAATAATATGGTCAAGATCAAAGTCGCTGACGATCATTACCATAAGTATTGGCTGCATATTCCCGATTTTTTTCTTTGCTACCGTTCCGACGAGCTTCTTCACCCTTGGATGACCCAACCAAGCGGACGTTGTGGTTCCCTTGAGATTCAGTCTCCTTGTAAAACCCCCTTCCTAGAAAATCGTATATACCATTTATTTATTAATTATTAATTAAATTGTAGTAATTAGGGGCTAAATAGGAGAAATAGATTTTTTAATAATTTTTATTTTAGGTGTTCGGGCACTTAGAGGATTTATGGGACCATCAGGAATTTTTCGGAATTTATTCCATGTAGGAGACCCCTTAAGCAGTTGCTAGCCTAATGGTGTGCATTATTCTAATCCATGAAATTTCTTATGAGTATATATATAATATATATGTATACACAAATATATATATGTATATATATATTTAGAAAGGAAAAGAAAAGAAAGAAAAAGAATTATTAAATAAGAATTTACTAATAATAATAATAATAATAACAACACTATACTCTACCATCCTTTAGCAACTTGCTCCCAGGGACCGCCCCCTTCAGCAACTTTAGTAACTCACTAAGGACCCGCCCCCTTCAGCAACTTTAGTAATTGCTAACTCCACAGACCCGACCCCCATTGGCCGCAAACCATCATGCCTCCTATTCTTTTCTCTCTTCCTATCTTATATATATAAATATATATATATATATATATATATATATATATATATATTATTTCATAAAACCCTAACCTAAAATATCCAGACCCCCTCTTCTCATCTAGAGCCGCCACCGCAGCCAGAGAACCCCGCCAAGCCGTCCAAACCATCCCGACGACTCCGACCTCGCGCACTGCAGATTCCCACACGAGGCACCTTCGCTCCGGAGTTGTTTCCCGTCGACTCGCTCAACCAAACGCCGTTCCGTCTTCACCGGTATGCTCACCCCTTAACCCTCTTCCATATTTGTATAATAGCCGACCTCGAAAAACGTGTACCCCTGGGCGAAAAACAGCGCCCAAGTTGGCGCGAGCAGACCGAATTCTGGGATCGCAGAAAACTGCGGTGACCACCCATATTGCCGAGTTCGTATCTCCCACCACAGAGATCCGAATTTGGTGATTCTTTTTGATATGTGTAGAACACTTGACCTAGTTTATTTTCTGTTAAATAACCCTAGATTATTAGCTGCTGTGGACAGAATTAAATTCGTCACAAAACTACGCGAACCCACTTTTTCCAGATTTCCAAAAGTTGGAAAATGGAGCGCGCCCCACCAAACGGGACCGCCCCGCCGTTTACCAAGTGTACCGAATGGTGCACGCAGCGTAACCGGACACGTAAAAATTCGTGGGAACTGATTCGGACGCGTGTGCGCGCCGGAATCAGGCCGTATCCGCGGACACACCCCGTGTCGCAACTTTTGTGGAACTCACGCGTATTTTGTGCACGCTAGTCAGATTGCGACGAAACTTGAGCCACTGGACTCGTGGTAACGCGCTGGTCCTGTGACCCAATTTTCACGCAATTCTGAGACGGTTGACCAAATCGCCAATTGGCGGGCCCCACAGTTGACTTTTTGGACAAAATTGTGTTCGGCTCATCGAAATCCACATTTGGACATACCGTTGGGTTCGTATTGACATCTAGAGTGTTTGACCTATAGTTTGTCCCATTTAGAGACTGTTACCCTCGACACGCTTTTCGGTGCAAAGTGGGCCACACGTGGACCCCACTTTTGCCCGAAATTACCATTTTGCCCCTGTGGCCAAATTGGACGAAAGGGATGTGCTTTTTAGCTATTTTGCTCATTCCGGAAACGTTGGTGATGTTTATTTCAGCATCCGGAGACGTTTGTTCGGAGTCCTTAGTTCCAGGTTCCGTGTCCTTGACATTTGGGCGCGTACACTTTACAGATTTCTTGCCAGGCAAGTATACCTTGCCATTGTACTGTATTTACATTCCATATGAGGCATGCATGTTTATTTTCTGTTTATTTAGTTCATTTATTTTAACTGCTATATAAACTGTGCGCCCAAGGAAACTTGGGTGCAACGACGGTGTCGTCGAACTATGTTTTTATTTATGTATATGCATTGGACCTACTTTATGAGACTACCCCATCTTCATGAGACATTTATGTTTCATTGGCCATGACACTATTCTTACACGAGTGTGACTCACATGTAGGACACGGACTTGCGTATGCGGCTGGCCACCGGTACGTATAGGTCGTGCGACGGATAGGGATAACTGCCAATAGAAACTTTGCATGCTAGTAGACCTGGAGGTTATTAGAGGTATTATCATGTCATGGACATGACATGCTTAGAGCATTGGGTGGGGAGAACAACAAGTAAGGCATTTGGGCTCCTTTGCACTTTCCTTGTGTAACCCGTACGCTCCGCCGGAGATGCGCGGTCATGATGACCACTATATATTATATATTATCAGGCGGGCCTCCGGCGTTCGAAAGTCGTCGTGCCTTTGTAGGCCCCTGGATCTCCAAGAGAACCATGCCAATCCTATTTTAGCCAGATAGCCCACTTGGTGGAAAGTTGTTCTCAAACTGCATTCACATAGATGGTTAGGCGACCCCAATGGATGTTTATTTTCAGTACTTTATTGGCATGTACTTTTTGTATCTTGTTACGTCCCTCTGAGGACCTGGTCCCTTTCCAGATATAGATGAGCAGGAGTACCCGCAGGAGTATGGACCTGGACCTGACGCTACCTATCAGTCTGAGGAGATCTTACCTTCTGATTATATGTAATTCGTTGCAGCTGTTTAGAGATTCTAGTTGCTATTCTTTTTCGAGACATTTATTCTTATATTAGAGTTTATTCTCTTCTCTCTTTAGTAGTTTATTATAGTCGATTTGCAGTGGATTTGTTTCCACCCGACTATCACACTTTGAGATTACTATTTGAGACTGCTTCTTTGATATTCAGTTATTGATTTCCATTTATCCATTATTTGTGCTGTGGATGAGATATAGAACTGCGTGTGACTTGTTGTGACATATATTACCACTGTGGATTGGATATTCATGTACATCGTACGTGTGTATATGGTTTTCATATATTGGAGTTCGTATACATACGGCTGGCGTGTTACGTATTCCTAGTCCTACGTATTTTGGGACTGGGGCGTGACACTCTTGAACCTGCCTATCTTTGTATCCGATACCGAAGCTCCCCCATATACGTGCATCCTCGAGAAGAACATCATGCACTGTACACGTCGTCGACGACCCACAACTCTCTCAGAATTGTGCAAATGGAGATGCGCGTGCCTCAGATTGAGTTTGTTGCATACCTTGATCTCCTTCCTCGCTTTAAACTGTTGAAACAAATGTCACTCCGTGAAGCTTTGGCAAACCGTCCGTTACCAAAACCGGATTCATAGAACAACCCCAGTGTAAACTCCCTCGACCAGATTCCAGCATTTTAGGATTATTTTTAACAATTTAGGATTTATGGCAATATTTTAATTTATTTTGCTTACATATCCTATTGACTTGTGCACCTGTCCATCACCGAATTATTTGGAGCTTTACCTTGACTGTTATCCCCGAACAAAGTTCACATACCTCTCCTAGACATGCCAGCCTATTATTCTGCACTTTGTGCAACTCCCAGATACTCTGTTTTGAGCCTCGTTTTAGACGCACAAATATCGTTACAAACGTACGTATTTAAATTCCTAGATCTGTACCCATCCCTGTTCCAATAGAGATTTGAGGCCCAACATGCACCTGTTTTGCCCAGACAAAAATACGTTAATATTCTACACTGAGTATACTACATTTAGTATATTGACACCGTGCTGAAATTATGGCCCTACCTGCCTCTAAATAATTAGAGAATACCGTGCGCAGTATTTATTAATTAATATATACGATGGCCCGTATCACCCAGAAACCAGCCCCTGCCCAGGCTCACCCCCACCCCCTCAGGACCCTCACACAGCTTTCCCCTTCAATTCTGTGCATTTTAGCATTTTCAGGAATCGGGTGTTTTCCCAGACAATTTCGTAATTGCGTAATTTCCCAAAAATAGGACCTTTACGCAATTTATGAAACTACAGGGACTTTTCTGTAAATTTGCAGTGCGAGGTGTCACCCCCTCATTGGCCGGTGAACCTGCGCCGTCCATTTGGAAGCGGGACCCACCCGAAAATATCTACAGATATTTTAATTGTGTAATTACCAATTTACCCCTAAATAATTTTTCTATAAAAGAAATCCAAAAGAAAACCCTAACCCTAACCTGGCCGTCGGCTACCCCCCCCCCCCCCCGCCGTAGCAGCCGACCCCCCCCTGCCGGTGAGCTCCGCCCGCCGTCCCGACCTCCTTCTCCTCCTCCGCCACTCACCACCACCACCATCATCATCACCACCCCCCCCCCCCTCTTCTCCTTCCCCGACTTCGTCTTCCTCGACTCCGGCCGTCCCGCTCAGGCCACCGTCCGACCGCCTGTGCGTCCCCCGACCGCCTGTGCGTCCCCCGCCGGAGATCTCTCCTCCGCCCCTCATCTCCTTCCCGACCCCCCCTGTGCACAGCCACCCGACCCCCCTGAGCTCGCCACTCGCCACCCTCGACTTCTCGACGAACTCCCCCCCCCCCCCGCCGGCCTCGACAACAGCCATTCCGAGTCTCCTCTCCCTTCCTCCCTGAACCGCTGCGGCCCGCGACCGACCGGAGCCGATCCCCCTCCGCCTGACTCGACCGAGCAGCCCCGCTGCTCTCGGCTGAGCCAAGCTCCTCTCCTTCCCCGAGTTCACCTCCTTCTCCCCAAGCCAGCCTCGCCGGAGTCCAGTCTCGCCAAAGACTCCTCGACCGGGGACCCCACGACGTTCTCGTCCACCCGCCCCTCCCTGAGCAGCCCTCGACTCCCCCGCTGCTGTAAGCCCGACCTCCAAGAGCAGCAGTCTCCCCTCTCTCAGCCGCATCGCCGTGTCCCGATCCGTCGACTCCTCCCTGCTCACCTCCTCTCGCCGGACCACCCATCACCACCACCTATCCTCCTCCGGTGACGACCTGAGCCACCACGGTGAAGCCCCGACGATCCTCCGCTGGACTCTGACCAGGACACGGCAGAACCCAGGACACGACGGAACCCGGACACAGCGACCAGGACACAGCACAGTGACCGGACACAGGAAAATTTATTCTGCGGAGCCCTGTTCAGGTAACCCGTCCTAACTCCTCGTAGTTCCGTTTTTAATTCCGTCAGTTGTAACACGTAGGCTAGATAACCCTCTCGATGCCCGTGCAACCCGTTCGGAGCATCGCGTCCTGTGGGGATCGTGAACTGCGATCCAAAAACAGGAAAAACAACGACCCGATTCACCCCGGAACTGAGTACGCCCCGCCAAACGGGACGACTTGGTCGCACGCGGTCTTTACCGAAACGTGCGCGCCGTTGATACGGACGTGCGGGATTTCGCAGAAGTTGATTTGGATGTGCGTGCACACCGGAATCAACGCGTATCCGCCGACACCGTCCCGTATCCGCCTGTTCTGGAACACGCTGTAACTTTGTGTACACACGTCGGATCGAAACAAAACTTGCGCCATTGGACTCTAGCAATACGCTGGTCCTGTGACCCAAGTTTGGTTCGATTCTGAGAACGTTGGCAAAATCCCGTATCGTGGGCCCCACAGGCTCCACTTAACGGGCGATTTTGTGATCGGCACATCGGAATCCAGTTCTGGACATTCCGTTGGGTTCGTATCGACATTCTGGACTTGTTGACACTAAGTTTGGCAAATTTGGAGACCTTTGACCCTGACACATTTTTCGGTGCAAAGCGGCCCACATGTGGACCCCGCTTTGACCGGAAACTGTCATTTTTGCCCCTGTGTCCAAATTGGACTTAAGGACAGGCGTTTCTAGCTATTTGATATTTTCTGAGACTGTTAGTGATGTTTATTTCAGCATCCGGAGACATTCATTCTGAGGCCATAGTTCTGACTTTTGGCATTTGACATCTGGACGTTATATATTGCAGCTCTCTTGCCAGGCAAGTATACCTTGTCTTGTTGTACTGTTTAAATTCAGTATTTGTTAGTTACATGTTTATTTATCTTGATATTATATAAATGTGCGTGTCCGAGAAAACTCGGGTGCAGTCAACGAAGGCGTTGACGTTAGGACTTGTGTCTGACCTAGTGTCTAGTAGACTCACCTAAAGTTCTGGAGTTATTGGTATGACTTCCCAGGCCTTGCCACTTATCATTACACGTCACAGAGTGAGTTCATGTAGGGACGCGTGCCTCATACGCGACTGGCCATCGGTATGAGCAACACGTGTAACGGTATTTAGCTTAGTTGATTATTTCTACAGAGACTTGCATCATAGTTCGAGATGTCCACGTCGTTTTCATGACTTGTATATCTACATTGGGCGGGAAAGATACTAGTAGACGTATGGGACACCCCCCTCCTTGTATGTTTTTATCCTTCGTACCATGCTCCTTGGAGATGGTCGATTGCAGAGTGCCCTTGAGTCAGGGGGCATATGACACATATACTAGCCAGTCACGACGATTGGTGAATTACGTCAGCATATGTAAACTCCCTCGACCAGATTTCAGTAATTTAGGATTAATTTAGACTAATTTGAATTTATGCAACTTTTTAAAAAATTTATTTATTATATAACCTATTGATTGTACACTTGTTTGTTACACAATTAATTAGGGCATCACCCTAGCTGTTAACCTTAAACAAATTTCACATCCCTGCTCTAGGCTTGCTAGACTACATTTTCTGTATTTTTAGCAACTTCCAGAAACCTTGTTTGGTGCCTCATTTTATTTAATTCCTATTTAAAATTCTGCTCTTTACCCATTCCTGTACCCTAGTGATTTAAGGACCAGTAGGCATCTGTTTTTCCCAACCAAAAAAAACGATAATATTCTACTCTAATTGTATTACAATTATCGTATTGACACCGTAGAAAAATTATGACCCTAACAGCCTCAGAATAATTAATGAACACCGTGCGCAGTATTTATTAAATAATAAATACGATGACCGTATCACCTGCAGAATCAGACTCTGCATCTGCCCAAACTCACCCCACACTGTCCAAAACATTTTCCCCAGCTATTTCCCTCATTTTTGTACAATTTAGAATTTCAGGAAATCAGTATTTAAAATCAGGTAAATTGTGAAATTACGCAAAATACCAATTTCATGCATTTATGCAATTATTGAAAAGTTAGGGTTTAAAATGCAAAATTTCATGCTAGGTGGCCTAACCCTATTGGCTAGACCATAGGTGGGTGGGACCCACCATAAAATCCAGACATTTCTGCTGGAAAATATCTCAAAAATAACAAAATACCAAAATACCCTCACACTTCAAGGTATTTACAACTTTGCCATTATCAAAACCCTATTTAAACCCTAAACCCCCATTCAAATTTCCTACAACCCTTCCCTCCGGCCACCTCCGACCACCGCCTCCGGCCAAACTCGGCCCAACCCTCCGCCCTGACCCCCTCTCCCCTCCGACCAAACCCCACCACCAGCGCCGCCCTGCTCCGCCGTGGCCAGCCTCCACAGCACCCTCCCGACTTCACATTCACAGCACCACCACCACTCCCATCCACCTCCCCCGCCGTCTACGGCCGTCGCCGACCACCGCCAACCTACCCAACCGCCTCGCCGTTATCCCCTCCACCGGACCACCAACCCCCACCTCCCCACGACACCGCCTCCGGCCGCCCTAGCCCCCGCAACCCCCTCGGCCACCCCCAACCCTAATCTGCCACTCCTCCTCCGACGGCCTCCAGCCACCGCCACCGCCGTCGTGAACCCCAGCCACCACCACCAAACTCACCGCCACCCTCCCCTCTTCCAATCCCGCCGCCTGCCCAGCCACCTCCGCCGCTCCTCCGCCGGCCAGCGCCCCCGCAAGCTGCAACTGCTGCTGCTGCTGCCAGTGTACACTGCTACTGCTGCTACTCCTCCGGCCGCCTCTGGCCAGCTCCGCCGCCGTCCTCCCGCCGGCGACACCACGTGGGACCCCCCTTGCCACCTGTAAAGGTATATTATACTATACTATACTAAAATACATAATTATTCTATAATACATGAATATATGTATATAATATATGTATATATATGTATATATATATGTATATATATATGTATAATACTATGTATATTTATATATATCTATATATATTATATTATAATATATATACTATTCTTATACAGTATATATTATAATATATATTATACTTTATATACTTATGTATATACATATTATACTATACATATATAATTATATATGTATATATGTATATGTGTATATATGTATATGTATAAATGTATATATTATATCACAATTACTATTATGTATATATTTAATATTATTAAATATATAAATATATGTGTATACATATATTTATATAATTTGTATATAACATATATATTATCCTGTGCATTTTCCATTTATTTATTTTTCTGCAATTAATTTTCTGCACCTATTATATATATATATATATATATCTATATATATATATTATCTATATGTATATATATTAAATACAGCTGGATAATACAGCTTATTATAAGTATGTAAATTTACATTTCTGCAATGTCATTTATTTATACTATATATATATAATATTGTACTGGATAATACAGTACCTATACTTATGTATTTAATTCCTGCATTGTCTTTTATTCCTTATATATTTATATATAAATATCTATATACATATTTAAATTCTGCACTGTCATTTCAATTTATTATATTATCCAGTGGTCACATATAAACCCTGATAATATTTATATATTATATATTGCTGAATAGTACAGCATTTATATATGTATTTAATTTCTGTCCTGTCATTTCAATTTATCTATTATATTTATTATATATCAGAGGATATACCCTGATAAATACTATATTATAGCAAGTGGATATACCCTGCTACTATATGTTTATACCTGCTTTTATTTGTTCTTTATATACTATATACTGCTATATATATTATATATATATACCTACTATATATATATCTCTATATTATATAGATATATGTTCTATATTACAGCTATGATATTCATGAACCTATCTGTTTTAACAGAAACCATCTTCAGCACAGCCAGTGACCCCCTGTCACCAGCACCTTCACAACTGACTGTGAAATCAGGGTTCCAACACTATCAGGGAGTAGGCAAGTATACCTTGCCAAGTTAAATGTTTAAATTAAATTTGATATCTGCTTGTTTTGAAATTCATATACCCTGATCACCTGAGACTGCCTTGGGTACAGTCAACTGTTATGTTGACATGATATTATCGACTCACCAAACAGCTGAGAGAATATCCTAATATTCTCCTAGACCCCATCACGGGAACACGCAACATAGTTGCATTACATATATGGATGTGAGCTGCGTATTTGATTAGCTACCAGTACGTGTGACCCGCATCACGGATTAGAATAACTCAGGAAATGTACGACTTGACATTTAGTTTCATTGGGATGGAAAAGATAACTAGTAAACGTATGGGACACCCCCTCCAATAATGTTTTATACCTTCGTACCAGTGTTGGTCGATTGCAGAGTTCCCTGAGTCGGGGGCATACGACACCTATACTAGCCAATCGCCACGATTGGTGAATTACGTCAGCGTATGTCTAGCCACACATTCCCATGCGTACTACTGGATCTTTACTTGTATTTTCACTTAGTATGGTTAGCACCCTGTATTTATTTACTTTATTTCAGTATTTACATACATGGCATGTCATTTCCTGTATCTTGTTACGTCCCACTGAGGACCTGGTTCCCTGCCAGATCTAGACGAGGCTTTCTACCCCACTGTGTACGGGCCTGATCAGGAGGCCATATGTGCTACAGAGGAGGAGCTCGAGGAGACACCCTCAGAGTAGGCTTGACCCTAGATGCTGCTACCTGGAGATGGAGATGTTTTGCTCAGATAGACACTACTTAGTCTATCTGATTTTTCTGCGCTATTATCAGTTGTTGTAGTAGGCTTGTATTCTCACCATTTGTGTACTATATCAGACTCAGTTTATATATATTAGCACTTGCTTTTCTGACATTTTCCTGTGGATGAGATAGATTTGACTATGTTATACTTGTAGTATTTTAGGACAGCGTAGCACGTTTCTTTGGGTCCATTCAAAATGGATTAAGCTCTTAGTGACGTGACAGCTGGCCAGTGACACGTGGCCTAGTTCCTGACATTTTGGGACTGGGGCGTGACAGCATATGTCTAGCCTACACATTCCCATGCGTACTACAAGGTCTTTACTTGCATTCACTTAGATGGTTAGCACACCCCATTTATTTATTCAGTATTTACATTATGGCATGCTTCTATGTATCTTGTTATGTCCCTCTGAGGACCTGGTCCCTTTCCAGGTGTAGATGTTCATGAGTATTCGCGGGAGCGCAGATCCGGACAGGCTACTTATTTTTCGAGGAGATCTTCGAGCCTCGTGTTGGTTAGATGTTGTATTGATACGGGGTTTATCTTGTTCATTGTATATTCTATTTCGGCAGTGGATTTGTTTCCATCCGACTGTCATTCTTTAGATATCTGTATTGAGATCTAGTTACCTGGTTATTGGTTATTCATGTATATTTGATTTCTATGGATGAGATTTAGATATTACCCTGTGACTTGTGATTAGTTATACCACTGGTGAATTATTGTTCATTATACAGCGTACGCTTGTATTATGGTTTCCATATATTGGAGTTGCCATATATACAGGCGGCTGGCATGCTTACGTGTCCTAGTCCTACGTATTTTGGGACTGGGGCGTGACACCAGTCTAGAGGAAGACCAGTTGTCCTAAGACCAACAGATCGACCCTCAATCTTTGACTCACCTCCATTTGTCGCTTTGTTTCGACGAATCGAATCATTCGTATCCCTCAAAACATCTCAAAGACCTCCCAAGACAAGTTTTCGACGATCCACAAACACCTGTCGAATATCCGATGGTCGTGGTCTGCGTGTACAACTCAGCGGCTTGAGCATGTACATACTACAATATAAATCTCCTCGAGACGGTTGTTGAAAACCCTTCGTAAGCTTCCAATCTTTGTTCTCAAATAAACTGCGACAACCATCATCCGCCAGCCTCACCACCGAAACCAAGTTATAGCGCAAACTCGGTACATGTCGCACCCCTTAAGAACAAGGCTCTCGTCAAGCTCCGTTGTCAAGTGCATATCATTGATGTCCTCAACTGCAGCAGTTCCTTTGTTGCCCCTATTCACACGTCCAAATCTACCGCCTTGATATGACGTAAAAATCCTCTGTGGAGTGGCGTGATACGACGTCTGTGTCCAAGACCCAATCGCCTTCATGACACATGCCATAATGTTCCTCTACGTCGGTTGTTGCGATGATGAGATCTCTCGTAGTCGTGAGATCCACCTTATCATCCTTGTATTTTGCCTTCTCAGCTTTGAACTTCATGCAATTTTTCTTAATATGACCCCTTTTACCACAGTGATAGCAGTCCTCCTTGCGATCCACAGTCGCAAGATCCCGAAAACTTTCCATGTTCTCGCATGTGACTTGAGTTTTTTCTTTCCGTAGGAAGCAAGCATAGCGGACTCCTGCGACGATTCAATTTGCTTACACCGAACCTCATCGTTCAACAAACTAATTTTGACTGTCTCTATTGTGACAACTCAATCCGGTGCGGAGTTGTTTACCGATACCACCAACATCTCCAAGCTTTCCGACAAAGAACTCAAAAGCAGAAGGGCCTGAAGCTCATTATCTTCATCGCAGACAGTTGATTGATGATACCATGAACCTTGTTCAGATATTGGGCCACCGGGACATCCTCCGTATACTTCGAGTTGACGATTTGGCGAATAAGAAATACCTTGTTGCCAGCCATCTTCTATTTGTACAACGAATGCAGCTTCTCCCATAATGCTTTTACCGAACTCTCTATGAACACGTGGTGAAACACTTAATCATCCAGCCATTGGCGGATGAATCCAATAGTCTTCTAATCCAATCATTTTCGGACATCAGCAGCTTTTTCCAATGGCATGGCGATGTCGTCCCCCAACGGACCATACAAGTCTTTGCACCAGAGTAGATCATCCATCATTGGCTTTCAAATCGTCCAGTTCCCCCTGTAAAGGTGATCATACGTGTGTCCATCTGCTCCGTAGAGATGGTTGCACCTTCCATCCTGAGAACCTGAGAGTTCTGATACCAGATATTGGGACCAAAAGTGCTAATACCGTGCTCCAATACCGTATCTGAAACTGACCGCAGCAGAAACTTAGGCCAACCCACTTGAGATAACCAACCACGCGTCTACCAGAATGCCAAGACAGATAAAACATAGTATATGTTCGGTGACTAAGTCACCTAAATAAATCACAATGTTTATAACTTCAAGTAGAATTACAAGATTGAATAAACTATGTTGAATCATTTGCCCAAAGATTCAACTCCCTCGCCGAACTCAAGAAGAAAGAGAGAGATTACAACTGAAATCACTCACACAACCCCGTAGCGATATTCCTATACGAAGACAATAACATTCCGCACAGATTTTCTCTTCTTGTTGTCTCGAACGGCGAGCCATAAGAGCAAAGTACGGACTTTCTCTTAGATTCCACCGCAGCCAAACGCCCCCCCCCCCTTAGCCGCGACATATTAATTAAACCGAACCGAACTCTCTCTCCACTCTCCCTATTCATATATATATATATATATTATTTCTCTAAACCCTAAACCTAAAACCTCCAGACCCTCCTCTTCTCATCTAGACCTAGAGAGCGCCGCCACCGCAGCCGGAGAACCTCGTCAGGCCGTCCAAACAAATCCCGACAACCGCGACCCCGCGCACTACAGATTCCTACAGCGAGGTATCTGCGTTCCGGAGTTGCTTCCCGTCGACTCGCTCAACCAAACGCCGTCCCGTCTTCACCGGTATGCTCATCCCTTAACCCTCTTCCATATATGTATGATAGCATACCTCGAACAACACGAAACCCTAGGCGAAAACAGCGCCAAAGTTGGCACAAACAGACCGAATTCTGGGATCGCAGAAAACTGCGGTGACCACCCATGTTGCCGAGTTCGTATCTCCCACCACGGAGATTCGAATTCGATGATTCTTTTTGGTATGCGTAGACCACTTGACCTAGTTTAATTTTTGTTAAATAACTCTAGATTATTAACTGCTGTAGACAGAATTAAATTCGTCACAAAACCCCGTAAACCCACTTTTTCCAGATTTCCAAAAGTTGTGAAACGGAGCGCGCCCCGCCAAACGGGACTGCCCCGTCGTGTACCAAGTGTAACGGACGGTGCGCACAGCGTAACCGGACACGTAAAAATTTGTGGAAACTGATTGGGACGCGTGTGCGCGCCGGAATCAGCCCGTATCCGCGGACACACACCGTGTCGCAACTTTTGTGGAAGTCGCGCGCATTTTGTGCACGCTTGTCAGATTGTGACGAAACTTACGCCACTGGACTCGTGGTAATGTGCTGGTCCTGTGACCCAATTTTCACGCAATTCTGAGATGGTTGACCAAATCGCCAATTGGCGGGCCCCACAGTTGACTTTTTGACAAAATTGTGTTCGGCCCATCGGAATCCACATTTGGACATACCGTTGGGTTCGTATTGACATTTAGAGTTGTTTGACCTATAATTTATCCCATTTAGAGACTGTTACCCTTGGCACGCTTTTCGGTGCAAAGTGGACCACAAGTGGACCCACTTTTATCCGAAATTACCGTTTTGCCCCTGTGTCCAAATTGGACGAAAGGGAAGTGCTTTTTAGCTATTTTGCTCATTTCGGAAACGTTGGTGATGTTTATTTCAGCATCCGGAGACGTTTGTTCGGAGGCCTTAGTTCCAGGTTCTGTGTTCTTGACATTTGGGCGCGTACACTTTACAGATTTCTTGACAGGCAAGTATACCTTGCCATTGTACTGTATTTACATTCCATATGAGGCATGCATGTTTATTTCTGCTTATTTTAGTTCATTTATTTTAACTGCTATATAAATTGCGCGTCCAAGGAAACTTGGGTGCAACGACTATGACGTCGTACTATGTTTTTATTTATGTATATGCATTGGACCTACTTTATGAGACTACCCCATCTTCATGAGGCATTTATTTTTCATTGGCCATGACACTATTCTTACACGAGTGTGAGTCACATGTAGGACACGGACTTGCGTACTCGGCTGGCCACTGGTACGTATAGGTCGTGCGACGGATAGGGATAACTGCCAATAGAAACTTTGCATGCTAGTAGACCTGGCAGTTATTAGAGGTTTATCGTGTCATGGACATAACATGCTTAGAGCATTGGGTGGGGAGAACAACAAGTACCGCATTTGAGCTCCTTTGCACTTTTTCTATTGTGCGTCCGGATTCTCCGTCGGAGATACGGGTGGTGATGACCACTATATATTATATTATTATCAGGCGGGCCACCGGCGTTCGAAAGACGACGTGCCTTTGTAGGCCCCTGGATCTCCAATAGAGAACCATGCCAAATCCCAATTTTTAGCCAGATAGCTCACTTGTGTGGAAAGGTGTTCTTAACTGCATTCACTTAGACGGTTAGGCGACCCCGATGGATGTTTATATTTCAGTACTTTATTGGCATGTTTATATGTATCTTGTTACGTCCCTCTGAGGACCTGGTACCCTTCCAGATATAGATGAGCAGGAGTACCCGCAGGAGTATGAACCTGGACCTGACGCTAGCTATCAGTCTGAGGCGATCTTACCTTCTGATTATATGTGATTCATTGCAGCTGTTTAGAGATTCTAGTTGCTATTCTTTTCGAGACATTTATTCTTATATTAGAGTTTATTCTCTTCTCTCTTTAGTAGTTTATTATAGTCGATTTGCAGTGGATTTATTTCCATCCGACTATCACACTTTGAGACTGCTTCTTTGATATTCAGTTATTGATTTCCATTTATCTATTATTTGTGCTGTGGATGAGATATAGAATTGCGTGTGACTTGTTGTGACAGTATATTACCACTGTGGATTGGATATTCATGTACAGCGTACGTGTGTATATGGTTTCCATATATTGGAGTTCGTATACATACGGCTGGCGTGTTACGTATTCCTAGTCCTACGTATTTTGGGACTGGGCTGTGACATGTTTTTAGTGGTGGCCCATGCAGGTCGAGAATATATTGTCTCGGTTACGTAACTGTACCGAACAAGCCTGCGTATAGGAATAGAGTATAAGGATCTCATCCACGCTTGACTGAAACTCATCCTTCTTATTTAATACTCGCATCCTGTTTGATTCCTGTACTTTTTCTAATCGTTTCGTACATCACCTGCAGAGAGATAGATTTGCAAAATGGATGTACTGCCGCCGATGGCGACACAACTTCTGGAGTCAATGGTCAGACTCAAGGAGGGACCCCAACGATTCCTAGGCTTCTGGGGCCAGATGGACAGACTCACACTCCAGTTCCATCTGATCTTCCCGCTTCACCTATTGGGAACCTTCCAGCTCTCCCAGTACCGCAAGATGGCCAAGCGTAGATGTTCCAATTCTTTCAGATGATGATACAGGAACAGAGGCAGCAAGCAGCCGAGCAGAGGCAAGAATTTTTGGCAGCACTGGAGAGGATGGCTGCATAGGCTACTGTACCAGCCTAAGCACTAGCTCCAGTACCTCGAGCTAGGGTTGGATCAGTAAAGGATTTTATTCAGATGGGTCCAAGGCAGTACAAGGGCACTGAGAGCCCGGAGGAGACTACCAACTGGATCACTCACACGCAGAAGCTACTGGAGGCATCGCAGTTACCTACGGACCTATGGATGACGGGTGTACGGACGCTTCTAGATGGTAATGCTCATCACTGGTGGGAATCCATGGAGCGCCAGTTGGGTACTTACCAGACTTGGGAGCAGTCTTGGAGTGCTTTGAGGGAAAGTACTTCCCGGACACCATCAGAGATACATTGTACGATCAGTTTCTTCACTTGGAGCAGGGGAACCGAACAGTGGACGAGTATGATGCCGAGTTTAGTCGACTCAGCAAATATGGCGCTGCTTTGATACCAAATGACTTGGCTAAGGCTAAGAGGTTTCATCGAGGACTGACCCAGGAGCTACAACATTATACAAGCTCGCAGTCCCGAGTCTCTTATGCTGAACTACTGATAGAGGCCAGATTGCAAGAAACCATTAGCAGAGGAAAATGAGGTCAGCTGAGGACACAACAAGGATCAGCAAGGATACAGCAGGGACCGACAAGGACACAACAGGGAGGACCTATCAGACGTCCCTTGGCACAACAGCATCAGCAACACCGAGCAGTACCGTACCAGAATCCGAGGAAGCCCTACTGCAATTATTGTGGGAGAATCGAACATATTTTGAGAGATTGTCGGACCCGCTTGGGTCAGTGTATGAGATGTGGCTCCGGACAGCACATGGCGAGAGACTGCCCAATGCAGGCATCGACACTACCACCGCCAGCACAGAGACTAGCGCTTCCAGCACCGAAGCCAACTCAGCAGATGACTGGACCGGGAGCACCTCGACCCCCAGCAGCAGGAGGATTTCAGAGAGGACCACCGCTACCTACCCAAGAGGAGCAGTATATGAGGGCCGGACATGGACAGCCGCAGAGGAACGGGCGAGCTTTTGCATTGGAGGTAGATGACATGGATCATGAGGTGGATGTCATAGCAGGTATTACCCTTGCTTTTACTTTTCCTGCTGTGACATTGTTTGATACGGGAGCCACCCACTCATTCATATCATCTAGTTTTATTGACAAACACAACATTGCTTCTACACCTTTATCTAGTTGTGTTAGAATTCTTACCGGAGGAGGAGTTGTACCAGTTAGCCGAGTTTGTAGATCGGGCCCTATGATGATACGTGGCAGAGAGATGAACGTCCAACTCTTAGTCCTTCCTATGCCATCTTTTGATATTGTGCTTGGAATGGACTGGCTAAGCAAGTACCACGCTTTCTTCGATTGTTTTGGAGGAAGCATTCTTTTTAAGGTACCATGCCAGCCTGAACTTGAGTTTGCTCGAGGATCCACAGAAATCCTTGATGGTATGCAACTCGCAATGGACGATGTTTTCTATCATCCTATTATTTCAGAATTTCTAGACGTCTTTCTAGAGGATTTGCCAGGACTACCCCCAGACAGAGATGTAGAGTTTTTAATTGAATTAGCACCCGGAGCAGCACCTATAGCATCGCATGTTTACAGACTGGCGAAAATGGAGATGGATGAGCTAAAGGCACAGTTGAAAGAGCTAGAGGAGAAAGGTTTCATCCGACCGAGTGCATCACCCTGGGGAGCACTAGTATTGTTTGTACCCAAGAAGGATGGGTCAGTGCGTATGTGCATTGACTACAGAGCCTTGAATGCAGTGACAGTGAAGAACAAATATCCATTGCCACGCATTGATGACTTATTTGATCAACTCAGTGGAGCCAAGGTGTTCTCAAAGATAGATTTGAGATCGGGATATCACCAGGTGAAGGTACGGAAGCAGGACATTCTGAAGACCGCATTCAGAACAAGATATGGGCACTACGAGTTTTTGGTCATGCCATTTGGATTGACCAATGCTCCAGCAATCTTCATGGACTTGATGAATCGAGTCTTCCATCAGTACTTGGACCAGTTCATGGTCATCTTCATAGATGATATACTTGTCTATTCGAAGAGCCACGAGGAGCACGAGGAGCATCTGCGGATTATTCTAGAGACTTTGAGGAGAGAACACTTATATGCAAAGCTCAGCAAATGTGAGTTCTTCTTGGACAGAGTTTCATTTCTTGGGTATGTTGTTACAGGAGATGGTATTTCTGTTGATCCAGAGAAGATCTCAGCAGTTGAGACATGGCCTGTTCCTAAATCAGCAGCAGAGGTGAGGAGTTTCCTTGGACTTACGGGATATTACCGACGGTTCGTGGAAAACTTCTCAAGGATAGCGGCACCTATGACTCGTTTGACTTGTAAGGATCAAGAATTTATATGGACCGACGAGTGTCAAGCCGCCTTTGAAGAGTTGAAGAAGCGACTGACTACAGCACCAGTATTGACTATTCCGTCAGGATCAGGAGGTTATGTGATCTACAGTGATGCTTCAGGGAAAGGCTTGGGATGCGTATTGATGCAGCATGGCAAGGTGATTGCATATGCATTTAGGCAGTTGCGAGTACATGAGAAGAATTATCCGACTCATGACTTGGAACTTGCAGCCGTTGTATTTGCTCTGAAGCTATGGAGACATTACTTATATGGGGAACGAGTGAAGATCTATACAGACCACAAAAGCCTCAAGTACGTCTTCACGCAGAAGGAGTTAAATATGAGGCAACATCGATGGCTCGAGTTGATGAAAGATTTTGAGATAGAGCTACATTATCATCCAGGCAAGGCTAACGTGGTAGCAGACGCGTTAAGCCGGAAGCCAGCAGCTTATTTCTTGACAGCACAGAGGGAACTATTGGAGGACTTGCAAGAGCTTGGCATTGAAGTGATATTACCCGGAGCAGATGGGACACTAGCCAACTTGCAAGTACAATCATCATTAGTAGAGAGGATTAAGGCAGCTTTGCCTACAGACGCCAGATTCCGGAGACTGAAGGAAAGGACAGAGGCCGAAGAGCAGACATGATTGCGCATTCATGAGGATGGGATATTACGATGTGGTGATCGTCTTTATGTTCCAAATAGAGAGATTCGACAGGAGATGATGGCAGAGGCTCATAGTTCGATTTATTCTATTCATCCTGGAGGCACTAAGATGTATCGCGACTTACGACAGCACTTTTGGTGGCATGGAATGAAGAGAGAGATAGCTCGCTTTGTAGCTAAATGTCTGGTATGTCAATAAGTGAAGGCGGAGCACCAAAGGACAGCAGGATTATTGCAACCACTTCCGATTCCAGAGTGGAAGTGGGAGCACATCACTATGGACTTCGTCACGGGCTTTCCCAAGAGTCCGAGTGGAAGAGATACAGTGTGGGTAATAGTGGATCGACTCACCAAGTCATCCCATTTCATACCTTTTAGAGTTGGCCAGTCTACAGAAGCTTTAGCTGACTTATATATGAGGCAGATCGTGAGATTGCATGGCATACCAGTCAGCATTGTATCGGGCAGAGATTCGTGCTTCATATCGCACTTTTGGAGGAGCATGCAAGAGAGTCTTGGTACTCGTCTGAAGTTCAGTACATCTTACCACCCGCAGACAGATGGGCAGTCAGAGCATACTATTCAGACCTTGGAGGATATGTTGAGGGCTTGCATGATAGACTTTGGAGGATCATGGGAGGACCACCTATATCTTGTAGAGTTTTCTTACAACAATAGCTATCAAGCGAGTATTCAGATGGCTCCGTTTGAAGCATTGTATGAAAGAAAATATAGGTCTCCTATGTGTTGGAGTGACGTGGGAGAACGTCAGATTCTGGGACCCGAGATGGTGGTCAACATCGTAGAGACAGTCAAGAAGATTCAGGGACACTTGCGAGCAGCGCAAGACAGGCAGAAGCAGTGGACAGACCTTCATCGTCGTCCCATGGAGTTCAAAGAGGGCGATCATGTCTTCTTGAGGATATCACCGACCAGAGGCACCATTCGATTCGGAGGGCGCGGCAAGTTGAGTCCAAGGTATATTAGACCATTTGACGTGCTCGAGAGAGTTGGAGAAGTGGCATATCGACTTGCGCTACCACCTTCACTGGAGGGAGTACATGACGTATTCCATGTGTCGCAGCTCAGGCGATATGTGGCAGACAGCAGTCATGTTCTCGATCATTCGGAGATCACCATTGGGCCGAGCTTGTCATACCAAGAGCAACCCGTGGGAATTCTTGATCGTCGAGAGAAAGTGTTGAGGAACCAGTCTATTCCCTTGGTTCGCGTAGCATGGAGGCATGGCGCGCCAGGAGAATCAACTTGGGAGCGCGAGGACGACATGCGCAAGCATTTTCTGAACCTATTCGCAGACCAAGGTATGAATTTACTTTGTTAATTTATATCTTATACCATCCTTGACATTCTATCGTGGCTTAATTTTAATTTTGAGGACGAAATTTTTATAAGTTGGGTAGAATGTAAAACTCCATTCCTAAAAATCGTATATACCCTTTTTATTTATTATTTATTAATTTAATTGTAGTAATTAGTGGCTAAATAGGAGAAATAGATTTTTAATAATTTTTATTTTAGGCGTTGGCGCACTTAGAGGATTTATGGGACCATCAGGAATTTTTCGGAATTTATTTCATGTAGGAGACCCCGTGAGCAGTTGCTAGCCTAACGGTGTGCATTATTCTAATCTAGAATTTTTCTTATGAGTATATATATATATATATATATATATATATATATATATATATATATATATATATATATATATATATATATATATATATTTTAAAAAGAAAAAGGAAAAGAAAAGAAAAGAAAATATAAACAAATAATAATAATATTACTAATAACTTAAAGCAACTTAGCAAGCAAACTTTAGCAAACCTTTCCATTACCTTATTCCTTAGCCACAGCAAACCACATTGACTTTAATTCCACCGCAGCCAAACGCCCCCCCCCCCCTTAGCCGCGACATATTAATTAAACCGAACCGAACTCTCTCTCCACTCTCCCTATTCATATATATATATATATATATATA
Organism: Iris macrosiphon; assembly: GCA_036927795.1. Taxonomy (NCBI): domain Eukaryota; kingdom Viridiplantae; phylum Streptophyta; class Magnoliopsida; order Asparagales; family Iridaceae; genus Iris; species Iris macrosiphon. Next base: position 5,022,902 of record JAYESA010000012.1, on the reverse strand, counting down.
TATATATATATATATATATATAATTTCTCTAAACCTAAAACCTCCAGACCCTCCTCTTCTCATCTAGACCTAGAGAGCGCCGCCACCGCAGCAGGAGAACCCCGCCAGGCCGTCCAAACAAATCCCGACGACCGCGACCCCGCGCACTGCAGATTCCCACAACGAGGTACCTGCGTTCCGGAGTTGCTTTCCGTTGACTCGCTCAACCAAACGACACCCCGTCTTCACCGGTATGCTCACCCCTTAACCCTATTCCATATATGTATGATAGCAGACCTCGAACAACACGAAACCCTAGGCAAAAACAGCGCCAAAGTTGGCGCAAACAGACCGAATTCTGGGATCGCAGAAAACTGCGGTGACCACCCATGTTGCCGAGTTCGTATCTTCCACCACAGAGATCCGAATTTGATGATTATTTTTGGTATGCGTAGACCACTTTACCTAGTTTAATTTCTGTTAAATAACCCTAGATTATTAACTGCTGTAGACAGAATTAAATTCGTTACAAAACCCCGTAAACCCACTTTTTCCAGATTTCCAAAAGTTGTGAAACGGAGCGCGCCCCGCCAAACAGGACCCCCCGTCGTGTACCAAGTGTACCGAACGGTGCGCGCAGCGTAACCGGACAAGTAAAAATTTGTGGAAACTGATTCAGACGAGTGTGCGCGCCGGAATCAGCCCGTATCCGCGGACACACACCGCATTTTGTGCACGCTTGTCAGATTGCGATGAAACTTGCGCCACTGGACTCGTTGGTTTTGGGATTTACTTGTTTTCCTTGAACGGTTTCGATGGTTTTCATTATTTTCGTTCATTGAACTGCACTTTAATTTTCGAGATTGGAAAAGTGGAAGAGGTATTGATCGAGCTGTTCGTAATGCAGGTGAACGAGCAGTAGGCGGCTTGCGAACGGAGTCGTGAAGCGCCTCTTTCTTTCTCCCTTCCAACAATCCAAGTGAGTGGCTACCATCCCGATTAGCTAGCCCTGCTTCCAAGTCTTCATACCTAAATCCCTTGCAATCTTGTTGCCCCGATCAAACGATACCAAGTAATAATAAAAGATACCAAGATAAAAAGGGAATAGACTTGGATTGTATTGCTTGTCATTCAACTTGGGAACGATTACTTACACTGCATGCTTGTTCGTTTGGAATGTTCATCATATGCTTCAATTTTAGTTAGAATACATGTTTCTTATATAAATTGTGCTATGCATATGGAACACACTTTGATTTGGCATAGATTGATCAGTAAGACTATGCAAAACCGTTTGGCTATGGAGCTTGCTCCATATTCGTTCGAAATTCGTTTGAAATGATTTGAACTAAATGATGCTTGGTCACGGACAACTTGTGCACAAGGTATTTTGGCTTCCGCGGACGGTCGCCAGGGCACTGGGACCGATCCGATCCGGGCGGAAGAGTTCGTATAGTCGTTTGTCATGGACGGGATGCTATGTAGCGGGGCTCGCCACCTGCGTTGCATATCATTCTTGTCCCGAGACTATAACCCGTCCCTTTGTGGCATCATGCCAGTGATCCCTGTGTATATTTAAACATGTTGCAAACTAACTTGTGTCTTCGTGGCAGGGAAGGCAAGGTAAGTATTGTGCAGGTGATTCAGACGGGCAGGTAAAATCCACCGAACGGTAGCAAGTTCATTTCAGTAAATTTTTATATGCTGCTTACTTGTAAATGAACTAAGGCAAGATAGAAACCCACAAAATATGCATGCTTCATTAAAATAACGTGTTGATTGGTATAGTTCGGTTAGCTCGCCTTCACCAGTATGTTTCGACATACTGACCCTCTTTGAAACAGGTTCTCCGCACTAAGGCGAACCGAGCGAGGAGCCGGAGTCGTCTTCCCGATCCAGTCCAGCTGTTGGCGCATCCTGACCGCGCCGCATTTTGAAGTACTTGAAGAACCAGGAGCTTGCAACTCTTTATACACAATGCAGCTTCGTGGCAAAGCCGTCCTCCAGCCCGGAGGTCTTTATCATTTTGAAGTTTATAAAGGGATGTAATGTACAGGACTGCTATCTCATTTTGAGTCAACACTTTTGTAAGCCCGTGCGGCATATTAGCTAACTCGTTCAAGAGTTTGTAATAGATGTTCATTATCAATAAAGAGAACTTTTCTATGTTTCAAATCTGTGTTTCAATTTATCTGCGTACTCTGAATATGTGCTTGTTATGCAAATATGTGCTTGTTATGCAAATCATTAAAGCCTTGTGCGGGCGCAACCCCAGGCCCGCACGGCGGTCACGATTCGGGGGACGCCTCAACGATTCTACGGAATCTGGTCGTGACACTCCTCGCTCTCATCTACATTGTAGAGGGGTAGCATTTTCTCATTTCCTTCTTCAATCCCTAGTGAACAATACTAGGTCGTCAGAACGACAAGCAAGTCCTCGGTCAAGAACGGTAAACAATGAAAGATATGATATTAGAACAAAGAGCAATAGTTAAAGGAAATAAGAGAATAACATAATATGATATTCACGACTTGAATAATCTCTAATCTAATTATCCTATAGTATCTATAATCAATCATCACAAATCCTATGTCACTATCACAATACACAACCAATTTCCTAAATGATGATGCAATTTTGGAGAACAAGCCTTAAATAACCACTTCACCTAGTTTCCTGCCACAAATCCCGTTGTGAAGGATTTTGGTGTGACTTGAATGGCACGGTGCTTAGAATCCGGCCCCGCCCTCATGGCTTAATCTTAAATTCACCTATTCGAGTATTATAATTCGAGATAGGTGTGTTTTTAATTGGTGACTTGAAAATAGGATGGCACGGGGTTATGATCCGGCCCAGCCCCTCATGGGCAACATAAAGTGAGCTAAGCCTCACCCTCTCACTTCATAAGGCCTTGCGAGAGAGCCTAAACCGCTGAATTCAGCCAGAGTTTAAAATTATGTGGCAGAATTTCGTAGGTGGTCATTTATGCTGTTCTCCCCCGCCCAATGCTTCTAGCCTAAAACTACAATCATTCCTTATTCTAATTATTTTATAGGTTGAGTCTCTGCTCTGTATTGTCTTAACCGTTTGTTTAAAAATGGAATGCAAGTCCAGGATGCTGCAAAATATTGACTTGAGCACAAATATTTAATCACATAATTCAAGGTATCGACTATCACAGAGCAGGTCATCAGTTGGTTTGAATTAATTTCCTCGTGTCCGTGTCCTATGTATTCTAGACTTCTACTAGTTACTCCTAATTAAAAGTAAAATCTCTAGTGGTCTGTAGTGTGTGAATCTAGGGTTTAGGTATCGGGATGTCGGCGATATTTAGGAATATCGAAATATTGGTTAACTCCCGGAATTCTTAAAATTTTCGGCAGAGTTTCCTTTGTATTCTGCTCCCGGAAATTTTTAACAATTCATAATTTCCACCCGGAGCAACCCTCCGTAGCATTCCCGGGCTCGCCGACCCCTTCGGTGGAGCAACTCTCAACACCGGAATACATGCAGTTATTAATAATATCATTATCTTCTAAGTAGGTAAGGAGATTTTCTTACCTTGGAGAATTAGCTAGTTTAGTCACAACCTTAGCTCGACAATCCGTTAAGTATTTACAGGACAACAAAAGTAAATGTTAGAAGCATAATGATTCAAAACATATGTCAATATTTCAATGACTAGATTAGTTATTAACACATCCAAGTATCATATATACTAAATGTTCCTTAAGTATAAATCTTATATTTTTAAAGAATACATACATAACTAGGCATATTTATAAGGCGTGGAAATTCTTCTCTTGCATATAATACAATTCTAGATCCTATACGTAAATCCGAAATGGTATATAATTACTTCTATCTCCGTATGTCTTCTAAAGAGGTAACTTTCTAGATACGTATTATAACTATAAATTTTTCTAATGTACCACTAAAAATCAATATACACATACTTATATGAGTTATTAATGATGTAAATAATCATGTTCAAATCTAAGTCATTTAAATTGTATCTCATACTAGCGTTCGTACCGAAAGAGTAATCGGACAAATTCAAGTTATACCAAACTATTCCAATTCATCATCGGGATTCTTATATTTTAACCTAGCTCCTCACTCTCCGAATTTATCACAATTAATCTTCATAATTATAATGACACCAAGCTATGTACTATTATTTTGTTTATATGAACAAGTGTATTCCTAATTATATATATATATATATATATATATATATATATATATATATCACAACATGATTCTATAATACATCCATAACGTCATCGTATAATGTCAAGTATTTTATTTTGGTGTCCTAATATAGGGATTGATATCAAGAACAACTTGAGTTTCTAATTTAAATATATTTCAACTAATAATACAAACAATTAGGAAAACCAAATTGGAAGGAGATGAATGAGGACTTGCCTTGGTTAAAGTTCTTCCAAATGTCGATGTCGATTCCCTAATTCAGGAGAAATATTGGTTAATAGGATCAAAACCAATTCCTGGAAACTTAATTTTGAATTATGGAAGAAGAGAATTGGGGAAAATTAATATACCTAGGTTCTTTGGAAGAAGGGGAGGAACTCTGTGGTGTTCGTGTCCGGCGATGAGGCGGCATGTCCGACGAGGTGGTGGTGGTGGTGTTCGCCTGCGGGGGGTGGCAGCGTTCGCGGCGGTGGCAGCATACGGCAGCAACAGTATAGTAGTAGGAGTAGGAAAGGAATGAAGATAGGGAGGGATTTACCTGCTGGTCACTTATTTAAGGGTTAGGGCTAGCTCTCATGGAGAGGAAGGATGGAGGAAAGGGAAACATGTGTTCCCTTGGAAATGAAGAAAGAAGAAGAAGGCTACATGTGGAAGATGGGGGATGAGTCAAGGAGAAGCTGCTGGTTTCTTCTCTTCTTTCCCATGGATTTTGGAAATTTGCACAAGACCCCCGTCCAAAATAGAATTTTCATAAATGACTAGTTCCTCTTATAAATTGAAAATTTGCATAACCTAAATTATTAATTGCATATATACATTAGAGAGACAAAATGGAAAAATAAAATTAAGTAATTAGATAGCAGTTATGACAAAAACCCTAAAAATAGCCAACCATAAGATATAAGATCCAGCCGTCCACTAGCATCCAACAGTCCAAAATATAACATAAAAACTCCAAAACCCGAGCAGCAACAGCCGACACCGAACTCGGACCGAGTTCAGTTTTGAGGTTCTGGAACACCACACCGAGTTCGGCCCGAACTCAGCCAGGGACCGAGTTCGGACCGAACTCTGCCCCCCTTCAGCAGACTTGATTCCCAACAATCTCCCCCTCCAGTCTGATGAGAGGTGTTGGCTTCATAGCTCCTCAACTGGCCTCCATGCCTGTCGCCCTACGACAGAAATCCTGCTCCCCCATGTCACCGATCTTCGATCCACCGAGTTGCTTTGCATCTTCCGTTATCTCCAGCTCCTCGACCGTTACGTCGATGCTAGTTGTCATGCGTAGCACCTCTTGCACTACTGGGATCCTGCCGATATCGATGACACGGCAAAGACCGAAGTCCCTGACGATCAGCCTCACCGTGAGTTTTGGCTGCATGTCCCCGACTACCGTCTTCCACCGGAACGTGTTAACCTTCCGACGAGCTTCTTCACCCTTGGTTGGTCCAACCAAGCGGACGGTGCGATTCTCTCGAGATTCGAACTCCTGAATCTTCCTACCTTCGTGTCCGAACTTGAAGCTCCCCCATACACATGCTTCCTCGAGCAGAACATCACGTACTGTGCATGCCGTCGATGACCCACAACTTCCCCTAAACTGTGTGAATGATGATGCTCCTGCCTCAGATTGAGTTTGCTGCAAACCTTGATCTCCTTCTTGGTCTCAAACTGCTGAAACCAATGTCGCTCCGTAAAGTTTTGGCAAATCACTCGTCGCCAAAACCGGATCCGTGAAGCAACCCCCACCCGGAGACCGACCAGCTGTCATGGGACCGACAGACTGATCCTCAATCTTTGACTCATCACCATTTGTCGCTTTGTCTCGACGAACCAAATTATATGTATCCCTCAAAGTATCTCGAATCCCCTCCAAGACAAGTTTTCGACGATCCACCTCCTGTCGAATATCCCTTGAGCCTCCATCCGGTGTTTGTGGCCTGCTTGTACACCTCAGCGGCTTGAGCCTGTACATGCCACATCACAAATCTCCTCGAGCCAGCTGCTGGGAACCCTTCATAAGCATCCAATCTTTGTCCCCAAACAAACTGCGATAGCCATCATCTGCCAACCTCCCTACCGAAACTAAGTTGTAGCGCAAACTCGGTACATGTCGCACATCCTTGAGAACGAGCTTCTCACCAAGCTCCGTTGTCAAGTGCACATCACCGATGCCTATAACTACAGCCGTCCCCTTGTTGCACATCTTCACACGTCCAAACTTGCCACCGCGGTATGACGTGAAGATCCTCCTATATGGAGTGGCGTGATACGACGCTCCCGTATCCATGACCCAGTCGTCAATATGACACATGCCACAAGGTTCCTCTGCGTCGGTTGCTGTGATGAGGACATCTCCCATAGCCGTGAGATCCTCCTGATCGTCCTTGCCTTTGGCCTTATCAGCTTTGAGCTTCATGCAGTTCCTCTTGATATGACCCCTTTCGCCACAGTGATAGCAGCCCTCCTTGCGGTCCACAGTTGCAAAATCCCGAGAACTCCCTCATGTCCTCGCCTGTGACTTGGATCTTCCCTTCCCGTAGGAAGCCACCAGAGCGGACTCCTGCGACGATTCCACTTGCTTATGCCGGATCTCCTCGTTCAACAAGATGCTTTTGACTGCCTCCATCGTGACAACTCCATCAGGAGCGGAGTTGCTCACCAACACCACCGTCTTCCACCTTTCCGACAGAGAACTCAAAAGCAGAAGGGCCTGAAGCTTATCCTCAGTTACCATATTCATCGCAGACAGCTGATTGATGATGCCCTGAACCTCGTTCAGATGTTGTGCCATCGGTGCACCCTCCGTGTACTTTGAGTTGACGAGTTAGCGAATCAGAAATGCCTTGTTGCCAGTCGTCTTCCTCTCATACAACGAATGCAGATTCTTCCACAATGCTTTTGCAGAATTCTCTATGGACACGTGGTGAAACACCGAGTCGTCCAGTCATTGGCGGATGAATCCAACAGCCTTCCGATCCAGTCGTTTCGAGTCATTAGCGCCTTTGTCCGTCGGCTTTGCGTTGTCGCCCTCCAACGGACCATGCAAGTCCTTGCACCATAGTAGATCCTCCATCCTTAGCTTCCAAATCGCCCAGGTTTTCCCTGTGAGGGTGATCATACGAGTGTTCATCTGCTCCGTAAACATATTTGCACCTTCCCTCTCGAGAAGAACCTGACTTTGATACCACGTGTTAGGAACACGTGCGCTCTGATACCACGTGTTAGTCGCACAGCGGAACAAGCGCTTTGCCAACCCACCAGAGATGACCAAACCAATCTATAAACACTAAGCACAGATGAAGACAAGTATATGGCTGTGACTACGTCACCTGGACAAATTCTAACATTTATAACTCAGATGAAATTACAAGATTGCAAAAACTAATGTTGAAATCATTTGCCCTAATAGGTTCAACCCCCTCATCACACTCAAGAAGAAAAGCAGAAGATTACAATTAAAATCACTCACTAACCCATAGCAATCTCCCTAACCGAAGTTGACGACTCCTCGATTAGATCTCCTTCTTCCTTCTGTCTTGGATGACGAAGTCCTAAGAGCAAAGCACGGACTTTCTCTTAGATTTTCTGTGGACGAGCACCCCGAATCTCCAACTTGTGCATCACCTTTGTGACTCCATCCTCCTCCCTATTTATAGGATGAGAAACCTATTTTAGGGTTAGGAAACCCTAAAAATAGTCAACCATAAGATCCGGCCGTCCACTAGCATCCAACGGTCCAAAATATAACATAAAAATTCCAAAACTCGAGCAGCCGCCGCCGACACCAAACTCGGACCGAGTTCAGTTTTGAGGTTCTGAAACACCACACCGAGTTCGGCCCGAACTCGGCCAGGGACCGAGTTCGGACGAAACTATGTCCGCCTTCAGCAGATTTGATTCCCAATATTTCTTACTCTCTGAAAAGAGAGTTTAAACGTTGTTTTTGAAAATAATTTCAGAATACAAATAGCTAAACACCATTTATTCAACGCCTGTCGTTTAAACTCAGAAAACTGAGTTTAAATGAGCATCCAAACAGGTCCTTACTCTTTCTATGGGCATGAAAAATTACGATTCCTATAATAAAATTCAGTGTTTGGAAATGCCATGAATATAGTTAGAATATATCTTTGAGTATGTATAGTTTAGCCCTAAATTATTTTTGTAAATGCATAGAGGGAAAGTGAATCCTTGTAATGGGTAATGGGAATCATTTTTTTCCTATTTTTTCTTTTCTTTGGGAAGTATATTTTTTTTCTGCTTATTTTTTTTGTCATCCAAACACAGAAAATGAACGACTTTTCTTTTCTTTCCTTTTCTAAGACCATGATTCTGCGAACCAAACGTGCCCAAAATTATGAATAAAGCCAATAATATAACCATTAAATAGGCATATTACAAGTAAAACCAATTAATTTCCTTGCATAATCCGAACATGAATAAAAGAGGCAACTTTTGCTTCAGTTATCACCAAGTTCATCACTTTTCTCATATAGCCCAATTATAATACAACTCCTAAAACTATATATATATATATATATATATATATATATATATAGGGTCCTTCTACAATACAAGTATTGTATCGATACATCACATACAATTGCATTATAAAATTGTAAAAGTACAAGAAAGTCCTTCTAATCTGAACTATTGGATCAACAATCAACATTGGATCAACTTTTGCTTGTATCGATACAAAGTTTGTATTTAAGAATTTTTCATATATATATATATATATATATATATATATATATTGTACCAAACAATAATGCACCAATCAATTTCAACTACACATTTTTTTTAAATGTGTGGTCATAAAGCATCTCATAAAGTTGATGCCACATCAGCATACTTTATAACCACACATTTCAAAAAAATGTATGGCTGAGATTGCTTTGTACAATATCCTCTCTCTCATATATATATATATATATATATATATATATATATATATATGAGGAAGAATCCACATCCCCCATTTCCGCATCCCTCAAGCATCATCATGATAACAACCATTGAATCTTGTTTAAGTCATAATCTTAACCATTAAAAAATAAACGGTATATATATATATATATATATATATATATATATATATATATATATATATATATATATATATATATATGGGGCTAATTAGAATTTAGACCCTGAATTTTATATCAACCTAGATTTTAGTCTTAGACATGTCCAAATGGCGAGTTTAGATCCTGAATTTTTATTATTTGGTTTATTTTTTCCATTATACCATTCCTTTCATGCTTGACAAACTAGGAAGGGTAAAATAGAAAAATAAAACAAAAAAAAAAATTCAGGTCTAAACTTTCAATTGGACATCTCAGAACTTAAACTCTAAGCTGGAATAAAATTCATGATCTAAACTCTAATTAGTCGACATATATATATATATATATATATATATATATATATATATATATATATATATATGAAAATGAAACAAACCTAAAGCATGAACTCCTCCATCCGAAATGGGAAACGCCATGGATTAGCAAAACTTGCAGAAAAGGAACTTTTGTGGACAAAATTAAAGTTTTGAGGAGAGGAGTAAGAAGAAGTTAAGAGAGAGAGAGAGAGAGACTGGTTGTATATTTCAAAAGAACTTGATATTTAGACAACCATTTGACTTTTTGTGTTTGTCCAATATGAAATCATCAATTATCTTATGACTAAAAATTTTGTTTCTTCAAAACCTTACTATATCCTATCCATATTCGTATTTGTTTCATTGGCTTCCGTTTCTTACTGTGTCCGATTCGAACTCGGAATGTTTTTTTTTTCTCCTTTCAATATAGTTATTGGTCCTTATATTCGATCTATATTGATATTTTATATTATACGGATATGATAATACCATGTCTGCATCCGTTCCGAATACACACCCAATTATAAGTCCCTCGTAATTAATGAGAGAGAGAGAGAGAGAGAGAGAGAGAGAGGCAATATATGTTAAGTTAAATTTTTTTTTGAGATGTCCGACGATACACATAAAATTTTGTACACGCTGCGTTATATGTCATTTAGACCCACTGTCCACACATCTTTCGTGGTTTGATTCGAGACCGTCCATCTAGCCAGAAAAGTTATACATCTTCTCACTGACCACAATAGCCAATTGAGTTCGGTATATGTTAAGTTAAATTAAAAACATATAATCCGTCTTCATGCACACCTCCAAAAATGGTAAAAAAATGGTATACAACGATAGTCTGATGCTAAGTCTCTCTGACTTCCTTTAGCCAGGACTGACCATGGGTAAGCCGGACAAGCCATTGGGTTTGGATAACCTCCTGGTTAGGATAACCTCTCAGACCCCTAAACCCCGACATCTACGTCAATAGAACCTCCACGGTCCACCCAAGCTCCTCTATGTCAGTTGAACACCAGGTCCATATGTTGAGTTTCTACTGGAAATGCCTTTAGTAGCTCAAGCAGAGGAACTCGAAATTCGAGCTCCACGACTCCATCAGAACCAGAGACTTCGACACTGCTGCCAACCCTACTCGCGATCAATTTTTTATATCTTATTTTGGAGTCAAGGACAAGGAACAACCAAATTTAATTCAGGTTATGACAACCCAACCTCATGGGTCGGTCCTGCTACAAGTAGATATAGATTATAGACATCAAAGAAGAAAGATTTTCAGTTTATTTGACCATTTTACCCTTTTTTAAATGTTTAATAATTGAAGTGCTCTTCAATCCTGCCAATTGTCCTTTCCATCCCATACTCATATCCATGTCGTATCCACAACACAATACCTCTAAATAATTGCCAAATCTTCTAGCATGCACTTCTATTAGCAGTTATATCCTATCCGCCGCACGTTCCATACGTATCGGTGGCCAGCCGAATACGTAAGTCCGTGTCCTACATAAGTTCTTATTTTTCAATATTATTATTTCACGAACCAAACGTAGATAAGGAATAGTTAACCTCGTTTGAATTAAGTCCTAATTAACCTGAATATTTTAGCAAATATTTTCACTACAAACATAGAAACTTGTATATACCCAGAAACATAGAAACTAGTGTATAGTTGCCTCCAACATTAGGTCTGATCCACCTAACATCCAGACCACCTTATGGAGGATGTTCCTAACTCCATCTCTAGAAGAGAGACCGTAATTATACGCATTAACGTTCAGCACAATCTGTCTCGAACCAATTAGAGCCGTCCATACTATTCCCACGACTTTGGATTTTGATACCACTTGTTGGAACCATAAGGGTTTTTAAGACATAAGGGTTCAATCCAATGTTATAATTAAAGTTGATCCGAACCAGAGTTGGCCCACGAGGTATAATATTGGATTGAACCCTTATGTCTTAAAAGAGAGTTACCATGTAAAGTTTGAAACAACTTTAATTATCTACGTCTCATTATCACACTTCTTATCCGATGTTGGACTACATTATCAAATCCATTGTCACCACTTTTGAACATTCAACCGAAACCAAGATACAATCCAACATATTCCACTAATATATAATCTATTTTACTATATCTACAATTATAACAGTAGAGCTTTGACTAAAATTTATTATGTTTGGAGTATATATTATTTCTCAAACATAAGTTTAATTAATACTTATATAAAATCGTCAATTATCTTAGGACAGTGCTGACCACGGGCCACGTGCCAGCGACCCATTGGCCTCTATTTCGATATCAGGCTCAAGCGAATAGGAGGGACAAATGGGTTCGTGACACGTGGCCCGCGGGCTTTCCTATTATCTTAAGACTCAAAACTTTTGTTTGTTCAAAATCCAATTATATGAAAGAAAAATGATATTTGGTCCGCGGTCTTGGACTGCATTCCGTGACCACGGCCCATGCGTCAACGCTCCAAAGCTCCCCCTATTTGCATGGGCCAACCACCAATTGGACAGCGAATGGAGCGCTGACACGTGGCTCGCGGTCACGAACTGCGGTCCAAGACCGCGGACAAAGTAGCACTGTCCTATATGAAATCATCCATTATCTTAGGACGGTGCTGACCGTGGGCCACATGTCAGCAACCCATTGGCCTCTATTTCGATGGCAGGATCAGGCGAATAGGGAGGACAAATGGGTTCGTGACACGTGGCATGCGGACTTTCCTATTATCTTAAGACTCAAATTATTTGTTTTTTCAAAACCCAATTATATGGAAGGAAAATAATATTTGGTCCGCAGACCGTGACCGCAGCCCATCACGCATCAGTGCTCCAAAGCTCCTCCTATTTGTATGGATCCACCACTAATTGGACAGCAAATGGAACGGTGACACGTGATCTGCGGTCCAAAACCGCGAACAAAATATCACTGTCCTATATGAAATCATCAATTATCTTATGACTAAAACTTTTGTTTCTTCAAAACCTTACTATATCCTATCCATATTCGTATTTGTTTCATTGGCTTCCGTTTCTTACTGTGTCCGATTCGAACTCGGATATGGTTTTTCTTCCCCTTTCAATATAGTTATTGGTCCTTATATTCGATCTATATTTATATTTTATATTATACGGATACGATAATACCATGTCTGCATCCGTTCCGAATAGACACCCAATTATAAGTCCCTCGTATTTAATGAGAGAGAGAGAGAGAGAGAGAGAGGCAATATATGTTAAGTTAATTTTTTTTTTGAGATGTTCGATGATACACATGAAAGCGCTGCATTATATGTCATTTAGACCCACTGTCCACATCTCTTTCGTGGTTTGATCCGAGACCGTCCGTCTAGTCAGAAAAGTTATACCTCTTCTCACTGACCACAATAGCCAATTGAGTTCGGTATATGTTAAGTTAAATTAAAAACATATAATCCGTCTTCATGCACACCTCCAAAAAATGGTAAACAAATGGTATACAACGTAGTCTGATGCTAAGTCTCTCTGACTTCCTTCAGCCAGGACTGACCATGGGTAATCCGGACAAGCCATCGGGTTTGGATAACCTCCCGGTTAGGATAACCTCTCAGACCCCTAAACTCCGGCATCTACGTCAATAGAACCTCAACGGTCCACCCAAGCTCCTCTATGTCAGTTGAACACCAGGTCCATATGTTGAGTTTCCACTGAAAATGTCTTTAGTAGCTCAAGCAGAGGAACTCGAAATTCGAGCTCCACGACTCCATCAGAACCGGAGACTTCGACACCGCTGCCATCCCTACTCGCGATTATTTTTTATATATCTTAATTTGGAGTCAAGGACAAGGAACAACCAAATTTAATTCAGGTTATGACAATCCAACCTCATGGGCCGGTCCTGCCACAAGCAGATATAGATTATAGACATCAAAGAAGAAAGATTTTCAATTTATTTGAAAATTTTACCCTTTTTTTTTAAAATGTATAATAATTGAAGTGCTCTTCAATCCTGTCTTTTTTTTCTTTCTTTCTTTCTGGGTTGACATGAAAATGATTAACTACCAAAATATTTTGCTAAAGGAGAATGAGTCCGAGTTTGGAATTCAATGTTGTTTTTGTTTATATTTTCTAAAAGAGAGAGCAGAATATGAACCAATGTCCAATACTATAAAATAAATCATTGATATGTTGGACCGACATGAGCAAATTTGTAAAAATAAAAAATAATATTGTTATGTTAGACCATGTTAAAATTTTTCTACTATTGCTCTAATATTATATGATCTGTATTCTACAGTACGAGCCAGCCATTGGCTTATATCCCATATTCTCTTTCTTAAAAACAGTCAAAAATTGTTTGGTAATAATTGTTTAGACAAAAAGTCTGGTTAAATTTTTGAATAATTTTTGAAAGTAGGTAATAAACTTGCCAAAACTTCAAAGTTGATCCAATTGTTTTTTTTTTTTTTTGGGAAATTAGTAACAATTTCAAAGCAGTCCTAAGTTTATTTAAAAGTTTTAAGTCTTAATTTTCATTTTATCTATGAATTGATGGGGATGAGTGTGTGATTAATCATTGGGAGTTGGAATGACCACTTATGAAGATTCTGATACTCATTTGATTTGGATGGATTTATGTAGAGAACTAGAAGCCGGATTTGGAATTACTTATTGAAGATTATTTTTTGCTTATTTTTTTTGAAAACGATATAAAGTTATTTGATAATAAAAACTTATAAAAAAAACTTCCAAAATGTTACTTCAAATTTGAAATATCGTTTGACAACCACCTGCCACACATGGTCAAAAACTGTTTATGCTGATATTTTTTTTTTTTTTTAAACAACAACAATTACAAACTAAGCATCTAGCAGATGATAATCAGACATCGAAACAACTATTTTTTTATTTTTATTTCTCATTTTCCTATAACACCTAGCTTTTCGATAACAAATGCTTACCTATTTTTAATAAATACTTTATTCAACCATCTAATCTTTGTTGGGCAAAAAGGTATGACCATATTCGGAGTTGGTCTATGATATGTGATATTAGATTTGGCCCATATGGCTAAAAAAAAAATTTCATTTAAGACATGAACCAATCACAATCATCTACATCTTATAATTCCACTTTCTATCTGATGTGGGACTAAATTATCAACTCCATTGTCACCCACTTTGAACGTTCAACCGGAAACGAGATACAATCCAACAATCCCCCCCTTAGCTCGTTTCCGCTAGCGGAACAACTTTAGTACACCCCGACTACCTTTTGCTCGTTTCCGCCAGCTGAGCACCTAGGAGACCCAACATATTTCCATATCAATCCGTTCGACCACAGAACCAAGCCAACATGTTCATCCACACCATCATTGTGTGCCAGCCAACCACAACGTCTTGCTCCACCTTGGGTCCGCCAAACACACCTTGAAAGCCAATTCGTGTAATTGCCTCTAACCTTAGGTCTGATCCGCCTTCAGACCACCTTATAGAGGATGCTCCTACTCCGTCTCGAGAAGAGTCTGTATAATCCGATTATACGCATGAACATTCAGTACCATCTGTCTCGAACAAATTTGAGTCGTCCAAACCAGTCTCGTAATCTTGGGCTATGATACCACTTGTTGGGAACGCGGTGTGACCCGAACCGGAGTTGGGCCATGAGGTGTGATATTGGATTGACCCCATATGTCTTAAAAGAAAATTTTCATTTAAGGCCCGAACCAATTCCAATTATCTACACCCCATAATCCCACTTCCTACCTGATGTGGAACTAAATTATCAACTCCATTGTCACCCACTTTGAGCGTTCACCCGAAAACGAGATACAATCCAACAATCTTCCAGTAAAAATGAGTTGAGATAGTTATTTAACAGATTCTCTTTCCTCACACTAGATTTCTATGTTATTAAATCAGCCAATTAGAAAAGATTAAAATGTAGATAATTTTTTTTATGTGGTCCGACATTTCGTACGGAACTTTATACATGTTGCGTTGCACGTCTTGTGAGCCCACTGCCTCCCCCAACTTTTACCATTAATAAATAAAAAGAATAATACGTCCCCGTAGTTCAATTCACTGATCTTCCGCTATCCAACCAGATTTTATCTCTGTTCTAAAAGGCGTCCGCCTAGGCCGCCTAGGCGCTAGGCACCAGGTGTCCGCCCGATGTCCGCCTAGGCACCCGTCTAGTCCCCCGACGCTCAACTATACATATTTTAGGATTGTATGGACTTTTTTGCAAGTTTTAGTAGATTTTTTTAGATTTTATTTTATTTTTTTGAACCGCCTAAATCTAGGCGGCCGCCTGGGCAACCGCCTAGGCGGACTAGGCGCTAGGCGGCAGCTGTCCGCCCGCCTAGCGCCTAGCGCTTTTTGCAACCTTGGATTTTATACTTCTTTTCGGTAACCACAAGGGTCACTCAAGCTCGCTAATAAACTCAGATGTCTAACTAATTTTTTTTTTTGGGAAACAAGATATAGTTGTTTTTAAAAATTGCTTCTCCATTGGCTTTCCCAAAAGCACATCACCAAACCATCCTCAGCCGTAGGATCCTAAATCTATCTACAAATCTATAAACCAACGGCCAGATGCCCACATCTAAAAATATCCCGTTCCTAATTAATAATCAAATCATAAGAAAAGAGGTGCTATAAAAGCCCAACACATTCTCTCTCCAAAAACCCCTCTCTCTCTCTCTCTCTCTCTCTCTCTCTAGATCGAGTTCTCCGCCGGCGATCGATGGCGGAACCGGCGGCTGTGCAGGAGGCGGGGGCCGCTCCGGCGAGAGGCGGTCGAAACCAGCAGCAGGGGGGAGGGGGGCTGGGCCAGTCACTGACCGGGATCATAAGGATGGCGGTGTTCTGGTACTTCGCCATGAAGTTCTTCTCCCCGAAGAAGCCCCCTACCAGCGAGCCCTCGGTGCTCATCTCCAACATGTTCCAGAAGGGAGAGCCCCTGGTGAGTCGGTCGCTCGGTCGAAACCCTAACCCTAGATTCGCAAAAGTGGTTTTGTAAAATACTGTTATTGATCAGTTCTCGAGAAAGTGTAGTGTACTGTGTACGATTGGTTGATCTATGGTAAAAAGATTGGATTTTTAGCCATGTAGACCTTTTAGCTCTTTTTTATTTTTATTTTTTAGCTGCGTGGACCTCCTAGTTTGGGGGAAAAATGGATTTTTAACCATGTGGATCCTTTCGTTTGATGTTTGGTTATTAGTTGTATTAGTTGTAGATTTGGAATTAATGTTAAGTCTGTCCTCGTGTATGTTGCATGGAAGGAAACTGACACATAAAGCATATGCTTTGGTGAGTCTTTGTGTATTTTCGAGTATCTGTGCGCACGCCCGATACTGTATCCTACATGCCGCGACATGGTCATGCCTCACGGCACCAATTTTCGGAGAACCGTGCTTCCTAGGTTTTTGTCAATGGTTGTTGTTAGTAGACTTGATATAATTGTTGGGAAGTGATGGTGAAGGAAGCTGTGGTTAATGTTTTGTTTGCCTTACATGTAGTGGAAGCTTCTTGAATTAGCCAAAGAAATGATGAAAAAAAAATCCAATGTATTTGCCTTGCTATAAGATCAATCCGGTCAATGATATTGTATAAAAAAATCTATTTTGTGTCGTGCCCCGATCCCGTAGGGGCCGATCGTCCTCGCTTGGTCCCTACGGAACCGCTCGTCCTCGCTTGGGCGCGATGCCGTGCAAGCCTAAGTTGCGCTTGCACCAGGCAACGTACCTGCACAAGACACAAGTTAGACGAAAATATACATATATAGGCACAGAGTGAAATGCAAATAACCAAAGTTGGACACATTTGATAGGCACACAAAATACTTTCTTTTTATTGAATACTTGAAGATTTGGATTACAAGTGCTTGCTTGGCTGAGTTACAAAATATGCCTTAGAAGGCTTACAACTCTTTTTACATTCCCAAAATTAGCCACAACGCCCAAATATTACATCCTTGTAATAGGACCAAAATAACAAAACATCCAGTAGAAGAGGAGTAGCCCACTGGAGAGGAAAACGATGGAAGCAGCACGAACACAGTCCTACGGGAGGATGTGCGGACGCTGATTCAGATTCAAGATGCTTGCCAAACTCTCACTTCCAGTACCTGGATATTTGCCTACAAACGTGGGTCAGTACTACCACATGTACTGGTGAGTGACCGTGGCCAAACTCACCTTAGAAATTCACACTAAGTAAGCATATGAAGCTATCATTATTAGGTGATCTTTCTGGTTGTCTAGTTTCTTTTTAACAATTCATGCAAGAAAACATAGACGATATATAGCATATGCGATTGATAATTTTTACCCACAACCGAGCGGTTATCCCTGCAGCAGACACACAAGTTAGACACAATTTGCATATGAATAACTTATGAATCAATATAGGCATCAAGTGTTAGGTATGCAAGAAGGTAAACCTAGCATGCTCCCTAACTATGTGATGGTCCATGGGTAGCCCATGATTAGCAGCGGGGACCCAAGGTTCAGCTCTTCACTAGCACGCAAATGGGTCGGCAGCTGTGACTCAAGGTTCAGCTCTCCACCAACACACACGAGTACTAGCAGCTGTGACATCATGGACTCCGCACAACACTAATAGACATATCGCCCCACTAGACCCCCTTACGAGCCGTATACATCAGGACGATCCAAAAATCTCTTCCGGACCGAGCGATTCCCAGTGCCCCAGGAACCGTTCGAGAGACAAGGCCTTGTGCACAAGCAAGCCTAAGTTGCGCTTGCACCAGGCAACGTACCTGCACAAGACACAAGTTAGACGAAAATATACATATATAGGCACAGAGTGAAATGCAAATAACCAAAGTTGGACACATTTGATAGGCACACAAAATACTTTCTTTTTATTGAATACTTGAAGATTTGGATTACAAGTGCTTGCTTGGCTGAGTTACAAAATATGCCTTAGAAGGCTTACAACTCTTTTTACATTCCCAAAATTAGCCACAACGCCCAAATATTACATCCTTGTAATAGGACCAAAATAACAAAACATCCAGTAGAAGAGGAGTAGCCCACTGGAGAGGAAAACGATGGAAGCAGCACGAACACAGTCCTACGGGAGGATGTGCGGACGCTGATTCAGATTCAAGATGCTTGCCAAACTCTCACTTCCAGTACCTGGATATTTGCCTACAAACGTGGGTCAGTACTACCACATGTACTGGTGAGTGACCGTGGCCAAACTCACCTTAGAAATTCACACTAAGTAAGCATATGAAGCTATCATTATTAGGTGATCTTTCTGGTTGTCTAGTTTCTTTTTAACAATTCATGCAAGAAAACATAGACGATATATAGCATATGCGATTGATAATTTTTACCCACAACCGAGCGGTTATCCCTGCAGCAGACACACAAGTTAGACACAATTTGCATATGAATAACTTATGAATCAATATAGGCATCAAGTGTTAGGTATGCAAGAAGGTAAACCTAGCATGCTCCCTAACTATGTGATGGTCCATGGGTAGCCCATGATTAGCAGCGGGGACCCAAGGTTCAGCTCTTCACTAGCACGCAAATGGGTCGGCAGCTGTGACTCAAGGTTCAGCTCTCCACCAACACACACGAGTACTAGCAGCTGTGACATCATGGACTCCGCACAACACTAATAGACATATCGCCCCACTAGACCCCCTTACGAGCCGTATACATCAGGACGATCCAAAAATCTCTTCCGGACCGAGCGATTCCCAGTGCCCCAGGAACCGTTCGAGAGACAAGGCCTTGTGCACAAGTTGTCCGAGACCAATGCATGACATGAAATATCTAACAGATATAACACTACAATGCACAGTTCTGAGCAACAAACACACAAATTCCATCTCTTTATTCTTATTCCACATATCACATTCGAAACATAGGGACTTGCCATAAATCAGGTTGTGCAGCATAGGGGCGAAGAACATGCAACATACTTTGATAGCAAAAGCATAATTCTAATACTTTAAGCATGCAGTTCATTTCTTTAGCTTATCTTTTTAGTGAGGCAACATTTAGTGAACTAGAGATTCTTTATTAGGCATGCAGACTAAAGTATTCATCGAAGGGCCTAAGCCACTCACCGAATGAATCGAACGAGAGGATGGGGAAGCCTTAAGCGACGTTCACTCTTTGGTTATGCGTCCTGAAATGCAACAATACTTGGTTAGCATATTTCGATCTCTTTCCCTTATGATTCGAAAAGAACGCGCAAGCGAGAAGGCGAAATCATGAAAACCAAGTCATCGAAAGCAACTCAAAACACTAAGCAACACAAAACCAAGAAGCAAAGCAACCAACGAAAACTCTTGGACTTATTTTAATAGAAGCCGTTCGATCAATTCGAAGGGTTCATTGCACTTCGTCCGTGTTGATTTGGCGGTAAGGTTTCCCCGAGACTCGATTCTCAACCGAGTCGAAGCAGCTTAGTGTTCCATAAGTAACCGTTCGGAGCGGGGCGTTACATTTTGTAAGAACACAGATTGGATATGACACTTGCCATTGACTTTTTGGTGTGTCCTAGTGCATTTTGGTGTCTGTGATACTGAGTCTGGCATATGTGATGTTTTTAGTTTAACACTACTTGTTACTTGTAGACGTGGGCTTGATGGTAAGTGGGAGCAGTACTGGACAAACTTAATACTTGACGTTGTCATTCACCAGAGAAGCTTAGTGGTTTATGTTTTGTTCGTGCTGGTCGAGTGGAAGTTTCTTCGTTTAGAAAATGAATTTTGATAGAAGAATCCAATGATTCGTCTTACTTTTAGGTTCAATCAGGTTGTATATGTTAAACATTTTGGAAGCACCAAGTTCCGTTTCGGTTGGCAGTTTGTTAATGTGGTTGACGACCAGGGAATAGAAGCTTAATTTGGCATATTCCATCCAGGTGATTTTAGTGGGCCTTTTGCCCTAGTCCATTAGTTTGGTTTAGGGTGTACATACCCATGTTGCCCGAATACATGACATGGCGACATTAACCCGGGTGGGACGTCTGTCAATTGGTTCAATTGGTTGACTGGTCCAATAATTTTAGCTAAGAATCTTTCTAAGATCTTTTAATAATCTAGGAGTTTTTATATATGGTAATATTATGTGTAAGTAGTTTCTAGGTTTATCTATTTAATATTTTAGTAGTTTGTAAATCTTTTTAGACTTTCTATTTTTGTTTTATCCCTAGCCTATAAATAAGGCCCTTTGGGCCCTCTTTGGAAATCAAGTTATTTAAGTTATTGAAGAATTAATTTATCATAAAGGTTTGCTTTGTGGGTAATGGGATTGTTCCGTTGCTGTATCCTTGTTTTGCCCGTCCAAGGTAGTGCTTTGGTCCGTCAGTATCCATAGTGGGGTTCTCAACCTCGCCATCTTCGGAATCAAAGTTAAATAGCGACACTTGTAGTGGGGTCTTAGACATCGCTATAATTGGATCTCCATACCCCAACGACTCCCTAACGCCAGCCATGGTTATGCCACCTATTTTAGTTTCCTAGTATTTGGAGTACTTGTATTGTGTCTCATATGGGTCCAATATGGATACATTATGACACTTTTAGTTTGTGCTTCCTTTGGTTAGACCTGATTGGATTTGAAAGTTCATCGGTTCTTTGTTTTATTTTCATTATCAAAGGTAATGGCTATTGGCTATTTAACTTTAGGTAAGTAAATGTTAACCTGTTGAGCGCAAATATAGATCTTTTAAAATGATCATAGGGTAAGTAACCTCTTTGCTGTCTCTAAGTGTCTCAAATGACGTGCAGTCATTGAGGTGATGCTTAGGCATGGCCCTCAACTTAGCACAAGGAGCTCACATCATTTACATCTACAATCTATCAGCAATTTTAGCTAATTTTTTTTCTAAGGCACGACTGTCAAGTATACAAAAGTAAATAAAGGGCTATTTATCTAGTGATGGATATATGTGACGGGGGATGATGCATCAAATGATGTTGAAGAATTTTAGACCAACATATCAATAATATCATTGATCACAAGTTCTAGAAACCAGGGTTCAAAGTATTGATATCGGAATTGATATTGGACCATTCCTATGAGTATCTGGATTGGCAGTATCGGTAGTATCAGTGGTTTTGGATCGGAGTATTGGATTTTTTGGTATCGGAAACCAAATAACTATTAGTAAATTATTAACATTTTAGAAAATATATTTGATACATTTATGCCTAATTTTGAGTATTTCCAGTGTTGTTTCGTAGTATTTTTGAAATTGAATGAAATAGTACTATAGTAGTCACCCTTGTCGATTGATTTACATGTGATAGATACGTTTTCCTCTTTTATATGTTTTTACAACCTTAATATGCTTTTACACCCTTACTAATTTGTCTTTTTCATTCAATTTTCTTTGTCGAATTGACCGGAAAAGAGACCTCTAATGTCGGTATCGGTCATTATTTGGTATCGGTCGGTATCAGATCGGGACATGCCAAACTGTATCGGTATCGGCCGTATCGGATCGGTATCAGCCGATACTGCAAACTATGCTAGAAACTTGAGCATGATATCTATTTGAGCTCTCTTGTTTTCTTGCATTTAACCATTAGTATTAGAATATTTTCGGACTATATTTATTAGTTGTATCATAATCGCTTCCTAAGTTGGTCATCTTACACTTATAATGATACACAATTGGTATTTATTGTTGAAGTCTTAATTTGTTGATAATAATTGATAAGTCACGATTAGCTTGAATTGTTTTATGTGGTTTTTGACTCGGGTGAGTGGCTAGCTAGCCGTAGATACTGGAGAGCCTTAATGGCACCTTGCCACCTTAACAACACCCTCAAAGTTGCCTGTGAGGTTTGGTTTAAAGTCTCTATACCCCTGGTAATTGAGAAGTAGGCAACCATTATAAAATTATGATATTCATGACGTCCTCCCTTGAATGTCTCACCTTTTATTATTCCTAAAAAGATTAGATTTTCAAAATCTTTCTTGTATTTTGTTTATCTTGTCTATAATTTTTTTGTTCTCACCTCTCTCTGTTGTTATTGTTTAGATACTATATTGCTATGTTATGTTATTTTTGAGTCAAGTTTGACTGTTTATCTTCTTTACCAGGACATGTGGCTATATCTTTCTGAAAAAGAGAAGTTTAATGACTTTAGCAACGAGGACGCTTTTGTTTGGCATGAGACGAATGTTCCATATGCAGTTTGGGGCCCAGCTAGTACTAGATCTTATTCTTTACAATATTTTCCATCAGAGGTATCTTTTCCTTTGCAGATACAACTTTGAGTACTAAACTCGGAGATTAGTCTTATGCTTGCTGAATTACTTGCGAATGAATGACATTTTTTGCACTTATAGGCCGTTAGAAACAATGGAAGCCTCTACGCTCATGTTTTCTTTGCTCGCTCGGGATACCCTCCAGATCCTAATGATCCCGAGTATCAAGCAGGAGCTACTTTTGGGAGAACACATCGTAAGATTTATTTTACAATTTCCAAGTGTGTCCATCTATTTATCTGTTAATGTCATGGTTTCGAAAAACACACTTAGTTGTGCAAGTATACTCACTTTCATTTCTCATCCAGCTGTTGTGGTATACTTACGCAAGTCCAAAACTGACAAAAAGAAGAGTTTGCTAGGGAATTCCAAGGGGCCCAAAGAGGAAAAGACAGCTCTTGAGGTCCTTTTCGTCCCTTTCCTTTCCCTTTTACACAAAAATGCATATGTTATTAGCTCAAGAAAAAATACCTTTATATCTTTTCTCTTTCTATTCATGGATGAGTTATTTGAAATTCTATTTGGTTCTTACAGGTGGAGGATGATAAAAAGAATGAAGCTAAGGATGAGGGTCCTGTAGAATGGGTGTCATACTTGAAACCAAATGTTACTATTAATCTTGTCGATGATTTCACACGGTATATTTTCCTTATAAAACATTAACATTTTGCTTATTATTGGACCATTTAAGCTAGTAATGCTGTTCAATATAATATGGTGTCATGCTTTAAACACCATTTCTTGTTGAACTTCTACCGGTGTTTTATGAATTTTGAAAATAGCTTTATTGTCCTTAATATTGATTTACTTGCTGCAATTCTTAGATGTCCATTGTTCAGGCGACAGGAAACATCATTCATTTGTGGTGAAAACATGTGACAGTTCTATTATCATTTTCATAGAGGAAGTAAATGACATTTTGATGTTCCTTGACATAGTTCTATTAATTCCATAACTGCTGCAAATTCTGGAGCCCCCTTAAGAGGATCAGCAAACATTTCTTAATTAAGGTGTAAAATGAGGTTTGAAAAACCAATGAGTCTGGCTTGTGAAATTTCTACTTACCACTTCCATCTAGTGAAAATTTGCACTATTATTGATAGTTCTAGCTCTGTTGCCTTAGGTTAAGTTTAAGGGTTTTGTTTACAGCTTTACATACTTATATTGAAGCAACTAGGTGAGTGGTCCTTAATTTAATGGTAGCAAAAAGGGCATTTAACTCGTATGAAGAAAAACTTGTCACATATTATAAGGGATTATCCTTTCATCTGTCTATGGGTGTTATGTTTTATTATTTGAATGGAAGTTCTACATACTTGAGTAAATTGTGTTACATACTTGCAGTTATATCTTTCATATGGTATATGTTGGCCTACTTATCATCGTTCTTGGATATGTAATGTTTGGTGCAACTATGATATTAACCATGCACACTACCCGTGGCTACATATTGTAGTTCTTTTCCTATATATAGCGAAAAGGTGAATAATAACAAATGCCAAGTAGAAAAGGCCTATATGATGTTAATGTAACTACTTAAAGGCTTCCTTTAATTCCTGTATAGTTTTCTTACATTTACTTCTTTAATAGCTTCCCCTCTTATTCAGTCTTTTAATTCCTTCCCTTGTCCTTGTTTGCAGATACCCACATAATGCCATTCCTCCAACTGTTGCTGGCTGTATCCATGATGTTTCAATTGTAGTTATTTTACTACTCAATAGGTTTCATCTATGTGATACGTGGGCTGGAATCATATAGCTATAACATGCAGATACATCCATATGATAGTAGCAATTTATAAAATGAACAGCGAGCAGCCATAACAATCTTAAAACTTCCTATTCATTATTTCTGCTTTTATTTGTGTTCTCCTAAAGATTAGCTGATCCTTTGTTTTCAGCTTATGCTTTTCTATATGTCGTTTCTGCTATTCTTTTGGATGGAGCAAGAAGTCAGGTTCAATTTGCACTTCTTTTCATTCTTAAAATAGTAGGTCAATTCTTATAGATACTATAGCTAGGAAATTTGGCACCAACTCATTGAGTGCTGACATCAGGTCGACAATTGTCATAAAACGGCGAACTACTTGTGGATCTGCTTATTGATTAATGCTCCGCCACCAAACTCATTTCTTCTAGCAAAAGTCGGGTGATAATGGAGATGGTTCACACTGATAAGTTAACTATGGAAGCTATATAAATTCTATCTGCCTTTCTTGTTGATATTAGACCATAGTTTTATGCCTAGCTTCTACATTCAAATATTTTACTCTGCAGAAAATCAGCCCTTTGATGAGCTGATTCTCTGATCATCACAACTGGTTGAAGAAGCAAGGAATAAGGGACTTGTTTCTTTGATGCAAGCCTACATAGTTTGGCCATTTACCTTTGCACAATCATCCTCTCTTCATTTGTTTGTCATTTGTTCTTCTTCACTCCTGATCTCTTAGGCCCTTCCACTCTTCTAATCAACAATGTACTCCACTTGCACCAACAACCACAAGAACTTTAACATAGTGTCAGTCAGCAGTTGCTAGTGTAATTAGATAAACAAGTTGACTGTCTATTAAAAAATGCATCTTCAACACTAAGTTTCAGGGTTGATCCCCTTTAATACTTTAGGTTTGTTACTTGTTCAATTTCAATGGTGTTTGGTAGTGCTCATACCTCAGAGGTTGTTGAAAGGGGTTAAGTGCATTTTATCCTTTTTTTAATTGTGGGTTGTGGGTCAGAGATTAGTTCATTGATCACATCACACACACAAACAGATGACTGTGCTATTTATGTTTATGCTGTACAAACATCGTAGAACTGCTGTCCTTGACGTTACGGATGCAGATTTGAACGTGGATCCCATCACAGGAAATTACTATCCAACAGTCTTCTTCAATGAATTTTGGCTTTTGAGGGACAAGCTGATATTGCTTAATGATACTGTCAAGGAAGTGACTCTAAATCTAGAGCTGAGTCCGATCAGCATGACAAAGTGGCAGATGTTTTTACAGATCGAGCAGTCATTCCAGGTTCACCGTAGTTATGGAAGTATGCTTGAGGGTGAAGCTGATGAGCTTAAGGTAATAGGTTGCCGCTTTTTCACATTAGTGGAGCCAAATTCTTTGTGATGTTAACTGTCCCATTCTTACTAATTAAACACAGATCGGCTGGATAGTTTTAAATCTTAGAATTTTATTTTCCATCTCATAATAATACTTTTGATAATAGTATATATTTTCTTTGTCTTCATAAGATAAGATGTTGAGTTCAGTATTTTCTACCTTCTCCATATCTAGTAACTGTATAGGCATCTAATAACTAATTAGATGTGAGGTCTTCTACTTACAAGAGAATTAAGTCCATTTTCTTTACATTTTAGCATGTGTCCGATACCTATATGGTTTGGCATGTCTCGATCCGATACCGACTACTACCGATAGTGACCGATACCGACGTTGAGGATCTCTTTTCCTGTCATTTCGGCAGAGGAAAATGAACAAAAAAGACAAATCAACAAGGGTGTGAAAGCATAGTATGGTTGTAAAAACATATAAATAAAGAAAACTTATTTATTGCAGGTAAACCAACTAGCAATAGTGTGACTATTAAATTTCAAACTAGTACGAAACAACAAAGAACAATTAAAATTATGCCTAAATATACAAAATATTTTTTTGTCTAAATTTTAAATTTTTTATTAATAGTTATTTGCATTCCGATCAAAAAAAATCCTACTCTCTGATCCGAAACTGCAGATACCCCCGATCCCGATATGTAGGGAGAGTCCGATATCGATACTTCGAACCTTGGTTTCTAGACCTCCCATTGTTTAATGTTGGAGTAAGTATTCTAAAACAACACGGCCGGTTGATGAAGTAACAGTCAGTCATTTAGTCGAGCATTTAATTGTCAAACTTGCATGGCTTCCCACAAACCTAATAAATTCCAAACGGTCGCGTATGGTAGGCTAAGTTTGTGGCTTTTGTGTATGTTTTGGGTTCACTTCATCTTTGACAATTAAGATTTAAGACTTGTAGTTAAGAGCGAGTGAGTCCTCATGTAGTTGGTTGAGTGATTCCTGTCTTCGGGTTATGTGATTCAGCTGACCAACGTTTAGGTCCATCAATCAAAACACATCGTTCAAAATGGACATGAAACCAACAATTATAGTATTTTATGTAAATTTAATTGGCCAACATTCTGGCCACTAGACCAATCCAAACAATCAAAACCCGAGTCTCCAATTGATTCCTAATGCATGTAAAAGTTAGTGGTAGCAGCTAATTTAAGTATTCATGTGAAGGCATTATTTAGCACACCATTGTGCACCATAATCCTTCAACTTTTTTCAGTTGTGTCCAACAATTTTCCGTGCTTATATAATTTCTTATTAATAACAAATCAGATAAATTATGATGAAGGGAAGTTGCACCCAATGATAGCCAAACCTAAACATTGTTGGTTCTATTTGGAAAAATCAATATTTACATGTTTAGGGTCATTCTTTGACTTAGCTGACACGTGTGGGATAGAGAATCACCTACGGCAATGTAGGCTAAGGTATTGCGTTTAAAGAAATTTACTCATCATCTCCTAATAGTCTAATACAGATGGATATAGGCAAGGGTTAGATATGAAGATTGCTAAATTAACTGCCAATACACACTTTATTAAACCTAAATGAAAATTTAGGAAGAAATGTGGATAAGGTCATTGTAGTTATTATTCTTGTTGTTCTCATTTGACAAATGTCCATAAAGAATTGCATAGGGTTTCCTGAGATTCAAGTTTAGATATGATCTTAGGAAGTTTAAAATTATAAAACTTATAATCAAGTATCACCAACTATATGAAGGGCATTAACCTGACACAACCATTTTATCACTTGCAAAATAATGTGTACATTGTCCATTGAAAAATTTACAGGTGATTTAGAATGACAATTGCAAACTATAAACGAGCCATCTTGTATATTCTTCATTAGAAAGATTAACCCTTTTCTTTGCAATTGTCATTCTAAATCACATGTAGATTTTTGAACATACAAGGTACACATTATTTTGTTAGTGATTAAATGATTATGTTAGGTTAATGCCCTTATAGTTGGTGATCCTTTATTATAAGTTTTGTAAATTTAAACTTCATATGATCCTATTTAAACTCGAATCTCTCGTAACCCTCTTTAATTCCCTCGTATCTCCCCCACACCACCACCACCACCACCTTGTATGAGCTTCAAGGTTACCTTGTCAAATCTCTGGACATTTCTAAAATGGGAGCAACAAGAATGACAACTATGATTACTTTATACACATTTCTTTCTAAATTTTCATTTGATTTAATAAAGTACATGTTTGCAGTTGAATTAGCAATCTTCATATCTAATTTCTTGCTCATATCCAACTGCATTAGGAGCTGATACAACAAAATTTATGGCAATGCCGTAGCCTACCTTGCTTTGGGTGATTCTCTATCCTAGACATGTGTCAGCTAAGTATATAATGATGCTAAACGTATAAATATTCAATTTTCTAAATAGAGCATACAAAGTTTATCTTTGCTATCACTGGGTGCTACTTCCCTTCATTCTGGTTTGTCTGACTTGGTGATTAATAATAGATTAAATAGCATGGAAAATGTAGGACAATTGTCAAACAACTGAAAATAAGTTGAAGGATTATAGTATGTGCTTCATGATGCCTCTTGCATGCTTACTTAGATTTTATAGTTTTCTAACTCCTACCACTAACTTTTACATGCACTAGGAATCGATTGGGAACTCACGTTTTGATTGTTTGAATTGGTCTAGTGTTCAGAAAATTTGGCATGTTAAAGTTACTATGATTGCTAGTTTCTTGTCACTATTGAAGAATTTGTGCTTTGATTGTTGACATAAATGCTGGTCAACTTGATTTCTGTTGTTTTCAACTTTTACTAAATTAGTAAAACTATATATACTCTCAATTAATTTCTTAAAGCTACATTCATGATTGTTTTTTTTTTCTCCCATGTTAATCCTTTTTGATGTGATATTTCTCCTTGTGAATTCAGTGCCTAACATAATCTGTTTTCTTTTCAGAGGGTTTTCTTGGAAGGTAATCCGTATCTTCTGGTAATAACCATGCTCGTGTCTCTACTACATTCCGTGTTTGATTTCTTGGCATTCAAGAATGGTATGTTAGTCAACTATTTTTCATAGGATTTTGTGTTAATTAATTCAGTTTTAAGTGATTTTTGATGTTTACATCCTGTCATCTTTCTCCCTGATTACTTTTGTCTGCATTAATCTTGCTCAGATATCCAATTTTGGAATAAGAACAAGTCAATGGAAGGATTGTCTGCAAAATCAGTTGTCGTGAACTTTATTTGCCAGCTGATTATTTTCCTTTACCTCCTTGACAATGATACTTCATGGATGATTCTTGGTAGTTCTGGAATTGGTGTCTGCATTGAGTTTTGGAAAATCGGAAAAGCCATGCATATTGAGGTACATACTACCAGTTAATGCTGTTCTGCTTTCTGTGTACTTTTGAATGGTGATAGCTAATTCATTTAAGGCTCACAGATTTGGGTGGGGGTGGGGAATGATGAAGTTATAAAGGGAACCATAAGTTCATACCTGGATGGATGGTCTTTATGAAGTTTATATGAGAAATGTCAAAATATGGATCTAATTCCAGGCATTGTGGAACTTGCTGAAAATCTAGGTTTTGTGAGATAGGTATATAGTATATTCAAAGAACACTAGTAATTATATCATTATTTATTGATAAAAGTGCTAGCACTGTACTCCAGAAATATATCGTTGGTTTTTGATGTCAAAATATGCATGTACTTGGGCCTTTTTTTTGGAATCTGTCAAAATGTTCAGGGTTCATAGAAGACTAAAGTGGCGAAATGAGATGGAAGATTCACTTTCTTTTGACAAAAAAGATAACACTGTAGTCTAGATATATAGTGGTTGGCTACCAGATTCAGGGTGTCTTTTTGACTGCTTCATGGATGCGATAAACAGGTAGATACCCACTCTAAGATGGGTCAAGTGGGGTTCAACTGAACTCCCAGTTCATTTTTTTGTTCTTGACTACTGCTTATGGGAAAAACTCACTAAATAAAAATGCAAGCATAAAAGTTACAAGGACCGGCTCGGGAGCCTGCGGCTCAACACGGGAAAGAAGGAGGAGGGGGGGGGGGGGGGTGGGTGGTCGTTTAAGTCCAGCACAATTTCCTCCGGCGGGAGGTTGAGTTTGAAAGGCGGTCGTCAACTGATCCCAATAACAACAATTCCTTCCTCCCATATTTTTGTGATTCGCTAGCTCACCCTTTGTTCTAGAAGTATGTGCATATGTTCATCCCAATACTTGGTTGTATAATTTACTCTGTCAATGTCACAGATGCTTGTAGTAACTTTTTGTTCTTCAGCATATTGCCTTTAGGATTTGATTCTTGATAGTCTCCAACATTATGGATAATTATCTTTATTTCCTTGTAAACATACCAGATTGACAGAAGTGGAAGGATTCCAATGTTGAGATTCCGAGATCGTGAATCATATGCGACGAACAAAACCAAGGAGTACGATGATCTTGCAATGAAGTATCTTTCATATGTTCTATTCTTCCTTGTTGTCTGCTCTTCTTTATATTCTCTCAAATACGAGAGGCACAGAAGCTGGTATTCATGGATCCTGTCTTCTTTAACGAGCTGTGTTTACATGTTTGGTAAGCCCCTTTTCTTCTTCAAACCCAATGGAGTATTAATTGTATTATTTTACACAACATAAATAACTGTATGGCTCGTTCCATGTACATGGAATGTTGGAGACACAGAAGATGACCACATATGTTTCTTCTTACCACTTTTACATCATAAGCATAGAATGCCAGCTTTAGTTTTTGGGTAGGGGTAATTTTTCACCTCTCCTCTCTCTCTCTCTCTCTCTCTATATATATATATATATATATATGTGTGTGTGTGTGTGTGTGTGTGTGTGAGAACTTTGCCCCTTCACAATAATTGCAAGAAAGATAATACTATGAAGCAAAATTATTTATTGTTGCATACTTTTTTTTAACTTCTTGATCACTGTTGAAGTTTTTGCTCATGTTGATTAGAAAAGATACTGAGAAACATACGTAGTTGTGGGGTAGTCTAGTGGGGTAGTCTAGTGGGGTAACACTAGTAAAAGGAAAAGAAAAAAAAGACGATACAAAGAAAGAGTTGTATATATTCTTATAACCTAACAAATATTTTGTTATCATACGATGTTTTAGGCGGCGTCTTCTATTGCTAATTCTGCTTAATGTTCTGTGATTGTCAGGTTTTATCATGATGTGTCCTCAGTTGTTTATAAACTACAAACTGAAATCGGTTGCTCATATGCCCTGGAGGCAAATGACCTACAAGTTTCTGAACACGATCATCGACGACCTCTTTGCATTTGTCATCAAAATGCCCATGTTGCACCGGCTTTCAGTTTTCCGAGATGGTGGGTTCATCAACTTGTTTTTTACCCTCTAAAAATAATGTTTCATGTAACAGCAAAATCACAACTGACCCAAATCTTTGTGCCACAAATGTATTACCATAGTACCTTTTTATTGATCACACCTTTTCACACTTTCTTTTCTCATCTGCCAATTCCTTGTGGATGCAGATGTTATTTTCCTGATCTATATCTACCAAAGGTGGAAGTATCCAGTAGACAAGAAGCGTGTGAATGAGTTTGGATTCGGAGGGGAAGATGAAGACCAGAGCCTGGTCACAAACGGCACAACTGATGTCGCTCAGATTGGCGATGCCAGTACGGAAGACAGTAAGAAAACCAACTGAGCCAGTACTTTTTGTTCGCTTGAATTGCCAGTACTTGACATGGTAGTTGGGGTCGGTTCATCGTTTCCTTCCCATCCAGACTCACGGTTGCCCTCCAGCCACCCCTCCCTGGCTGAGCCACCCCTGTAATTGTATGGGTGAACTGGATAAATGGACAGGACATAGCACCCTAACCATATTTTGTACTGCATAGTTCCTAACAATGATTTTTAGTTATGATACAATATTTATTTGGTCTGTAGGTAAATTTCAGTTCATAACATTGTTTTGAGTGCAACATATCAACTGCTTTTGTGTATATTCTTTATAATATAGAAGCAGCAAGTGATGAACTTGCCCTCACTTCCCTTTTGCTCAATTAGTATTCCTGCCTGGACTTTTGAACAACTATTCTGCTGTAGACAATTTCATTATGATTACAGTTGGCTCCTTGCAAATCTTCTGAGTCATGCACCTAGGAAGATTTTCACCGTCAGGAATGCGAACTAATAGTATTAATTCGTGTATCAAGTCTAATATATGATGTCCTACAAAAGAGCTTACTTTGGCAAGACTTCTGAACCAAAAGAATGTTTAAACTTCAGCTTGTAGCTCCAACTAAATGTATTAATGTAATATCTGTTTATTGTTATTTTCTTGAGTAATTGTGACATAATATGCTAGGACATGTTCACCATAAAAGATTTGATAAAATGTTAGTTGTCTAGGTCTTATGTCCAAATATGGATGGTAAGAAATGTGGAGTTTGTGTTCAGAATAAAATTCTAAGAATGTCGTTCAAAAGAGTGAATGTATGCACATATTTTTTCGAGTTGGTGCATTTGGATATCTGTAAATTCAAAAACTTTAGTCTACAAATGCTGGAATGAAGTACTTTCTTACCTTCATCTATGAATGTCACGTCCCAAAATACTAAATTTTTGCTACCTGATGGAACCAATTTTTAGTTTTAAATAAGGTACATCATTATGGTCTATTTATAAATCTGTCCTAAATAATATTATCTTTTACTACAAAATAAATAGCCATACTAAATGTTAATCTTTTAGAATTCTTCAAATTACCGTATCTAAAAGTGTCATTCCTAAAGTTTTTTTTGTTTTTTTTTGTTTTTGTAGTGTAGTGAGATAAATTATGTATCGGTTACATAATTTATATGGGCAATGGATTAACGACATTCTATTCCATCACGTATTTGGTATGCAAATTATCCATTTAGCGACATAATATGATTTCGCTATTCTGTCACTATAATTTTTGCATTGCCGTCGTTGGTCTAGCAAAAAAAATTTGTTAGCAAAAAAAAAATTGTTTGCTGCTAGTCCGCTGCTATTTTTCTGTCACGGATTCGCTTGTCTGTTGACTCATGAGTAACGAAATTTGAATAGCGATGAATACTTTTTCATCACAATTCGTTGCTATTACTGTTTAGCGACGGGTTCCCAAAAAATAACGATGAATATTTTTGTCGCTTTTTGATGTATGTTTGTAGTGATTTCCATTCGGTTAGAAGTTGTGGTGATCCGTGTTCAGGTCTACAGGAGAAGTATGTAGAAGTCGGATTTTTTTTTTCTTTTCATTCAGTAATGGAGACTTTTTTTGGGATAGATTCCAATCCTGTAGTTTTTCTTCGTATTAGGTTTAAAAAAAATTATCGTGTTTGAGATTGTACTATTGTGTTGTGGTATTATGCATTTGTAGGTTTCTACAATTTAGTTCAGCCATCACATATTTTTTTTTCTAGATATTATTCTGCTGCTTCTCAGCTCCATTCCTGACACATCTAATGTATTTTCCTTCTTTTCCCTCAGATATTATTCATTAGAACCATTTCTTTACCATCTAATTGACATGTATTTATCAGCATGTCACTGTACTTTAGATTCGAACCAAGGCTTATGTATACAAAATATAAGTGATGTGTACATACATTATGATCTATTTTTACCAAGTATGACAGCTTCCATGACCTGCGTGTCCACCAAAATCAAAGGAGACATCATCATCTATGATGTTCTAAGCTTGACTGCCATATTAATTTCTTGAATTCCCATTAGAATCCTACAGTAGTGCTGCTATATTGATTTCTTCTTGTTAAAGATGGTACTAGAAGATTGACTAGATGTAGAAGGTTGTAAAAGCATGTAGAAGAAATAGGCTAAATTACAACTCGATATCCCCAAAAACTATTTTAAATGTTCAACTTAATATCCCCAAATGCACTAACTTAATACCTTCTTTCAATTAATATTTTTAAATTGGTACCTCCGTCACCCAAATCGTTAGTTTTAACGTTAAAAAAAAATAATTTTTTTTTTTCTAAACTACCCCCTCCCCCATCCCCCACCAAAAAAAAAAAAAAAAACGGAATATGAGTCATAGTGCTCATATTCCTACATGAGTCATGCACATGTGACCAATAGGAATGGACTTATACATTCCATGTGCACCCATGTGCATGACTCATGTAGGAATATGAACACTATGGCTCATTTTTCTACATGAGCCATGCACATGTGGACCAATAAGAATAGACTCCTACATCGCATGTGCACCCATGTGCACTAGTACACTCTATTCCTATTGGTCCACATGTGCGTTGTCACGCCCCAGTCCCAAAATACGTAGGACTAGGAATACGTAACATGCCCAGCCGTATGTATACGAACTCCAATATATGGAAACCGTATACACACGTACGCTGTACATGAATATTTAATCCATCAGTGGTAATATACTGTCACAACAAGTCTCACACAATCTATATCTCATCCACAGCACAAATAATCAGTAGGAACAAAGAGCTGAATAATAACTGAATATCAAAAATGAGTATCAAGTCTGGTAGTCGGGTGGAAACAAATCCACTACAAAACGACTATACTGAAGTAGCAACAAGGATCACTAAACAGCTGTAATAAAATCACAGATACTCCGAAGGTAAGACCTCCTCAGTCTGGTAAGTAGTGTCAGGTCCAGGTCCGTACTCCTGCGGATACTCCTGCTCATCCATATCTGAAAAGGGACCAGGTCCTCAGAGGGACGTAACAAGATACATAATAACATGCCAATAAATACTGAAAATAAACATCCAGTGGGTCGCCTAACCGTCTAAGTGAATGCAATTTGAGAACAACTTTCCAACACGTGGGCTGTCTGGCCATAAATGAGATTGGCATGATTCTCTCGGAGAATCAGGGGCCTACCAGCATGTCGTCTTTTGAACGGCAGAGGCCGCCTGCAAAATATAATATATAGTGGTAGTCAACACCCGTTCTCCGGCGGAGAGTTCGAGCGCACAAGGGAAAAGTGCAAAGGAGCCAAAACGCCTTACTTGTTGTTCTCCCCACCCTATGCTCTAAGCATGCCACATCCATGACACGATAAAACCTCTAAATAACTGCCAGGTCTACTAGCATACAAAGTTTATATCAGCAGTTATCCCTAACGCACGGCCATACGTACAGGAGGCCAGACCTGTCACGCAGTCCGTGATCTATATGAGACTCACAACTCGTGTAACAACTGTGTCACGGCCAATGAATCTAATGATGCTCCATAATACTGGGGTGGTCTCATAAAGTAGGTCCAAAATCTACAAAAATAAACATCTATATAAGCAGAATTAAACATGCATGTATCAGCTGGAATGTAAATAATAGTACAATGGCAAGGTATACTTGCCGAGCAAAAAGTTTTGTATAGTGCACGCGTTCAACACAGTGTAAAGTTTTGTGGAAGAAGAATTGTAGTTAGGTTTAGGAGAGTTTGCTATTTATATAGAGAAAGGGAGGCGGTGGATGCTGCTGCTGGTTCTTTCTTTTCATTGGTTTTGGTTGCGGTTGGGGAGAGTTTAGTAGTAACATAGAGATAAGAAGCGGTAGAGTTATTTTACGCGCGGGTGGAAGGAAATTAAGCGGTGGGGGTAGTATGCCTCACAACCTAGTATCACATAGTCCTCTTGACCATTACCTATATAATGCAATAGGAGACCTTAATAAATACCAAGATCTTTTCTCGTATACCTTAACAAGAGCTCTATCTTATTTACAAGGACCAGGTTATTCTGAAGAATCCCCTCAAGGCAATTACAATATTAGTTTATTGTTATAAGTTGGGTAGTATGCCTCACAACCTAGTATCACATAGTCCTCTTGACTCCTTAATAAAGTATAGTTGAATGACATTAACTGTACGCTAGCATAAGAAGATAATGTTTATCCAGACTATAAATTTTAGAGGCCATACCCTATTTGGTCAACTAGCGACTTAGAAAAGGAGTTAGTATGACAACTGTAGAGACTGTAGAGTCTTATCTCTTTGTGACTTGAATTATTTTGTAACATCTCTCATCATAATCTAGCGTATTTGCGTATTTCTATTTTCTGAACTACCTTGACTTATGCTGCTGTTACAGCCTAATTTTGCAAGCTTATTCTTTTATCGAGTTTGTTTATGATATATGTATTAGTGGATGCATACATTAATATATTTCAGAATCAGTGTATTACGGTTTGATCAACCATAGTGCGCTTGGTTCGCCCTTCGCAATATTACTTTACGTGGATTGAGATACATAGTTGACTAGTAGACGGATATACTTGCCCCTAGATATGTCTGGCATATCACATCGGTTACATAACTGTACTGATACGAGCATGCGAATAAGAAAACTACCAAGTATGATTCAATCCACAACTGCCTTGACGGTTTCCAATTGAATTCTTTAAAAACTCCTTGAACCTCGTACTTGTATTCTATCACCTTCACCTAAAAAATTCTTTATTATTGCTCTCCGTCTTCCCTTACTTCGGAAAGACGAAACCTCGTGCTTGGTATAAGTTTGATATACAGATAGTACTAGATATACCATAGGCCAATCACATTATTTGATGATTACTTCCCGAAATTAAGGGTATATCATAGGTGATATATTTTGTGTAAACTTTGAGGATTGAATAACATGATTAAATAAATTGAGGAATAGTTTTCTTAAATGTATAGCCTTAAGTGATAGATGGATAAATTCTAAGTTGGATAGAAATTGCATTATTAATCTGGAGATAAAATTTTATTGTAATCAAGAAAGATTAGATAGAGAGACCCTACCCTATTTTAATTTCGAGGACGAATTTTTTATAAGTTGGGTAGAATGTAAAACCCCTAATTTTACATACCGTATTAATTATTTAATTATAGTAGTTATGAGCTAAATAGAGAGAATAGATTTTATTTAATTTTTATTTGAGGTGTTTGTGCATTTAGGGGATTTATGGAGCCATTATAAATTTTTCCTAATTTATTCCATGTAGGAGACCCTTTGAACAGTTGCTGGCTTAACTGTATACACCAATATAATTTTTAGAATTTTCTATGGATAGATATGTGTATAAATATATATATAATTCCTATTGGATCTATACCCGAAACCCAAACACCCTAACCGCTTGCACCCGAACCCGGGTAGAATAAATATCAACAGCAGTAGCAAAAACTAACTTTTCTTTCACCCGCGCGTAAAACAACCCCCACCGCTTAATTTCCTTCCACCCGCACGTAAAACAACTCCACCGCTTCTTATCTCTATGTTATTACTAAACTCTCCCCAACCGCAACCAAAACCAATGAAAAGAAAGAACCAGCAGCAGCATCCACCGCCTCTCTTTCTCTATATAAATTGCAAACTCTCCTAAACCTAACTACAATTCTTCTTCCACAAAACTTTACACTGTGTTGAACGCGTGCACTATACAGAACTTTTTGCTCGGCAAGTATACCTTGCCATTGTACTATTATTTACATTCCAGCTGATACATGCATGTTTAATTCTGCTTATATAGATGTTTATTTTTGTAGATTTTGGACCTACTTTATGAGACCACCCCAGTATTATGGAGCATCATTAGATTCATTGGCCGTGACACAGTTGTTACACGAGTTGTGAGTCTCATATAGATCACGGACTGCGTGACAGGTCTGGCCTCCTGTACGTATGGCCGTGCGTTAGGGATAACTGCTGATAGAAACTTTGTATGCTAGTAGACCTGGCAGTTATTTAGAGGTTTTATCGTGTCATGGATGTGGCATGCTTAGAGCATGGGGTGGAGAGAACAACAAGTAAGACGTTTGGGCTCCTTTGCACTTTTCCCTTGTGCGCTCGAACTCTCCGCTGGAGAACGGGTGTTGACTACCACTATATATTATATTTTGCAGGCGGCCTCTGCCGTTCAAAAGATGACATGCTGCCAGACCTGTCACGCAGTCCGTGATCTATATGAGACTCACAACTCGTGTAACAACTGTGTCACGGCCAATGAATCTAATGATGCTCCATAATACTGGGGTGGTCTAATAAAGTAGGTCCAAAATCTACAAAAATAAACATCTATATAAGCAGAATTAAACATGCATGTATCAGCTGTAATGTAAATAATAGTACAATGGCAAGGTATACTTGCCGAGCAAAAAGTTCTGTATAGTGCACGCGTTCAACACAGTGTAAAGTTTTGTGGAAGAAGAATTGTAGTTAGGTTTAGGAGAGTTTGCAATTTATATAGAGAAAGAGAGGCGGTGGATGCTGCTGCTGGTTCTTTCTTTTCATTGGTTTTGGTTGCGGTTGGGGAGAGTTTAGTAATAACATAGAGATAAGAAGCGGTGGAGTTGTTTTACGTGCGGGTAGAAGGAAATTAAGCGGTGGGGGTTGTTTTATGCGCGGGTGAAAGAAAAGTTGGTTTTTGCTACTGCTGTTGATATTTATTCTACGCGGGTTCGGGTGCAAGCGGTTAGGGTGTTTGGGTTTCGGGTATAGATCCAATAGGAATTATATATATATTTATACACATATCTATCCATAGAAAATTCTAAAAATTATATTGGTGTATACGGTTAAGCCAGCAACTGTTCAAAGGGTCTCCTACATGGAATAAATTAGAAAAAATTTATAATGGCTCCATAAATCCCCTAAATGCACAAACACCTCAAATAAAAATTAAATAAATCTATTCTCTCTATTTAGCTCATAACTACTATAATTAAATAATTAATACGGTATGTAAAATTAGGGGTTTTACATTCTACCCAACTTATAAAAATTTTGTCCTCGAAATTAAAATAGGGTAGGGTCTCTCTATCTAATCTTTCTTGATTACAATAAAATTTCATCTCTAGTTTAATAATTCAATTTCTATCCAACTTAGAATTTATCTATCTATCACTTAAGGCTATACATTTAAGAAAACTATTCCTCAATTTATTTAATTATGTTATTCAATCCTCAAAGTTTACACAAAATATATCACCTATGATATACCCTTAATTTCAGGAAGTAATCATCAAATAATGTGATTGGCCTATGGTATATCTAGTACTATCTGTATATCAAACTTATACCAAGCACGAGGTTTCATCTTTCCGAAGTAAGGAAAGACGGAGAGCAATAATAAAGAATTTTTTAGGTAAAGGTGATAGAATACAAGTACGAGGTTCAAGGAGTTTTTAAAGAATTCAATTGGGAACCGTCAAGGCAGTTGTGGATTGAATCCTACTTGGTAGTTTTCTTATTCGCATGCTCGTATCAGTACAGTTATGCAACCGATGTGATATGCCAGACATGTCTAGGGCAAGTATATTCGTCTACTAGTCAACTATGTATCTTAATCCACGTAAAGTAGTATTGCGAAGGGCGAACCAAGCGCACTATGGTTGATCAAACCGTAATACACTGATTCTGATATGTATTAATGTATGCATCCACTAATACATATATTATGAACAAACTCGATAAAAGAATAAGCTTGCAAAATTAGGCTGTAACAGCAGCATAAGTCAAGGTAGTTCAGAAAATAGAAATACGCAAATACGCTAGATTATGATGAGAGATGTTACAAAATAATTCAAGTCACAAAGAGATAAGACTCTACGGTCTCTACAGTTGTCATACTAACTCCTTTTCTAAGTCGCTAGTTGACCAAATAGGGTATGGCCTCTAAAATTTATAGTCTGGATAAATATTATCTTCTTATGCTAGCGTACAATTAATGTCATTCAACTATACTTTATTAAGGAGTCAAGAGGACTATGTGATACTAGGTTGTGAGGCATACTACCCAACTTATAACAATAAACTAATACTTTAATTGCCTTGAGGGGATTCTTCAGAATAACCTGGTCCTTGTAAATAAGATAGAGCTCTTGTTAAGGTATACGAGAAAAGATCTTGGTATTTATTTAGGTCTCCTATTGCATTATATAGGTAATGGTCATCTTAAGTCTTAATCATAGTGCTCATAGAATAAATGTGTCAACATTAAGAATGAAATGGTTACTGGCTTTCTAGTGAAATAGAATATAACTTGGATGGAGTTATGGATACAAATTACGGGATCTACGACTAAAGGATAATGATCATAGTCTAAATGAACAATTCAACTATCAGGTTCTAACTATTAAGCATAAAATTTAAAATTTTAAGATTATAACTATAACCTTAGCAAAACATAAAATAAAATTACTCGATCTACAATCAGAAGTGTCAGGTGGCACGAGTTTGAAAGATGAAGAATAGAAGAACATAATTAGTTGTCGCACAACTAGCGAGTGCTAAGGGTTTAGAGGAATAAGTTATAAAGATAGAAAGACTCTAGATAATGTCATGGTTTCTTGAGGAAAGGTGGTCGCTATCCTTGAGAAGTTCTCCACGAACCGTCGGTAATATCCCGCAAGTCCAAGGAAACTTCTCACCTCTGCTGCTGATTTAGGAATAGGCCATGTCTCGACTGCCGAGATCTTTTCCGAATCAACAAAAATACCATCTCTTGTAATGACATGCCCAAAAATGAAACTCTATCCAAGAAGAACTCATATTTACTGAGCTTTGCATATAACTGCTCTCTCCTCAAGGTTTCTAGAACAATCCGCAGGTATTTTTCGTGCTCTTCGTGGTTCTTCGAATAGACAAGTATATCATCTATGAAGACGACCACGAACTGGTCCAAATACTGATGGAAGACTCGATGCATTAAGTCCATAAAGATAGCTGGAGCATTGGTCAATCCAAATGGCATGACCAGAAACTCGTAGTGCCTATATCTTGTCCGAAATACAGTCTTCGGGATGTCCTCCTTTCGTACCTTCACCTGGTGATATCCCGATCTCAAATCTATTTTTGAGAACACCTTGGCTCCACTGAGCTGATCAAATAAGTCATCAATGCGTGGCAATAGATATTTATTCTTTACAGTCACTGTATTTAAGGCTCTATAGTCAATGCACATACGTACTGACCCATCCTTCTTTGGTACAAACAATACTGGTGCTCCCCAGGGTGGTGTACTTGGTCGGATAAAACCTTTCTTTTCTAGTTCTTTCAACTGTGTCTTTAGTTCATCCTTCTCCTTCTTCACCAGTCTATAAACATGCTATGGGGGCTGCTCCCGGTGTCAGTTCAATTGAGAATTCTACGTCTCTATCTGGGGGTAGTCCTGACAATTCTTCTGGAAAGAAGTCTTGGAATTCTGAAATAATGGGATGATAGATAACATTGTCCATTTCGAGCTGCATACCATCAAAGGTTTCTGTGGATCCTCGTGCAAACTCAAGTTCAGGCTCGCCTGGTACCTTGAAAAGAATGTCTCCTTCAAAGCAATCGAAGAAAGTGTGGTACTTGCTCAGCCAGTCCATTCCTAGCACAATATCAAAAGTTGGCATAGTAAGGACTAAGAGTCGGGCATTCATCTCTCTGCCACGTATCACTATAGGACACAATCTACAAATTCTACTAACAGGTACAACTTATCCTCCGGTAAGAATTCTAACATAACTAGATAAAGGTATAGAGAAAATGTTGTGTTTTGCAATAAATCTAGATGATATGAATGAGTAGGTGGCTCCCGTATCAAACAAAATGTCACAGCAGGAAAAGTAAAAGCAAGAGTGATACCTGCTATGACATCAATCTCCTAATTCATGTCATCCTCTTCCCTTGCAAAAGCTTACCCGTCCCTCTGGGGTTGTCCCTGTCTGGCTCTCACGAATTGATCCTCCTGTGCAGGTAGCGGTGGTCCTCGCTGAAATCCCCCTGCTGTTGGAGGTCGAGGTACTCCCTGTCTTATCATTTGCTGAGCTGGCTTCGGTGTTGGAAGTGCTAGTTCCTGTACTAGTGGTGAAAGTGTCACTGTCTGTTGTATTGGACAGTCTCTTACCAAATGCTGTTCAGAACCACACCTCATACATTGTCCTAAGCGGTTCCGACAATTTCTCAAAATGTGCTCGCGTTTCCCACAATAATGGCAGCGGGGCTTCTCTGGGATCTGGTACGGTCCTGCTCTGTGTTGATACTGTTGTTGTGGTTTCAAGGGACGTCCGATAGGTCCTCCTTGCTGTGTCCTTATTGGTCCTAGATGTGTCCTTACATCCGTCATCCATAGGTCTGCAGGTAGCTGCGATGCCTCTAATAATTTCCGAGTGTGAGTGATCCAGTTGGTAGTTTCTTCTGGGCTCTCAATGCCTTGGTACGACCTTGGACCCATCTGTACAAAGTCCTTTACTGAACCAACTCTAGCTTGAGGTACTGGAGCTAGTGCTTGAGCTAGCACAGTAGTCTGTGCAGCCATTCTTTCAAGAGCTGCCAGAAATTCTTGTCTCTGTTCTGCTGCTTGCTGTCTCTGTTCCTGTATCATCATCTGGATGAATTGGAACAGTTGTGCCTAGCCATCCTGCGGTGTTGATGAGACTGGAAGGTTCCCATTAGGTGGAACGGGAAGATCAGATGGAACTGGATTATGAATCTGTCCATCTGGTCCCAGACGTCTAGGAATTATTGAGGTCCCTCATTGAGTCTGACTATTGACTCCAGAAGTTGTGTCACCATCGGTGACAGTACATCCATTCTGCATATCCATCTCTCTGCAGGGGATGTACTCAACGATTAGAATAAGTACAGGAATCATTAGATAGAATGTAGAAGCATAAAATATGCTGGGGAATTGCCTGCGTAAAACATGGCTTCAAGGCTAGCCGCGTAAAGCAGAGAAGCGTAAAGTATAGATTCAAGTCGTCGGCGTAAAACAGAGATTCAAAGAAGTCAGCGTAAAAATAGAACTTCAGAATTGTCCGCGTAACATAGAGATTCAAAGAAGTTTTGGCGTAAAGTAAGACTTCAGAGTTATCCGCGTAAAATAGAGAATCAAGGTAGTTTGGCGTAAAACAGAGATCAAAAACTGTCGGCGTAAAACATGGCTTCAGAACTATCCGCGTAAAAATTTCCGTGCGTGAAATCTGTCCGCGTAAAGTTCTGTCTGCGTAAAGTCTGCACGTAAAAAGTCTGAGCGAAAAAATATCTTCTGCGTAAAAGTTCTGCGTAAAAGTTGTACGAGGAACTCTTTGTATTTCCTCGGATGAATTTGTCAGTCAAATCAATGATCCTGACATCTGACAAAGGTACTGCACGAAGGTCGAGAGGACGGCTGTGATGATGATTTTGCACAGAGACCCAGGTTGTCGTTTAGTGCCATATTTGATACAAGTCATTTTTACGCATCCAAAAGGAAAGAAATGGAGTCTTCTAAATACGCTGCCTACAGAATGAGTTTTTACGCTCAAGATAAGACAAAATCAAATGCCACGTCAAAAAGCTGTTTCTGCACAGGGCTCGAGGCATATCTCTGTATTTAATGCACGAGATTTGGTCATGGCTGGGGAAAGCTAAGGCTGTAACAAATACGCTCATATCACCATCCTTACATTCTACGCCTACTCAGGCTACTCTACGTTGGTTATCTATTACTCATGAATCATCAAGTTTACGCAGGGGCAGTTACCTACGTGGCTTGCATGGCGTATCATACACAGGATTAGGAAGACTAAGGGAACGTGGGTAGCAGTTGTCATTACTGCAGCGTAAAGTAGGCAATCTTCTGCATAGTTTTGGCCTTTTACGCCAACAAGGTAATCATTTGGCTTTTACGCCAACAAGTAATCATTTGGCTTTTACGCCAACAACAGTCTTTTGGTTTTTACGCCAACAAGGGTAGAGAGTCTAGTCACAGGGAAAAGGTTTTTGGCGTAAAACATGTTTATCCAAACAAGGGATGGTTGAAAGGAAGAATGAGGTTTTAGTCAGGCATGGATGAGATTCTTATACTCTATTCCTATACGCAGGCTTGTCTGGTACAGTTACGTAACCAAGATAATATATTCTTGACCTGCATGGGCCACCACCAAAAATATGTCACACCCCAGTCCCAAAATACGTAGGACTAGGAATACGTAACATGCCCAGCCGTATGTATACGAACTCCAATATATGGAAACCGTATACACACGTACGCTGTACATGAATATTTAATCCATCAGTAGTAATATACTGTCACAACAAGTCTCACACAATCTATATCTCATCCACAACACAAATAATCAGTAGGAACAAAGAGCTAAATAATAACTGAATATCAAAAATGAGTATCAAGTCTGATAGTCGAGTGGAAACAAATCCACTACAAAATGACTATACTGAAGTAGCAACAAGGATCACTAAACAGCTGTAATAAAATCGCAGATACTCCGAAGGTAAGACCTCCTCAGTCTGGTAAGTAGTGTCAGGTCCAGGTCCGTACTCCTACGAATACTCCTGCTCATCCATATCTGAAAAGGGACCAGGTCCTCAGAGGGACGTAACAAGATACATAATAACATGCCAATAAGTACTGAAAATAAACATCCAGTGGGTCGCCTAATCGTCTAAGTGAATGCAATTTGAGAACAACTTTCCAACACGTGGGCTGTCTGGCCATAAATATG
Organism: Iris macrosiphon; assembly: GCA_036927795.1. Taxonomy (NCBI): domain Eukaryota; kingdom Viridiplantae; phylum Streptophyta; class Magnoliopsida; order Asparagales; family Iridaceae; genus Iris; species Iris macrosiphon. The sequence goes on along the minus strand of JAYESA010000012.1, from coordinate 4,978,430 downwards.
ATTGGCATGATTCTCTCGGAGAATCAGGGGCCTACCAGCATGTCGTCTTTTGAACGGCAGAGGCCGCCTGCAAAATATAATATATAGTGGTAGTCAACACCCGTTCTCCGGCGGAGAGTTCGAGCGCACAAGGAAAAAGTGCAAAGGAGCCCAAACGCCTTACTTGTTGTTCTCCCCACCCCATGCTCTAAGCATGCCACATCCATGACACGATAAAACCTCTAAATAACTGTCAGGTCTACTAGCATACAAAGTTTCTATCAGCAGTTATCCCTAACGCACGGCCATACGTACAGGAGGCCAGACCTGTTACGCAGTCCGTGATCTATATGAGACTCGCAACTCGTGTAACAACTGTGTCACGGCCAATGAATCTAATGATGCTCCATAATACTGGGATGGTCTCATAAAGTAGGTCCAAAATCTACAAAAATAAATATCTATATAAGCAGAATTAAACATGCATGTATCAGCTGGAATGTAAATAATAGTACAATGGCAATGTATACTTGCCGAGCAAAAAGTTCTGTATAGTGCACGCGTTCAACACAGTGTAAAGTTTTGTGGAAGAAGAATTGTAGTTAGGTTTAGGAGAGTTTGCAATTTATATAGAGAAAGAGAGGCGGTGGATGCTGCTGCTGGTTCTTTCTTTTCATTGGTTTTGGTTGCGGTTGGGGAGAGTTTAGTAATAACATTGAGATAAGAAGCGGTGGAGTTGTTTTACGTGCGGGTGGAAGGAAATTAAGCGGTGGGGGTTGTTTTATGCGCGGGTGAAAGAAAAGTTGGTTTTTACTACTGCTGTTGATATTTATTCTACGCGGGTTCGGGTGCAAGCGGTTAGGGTGTTTGGGTTTCGGGTATAGATCCAATAGAAATTATATATATATTTATACACATATCTATCCATAAAAAATTCTAAAAATTATATTGGTGTATACGGTTAAGCCAACAACTGTTCAAAGGGTCTCATACATGGAATAAATTAGAAAAAATTTATAATGGCTCCATAAATCCCCTAAATGCACAAACACCTCAAATAAAAATTAAATAAAATCTATTCTCTCTATTTAGCTCATAACTACTATAATTAAATAATTAATACGGTATATAAAATTAGGGGTTTTACATGCGTGGCTTATGTAAAAATATGAGCACTATGGCTCATATCCCGTTTACCAATATATATATATATATACACACACACACACACACACACGTGTATTGCACGTAAAAGATTTTTTTTTATATTATTTTAAAATAATTTAAAACTTTAAAATATTTTAATTATAATTATTATGGATGTCAGGTCCCAGAACCAGAATACTGAAGAGCGGATGCATGACAAAGCCAGCTACGTATATCAGACTACTCCAGTACGCCGAGATACGGTCACGCCTGTGGAAGACATGAGGGGTTAACACTACAAACCATCAGTCAATCCTAGGTCAAGCGATCCTAGGTGTCTCAATCACAGTCAAATAAGCAATGTATAAGAAATATGATCATCGTGAGCAAGATAGTAAAGCATCCCAAACCATATATACATAGATGATCACGATGCTAGTAATACAAAATGAAGAACTAGCAGAGTATAAGTGATACATGATCAGCACTAGTTGCAGTATAGATAAAACAAAATCATGCTATGCCCGTAGACAGAATGTCAAGTCCAAAACATGAGCTAACACGTGCTCGATGGATAAACGCTGTGAAAGAATATAAAAGTACGAGATCTAGTGGGTGAATAAGTAGAAACCCACTCATGTAGTCCGGTGCTCCGGGTGGTCACAATGCAACGAAAAATACGAAAAGTCCTCTGGTTCCGCTACGAGATATGGACATACAAAACCAGTGGGATTAGACCCCCAATAGTAAGTACCACAAAGGAAGCCCAAAAGCTATGAACTAAAACCAGCAATAACACACATCTACAATACTAAGCAATATGTAACCACATGAATATAAGTAAGGTGCACCGAAAAACACGAAAAAAAACTGGTGACAAGAAAAGTAAAATAGGACAGGAAGCATGTAAGTACCGAGTCAGGGACAAGTAAAAGCAATAAACACGTAAGTGACAATAGCCAGTAAAAGAGTAAAAAAAAGATAAGTCGGCTAGCAACAAGGAGATTTGTGAACTCCTCGAAATAGGAACCATAATCCTTAAACCAAACAAGGACCAGTATTATGATTCTTTTCACGAGTCGTGCATAGTCTCTAGTCACTTACCGGTAAACATAACAATACGAGAAAAGAAAAGACACTGGCAAACAATATTAACAATCAGTAAAGTACGACCAAGCAATAGTACGACTTGATACATTAATTAGTTAACTAGGGTTATCCCAGATCCTAGTTACTAAAAAATGTATTTTGAGGTTCTCCTATTGGTCGCAAGCAATGTAGTCTATCCGAAAAATCCAGGCGAAAGTGACAATAAGTAACAATAGTAACAATATCCTGTGTGTGGGGGGGGGGGGGGGGGGTGGGGGAGTGAATAGGGCCAAGCTAATAAATTAAGCACAAATGATTAATAATAGGCAATTTAAAAATTAAGTGTGCAAGAAGTAAAGCAATAAGAATATCGACACCCGATGTATCATGATATCCTCCTAGAGGCACTCCAGTCCCGGAAACTCTTGTCCGGCTTGAATCCACTATTGTCAAAATAGTAACACCATGAGCTTTGATCCGAAGGCTTGTTGACTTCTTACACAAGAGCTTTGATCCGAAGGCTCTCTAACTTTACATTAGCTTTGATCCGAAGGCTTTTATACTTCAATCTTTTACAAGAGTGTTAAAGAAACTGAAGCATGGCTCTGATACTAATATATTACACCCCGATTTCATGGAATGGATAGTCGTCCCCCGGGCATGATGTCGTGCGTGCCTAAGTTGCACAATGCACAAGGCCATGGTGTTTGATATAACAAGCACATATTCAGAGTACGCAAATAATTGAACACAATATTGAAACAAGAAAAAGTTGTCTTTATTGATAATGAACATCATTTACAAACTCTTGAACAAGTATAAAAGATTACCTCCCGGGCTTACAAAAGTGGACGCAAAAGGAGATAGTCGTCCGATACATTACAACCTTTAACTAAAACTTCAAAAGACATGACCTTGGGGTGAAGCTATCGCCTTGCCACGGAGCTGCATAAGGTATGTGCACGAGCTCCTGGAACTTCAAAACACGCTTCAAAGGGCACGAGCAGGGCGTGCCGGTAGGTGGACTAGATTGGAAAGTCATCTTAGCTTCTTGGATGATCGACTTGGTGCAAAGAACCTGTTGCAACAAGAGTCAGTACATCGAAATGCACTGGTGAAGGCAAGCTAACCCAACTATACAAATCAATACGTTCATTATGTGAAGCATGCAAGTTATTATGTGATCTTTCTATCTTGCCTAATTTCAAGTTTTAAGCATGCAATAGATATGGAAATTGACTGAAATAAATATGCCATTGTTTGGTGACTTTTACCTGTCCGTCTGAACCACCTGCACAAAACTTACCATGATCTTCCCTGCTATGAAGACATAGTTAGCTTACATAGTTTAAATATACGTGGGGGGTCACTGGCATGATGCCATAGTGGACGAGTTATAGTCTTTGGACAAAAATGGTATGTAACGCAATGAACATGGAGCGTTACATGTCATTCCGCCCGAACATGAGACTAACATGATGTTCCGTCCAGATCGGATCAGTGTCAGTGCCCCAGTGACCATTCGCAGGAACCATGAATCCTTGTGCACAAGTTGTCCGTGACCAAGCGATGTCTAATACTAAGTTATCAAATGATGCAGTTCAAGGCAACACAAGCATGAGACAAGTAACATGGCATGATCTGATTTGCATAGTCTTCTTGTTCAGTTTATTGCATAGTAAAGTGTGTTACTATACATAGCACAATGATAAAAGAATATGTTCTAACTAGAATTAAAATACGATGAAAGAACATTCTAAGCGAACTAGCATGCAACAGTGTAACCGTTCACAAGTTTGGTTTGACAAGCATAAAGTATTCCAGGTCTATTCCATTTTATCTTGATATCTTTAGTTATTATGATATCGTTTGATCGGAACAATCAAGAGAGCAAGATTATTAGGTGTAAAGACTTGGAAGGAGAGCTAGCTAATCGGGATGGTAGCCACTCACAAGTTGGAGGGGGTACGGAAGAAAAGAGGTTCTTCAAGATTCTGCTCACGCGACGTCTACACGATCACCTGCATTACCACAAACAGACGATCAATACATCTTCTTCTCATTCTCCAAGATCAAAATGAAAACGAAGCTCAACGAACAAAAATAATGCAATTCATTGAAACTGTTCAAGAAAACGCAAGCTCGAAAATCAACTCGAAAGCACGAAAGCAACAATGCGAAAGCAAAAACTAGGCAAGAAAAATTGCAGCAGAGAGGTCCCTCTTGACTCTGCCGCTAATTTCGTCCTTGGGACATAGTCCACTGAATATGGGAATCGATTCCGAAGAAGCCACTCCATAACGAGGAAAAGATCTTGATTCAATCTATCCCGATCGAACGATACCGAAAGTATTTCTTAGTCGCGCTCCCCGAATAGGGAAAACGGGGCACTACAACTACTGGTCTCGGGTAGTCTCTCCTGATAAACAGAAATATAATATATAAAACACAAAATATATGACAGGAATCAAGGTGTAAAATAATCTTGAATACATTTTCAGGAAAAACAAATTAAATATCAGAAATTCAGAAATACGAAATCTGGAAACGAGTTCGACACCGTTGGATCAAATCTAATGGTCCAGATTGGTTGCGGGATTGAGGTATTTTCTAACCCTAACCCATGCAACATACTTGCTTTACAACTTTTGGAGAGAGAAAGAGGATTGACGGGTACTTCGAAGAGGAGAACGTTTTGGGTTATCTTCCGCATCGCTTCGTTCATCATGAGTCTGTAATTGAGTTTTCTGCTTCAAGTAGTTGTGGTAATCCATTTTGGATCGGTGAGAAGTCTGTAAGGAGTCGGTATACTTTCTTATTCCAATAGTGGAGGCTTTTCAGGATTGGATTCCGATCATCCCGTGATTTTTTTTTCTTCTGAAATTTTCACGTAAGAAAATGTTTGTGTCTACGTTAGGCTTTCTTTGTGATTTTGACGATTTGATTTTCGTGTACTTTTCTTTGGTTCTACCACAGCTTTTTGGTTTGGAGGGACGATTTTTGCTTTTCGTTCCTGACACACTTATCAATTTTTGCTCCGCAACGTATGACTGGTGGATTGGTTTGCTCTAATCCCAGCAGTTAGTTATGATTAATGCTCTGTAATATAGCGAGTAATTAAAAATAAATCAATTGCTAAGCCCTATGACTAGGGTTTCCCTATGGATTCTGAACCCTCCATTTAGGAATCCTCAGCCTTTGCATCTCCTCATAGCTCATCCATCTGATCATCGTAGAGACCGAGAGCAATTTTCTTAGGCTGCTCTATTTTACTAGGATAGAAATTATGTGACATATACAATTTGACATCTAAAAAAATATACAATTTTAGCCGCACGTCATTTGAAATGAATAGTTCATATTTGATAGAGTAATTTATATTAATTAGGATGCATGTCAAATTAAGTATTCCACTAATTAATATAACATACTATTAATTTAGCATGCACGTCAAATTTGACATCCATGTATGTAAAATGACGTGCGGCTGAAATTACGTATTTTTTCGATGTCAAATTATATGTATCACATAATCCCCACCCATTTTACTATGTTTTGTTAAATTGTTTCTACTTACTAATTTGACTTGAAAGCTCTGCTTTTATATTAGGAGACACGCTTACCTAGCACTTTATTAACAAAGAAAAACATACGGAGTCACATATGTTCAAGTAAACATATGTTATGTCTATGGTAGACATTTTTCCTTAATTTCGTGTCAAGATAGTGTCCGGATGCTTTGGCTGGCCATGTTGATTTTGCTACTTTAGGTTAAACACTAGATAAATATGCCTAGAATATCAATTATGATCATGGAGCTCTAGTTGATGTAGTCAAGACCCATGCACAAGTCCAAATTTCCACCTTGAAAGTAAATTTAAAGTTTTTCTTATTTTGGGGTCAATGTCTTGATCTAATTTGCGTAACACGTTATGTTATTCAACTAGCTCAATCTGTCTACCGTTAATAGTAAAACCGTTTGAAAATTAGTTTTTAATGATTCCATTTACGACTTTTTTTTTTATTAATCTAATTATTCTAATTAATTCTCATTTTTAAACAGCACGATTGCACAAATTCAAATAAGAACTTTCAATATGAATACACATGGGTCCTTACAAAAAAATCAAGAAATGAGATATATGTAATCAAATAATTTTTTAATGATCTAGTTTTAAAAATTAAGAACTCATGAGCTTCCTCTAGGGTTTTTTTGTCTTACATTCGGATGACTCTGCTTTGTTTTCTTATTATGTGATTTGTTAAAATCCTTGACCACTTGCACCAATAATATACAGAGCAACTCATTTTCTGATATATCTGTCACACATTTCTAATTAGAAACTAAAAAAAAAAAAAAAAAAAAAAGAGAGAGAAAAGTTTGTTGTGTAAATGCAGTTCTTAATCCATATTAAAAATCGAACCGTCCTCCTTATCTTCAGACCATCAAGTATATAATCAATACGGCTCACTGAATAATTTTTCCAACAAGATCTATACACTTGTCTCTGTGTACTATCACCGAATCAAACGAATAAGAGGTTTGATTCGATTTTAAAAAAAATTTGATTCGGTTTCGATTTTAAAAATACTAAAAATAGTATTTGATTTTGATTTTAAAATTTTATTTCGATCAAAAACTTAAAATCGAATAACATTATATAATTATGTAAAAACTTTTAATTCTATGTATATTTTATGGTTAAAAATATGTATATTTATTCTTGTGTATATTTTAAAAATAACAATTTTATGTATCTATTTGGAAGTTCAACTTTGATAATTTAATAACTCGTCTAACTTTAAGTCCAACTTAAAATTCAACAAATGTATGAATAAAAATTATATTTTTAACACAATTTTTAACCACAATTCCAACTTTGGGTCCGACCCATTAAACAAGAGAAATAGCACAACCAAACAAACCGAATCGATTATATAGGTTCGATTTGGTTTCTGTTATGGCTAATTTTGGTTCAATTTCGAATTTTTGTTTTTAGAATTCAGCTTTGACTATTTTGATTCGGTTGAAACCGAATAAACCGAACGCTCAGCCCTACTCATGAGGAGGAAAATCGGGTTGGATTTTCTGAGGAGAGGAGAGGGGGATGGGTTCGGTGGTACCAGAGTAAACACGTCATCTGTGCGACGGACGCTGGGGTACAGGGGAAATAGTGGGTGAATTTTTGCTGATTATATTGATGCTGCCTAAAATATACATAAATTAAAAATTCTGACATGTCATACTTTTATTGGAGGTGTCATACTTCTATTGGAGGTTATATTAGGGTGGGAGAGATTTGGGTGAGTTGAGGGATGAGTTTGGTAGAGTAAGACCGATTCATGAAGCAGGCAGGAATACGCACGACTATGCTGCAACAACTCTCATTTTGTTACTTTGCCACAATACCAAATATAAACTAATGATATATATTATTTACATAAAATTTTACAAGGGCAAAGAAGATATTAAAACTCACCCTAACTAGTAAGCAAGATTAGTATTTCTTCACCACTATGGAACAATGTTCGTGGTATCGGACCCTTCCTATGAGTACTACTATCGATGGTATCAGGAGTTTCGGATCAAAATATCAAAAATAAATCAAAAAGCCAATAATTATTAATAAATTTAAAATAAAAATTAGATATTTTTAAATATTTTATACATTGTTTCATAGTAGTAGTTTTCAAAGTCAATGTAATAATATACACCCTTATGATTTGTTTACCAAAAATAGATAATAAAAAACTACGTCATTGCCGGAGTTCGAATCCGAGCCACCAGCTTGACAAACGAGAATACTTGCAACTATACTACAACAACTCTCATGTCATTGTTGACCACAATACCAAATATAAACTCATGATATAAAATAATATTATTAACATAAAATTTTACAATAGAAAGGAAGATATTTAAACTCATCCTAACGAGCAAGCACGACTAGTATTTCATCGCTACTATGGAGCAAGGTTCGTGGTATCGGGCTCTTCCTATGAGTATCGTTATCGACGGTATCGATAGTGTCGAATAAGAATATCAATTTTTTTACAATAATTATTAATAAATTAAATTAAGAAAAATAGTCATTAACCCCACTGCCGGGGATTGAACCCGGTCAGTCGCGTGATGGGGGAATACTCATCACTATACTACAACAACAACTCTTATGTCGTTGCTTGCCACAAAATCAAATATAAACTCATTATTATAACGTGGGTTACTAAAGGGTTGGATTTTCACTTTGTTTTTAGTCCCACATTGGTTAGAGATTAGTATTACATATTCATTGGATTGTATAAATAAGTACACTATGTGATTACACTAATAAGAGATCTTCTCTCCTATTTTCTTCTTCCTTCTTCTATGTTTATTATAACACGTTATTAGCACGAAGCTCTAACGGGAGGAAATAAGCGAGAGCATCTCAGTGAAGTCGTCATTTGCGGATTCTCCACTTCGGTAATAGGTATGTTTATTTATGTTTATTTTTTTCTGCATATGCATACCCTAGGCGTAGCCTGATGTTGATGTTTATACATATCTTGGCATACCGCTAGGGAAAAAAGAATAATTTTTATCCATTCATCTTACTTCTTTTAGTTAACTCTAATAGCACTCTGATGTTAATCGCATATAGATCTCTCAGAGAGAACGCTGGAGTTATTCTTTATTTTATATATGTTAATACATTCAGATCAAAACCATCAGAGATCTGATGACCATGAACATGAATTGTTTGGTCTATATATATAAGACTTCTGGAACATTATTGTTCGAAGCATACCATATGTGGTATTTTTGAAAGACTTCTTGAACATAATCATTGTTCGAAGCATACTATGAACATTTAGTGTTTGATATTTACGTACGACTTCTGGAACATCATTGTTAGAAACATACCATGAACAAGATTTGTTTGGTATAAATAGACTTCTGAAACATCATTGTTTGAATCATACACCATGAACATGAATTATTTGGTGATTTACCAAGTTCTTATGTTAACTTGTTATTATTGATCTTATACAACAATATGTCGAGCCTCACAAAACATGATTTCAAGCCTCTAAACTTAGAAGGCCAGAACTTTCTCAATTGAAGATTGGATGCTGAATTGTACCTTCAAGCCAAAAGCTTAGGTGACGCAATTATGGCTGATAAGCCAATATCTGCACAAGATAAAGCAATGGCTTTAATTTTTCTAAGACATCATATTCATGATGATCTCAAGGCTAAGTACTTAATAGTCAAGTACCCCTTGGTGATATGTAATTCTCTAGCTGAGAGATATGATCACCAGAAAATGGTCATACTACCAGATGCACTCCATGAATGGCTCAATCTACGTTTCCAATATTATAAGACAGTTGCAGCCTATAATTCAGTTATGTTCAGGATTACTTCACAATAGAAGTTATGTGGTGAAGAAGTGACAGAGAATTACATGCTAGAGAAAACATTCACCATATTTTATGCGACTAATATGACCCTAAAACAGACGTATAGGGAAAGGAATTTTAAGAAGTATTCTGAACTCATTGTTGTCTTACTCGTGTCCGACAAAAATAATGAGTTATTAATCAAAAACCACACTAGTAGACCAACTAGGTCTGTACCAGTTCCAGCTAAAGTGAATGCGACTAGTGCTCGGAAAAATATGACCAATACTAGGGGTCGAGGAAATCACAGAGGTAGAGGGCATGAACGCCGTGGAAGCTAAAGAAATGGCTACAATTCGGGTCTAAGGAACGATACACAGTTCAAAAATAAGGGATTTAATCCTCGAAGAAATAATGCCCAAATTTTAATCTAGCTGCTCCAACTGATATTTGCAAACGTTATGGAAGAGCTGATCATTGAATGCGAAACTCTGTCGTACCTCACAAAAGAAAGTGGACTAGTATGAAGCCTCAAAGGGTGTGAAGACTAATCTCATGGTGGGTACAACACATTAGAATTTTAAAGATTTCTTCCAAGATAAGGATGGAAACGCAATTTAGGAAGACCAGTTCAACGTCATGATAGGCGAAGTCAATGAATAGTTATTGTATGCTTATCTAAGTTTATTTACTTTTCACTTTGAATAAATTGGTCATTATATGATCAATAGTCTAGATAGTTTACTTTCTTTGAAGCAGTTTTATTTAGATTTAGATCAAGTTATAATAATTGGCAATATGTCAAGTTTAACCATTTAGTAGCATATTAATATATTATTAATTTATTTTTTTGAAAGGTATGGACAATGATGATGGCATATGCTTGATAGATAGTGCAACAAATCACACTATATTAAAAACTAGAAAGTTTTTCACAACATATGCCTCAAATTCTGTCAAGATGACCACCATTGTCGGACCCGTGCAGATTATAGAAGGTTATGGTAAGGCCGATGTTGTTTTGCCAAATAGAACACACTTAGTCATTCAAAATACATTATTCTCTAGTAGATTTAATAGAAATCTACTCAACTTTAGAGATATTCGAATGAACGGATTTCATGTTGAAACCATGAACGATGATAGCAAAGAGTATCTTTGTATCACCTCTAATGTTGGAAGCAATAAGCTCACATTAGAAAAGTGTAAGTTAATCTCCTCAGGGCTATATCAAACTACTCTGAATGTAGTAGAATCTCACCCCATCACTAGCAAAAGACTAAAGGATCCAAGAAATCTAATCCTTTGGCATGACAGATTGGGTCATCCATGATCGACTATGTTGAGAAAGGTCATCAACAATACCAGTAGACATAATTTAACATACCAAAGTATTTCCTTTCCTACTGAATATTTGTGTGTATTTTATTCACTGGATAAACTCATTAGAAGACCTTCACTTCTCAAAATAGATTCTGAATCACCACCATTCCTTTAGAGAATACAAGGTGATATTTGTATTTGCGGACCAATTGATCCTGCTAGCGGACCTTTAAGGTATTTTATGGTTCTAATAGATGCTTCTAGTCGATGGTCAAATGTTTCCTTACTAATATCTAGAAATTTTGCCTTCTCCAAGCTACTTTCTCAGTTGATTAAGCTTAACACTCATTTTCCTGACCAACATGTTAGAACGATTCGACTTGATAATGCAGCTCAGTTCACTTTTTGTACTTTTGATGATTATTGTGCTTCCGTAGGAATAGAAGTTGAACATTCTGTCCCTCATGTTCAAACCCAAAATGGTTTAGCAGAGTCCTTGATTAAGCATTTTTAGCATATAGCAAGGCATTTAATCATGCAATCAAACTTACCCGTTTCAGCTTGGGGATATGCCATATTACATGCTGCTAAATTGATCATTGTTAGGCCAACTGTATATCATGAATTTTTATCATTATAACTTGTGACATGACATCAACCTAACATCTCTCATTTGCGTAAATTTGGTTATGATATTTATGTTCCTATTCTCCCTCCTTAGCGCTCTAAAATGGGACCTCAACGCCGTTTAGAAATTTATATTGGTTTTGATTCACCCTCAATCATTAGATATTTGGAACCTTTTAACTGGTGATATTTTTACTACTAGATTCATAGACTGTCATTTTGATGAGACTAAATTTCCGCCGTTAGGGGGAGATAAGAAAGAAAAGAATGTTCTTACAGAACCATTCACCATAAATAAATGGCATAAATTATCGTGGGATAATCCCACTCTGTCTTATCTAGATCCTCATACTAATTAATGTAAAACTGAGGTACGGAGGATATTGCATCTACAGGAGATTGCAAATCAAATGACAGATGCATTTACTGATACAACTAAAGTGATTAAATCAAATATGCCCGTTGTAAATGCGTCATCTCGAATTGATATCCCCGTAGAAAAAAATAGCAGAGTGGGTAATGAATCTACTGTACGCCAGAAGCGTGGTAGACCTATAGGTTCGAAGGACTTAGTCCCTAAAAAGAGAAAATACCCAAGTAACGCTCTTAAGGAGATTACACATAACGCTCAAGAAGAGGTTATGAATGACAGATCCATACTCTCTGAAAACCCAGAAGAGGTTATTGTCTTAGAAAAGACACAAGCCCGAGAGGAGGCTCAGGTACCTGAAAGAAAATATATCTCTATATTTTATACATATACAAGAGAGGTATGTGATCACAAAGATATAACAATAGATGAGATATTCTCATTCTCAGTAGCTACAGAAATATCTAAGGGCATTGATGACACCGAACCACGTCGCATCGATGAATGTCGACAAAGAAAAGATTGGCCAAAATGGAAGAATAATATTCAAGCAGAATTAGATTCCCTTAATAAACGTTGAGTGTTCGGACCTATAATACAAACACCAAAAGACGTCAGACCGGTAGCTTACAAGTAGGTGTTTGTAAGAAAGCGAAATAAAAATAATAAAATCACTCAATTTAAGACACGATTAGTAGCACAAGGGTTTTCTCAGAGAACCGGGATTGATTACGAAGATACATTCTCTCGTAATTGATGCAACAACTTTCCGTTATTTGATAAGTCTGACAGTTGAGAAAAAGTTGGACATGAGACTTATGGACGATTTAACAGCCTTTCTATATGGTGATTTAGATAGCGATATCTATATAAAAATCCCAGATAGATTTTAACCTACCCAGCTCAAAAGCTAATAAGATGCATTTCATAAAGCTAAGACGTTCATTGTACGATTTAAAATAATCCGGAAGGATGTGGTACAACCGTCTTAGTGAATATATAAAAATGGAGGGATATGATAATAATCCTATATGTCCATGTGTCTTCATAAAGAAATCTAAGGAGGGTTTCGCTATAGTTGCAGTATATGTCGATGACATAAATGTAAAAGGCCAGACATATCATTCTCTGTCAATCTGTTGGCTAGATATAGCTCGACGATAACTTGCAGACAATAGAATGGAATTAAACATGTGATAAGATATCTTTGTGGAACTATTGGCATGGGATTATTTTATACTTGTGGTTTATCTGACATCGCGAATCTAGTTGGCTTTGCAGATTCAGATTATTTATCTGATCCCCATAAAAGTCGTTCACAAACTGGATATGTGTTTCTTAATAGCAATACAGCTATTTCTTGGCGTTCAACAAAATAGACAATGGTTGCTACCTCCTCAAATCTCTCAGAAACATTGGCTCTCCATGAAGCAAGTAGAGAATGTATTTGGCTGAGATCGTTGATTCAACACATTCGTAGCTTCTATCACCTTTTTTCTACCACATATACTCCAACTATTATTCATGAAGATAATGCAGCATGTATTGAATAAATTCAAGGTGGATTCATTAAAGGAGACAGGACCAAGCACATCTAACCGAAGTTTTTTCTATACTCATGAGCTTCAGAAGAACTTTGATATTGACGTCCAACAAGTTCGCTCAAGGATAATATTTCAGACTTGTTCACCAAATCGTTGCCAAAGTCAACTTTTCAAAAACTAGTTCATGGAATTGGAATGCGACGTCTTCATCAGCTGACTGTTCAGGATCAACATCATCAGGGGTAGTGATTATTTTCAGGGGAAGATACATTTTGTATGGACTATAACACATTGTACTCTTTTTCCTTAGTCATGGGCTTTTTTTATTAGGTTTTTCCTGACAAGGTTTTAATGAGGCAACATTAAGCGTGTCCAACACCTATCTAAGCCATCCTAAAGATTGTACTCTTTTCTTTCGCACAGGTTTTGTCCTAATGGATTTTCCTGCAAAGTTTTAACGAAGCAATAGGCTTAGAGATGGTGGTCATCCAAATGAGGAGTGTTATAGCGTGGGTTACTAAAGGGTTGGATTTTTAATTTGTTTTTAGTCACATATTGGTTAGAAATTAGTATTACACCCTCTTTGGGTTGTATAATAAAGCCTTTGCCTTCCACTATGTGATTACACTAATAAGGGATATTCTCTCCTATTTTCATCTTCCATCTTCTACGTTTATTCTAACACTGATGATATAATATCATATTATTACAAAAAAATTTAAAATAGCAAAGAAGATATTCAAACTCACCCTAACTAGCAAGCAAGAGTATTTCTTCACGACTATGGAGCAAGGTTCATGGTATAAGACCCTTCCTATATTTATCACTATCGACGGTATCGTCAGTTTCAGATTAGAGTATCAATTTTTTTGTTATCGAAAATCAAAAAAATATTAATAAATTAAGATATATAATTTAGAAATTTACGCAAAATTTTAAGTATTTTGTGTATTATTTCATAGTAGATTTCAAAGTGAATGAAATAATAGTCACCCTTATGATTTGTCTACCTACGATAAATAATAAAAAACTACACCATTGTCGAGGATCGAGACCGAGTCACCCAATTAACAGGCAGGAATACTCACCACTATACAACAACAACTCTCATGTTGTTGCTTGCCACAATACCAAATATAAACTCATGATATAATATCATATATTTTTTAAAAAATTTAAAAAAGAAAAGAAGATATTCATACTCACCCTAACTAGCAAGCAAGACTAGTATTTCTTCAGCACTATGGAGCAAGGTTCACGGTATAAGACCCTTCCTTTGAGTATCACTATCGACGATATAGTCAGTTTCGGATTAGAATATCAATTTATTTGTTATTGAAAATCAAAAAATTATTAATAAAGTAATATATATATATATATATATATATATATATATATATATATATATATATATATATATATATTAGACATTTACGTAGAATTTTAAGTATTTTGTGTATTGTTTCATAGTTGTTTTCAAAGTCAATAAAATAATAGTCACCCTTAGGATTTGTTTACTTAGGATAGATAATAAAACGACTACATTGTTGCGAGGGATCGAACCTGGGTACCTGCGTGACAGGTGGGAATACTCTCCACTATACTACGACGACTCTCATGTTGTTGCATGTCACAATACCAAATATAAACTCATGATATAATATCATATTTTTACATAAAATTTTAAAAAGGCAAGGAAGATATTCAAACTCACCCAAACTAGCAAGCAAGACTAGTATTTCTTCACCACTATGGAGCAAGGTTCATGGTATAAGACCCTTCTTATGAGAATCACTATCGACGGTATCGTCAGTTTTGGATTAGAGTATCAATTTTTTATTTACCGAAAATCAAAATATTATTAATAAAGTAAAATATATATATTTTAGACATTTACGAAAAAATTAAGTAATTTGTGTATTGTTTCATAGTATTTTTCAAAGTCAATGAAAAAATAGTCACCCTTATGATTTGTTTACCTACAATAGATAATAAAAAAACTGCGCCGATGCCGGGGATCAAACCCGGGTCACCCGCGTGACAAGCGGGAATACACACCACTATACTACAATGACTCACATATTATCACTTGCCACAATACCAAATATAAACTCATGATATAATATCATATTTTTACATAAAATTTAAAAAAAGCAAAGAAGATATTCAAACTCACCCTAACAAGCAAGCAAGACTATCATTTCTTCACCACAATGGAGCAAGGTTCATGGTATAAGACCCTTCCTATGAGTATCACAATCGACGGTATCGTCAGTTTCAGATAAGAGTATCAAATTTTTTGATATCGAAAATCAAAAAATTATTAATAAAGTAAAAATATGTATTGTAGACATTTACGCAGAATTTTAAGTATTTTGTGTATTGTTTCATAGAAGTTTTCAAAGTCAATGAAATAATAGTCAGCCTTATGATTTGTTTACCTACGATAGATAATTAAAAATTTATGTTGTTGTCAGGGATTGAACCAGGGTCACCCGTGTAGCAGGTGGGAATACTCACCATTATACTACAACGACTCTCATGTTGTTGCTTGCCACAATACCGAATATAAACTCATAATATAATATAATATTTTTACATAAAAATTTAAAAAAGCAAAGAAGATATTCAAACTCACCCTAACTAGCAAGCAAGACTAGTATTTCTTCACCACTATAGAGCAAGGTTCATGGTATAAGACTCTTCCTATGAGTATCATTGTCGACAGTATCGTCAGTTTTGGATCAGAAAATCAATTTTTTTGTTATCTAAAGTCAAAAAATTATTAATAAAGTAAAAAAATATATTTTTGACATTTACGCAGAATTTTAAGTATTTTGTGTATTATTTCACAGTAGTTTTCAAAGTCAATTAAATAATAGTCACCCTTATGATTTGTTTACCTATGATAGATAAAAAAAAAAAAACTATGTCGTTGCCAGGGATCAAAACCAGGTCTCCCACATGACAGGCAGAAATACTCACCACTATACTACAACAACTCTCATGTTGTTGCTTGTCACAATACCAAATATAAACTCATGATATAATATCATATTTTACAAAAAAAAAATTAAAAAAGCATAGAAGATATTCAAACTCACCCTAACTAGCAATCAAGTCTAGTATTTCTTCACCACTATGGAGCAAGGTTCATGGTATAAGACCCTTCCTATGAGTATCACTATCGATAGTATCGTCAGTTTTGGATCAGAAAATCAATTTATTTGTTATCGAAAATAAAAAAATTATTAATAAAGTAAATATATATATATTTTAGATATTTACGTAGAATTTTAAGAATTTTGTGTATTGTTTCATAGTAGTTTTGAAGTCAATGAAATAATAGTCAACGTTATGATTTGTTTACTTACGATAGATAATAAAAAAAACTACACCATTGCCGAGGATCAAACCCTGGTCAACCACGTGATAGACGGGGATATTCACCACTATACTACAACGACCCTCATGTTGTTGCTTACCACGATACCAAATATAAACTCATGATATAATATCATATTTTTACATAAAATTTTAAAAAAGCAAAGAAGATATTCAAACTTACCCGAACTAGCAAGCAAGATTAGCATTTCTTCACCACTATGGAGCAAGGTTCATGGTATAAGACCCTTCCTATGAGTATCACAATCGACGGTATCGTCGAGTATCAATTTTTTTGTTATCGAAAATCAAAAAATTATTAATAAAGTAAAAATAAATATTTTAGACATTTACACAGAATTTTAAGTATTTTGTGTATTGTTTCATAGTAGTTTTCAAAGTCAATGAAATAATAGTCACCCTTATGATTTATTTACCTACGATAGATAATAAAAAAACTACGCCATTGCAAGGGATCGAACCTGGGTCACCCGCATGACAGGCAGGAATACTCACCACAATACTACAACGACTAACATATTGTTGCATGCCACAAAACCAAATATAAACTCATAATATAATATCATATTTTTACAGAAAATTTTAAAAAAGCATAGAAGATATTCAAACTCACCCTAACTAGCAAGCTAGACTAGTATTTCTTCACCACTATGGAGCAAGGTTCATGGTATAAGACCCTTTCTTTGAGTATCACTATCGATAGTATAGTCAGTTTTGGATCAGAAAATTAATTTATTTGTTATCAAAAATCAAAAAAATTATTAATAAAGTAAAAATATATATAATTTAGACATTTGCGTAGAATTTTAAGAATTTTGTGTATTGTTTCATTGTAGTTTTCAAAGTCAATAAAAAAATAGTCACCCTTATGATTTGTTTACCACAATAGGTAGGAATATTCACCATAGACAATAAAAAAACTACACCGTTGCCGATGATCGAACCCTGGTCAAACGCATAATAGGCAGGAATATTCACCACTATACTACAACGACCCTCATGTTGTTGCTTACCACAATACCAAATATAAACTTATGATATAATATCATATTTTTACATAAAAATTTAAAAAAGCAAAGATATTCAAACTCACCCTAACTAGCAAGCAAGACTATCATTTCTTCACCACTATGGATCAAGGTTCATGGTATAAGACCCTACCTATGAGTATCACTATCGACGGTATCGTCAGTTTCGGATCAGAGTATCAATTTTTTTTATCGAAAATCAAAAAATTATTAATAAAGTAAATTATATATTTTAGACATTTACGCAGAATTTTAAGTACTTTGTGTATTGTTTCATAGTAGTTTTCAAAGTCAATAAAATAATAGTCACCATTATGATTTGTTTACTTACGATAGATAATAAAAAACTACACCGTTGCCAAGGATCAAACCAGGATCTACTGCATGATAGGCGAAAATATTCACCACTATACTACAACAACTCTCATGTTGTTACTTACCACAATACCAAATATAAACTCAGGATATAATATCAAATTTTTACATAAGATTTTAAAAAAGCAAAGAAGATATTCAAACTCACCCTAACTAGCAAGCAAGACTAGTATTTATTTACCACCATGGAGCAAGGTTCATGGTATAAGGCCCTTACTATGAGTATCACTATCGACGGTAACGTCAGTTTCGGATCAGAGTATCAATTTTTTGTTATCGAAAATCAAAAAATTATTAATACAGTTAAAATATACATTTTAGACATTTATGCAGAAATTTAAATATTTTGTGTATTGTTTCATAGTAGTTTCCAAAGTCAATGAAATTCTAATCACCCTTATGATTTGTTTACCTACGATAAATAATAGAAAAATTACGCCGTTGCCGGGGATCGAACCCTGGTCACCCGTGTGACAGGCATGAATACTCACAACTATACTACAATGGCTCACATGTTGTTACTTGCCAAATACCAAATATAAACTCATGATATAATATCATATTTTTACAGAAAATTTTAAAAAAGCATAGAAGATATTCAAACTCACCCTAACTAGCAAGCAAGACTAGTATTTCTTCACCACTATGGAGCAAGGTTCATGGTATAAGACCCTTCCTATGATTATCACTATCGACAGTATCGTCAATTTCATATCAGAATATCAATTTATTTGTTATCGAAAATCAAAAATTATTAATTAAGTAAAAATATAATTTTTTGACATTTACGTAGAAATTTAAGTATTTTGTGTATTGTTTCATAGTAGTTTTCAAAGTCAATGAAATAATAGTCACCTTATGATTTGTTTACTTACGATAGATAATTAAAAAACTGCACCATTCCTAAGGAT
This sequence comes from Iris macrosiphon, assembly GCA_036927795.1. Classification (NCBI taxonomy): domain Eukaryota; kingdom Viridiplantae; phylum Streptophyta; class Magnoliopsida; order Asparagales; family Iridaceae; genus Iris; species Iris macrosiphon. The sequence continues at coordinate 4,959,247 of JAYESA010000012.1, read as the reverse complement.
CGAACCCGGATCAACCATGTGATAGGCAAGAATATTCACCACTATACTACAACGACTCTCCTGTTGTTGCTTATCACAATACCAAATATAAACTCATGATATAATATCATATTTTTATATAAAATTTTAAAAAAGCAAAGAAGATATTCAAACTCACCCTAACTTGCAAGCAAGACTTGCATTTCTTCACTACTATGGAGCAAGGTTCATGGTATCAGACCCTTCCTATGAATATCACTATCGACGGTATCGTCAAGTATCAATTTTTTTGTTATCGAAAATCAAAAAAATATTAATAAAGTAAAAATAAATATTTTAGACATTTACTCAGAATTTTAAGTATTTTGTGTATTGTTTCATAATAGTTTTCAAAGTTAATGAAATAATAGTCACCCTTATGATTTGTTTAACTACGATAGATAATAAAAAAAAAACTATGCCATTGCCGGGGATTGAAACTGAGTCACCTGGACATGAAAATATACTCACTACTATACTACAATGACTCTCATGTTGTTTCTTGCCACAATACCTAATATAAACTCATAATTTAATATCATATTTTTACAAAAAAAGGTTTAAAAAAGAAAAGATTTTCGAACTCACCCTAACAAGCAAACAAGACTAGTATTTTATCACCACTATAGAGCAAGGTTCATGGTATAAAACCAATTCTATGAGTACCACTATCGACAATATCGTCAGTTTCGGATCAAAATATCAATTTATTTTTATCGAAAATCAAAAAATTATTAATAAAGTAAAATTATATAATTTATATATTTATGCAGAATTTTAAGTATTTTGTGTATTATTTCATATTTGTTTTCAAAGTCAATAAAATAATAGTCACCCTCATGATTTGTTTACTTTCGATAGATAATAAAAAACTATGCCGTTCCCAAGTATCAAACCCGGGTCACCCACATGACAAGCGAAAATACTCACCACTATACTACAACAACTCTCATGTTGTCACTTGCCACAATACCAAATATAAACTCATGATATAATATCATATATTTACATAAAAATTTAAAAAAGCAAAGAAGATATTCAAACTCACCCTAACTAGCAAGCAACACTACAAAAAAATCCCTCATTTGCGACGAACAATTACGAGTGTTCTCGGAAAAACTAGTATTTGCGACCAAAAAATTTGTTCCGTCGGAAGTATCGCATAAAAGTCCATATTATTTCCGACGCATAAAACGCGCTCGGAAAAGAACTATTTTTTTGTCGAAATTACTCAATAATTAAAGGGAGTTGTTGGCACCAAAACTATTTCTGACCATCATTTTTTTTTTTATCGAAAAAAGTATTATTATTACTGAGAACAAATAAGCCCTGTCCTAAATAGTTGCATAATTGCGAGGGCAATTACAGTTTTTTGTAAATAATGCTTTATTTATGAGAGATACTAGATATTGTCGAAAATAAATTTGTGTTTACAAGGGAACATAAATATTGTCGGTGAAAGTATAGATTTTTCCATGGATTTTTTATGTCATCGGAAGTAGTTGACTATTTTTGATACCAAGTAGACATTGTCAAAAATAATAATAAAATAAAAGTCCATATTATTTTCGACGGATAAAGCGCGCTCGAAAAAGTCTATATTATTTTGTAGCATAAAGCGCACACGGAAAAGGGCTATTTTTTGTCGGAATTACTCAATAATTGGAGGGAGTTGTTGGCGCCAAAACTATTTTCGACTAGAATATAATTTTTCTCGGAAAAGAGTATTATTATTTCTGGGGACAAATAAGTTTCGTCGTAAATAGTGGCATAATTGCGAGGGCAATTACAGTTGTTCGTAAATAATGCTATATTTATGAGAAACACTAGATATTGTTGGAAATAAATTTGTATTTACGAGAGAACATAAATATTGTCGGTGAAAGTATAGGTTTTTCAAAGGGATTTTTTATGCCATCGGAAGTTGTTGTCTATTTTCGATACCATGTAGATATTGTCAAAAATAATAATCAAATAATAAAAATAATTCTAAATTTTTGAGTGTCTAAGAACACCCTATTCAACACAAACAAATGTCAAATTACTAGAAAACTTTTAAGCAATTCATAACATGGCGAATATTCAATTTTAAATCTGGTTTAAGGGACTCATAACTCTATTTACTACAATAATTTTTAAGCAATTCATAATTTTTGGAAATTTATTTAAATATATGAGATTTAATGGACTTATATGCAAAAACTATAATTAATTATTTATTAGTGTGTAAATATGTGTGTATTGTATTTATATCTTCTTGAATAAAATTGTTTTCTTCAAATGACATAGTCATGAGTATTATCTTTTTAAAGTGTTTTCTAAATTAAGATACTCATTAAAAAATATTTCTCCAAATAAATCAAAAACATTTATCCAAATAATCAAATAATTCACCAAATAAATTAAAAATACTAGTAAATGCACGTGCGTTGCACATAAAATAAATTTAAATATATAAAAGAGTATTATTATTTTTGGGGACAAATGCATGTAGGTTTTTAATTTTTTTTTCAAGTACGTGAGAAAATAATTACGATTACGATACTTAAAAAGATTTTTAAGTTTTTAAATTAATTGCTTGATGATATACATATGTTAGGTCTTATCCCAAATTGAATTGGGAGTGGTAGAGACCTAGCAATTTCTGTCATTTTAATGGCAGATTCGAAGAATATTCACACAATTTTGTGAAGAACGAATTACGGTTTATTGAGTGGATAAGAAGAAGTCGGTGACAGATTCAAGAAAATGAAAGACTAGAAAAGGAAAACACAAGTTAAGTGCATTTTCCAATATGATTACATTCACTTCCTAGCTCATATTTATAGATTATGATACATGGCTCCCTGATACTCTTGGCAGTTAATTCAATTGGAGACGAGATGGCATATTCGTCAGAGCTGACAAGTCGATGAGTTAGCATACTTGTCTGAGCTGACAAGTCGGTGAGTTGGTAGACATTATTGATAAGTTGCAATGAAGATGAGCTGGATTGAACCAAAAAATATATTTTATTTTGAGTCAGAATTGAACGAAAAGAATTTTTTTTGGTATATATTATTTGATTTCAATATTATCTTTTGTATATCCTGACAGAAATATTTTCTTTTGAGTCAAGATTGGAGCAAATTTTTCTCGATCATCGTGCAGTACTTTTGTCAGGAGTCAGGTTCACTGATTTGTCTGTAAAATTCATCCGAGGAATACGAAGAGTTCCTCGTATAACTTTATGCTACATTAAAAATAAACGTATTTTAAACTTTACGCGGGAGGGTAAAGCAACCTTTTATGCCGAAAAGTCTTGAAGCACTGCTTTACGCGGGCAGCTCTGAAGCTCTTCTTTATGCCAAACAGCTCTGAAGCTCTGTTTTACGCGTACAGCTCTGAAGCCATATTTTATGCCAAATAGTTCTGAAGTCCTGTTTTACGCGGACAGTTCTGAAGCCATATTTTACGCCATACAGCCTTAAAGCTCTGTTTTACGCGGACTTCATGTATGTTGGGGGTTTTGACTGTATAATATGCGTACAATTCCCCAGCGTATTTTATGCTTCTACAAGACCCCCTTCAAAGTTTTCAAATTCCTTGTAATTTGAAATACTTTGAATGAAGCATGAAATGGTCAAATTTGACTCGTTCTTCGAGGCTGTTTTTTCGGCGATATTTAAGAAGTTGTTGGGATTTTGTATGTTCTCTTCTGCCTATATAAGGGCAAGCAAGTGAACTTGTTTTTCCATACTTCCTTTACCACAAAGATGGCTGCTGAGATTCATTGGGCTGAACTGAGAAAAAAGAAGATTATGCTATTCCAGCATGTAATGAGCCGTAAAAGAGACGTCTTCGAGTAAATATTCTCTGCAACGATGGACCATGGAAGGATATCATAGCTTCCTTTGCTCAAGATAATCAGCGATTTTATATGGCGATTCGTCGAAGAGAGAGGGTCTCATTAGACCACACAACTTGCTAGCTGTATTTTCCCCCATTATGAAGCTGGACCCTGGTGGGCAGCTTGGCCGTGTCTTCCAGTATTGTGTTGGGTCTGAATCCCAAAAACAATTATAAGCATGGCCGTCGATGACGTATGGGGGGTGGGCTTGAATAATTTAAACAAGCCCAATTTTTTATCCTCCCTCCATTGACCATTTTCTTGGCCCCCGATCGAAGAAGTGATGTAGAAGAAGAAATGAAGATCTCCATCAGATGAGAACCTAGCGTAATAAATTTCCATCATATGTAATCGTGATCTTGAATGTTAATAAAAAATCCTTTGTAAAAAAATAGATTTCCATCATATGTAATCATGATTAATAAACTTGTCTTCTTTTACGCACTATTGATTTGCCATATTGCTGTGAGAAAGTCTGATAATACGCAGCTTCGACATGCTTGAGTAATTTTTACGCAGACTCTGATAAATATGCTTCCAGTCACGTCCCAACTTTTACGCGTAAAGGAAGATGCGTAAAAAGCTCTTTAGCATTAAGTTGTCTTGAAGATCCAATTGTCATGCTATTTTTGGACGAGGAGTCACATAGAATTCTGAACTGTTCTTTCTTCTTCTAAGAACATCTGTTCAGAACATCATCTTCAAAAATGGCTTCTCGAAAGATTCTTGAGACAGGGCAAGAAATGTCCGCCGAACAGGCCATCCCTGAACTAGATGTAAATTTTTTCAGCCAAACTTCGAATGAACTATCAATGGCCAAGGAAGAAAAGTCCTTTTCCAGTAGAGACACTTTCAGGGAACTCCTTGGCATGAAGTCTTCTCGAATGAAAAAGAAGAGAAAATGGTGATAAGAAGAGCATTTCTTGCGTAAACTCTTGTAACCGGCTTCTTCAAGCGTAAACCCCAGATTATCAATATATATATACGTATTCTGCTGACTGATCTGTTCCGCGTAATTTAGGCTGCGCATAAAATCATAGATTCGTAGCATTTGAGTGTAAAATCGTAGATCTGCAGCTTCTGAGCATAAAATCGTAGATCTATAGCTTCTGAGCATAAAATCGTAGATCTGTAGCTTCTGAGCGTAAAATCGTAGATCTGTAGCTTCTTAGCATAAAATCGTAGATCTGTAGCTTCTGAGCATAAAATCGTATATCTGTAGCTTCTGAGCGTAAAAGCTTCTGAGCGTAAAATCGTAGATCTGTAGCTTCTGAGCGTAAAATCGTAGATCTGTAGCTTCTGAGTGTAAAATCGTAGATCTGTAGCTTTTGAGCGTAAAATCGTAGATCTGTAGCTTCTGAGTATAAAATTATAGATCCTTGCTCTGCGCATAAAATTTTGAGCGTAAAATCAGGGATCCGTTACGCAGCGTGACTATCTGTCTTCATTTTCAAATGATCGGCTGACGTGGTCCCAAATCATAACCGACTATTAAAAACTAGATTTGGTTAAGGATTCAGAGAGTCACTTGAACTCTATAAATAGGCCTAGGTCATGAGAGAGAAAAACTCTTCATCTTTCTCTTCAAAACCCTTCGTCTCTTTCTGAAAACTCTTCGTCTCTTTCTGAAAAATCTCAGATTCGCCATGGCACCAAAACAGACCTCCGTCACTAAGGAAATGAAAGCCGCTTCATCATCTCGCTCCACTGCTCAAGCACGAGTGACTCCTACTAGGCCAAGCGAGCCTCGTTCTGAACGAAGTGCTCCGCCGTCTAGCTGTGCACCGGCATCACAGGTAAAGCTTTGAGAGAAATAAAAACCCTCCGCACGTTGTACGTGTATGTGCAAATACGTCCACATTCTTAATGTGTCAGCCTAAAACTCCATATTTTTACAGTCTGGCGTAAAAACTCAGACTGTCAAATTTTGGCATATACTGTAAACCTTGCGTTTTACGCACTGGAAGTAAATTTTAGCGTAAAACTCAAATTTTTGCAGTCTGGCGTAAAAACTCAGACTGTTAGGTTTTGGCGTATACTGCAAACCTTGAGTTTTATGCACTGGAGGTAAATTTCAGCGTAAAACTCAAATTTTTTGCAGTCTGGCGTAAAAACTCAGACTGTCAAGTTTTGACGTATACTACAAGAGTGTAGCACTTTACGTTTTACGCGCTGAAAGTAAATTCCAGTTTAAAACTGACTTATTCTCTTGCTTTTTGCAGTGGACCTACAGATCCTCTCTCTGGCTGAAGTAATGGGCTCTGCTGCTGGAATGCTGAATTCCAACTACTTGGAGGACTTGTCCCATGTGACTTTCCCCATCTCTGAAAACGAGTATCCTCAAGAAAGGGAAACTCTGATCTCGGCCCAAGGAGAAAGAATATTGCTGAGTATGATCAGTGGGGAACCCTTGACATACATAGATGGGACCGAGTATAAGAAATCAGCTTTCTTATTTGGGGATGTTATTGATAAGCAATCCCAGACAAAGCCCAAGAAGGAAGATTGGGTATTTTCTGCTGAGGGCACGGTCATGTTCCTGCCAAAGATGTCCAGAGATTACCCTATCTCTGCATTCTTCCATGCCACACATCCCAGAAGGATGGCATGGACTCTGACTTCTGATCTTCATGGCCAGCCAGGGAAGATCTTTTATAAGAAATTATTAAACCAAGGATCCTTTGTAAGTAGTCCCTCCGGCCCTATCATGCCCTTCAGAGGATTACTACCTGGCAGCGTCCCGAGTGAAGACTCTTCCTTGATCCAGACATTTTAAATGGCAACTTTCTACAATGAATTCATGGAGCAGGGAGGAGTATATCCCAGGGTTAACCCTCGTACCAGTGGATGGCTTAAGCCCTAGAATCTTCGATGGGCCAGTTTAATCGCATGGGCCCTGAAGCACTTTCAGATGGAGCTGGAAAGTATTAACTTATTTGAGGCTGTGAGTGCTACTAGTGTTGGGCTGCCTATCAACCCCAATTTGTTCTTAGCTTTGATGGAGCGATATAACTCGCTAACTGGGACTTTTGCCACTCCGATAGGTGAGTTGGGCCTAGCCCTTCATGAGATGGCAGATATCTCAAAGCTGCCAATGAGAGACATTCCTTATGAAGAATACGTCCCCACCAACAGAGAGTTGAAGGATACCAACCCTCGGGTAGTGGCAGTGTACCAAGAGCTGATGAGCCACTATCTTGCATGCACCACCTTCTACATAGAGCCCTCTGATTTAGCCCATATTAACAAATGGGTATCCTACCTCTTCTTTCATCAGGCTAAAAATGCCAAGCAGGACAAGGTTGTAGATAGCAAAGACAAACCTTTGAACCCTCTGAGCATTCTTAATGCCAACACAATCGATGATCTTATTGAAGATGCAGGGGCTCCAAATTGTGTTCTTAATGAAGAGATAGGGGGTTATCCTGCAGGAACCAAAGCCTACAGTTATATGAGGCATTGCCAAAAGCCTCTGTCAAGAGAAGCTCAACTGGCTGGCTTCCTTTCTATTTGGCTACGCCGATGGGTTGTGCCTGGCATCGCGTCTGCAGATCGCATTCATCACAACACCTTATGGCCCGCAGTGCATTTGGTATTTGGAGCAAGATTGGGCCTGCTTCCTGCCATGATATGCAGGATACAAGCTGGCCTGAGGGCTATTACTGATGGGCTGCTGGTCGATACTACACAGCATGAAGGATATCCCAGAGTGGAATTGCCATTCTTATATCTGATGGGATGGTTAATCCTTCACAACACCAGAGTGATGTCTCCCGAATCTGCTAGTGGTTCGGGAAATAACTTCTTGTTGAATTACAAGATTTTTTTTTTGGAATGTGACTAGCGTCATAGATTGTCGACTAGCACTAAATTTTGCCCATAGTTGGAAATTTTTCTGCACTGTCCCCCCCCCTGTATATATCAATCAACATGGGACTAAACTTCAGGATGTAGGTCAGAAAAAGACTATTCTTTCTCCTGAAACCTTTTACTGGTTGGTCTGCATTAGACCTTCCCACCTGCTGTACATAAGTGAGGACCACTGCTACTTGAAGCCTTATCTGCCTAGCCGTTTCGCCAGGCAATTTGGGTATGATCAGTTGCACGTGGGAAATCCCATCACCAGCTTCAAATTCAAAGGTGGACTAATTGATGGCGCTAGAGGATGGCGTTATTTCATTATGGGTTATACTGGAGCAACCTTTGTTGTTCCCGCGACCTCTCTCTCCATGGAGTTGTGCATTCTTCATTCGTACGCACAGTTTTATGTGTCCATCAATACCTTCCATCGTGATTTTGATGTATATGGAAGTTTCAGAATGCCCTCCCATAAGTCCACTGAAAGAGAGGAGATACCATCTGTCTCCTCTGATGAAGGTGATGAAACTACTGGTGCAGATGATTATTTGTTAATATTACCGAGAGGCGTAATAGCTCCCCCGGAAGAGCCTCTCATAATTTCCAATAAACGAAAGGCTTTCACTCTGAAAGAGCCTTCCCCCGCAAGAAGAAGCAGACTACCAGGGGTCCTAAAAAGACTTCCACCAAGGGGGCCTCTTCCAGGAGTGAGCCTATTATTTCCCCTGTTAGAGATGATTCTTTGATTAGGGGTCCTTCGCCTTTTAAAGAAGGAGCCTCCGCAGTTCCAGCTGAAAGTGCTAGAGATTCTTTGCCCGTGGCTGCTGCCGCTACCACCGTTACTGGTGGTGCTTCTATATCGCCTTCGAGGCCGAGCTCAATAAGAATCAGTATACCTTTACCAAGACAAATAATGGGACTAACCCTTCCTTCATCTGTAAGTATTTCAAGCGAGATTCCACCCGATGAATCTCGAGTAGATCTGGGTGATGACTGGGATGACTACCCTCAAGCGTCAGTTGGTGTACCCTCTTCTCCAGGTATGACAACTTGTTTAGCATTATTAAGAAATGATTTAGCTATACAGGCTGCAGACGCACTATACATACCATCGGTCATGGGTAAATGTTGTCTTCACACTTTTTTCAGGAAAATTTAACATCAAATTGATATTAACTTTCTCTTATCTTATTTTCAGGCGAAGACATGTCGGAGGAGGGCGGAGCTGAAACAACCTTTGATTTTGTTGCGGATCCAGCTAATGAAACGGCGGTGACCACCGTCGAAGAAGCATACTTTGAAGCCATTTATCTTTCATCCGCAACTTTCTTGGATATAATCCCGCCAGTAGCAGTTCAAATAATATCAGAGGTGGATGAACCTACCATCTCGATCGTGCCTCCTTCGTCGAGCATGCCAGCAACTTCAACTGTTGTTGGTATCTCTTTTTTTGTCGTGACATCTGTTGAAGCAATGACTATGGCAACATCCTCTGCAGTCATTCCAGAAAGGAGACTTACCGATATTACGGCCACTCCCAGCGTCCATTCGAGCTTTGCTATGCTAGTTGAATAATACACAAGCATATTCTACCTCACTTTGAAAGAATTGATATCCATGGTGCTGGAGAAAAATCTAGCCTTTGATGCTCTGAAGATGTCCTCCAAGCTCACCATAGCGCAGATTAGAAATTTTAATGACGCTGAAAGAGCTAATGCGCTAGAGCAAATAGTTAATGGTTTAGAACAACCCATTAACAAATATTTGCAACTATCGTGAGGCAGCATCAATGACTTGGTTCAGGCTGAGTACGACTCACTAACTGCAAAATTTGCTCAGAGGACATAAACTTTAAACAAATCCATCCAGGAACATCAACAAGAGATGGAGAAAGAGCAAGCAGTATTGGTGGAAAGTATTCCTCAGCTAGCTCAGTGCCATGCAAAATGTGAGGGATATGAAGTAAGGGTTCAAGAATTGGAAGCTGAACTTGCTCAAACAAGGGAGAGGCTTCTCAAAGCATCGCTAGTTCGTGATGTATTGGAGGGCCAAGTGAATACAGCTCAGCAGAACTTGACACATGTGGGTGTCATCCACGCAAGTTTTGTTGATTCTTTGTCCAAACTATCTCTCTTGAGCAATAATGAAGCAAGACTGGAACTGGCTCGCACCAACATTTTAAACTCCAGGAATGAGAGGATGGCTGCTTTGGCGCAACTGATCCGCGATTTAACTGCTCCTCCCTAATGATGTACTTTTTCGCTGCTTTTGTAATTTGCTATTCCCAGAGATAATAAAGATACATTTTCTGACTTTGTGGACCCACCACTTTAGAATATAAATGATAGGCTAAGATGAAAGTGATATCAGAGGTAATATGAACATAATATACTTTCGGTAAGGTTTAGCTGAATATATCTATTCAGAGGTAATATGAACATGATAGAATATGATCCAACTAAATTTGTATACAAAACACTATCAGAGGTAATATGGACATGATAGGTTTTGAAGTTTTAAATTAGTTAAACATATCTATTCAGAGGTCATAAGAACATGATAGAATATGATTCAACTAGTCTTTGTATGTAGTATCATCAGAATGAGATCCTTCATCATACCCCATTAAGCAAGGGAGATCAAGCATAGTACTTCTTCAGGAATTTGCCATTGATATGAGCCATTATGAAATCTCCATTAGACTTGGCTAATCTGTAAGCGCCATTTAAAAATGTTGTTTCAATCACATAAGGACCCTCCCATTTGGGCTAGAATTTGCCCTTACTTTTGTGCGTAATAATCATTGGCCTCTTCACAGCTAAAACTAGCTCACCAACTTTGAACACTCTTTCCTTCACTTTTTGATTAAAAGCTCTGGAGATGCGTGCCTGGTAGAACTCGATGCGCTATTGAGCTTGAAGGCATTTCTCGTCTAACCCTTCTAGCTCTTGAAGTTCTGTCTAAAGCTTGATGCTGCATAGGTAACCAGTATAAACTAGCCAATTATCCTTTCTGACTGAGGTCTTGAGCGTATTCTGGGCTAAATAGCCTTATCACGTACCTTTGTAAATATAGCCTGAGTTGGCGTATTTCGAGGAGATAGCATACGGCGTACTCCTATAGTTGAAAATAGCCTGGTTGGTGTAAACACCCTAAATTTTTTCAGATTTTTAAAATCAATTTTTGGGATTTAATCTGCAATTTCCAGTAATTTACATAGGACCTGTAGTGAGTTTGTAATTTTTAATTGCCAATAAATAACATTAAATTGTAATGAAAACATGATTTTATGGTGTAAAATAGAAAACCAGACTTAGGGTAATTTTCTGGGATTTTATTGGGCATCAGACCTATTTTTAAAGCCAAAAAACTATTTTCCTAAATTAATTAATTATTAATTATTATTATTATTATTTATACTGTTATTATTTATTTTATTTTTGGGCCCGGCCCGGCCCAGTGGGCCGAGCCCATTATAGCAGCCCAGCCCGGTCACCCTTAGCGGGTCGGGCGGGTCCGCTCACCCGGAGCCCGCCGCCCGACCCGACCCGCTTCATCATCCCCTCCCCCACGACCCTGTCTCCCCCGAATTCTCCGCCGGCGTCGGAGATCCCGCCGCCACGACCGCGTCACCCCCACGTCCCCTCCCCTACCGACTTTCCCGGCCACGTCGTCCCCGGCCGAGCCCTCCCTCGACCCTATATATAGCCTCCCCTCAGCCTCTCTTTCCCCCGAACCCACCGTGCCCTAGCTAACTCCGTCCGACCTCCTCCCTAACCCGCCGCCCTCCGCAGACCAGCGCCGCCACCCACCTGCCGAGAGCCCCACCTCCAGGAACCGCCCTCCTCCTCCTCTCTCCTCCTCACAGCAAACCCCTCCGGCCGCCCCTCGAATTCTCTCCCCGCCGTGCACCGCCAGGTCGACGACCCGCCGCCGGCCAACTCAGCCCCTGGCCGCCTCCGTCGGCTCGCCAGAAGCTCCCTAGGCCGGACACAGCCAGCAGGACACGCGGACACAGCTCCGACACAGGATTCGGACACGAACTCGCGTGTCGGACACAGTTCAAAACCCCGGTTTTTCGGGTCCCTTCAGGTACTCATAACTTCCTGCTCGTAACCCCGATTTCGATTCCGTAAATTTCTACGCGAAGCCTGTATGACCCTCTCGGTGCCCGGACAAACCGCTCGGGGCATCGCGTCCTGTGGTGATCGCACACCGCGATCCAAAAACAGGAAAAACCAGACCCTGTTTCACCCCGGAACTGAGTACGCCCCGCCAAACGGGACGACTTGGTCGCGTGCGGTCTTCACAGATACGTGCGCCTCGTCGATACGGACGTGTGGGATTTCGCGGAAGCTGATTCGGGTGTGCGTGCACCCCGGAATCAACGCGTATCCGCGGACATCGCCCCGTATCCGCCTTTTCTGCAATTCACCCTAATTTCGTGCACACACGTCAGATCGAGACGAAACTTGCGCCATCGGACTCGTAGCGATACGCTGGTCCTGTGGGTCAAGTTTGGTCCGATTCTGAGAACGTTGACGAAATCGCGTGTCGTGGGCCCCACAGGCCCCGCTCGACGGGCGATTTCGTGATCGGCTCATCGGAATTCAAATCTGAAAGTTCCGTTGGGTTCGTATCAGCGTTCCTGACTTGTTGACACTAAGTTTGGTGAATTTGGAGACCGTTGACCCTGACACGTTTTTCGGTGCAAAGCGGGCCCACCGGTGGACCCCGTTTTAGCCCGAAATTGCCGTTTTTGCCCTTGTCTCCAAATTGGACCCAAGGACAGGCGATCCTAGCTGTTTGACACCTTCTGAGTGTGATGGTACTGTTTATTTCAGCTTTCGGAGACATCTCTGGAAATTTCCGAAACTAGGACCTTAGTGGAATTCAAACATCAGGCAAGTGCACCTTGCCAAACTTGCAGTCATTATTTTACTATTTTCTGTAAAAATACTCTGCTGGATTTCTTGTGCAAATTTATATAAACTATTTTAAACTGCTTAACCTAGGGAACGTATGACGTACCTAGTGCCCGATCATAGTCGGGTACTGACACCGTGCGCGGTGTTGGGTTCGTCATTTAGAGATGGATTTACGACCCCCCTTATTTTGTACTTGACCTCTCAAGTACCCTACAACCCAGGACACCTGACACTATCATGGACAGAATCTTCCCGAGTTATTCGTGGGGATTCTGAATAGGATACAGGACTTGACAGAGTTATTTATTTATAGACAGTATGACTTGTTGCATTAGTTATAATCCCGCTGACATGGACATGAGACGTTATGGTCATGGCTTGCGTGATTACATTGGGTGGGGAGAGACACACAGGCTACAGGCTGTTCTATATATATATCTACTATTATTGTGAGGTTGTAGACTCTCCAGCAGAGCTAGACCCTTTACTGGTTATTACTGCTACCGGCTCCCCGACACAGAGCTTGTAGCGGTCTCAGCCTGAGTACTAGTGTTGCTCTCATTTGCATATCACTTAGCTGGTTTACATAGTTTACCCTGCTGTTTCATTTATTTATTTGCACTGCATTTTATTTGGCTTGTTTTATCTTGTGCCTTGCTATGTCCACTGAGGACCTGGATCTGGACTATGTCCCCAGGTTTAGCTGAGGAGCAGTATCCCGAGGTATACGGGACAGGAGCTGAAGCTATTGCTAGAGCTGAACCGAACACATAAGACGAGGTGACTGCCGAGGACTTCTCCTGAGTGCTTGTTCCAGTACTCATTTATTTATTTCATGTTTATCTCTTTTGTTCCTGGCCTACAGAGCCAGTTTATTCAGACTTAAGTCGGATTGTTTCTCCGACTGACTTGCTGTGATTGTTGTTGCTACTTATTTCCATTTGATTATGCAGTTTATTTCTTTATCTTTATGGATGAGATTAGTGTGACTTGTGTAGTAGACCTGATTTACAGCTTAAGTACGCCCTGATGGCTCCATTAAATTGGGTTATCCATCGGTGCGTGCTGCTGGCCATTGCCACGCATCTCCAGTCCCTCGGCATTTTGGGACTGGGGCGTGACATGGTTTTTGTGGTGGCCCATGCAGGTCCAGACTAACTTGTTCGGTTTCAACTTAGGGACCGAACAGGCCTGCCATAAGATAGGTTTAGGATCTCATCCACTGATTGAATCGTTGTTGGACTCTATGTCGAATTCAATTTAATTGCTTGAACTGCATCCTGTTTGATTCCTCTGTGCGTTCTCATTGTTTCCTTTTGATGCAGATTAATGGATCCCAGAAGTGGTGACGAGACTCCCTTGGGTACACCGACTGAAGCAGGGCTTACCTACGAAGCTGGAACGACGCCAGATACCAGAGGACAATCCTCTCAGAACAATCAAACTGGCCAGCCAAGTTCCAGGTTCAGGCGTGATGACATCCCGCCTCCTCCCCAGTTCCCTCCTACGATGCCTGTATTTCCCCCAGGACAGGCAATGGACGGCCAGCAAATGTTCCAGATGTTCTACGCCATGATGCAGGCACAACAACAGATTCAACAGGAGACCCAACGCCGAGAGGCCGAGAACCTAAGGAACAGCCTGGTCGCAGCATTGGAGCATGCAAATCCACCAAATAGGCGGCCAGCGACGGGATCCATCACGGATTTCTGCCAACTTAAGCCCCGTACCTTCTCGGGCAAGGAAGGACCAACTGAAGTACATGAATGGCTTACAAACACACAACATCAGTTGGAGGCCGCTGAACTACCAAGGGACAAATGGATGACTGCCGTCAGGATGCAACTGACGGACAACGCACATCATTGGTGGCTGTCCGAAGAAAGAAGGCTCGGACATGATCAGGTTACCTGGGAGGAGTTCTCCAGAATCTTCCAGGAAATGTACATCCCTGCTGTGGCTCGGTCAGAACTCCGAGACAGATTCAACCGCCTGATCCATGGCAACATGACGGTGGAGGAATATAACGCCGAATTCATTCGCCTGAGCCGCTTCGCCCCTTCTCTAATTCCTACCGAAGAAGAGAAGGCGGAGAAGTTCTTTGATGGGCTCAGGTTTGAACTTCAGAAGTTAATCGGATCGGTCGCGCCCACCTCTTACACCGACGTCCTAGCTGCAGCACGTCGGCTGGAGCGCGTTACTCGGAGGGAATCAAGCCTGAAACGTCCCTTCTCCTCAGCACCGTCCAAGTCATCACCAGGAGAATCTGCTAAACGGCCCCAGAAGAACACGCCTCCAAGAGCAGCAACTAAGAACCTGCCTACTTGCCATTTCTGCAGCAAAGTAGGACATATTGAAAAAGAATGTAGACGCAAACTGGGGCTCTGCCTGGTTTGCGGATCTGGACAACACTTCTCAAAGGACTGCACGGAACGTCGAGAGGGAGTTCCGAATCGACCAGCTCCACCTGCAGCTCTTCCAGCTGGGGGAGCAACTCAGACAGGGCCTGGAGGAGCCAGGCCACCTCTACCACCTCAGGCAGCAATGTTCCAGCAAGCTCGTCAGCAAAGGGGTCCCGCTCCGGGACGAGGTCAGGCATATGTACTAGCAGTCACTGAGGAAGCTACTGCAGGCGAAGTGATAGCAGGTACCATATTAGTAGCTTCAATTCCTGCTGTAGCATTATTTGATTCTGGGGCTTCGCATTCATTTATTGCTGCTAGCTTCGTAGCCACACATAGAATAGCTACCGCACCTCTCTCGAAGATGAAGAGAATCCTAACGGGAGGTGGAATTATTCCAGTTAGTGATACCTGTAGATCATGTTCGGTAGTAGTCTGTGGCCGAGAGATGCGAGCCCAATTCCTGATCTTTTCTATGCCTGATTACGATGTTGTACTTGGTATGGACTGGTTAAGTCAGTACCATGCGACACTGGATTGCCGGCTTGGAAAAGTGATATTTAGACCCCCTAGCCTTCCTGAGTTTGAATTTCTCCGAGGAGCTGTAGAACAAGGGGTCCAGCCAACTCTTAGGGTATTGACTGTAGAAGAAGATTCAAGTTACCCAAGAGTCATAACGGAATTTGTGGATGTATTTCCCGACGATCTTCCAGGTTTACCACCTGATCGGGAGATAGAATTCACGATAGACCTAACTCCAGGAGCCGAACCTATCACCTCATCGGTATATCGGCTAGCACCTAAGGAGTTAGTGGAGTTGAAAACACAAGTTGACGACCTTCTGGAGAAGGGATTTATCCGGCCCAGTGTTTCACCATGGGGAGCACCTATACTTTTTGTACCCAAGAAAGACGGATCTGTACGGCTGTGCATTGATTACAGAGCCCTTAATGCTGTAACTATTAAGAACCGGTACCCACTACCACGCATTGATGATTTGTTTGACCAGTTGAGTGGTGCTAAGGTATTCTCCAAGATTGACCTTAGATTCGGTTATCACCAGATTAGGGTGAAGAAGGAAGATATCCCAAAGACGGCCTTCAGAACTAAGTATGGGCATTATGAGTTCCTAGTTATGCCGTTTGGTTTAACCAACGCACCCGCCGTATTTATGAGTTTGATGAACGGGGTCTTCCATCAGTACTTGGATAAGTTCGTGGTGGTGTTCATTGATGATATCCTAATCTACTCTAAGAACCACGAAGAGCACGAGGAACACCTTAGAATTGTGCTAGAAACCTTGAGAAGTGAGAAGCTATATGCCAAACTCAGCAAATGTGAGTTCTGTATGGACAAGGTGCCATTCTTAGGGCATATTATCTCGGGAGAAGGACTGTCTGTGGACCCAGAGAAAGTCACTGCTATAGAAACCTGGCCTACCCCTACCTCTGTTGCGGAAGTGAGAAGTTTTCTTGGACTTGCTGGGTATTACCGGCGGTTCGTAGAAAATTTTTCAAGGATTGCAGAACCTATGACTAAGCTGACACGGAAGGATCAGGAGTTCATATGGTCGGAAGAATGCCAGAATGCCTTTGAAGAACTGAAGAGGCGTCTAACAACAGCACCAGTCTTGACTCTTCCCTCAGGGTCAGGAGGTTTTGTTGTTTATAGTGATGCGTCCGGTAGTGGGCTTGGTTGTGTCTTGATGCAACACGGCAAGGTTATCGCCTATGCATCGAGGCAGCTGAAGGTCCACGAAAAGAACTACCCAACGCACGACCTGGAGCTAGCTGCAGTAATTTTTGCATTGAAGATCTGGAGGCATTATCTGTATGGAGACAAGGTCGAAATATTCACTGATCATAAGAGCTTGAAGTATGTTTATACACAGAAGGAGCTCAATATGAGGCAAAGGCGTTGGCTGGAGTTGATGGTGGACTTTGACATTGATCTGCAGTACCACCCGGGGAAAGCAAATGTTGTAGCCGACGCCCTCAGCAGAAAACCCTCGGCTTATTTCTTGACGGAGCAGCCTCAACTATTACAAGACTTGCAAGATCTTCAGATTGAGGTTGTTCTGCCTGGACAAAATGGTTTGCTGGCTAACCTAGAAGTGAAGTCATCACTGGTGGAGAGAATCAAGGAAGCTTTGCCCAATGATGCCAGATTCCGAAGGCTGAAAGAGAGAACCGAAGCAGGCCTGCAAACGGGACTTCGCATCCACGAGGACGGGACATTAAGGTGCGGAAATCGCCTATATGTTCCAAATGGAGAATTAAGGCAGGAATTAATGACGGAAGCCCATAGCTCCATATACTCTGTTCATCCAGGAGGAACCAAGATGTACAGGGACCTAAGACAATATTACTGGTGGCATGGAATGAAAAGAGAAATCGCCCGCTTCGTGGCGAAATGCTTAGTCTGCCAGCAGGTGAAGGCCGAGCACCAAAGGACTGCAGGTATGTTGCAGCCACTTCCCATCCCTGAATGGAAGTGGGAGCATATTACCATGGACTTTGTCACTGGATTTCCAAGAAGCCCTAGTGGTAAGGATGCAGTATGGGTCATCGTGGATCGGCTCACTAAGTCGGCTCACTTCTTGCCGTTCAGGGTCGGACAATCCACGGAAGTACTAGCCGACATGTATATGCGTCAGATCGTAAAATTACATGGAGTGCCGGTTAGTATTGTATCTGATCGAGACTCTAGATTCACATCCCACTTTTGGCGAAGCATGCAAGAGAGTCTCGGCACCAGGCTCAAGTTCAGTACTGCCTATCATCCTCAGACAGACGGACAATCAGAGCGAACAATTCAGATCCTGGAAGATATGATGCGATCTTGTATACTGGACTTTGGAGGATCTTGGGAAGATCACCTGCACTTAGTGGAGTTCTCCTACAACAACAGCTATCAGGCCAGCATTCAGATGGCAACTTTCGAGGCGCTGTACGGAAGGAAGTGCCGATCGCCAATATGCTGGAGTGACGTCGGCAAACGTCAATTACTGGGTCCAGAGTTGGTAACGGAGACAGTGGAGAAAGTAAAACAGATTCAGAACCATCTCCGTGCAGCCCAGGATAGACAGAAGCATTGGGCAGATGCACACAGACGACCCCTGGAATTCAAGGAAGGAGAACATGTATTTTTGAGGATCTCGCCCACTAGAGGTACTATCAGATTTGGCAGCAGAGGCAAGTTAAGCCCAAGGTACATTGGGCCATTTGATATCTTGGAGCGCATCGGTGAGGTGGCTTACCGTCTTGCATTACCTCCGTCCTTAGAGGGAGTGCATGACGTATTCCACGTCTCACAATTGAGGAGGTATGTGACAGACCCAAGTCATATAGTTGATCATTCTGAGATCTCGGTGGGACCTAGCCTGAGATACGAAGAGCAGCCAGTGGGTATACTCGACACCAGCGAGAAGACACTACGAGGGCAAACCATCAGGCTGGTTCGAGTAGCTTGGAAACAGCACTCTCCAGGCGAATCGACCTGGGAGAGAGAAGATGTTATGCACCAGCGCTATCCACACTTATTTGCTGATGCAGGTAACCTAAGAATTCTTTAAAATCCTGTAAAAATCTTGTCTTTATAGTTTACCCTTCGATTGCGAGGACGCAATCCTCTTAAGGGGGGTAGATTGTAAACACCCTAAATTTTTTCAGATTTTTAAAATCAATTTTTGGGATTTAATCTGCAATTTCCAGTAATTTACATAGGACCTGTAGTGAGTTTGTAATTTTTAATTGCCAATAAATAACATTAAATTGTAATGAAAACATGATTTTATGGTGTAAAATAGAAAACCAGACTTAGGGTAATTTTCTGGGATTTTATTGGGCATCAGACCTATTTTTAAAGCCAAAAAACTATTTTCCTAAATTAATTAATTATTAATTATTATTATTATTATTTATACTGTTATTATTTATTTTATTTTTGGGCCCGGCCCGGCCCAGTGGGCCGAGCCCATTATAGCAGCCCAGCCCGGTCACCCTTAGCGGGTCGGGCGGGTCCGCTCACCCGGAGCCCGCCGCCCGACCCGACCCGCTTCATCATCCCCTCCCCCACGACCCTGTCTCCCCCGAATTCTCCGCCGGCGCCGGAGATCCCGCCGCCACGACCGCGTCACCCCCACGTCCCCTCCCCTACCGACTTTCCCGGCCACGTCGTCCCCGGCCGAGCCCTCCCTCGACCCTATATATAGCCTCCCCTCAGCCTCTCTTTCCCCCGAACCCACCGTGCCCTAGCTAACTCCGTCCGACCTCCTCCCTAACCCGCCGCCCTCCGCAGACCAGCGCCGCTACCCACCCGCCGAGAGCCCCACCTCCAGGAACCGCCCTCCTCCTCCTCTCTCCTCCTCACAGCAAACCCCTCCGGCCGCCCCTCGAATTCTCTCCCCGCCGTGCACCGCCAGGTCGACGACCCGCCGCCGGCCAACTCAGCCCCTGGCCGCCTCCGCCGGCTCGCCAGAAGCTCCCTAGGCCGGACACAGCCAGCAGGACACGCGGACACAGCTCCGACACAGGATTCGGACACGAACTCGCGTGTCGGACACAGTTCAAAACCCCGGTTTTTCGGGTCCCTTCAGGTACTCATAACTTCCTGCTCGTAACCCCGATTTCGATTCCGTAAATTTCTACGCGAAGCCTGTATGACCCTCTCGGTGCCCGGACAAACCGCTCGGGGCATCGCGTCCTGTGGTGATCGCACACCGCGATCCAAAAACAGGAAAAACCAGACCCTGTTTCACCCCGGAACTGAGTACGCCCCGCCAAACGGGACGACTTGGTCGCGTGCGGTCTTCACAGATACGTGCGCCTCGTCGATACGGACGTGTGGGATTTCGCGGAAGCTGATTCGGGTGTGCGTGCACCCCGGAATCAACGCGTATCCGCGGACATCGCCCCGTATCCGCCTTTTCTGCAATTCACCCTAATTTCGTGCACACACGTCAGATCGAGACGAAACTTGCGCCATCGGACTCGTAGCGATACGCTGGTCCTGTGGGTCATGTTTGGTCCGATTCTGAGAACGTTGACGAAATCGCGTGTCGTGGGCCCCACAGGCCCCGCTCGACGGGCGATTTCGTGATCAGCTCATCGGAATTCAAATCTGAAAGTTCCGTTGGGTTCGTATCAGCGTTCCTGACTTGTTGACACTAAGTTTGGTGAATTTGGAGACCGTTGACCCTGACACATTTTTCGGTGCAAAGCGGGCCCACCGGTGGACCCCGTTTTAGCCCGAAATTGCCGTTTTTGCCCTTGTCTCCAAATTGGACCCAAGGACAGGCGATCCTAGCTGTTTGACACCTTCTGAGTGTGATGGTACTGTTTATTTCAGCTTTCGGAGACATCTCTGAAAATTTCCGAAACCAGGACCTTAGTGGAATTCAAACATCAGGCAAGTGCACCTTGCCAAACTTGCAGTCATTATTTTACTATTTTCTGTAAAAATACTCTGCTGGATTTCTTGTGCAAATTCATATAAACTGTTTTAAACTGCTTAACCTAGGGAACGTATGACGTACCTAGTGCCCGATCATAGTCGGGTACTGACACCGTGCGCGGTGTTGGGTTCGTCATTTAGAGATGGATTTACGACCCCCCTTATTTTGTACTTGACCTCTCAAGTACCCTACAACCCAGGACACCTGACACTATCATGGACAGAATCTTCCCGAGTTATTCGTGGGGATTCTGAATAGGATACAGGACTTGACAGAGTTATTTATTTATAGACAGTATGACTTGTTGCATTAGTTATAATCCCGCTGACATGGACATGAGACGTTATGGTCATGGCTTGCGTGATTACATTGGGTGGGGAGAGACACACAGGCTACAGGCTGTTCTATATATATATCTACTATTATTGTGAGGTTGTAGACTCTCCAGCAGAGCTAGACCCTTTACTGGTTATTACTGCTACCGGCTCCCCGACACAGAGCTTGTAGCGGTCTCAGCCTGAGTACTAGTGTTGCTCTCATTTGCATATCACTTAGCTGGTTTACATAGTTTACCCTGCTGTTTCATTTATTTATTTGCACTGCATTTTATTTGGCTTGTTTTATCTTGTGCCTTGCTATGTCCACTGAGGACCTGGATCTGGACTATGTCCCCAGGTTTAGCTGAGGAGCAGTATCCCGAGGTATACGGGACAGGAGCTGAAGCTATTGCTAGAGCTGAACCGAACACATAAGACGAGGTGACTGCCGAGGACTTCTCCTGAGTGCTTGTTCCAGTACTCATTTATTTATTTCATGTTTATCTCTTTTGTTCCTGGCCTACAGAGCCAGTTTATTCAGACTTAAGTTGGATTGTTTCTCCGACTGACTTGCTGTGATTGTTGTTGCTACTTATTTCCATTTGATTATGCAGTTTATTTCTTTATCTTTATGGATGAGATTAGTGTGACTTGTGTAGTAGACCTGATTTACAGCTTAAGTACGTCCTGATGGCTCCATTAAATTGGGTTATCCATCGGTGCGTGCTGCTGGCCATTGCCACGCATCTCCAGTCCCTCGGTATTTTGGGACTGGGGCGTGACAGTTGGCGTAACATGCAGGGATGGTGGCGTAAGCGTATTAGCCCTAGTTTTAGCTCTCCCAGTCATTAAAAATAGAACAAAATCTCGTGCATTAAATGCAGAGATCTGCCCCCATCTCGTGCATTAACTGCATAGATATGCCTCGAGCTCTGTACGAGAGACAGCTTTTGATGTGGCGTCTGATTTTATCTTATGTTGAGCGTAAAGGCTCACTTCTGCCCATGTAGAATAGGCAGCGTAATCTTTGAATGCGTAAAAATGACTTGTATCAAAGATATGTCACTAACTGACAGCCTGGGCCTCTGTGCAGAATTATCATTACAGCCGTCCTCTCAATCGTCGTGCAGTACTCTTTGTCAGGAGTCAGGTTCACTGTTTTGTCTGACAGGTTCATTCGAGGAATACGAAGAGTTCCTCGTACAACTTCACACTGCATTAAAAGTAGACATATTTTACGCCGGAGGGAGGTGTAGCAACCTTTTTACGCCAAAACAGCCTGGAAGTGCTTGCCTTATGCGGGCTGTTCTGGAGCTCTATTTTACGCTAAATAGCGTTGAAGCTCTATTGTACGCCAATAGCTCTGAAGTCATATTTTATGCCACACAGCGCTGAAGCTCTATTTTATGCGGGCTTCATACATGTTGGAGGTTTTACGCGTATAATTCTCCAGCTTATTTTCATGCTTCTACAAGACCCCCTTCAAAGTTTTCAAATTCCTCGTAATTTAAAATACTTTGAATGAAGCATGAAACGGTCAAATTTGACTCGTTCTGCGAGGCTGATTTTTTGGAGGTATTTAGGAAGTTGTTGGGATTTTGTATGTTCTCTTCTGCCTATATAAAGGCAAGCGAGTGAACCTGTGTTTCCATACTTCCTTCACCAAAAAGATGGCTGCTGTAACACCCCGTTCCGTTCTAGCGGACTGCCGACTCAAACGGCAAAAGTGCAACTGTCCCGACCCGCTTTGCCTCAAAGAGAATGCAAAGGATATCCAGACTTGTCCCTGCAGGAATCGACTTAGGCTTTCAGAGGCTCGCTTGACGTATCGCTCTACCGAAGCGAATCATCGCTAAGGTGGGTGGCTACGGTGAACTTGTCTTTGCTTAGCCAGCACACATAAAATCTGGAATATTTATGCTAGTCGCTAGGTGATTCACCCCCTGCATGCTAATAAATCCAACGCACCTAGCTAAGGGAATAATCCCAACTCGTATTGCTTATGCTAGAACATGGAAATTGAAATACTGCTTGTATTCAGACCCTCGCATGCTAAGTCCCTAACGGTTTCAACTCTCGGCTTACCTTCGGGTCCGAGCAACGTGCCTGCTTATGTTCCTTAGAAACGCATGCTTGTCTGCTTGAATGTCGCCTTGTTTTCATCCAACTCCGGGAGACTACTAAGTAGTCGTTCCGTGCATGATTGACCCTGCAAGTATCCTGGACCGTTAGGTCACCTGGCAGCCCCGAACCAGGGGAATGCATCAAAGCAAGTTATTCACTGTACAGAATCATGATTCAAGTATCTCTTGTACTCGTGTTCTTGTGTGCACTCGTGTTCTAGTGCACTCTTGTTCTCGTGTATCTCGTGATAATTGGAAAGACCCAACGATTGCATGTCGCGGACAACTCGGAAACGAGGTATAGTTCCACGGACGGTCACCGGGGCACTGGGACCGATCCGATCCGGATGGAACTCACGTTATTGTACAGTCCATTGTGCTGGACGAGATGGCATGTAGCGCCCCTTGTTCTTACGCTGTATACCATTCTCTCCAGTGACTGAACCGTATTGTATAGTCCATTGTGCTGGACGGGATGGCATGTAGCGCCCCTTGTACTTTTGCTGCATACCATTACCGCCAGTGACTATTGTCCATAATGGCTTTGCCAGCGACCGTGTTCATATAGATAAGTCATCCTCGCTTAGCGGCTATCCGCGTGCGAGTCACTGCATCGCATCAAGAACAACTAAACACTTGAACGATCCTGCTAAAACGACCCTCGTGTTTGCATATGCTATGCTCCTGAATGTTTATACTTGCCCGTGCATGAATTAACATGTTTGCCTCAATGTTTGCCTTGGACAGGGAAGGAGATGGTAAGTTGGTAAGTCTCGCCGTGTTTCCTCAAACATCGCACGGCGCACTGCCCGACACGTTAGGCTATTCAATATTTGCATGAAACTGATCCTAAGGCAACTAGAAAGACAACTTAATAGTTGTGCACGGAACCTGTGTTACGTGTTTGGATTTGTCGAGCGGGCGAGTAGCTTCCCCACCAGTGCATTCAATGTACTGATAATCCACCAGTTTGTATGCAGGGTGCGGGAGAACCTCGTTCGGTGCGGATGCCTCCAACGTGCGTGCTAAGGCGTGGACAACACTCCGAAGCAACGGTGCATCCGGAACAGAAGCACATATACAAGACATAATGTTGTGAACATCGCCTGATCATCGCCTGTACGATCATTCCACTATTGTAGCCGCTTGGCACGATTTTATGTTTCAGAGAGAGAGGCTTGAGCGACTTGTAATCTCGGCTATACGCCGCCTGTAACACATGTTCATATCAATAAAAGAGCTTGCTTTACTTCAACTTGTGTTTCAATGCTTCCGCTATATTTGTCAACTCAGAGAACCTGTTACCAATCGCCTATGCGTTCATGACTCCGCTGCACTCGGACAATCTGTGCGACTCTGTGGCTTAGAACTCTTACCGCCAGCCAATGAATCACGGCCTTGCACGGGCGTGGTTCACGCTCGTGCGGCATCACGCCCGGATGGGTCAAGCGATCGTTCCGCGGGAGCGCTGGAGAGGGTGATTCCCGCCTAGCGGGAACGGCCGATTAGTTCCGCGGGAGATCGGGGCGTGACATGTTGGTATCAGAGCCTGGCTTCTACGCCTTTGGACTTCGATTCGATATCTCTGTTTTGAAAGCTCATTCTTGGGTTATGTGCACGCTCTCTCTCAATGCCTCGATGGGATGTTCCAACAATAAGTCTAAATACTTTCAAATACGTTTTGATTGATATGATTGCTTGTCTGGTTGTATGCTGCGAGTGGCCTTTGTGCCAACCTGTGCGAACCCTTGAGAGTATCCCTAGTAGCTTGTCCGATTTTCACTAACTCTAAGTTTGGTTGAATGCATCTATTCGAGGGACGCCTTGAACTAGTGCACCATCCAAGACTTAAGAAAAGGTGAAATTCGAGTGCTGAGACTTTGCTATCACTAAGCTGGTTGACGTGTTCACACTAGAAATGCATGTCGAAGGTGCGCACGATCCAGTCTAAGCGATATGCTGAGTTCGATGTTTGTGCAAGTGAATATCCAAATGAAACAAGTACAACGACTTGTGTAGGTTTGCCTCAGCCTGGTATCGTTAAATCAAAATTGATTAAAACGTACTGCTTGTCCTTAGTAAGTCTCGAGGATGAGACATTTTCTAAGTTGGGTAGGATGTAACACCCCGTTCCGTTCTAGCGGACTGCCGACTCAAACGGCAAAAGTGCAACTGTCCCGACCCGCTTTGCCTCAAAGAGAATGCAAAGGATATCCAGACTTGTCCCTGCAGGAATCGACTTAGGCTTTCAGAGGCTCGCTTGACGTATCGCTCTACCGAAGCGAATCATCGCTAAGGTGGGTGGCTACGGTGAACTTGTCTTTGCTTAGCCAGCACACATAAAATCTGGAATATTTATGCTAGTCGCTAGGTGATTCACCCCCTGCATGCTAATAAATCCAACGCACCTAGCTAAGGGAATAATCCCAACTCGTATTGATTATGCTAGAACATGGAAATTGAAATACTGCTTGTATTCAGACCCTCGCATGCTAAGTCCCTAACGGTTTCAACTCTCGGCTTACCTTCGGGTCCGAGCAACGTGCCTGCTTATGTTCCTTAGAAACGCATGCTTGTCTGCTTGAATGTCGCCTTGTTTTCATCCAACTCCGGGAGACTACTAAGTAGTCGTTCCGTGCATGATTGACCCTGCAAGTATCCTGGACCGTTAGGTCACCTGGCAGCCCCGAACCAGGGGAATGCATCAAAGCAAGTTATTCACTGTACAGAATCATGATTCAAGTATCTCTTGTACTCGTGTTCTTGTGTGCACTCGTGTTCTAGTGCACTCTTGTTCTCGTGTATCTCGTGATAATTGGAACGACCCAACGATTGCATGTCACGGACAACTCGGAAACGAGGTATAGTTCCACGGACGGTCACCGGGGCACTGGGACCGATCCGATCCGGATGGAACTCACGTTATTGTACAGTCCATTGTGCTGGACGAGATGGCATGTAGCGCCCCTTGTTCTTACGCTGTATACCATTCTCTCCAGTGACTGAACCGTATTGTATAGTCCATTGTGCTGGACGGGATGGCATGTAGCGCCCCTTGTACTTTTGCTGCATACCATTACCGCCAGTGACTATTGTCCATAATGGCTTTGCCAGCGACCGTATTCATATAGATAAGTCATCCTCGCTTAGCGGCTATCCGCGTGCGAGTCACTGCATCGCATCAAGAACAACTAAACACCTGAACGATCCTGCTAAAACGACCCTCGTGTTTGCATATGCTATGCTCCTGAATGTTTATACTTGCCCGTGCATGAATTAACATGTTTGCCTCAATGTTTGCCTTGGACAGGGAAGGAGATGGTAAGTTGGTAAGTCTCGCCGTGTTTCCTCAAACATCGCACGGCGCACTGCCCGACACGTTAGGCTATTCAATATTTGCATGAAACTGATCCTAAGGCAACTAGAAAGACAACTAGAAAGACAACTTAATAGTTGTGCACGGAACCTGTGTTACGTGTTTGGATTTGTCGAGCGGGCGAGTAGCTTCCCCACCAGTGCATTCAATGTACTGATAATCCACCAGTTTGTATGCAGGGTGCGGGAGAACCTCGTTCGGTGCGGATGCCTCCAACGTGCGTGCTAAGGCGTGGACAACACTCCGAAGCAACGGTGCGTCCGGAACAGAAGCACATATACAAGACATAATGTTGTGAACATCGCCTGATCATCGCCTGTACGATCATTCCACTATTGTAGCCGCTTGGCACGATTTTATGTTTCAGAGAGAGAGGCTTGAGCGACTTGTAATCTCGGCTATACGCCGCCTGTAACACATGTTCATATCAATAAAAGAGCTTGCTTTACTTCAACTTGTGTTTCAATGCTTCCGCTATATTTGTCAACTCAGAGAACCTGTTACCGATCGCCTATGCGTTCATGACTCCGCTGCACTCGGACAATCTGTGCGACTCTGTGGCTTAGAACTCTTACCGCCAGCCAATGAATCACGGCCTTGCACGGGCACGGTTCACGCTCGTGCGGCATCACGCCCGGATGGGTCAAGCGATCGTTCCGCGGGAGCGCTGGCGAGGGTGATTCCCGCCTAGCGGGAACGGCCGATTAGTTTCGCGGGAGATCGGGGCGTGACAGCTGCCGAAATTCATTGGGCTGACCTGAGAAAGAAGAAGATTATGCTCTTCCAGCATGTAAGGAGCCGTAAAAAGAGACATCTTCGAGCAAATATCCTCTGCAACGATGGATTATGGAAGGATATCATAGCTTCCTTTGCTCAGGATAATCATCAATTTTATATGGCGATTCGTCCAGAAGAGAGGAAGGGTCTCATCAGACCACACAGCTTGCTAGCTGTATTTTCTCCTATTATGAAGCTGGACGCAGGTGGGCAGCTTGGCGCTGTCTTCCAATATTGTGTTGGGTCTGAATCCCTAACACAATTTTAGGCATGGTTGCCATGGCGTATGGGGGGTGGGCTTGAATAATTTAAACAGGCCCAGTTCTGTATCCTCCCGCCATTGACCATTTTCCTTTTCATCGGCCGAAGAAGTCGATGAAGTGCCGTAGAAGAAGAACTGAAGATCTCCGTCAGACGAGAACCTAGCGTAATAGATTCCCATCATGATCTTGAGTATTAATGAATAATCCTTTGTAAAGAAAAGTATTTCCATCATATGTAATCATGAAAAATAAAAAATCCTTTGTAAACTGGATTTCCATCATATGTAATCATGATTAATAAACTTGTCTTCTTTTACGCATTGCTGATTTGCCACATTTGCTTTGAGAAAGTCTGATAATGTGCAGCTTCGACACGTCTGAGTAATTTTTTACGCTGACTCTGATAAACGCTTATCCGGTCACGTCCCAACTTTTACGCATAACGGAAGATGCGTAAAAAGCTCTATAGCATTAAGTTGTCTTGAAGATCCAACTGTCATGCTATTTTTGGACGATGAGTCGTATAGAATTCTGAACTGTCACTTCTCTGATGATACGAAGAATTTCTGTTCAGAGCATCATCTTCAAGAATGGCTTCCCGAAAGTTCCTCGAAACAGGGCAAGAAATGTCCGCTGAACAGGCTATACCTGAACTTAGATGCAAAGGATTCTAGCTAGACTTCGAATGAACTTCCAATGGCCCAAGAAGAAGAGTCATCTTCAATGCTGACATCTGTGTGTTTCAGGCACTTGGAATATTTTGTAGCCAAAAAGGAGCATTTTCTGCGTAAACCCTTGCAATTGGCCATCTGTAGCTTCTGAGCGCAGAATCGTAGATCTGTAGCTTCTGAGCGTGAAACCGTAGATTTGTAGCTTCTGAGCGTAAAACCGTAGATTTGTAGCTTCTGAGCGTAAAATCGTAGATTTGTAGCCTCTGAGCGTAAAATCGTAGATTTGTAGCTTCTGAGCGTAAAACTGTAGATTTGTAGCTTCTGAGCGTAAAAGCTTCTGAGCGTGAAATCGTAGATTTGTAGCTTCTGAGCGTAAAACCGTAGATTTGTAGCTTCTGAGCGTAAAAGCTTCTAAGCGTGAAATCGTAGATTTATAACTTCTGAGCGTAAGACCGTAGATTTGTAGCTTCTGAGCGTAAAAGCTTCTGAGCGTGAAACCATGGATCCTTGCTCTGTGTGTAAAATCTGGATCCGTTACGCAGTAAGACTATCCGTCTTTCTTTTCAAATGATAGGCTGACGTGGTCCCCAATCATAACCGATTTTTAAAAATCGGATTTGGTTAAGGATTCGAAGAGTCATCTGAACTCTATAAATAGCGCTAGGTTGTGAGAGAAAAACCCTTCATCTATTTCTGCAAAACCCTTTCTTTCTGAGAACTCTTCGTCTTCATCTCTTTTCTGAGAACTCTGAGTTTCACCATGGCACCAAAACAGGCCTCCGTCTCTAAGGGAAAGAAAGTCGCCTCTTCATCTCGCTCCACTGCTCAAGCACGAGCGACCCCTACTAGGCCAAGCGAGCCTCGTTCTGAACGAAGTGCTCCGCCGTCTAGCTGCGCACCGGGCATCACAGGTAAAGACTTCGAGAGAAATAGAGAACCTTTCGCATACGTTGTACGTGTATGCGCAACAATACGCCCACATTCCTAATGTGTCAGCGTAAAAACTCCATATTTTTGCAGTCTGGCGTAAAAACTCAGACAAAATTTGGCGTATACTGCAAACTTTGAGTTTTACGCGCTGGATATAAATTCTAGCGTAAAAACTCAAATTTTGGCAGTCTGGCGTAAAGGCTCAGACTATTAGATTTTGGCGTATACTGTCAACCTTGAGTTTTACGCACTGGAAATAGATTCTAGCGTAAGACTCAAGTTTTTGCAGTCTGGCGTAAAAGCTCAAACTGTTAGGCTTTGGCGTATACTGCAATAGTGTAGCGTCTAGCATAAAACTGACTTGTTTTCTTGCTTTTTGCAGTGGACCTACAGATCCCTCCTTTGGCTGAAGTGATGGGCTCTGCTGCTGGGATGCTGAATTCCAACTATCTGGAGGACTTGTCCCATGTGACATTCCCTATCTCTGGAGATAAGTATCCTCAAGAAAGGGGAACTCTGATCTCGGCCCAAGGAGAACGAATGTTGCTGAGTATGATCAGTGGGGAGCCCCTGACGTATATAGACGGCACTGAATATAAGAAACCAGGTTTCTTATTTGGGGATGTTATCGATAAACAATCCCAGACTAAGCCCAAGAAGGAAGATTGGGTATTTTCTGCTGAGGGCACGGTCATGTATCTGCCAAGGATGCCTGGAGATTACCCTATCTTAGCATTCTTCCATGCCACTCATCCTAGAAAGATGATATGGACTCTGACTCCCGATCTTCACGGCCAGCCGGGGAAGGTCTTTTATAAGAAAGGATTGAACCGAGGAGCCTTTGTGAGCAGTCCTTCAGGCCCTGTTATGCCTTTCAGAGGATTACTGCCGGGCAGCATCCCGAGTGAAGACACTTCACTGATCCAGCCGATTCAAATAGCGACTTTCTGTAATGACTTTATGGGGCAGGGAGGAGTATACCCCAAGGTTAACCCTCGCACCAGTGGATGGCTTAGCCCCCAGAATCTTCGATGGGCCAGTTTAACTTCCTGGGCCCTGAAGCACTTCCAGACGGAGCTGGAAAGTATTGGTTTGTTTGCGGCTGTGAGTGCCACTAGTGTTGGGCTGCCTCTCAACCCCAACTTGTTCTTAGCTTTGATGGAGCGATATAATTTGCTCACTGGGACTTTTGCCACTCCGCTAGGTGAGTTGGGCTTAGCCCTTCATGAGATGGCAGATATCTCAAAGCTGCCAATGGGAGACACTCCTTATGAAGAGTACGTTCCTACAAACAGGGAGCTGAGGGATACAAACCCTCGGGCAGTAGCGGTGTACCAGGAGCTGATGAGCCACTATCTTGCATACACCACCTTCTACAAAGAGCCCTCTGATTTGGCCTATATCAACAAATGGGTATCCTACCTCTTCTTCCATCAGGCCAGAAATGCCAAGCAGGACAAGGTTGTAGATAGTAGAGATAAGCCTTTGAACCTTCTGAGTATGCTTAGTGCCAACACAGTCGATGATCTCATTGAAGACACAGGGGCTTCAGATTGTGCTCTCGATGAGGAGATAGGGGGTTATCCTGCAGGCACTAAAGCCTACAGTTATATGAGGCATTGTCGCAAGCCTCTGTCAAAGGAAGCTCAACTGGCTGGCTTCCTCTCTGTCTGGCTACGTCGATGGGTAGTGCCTGGCATCGCGTCTGCGGATCGCATCCATCGCAACACCTTATGGCCCGCATTACGTTTGGTGTTTGGAGCAAGATTGGACCTGCTTCCTGCCATGGTATGCAGAATACAAGTTGGCCTGAGGGCCATTACTGATGGGCTGCTGGCTGATGATACACAGAATAAAGGATATCCCAGAGTGGAATTACCATTCCTATATCTGATGGGATGGTTAATCCTTCACAACAGCAGAGTGATGTCTCCCGGATCTGCCGGTGGTTCGGGCAATAACTTTCTGTTGAATTATAGGAATTCTTCTTGGAATGTGGCTAGCGTCATTGACTGTCGACTAGCACTAAATTTTGCCCATAGTTGGAAATTCTTCTGCACCGTCCCCCCTGTATATATCAATCAACAGGGGATGAAACTTCAGGATGCGGGTCAGGGGAAGACTATTCTTTCTCCTGAAGCCTTTTACTGGTTGGTCTGCATTAGACCTTCCCACCTGCTGTACAGAAGTGAGGACCACTGCTACTTGGAGCCTTATCTGCCTAGCCGGTTCGCCAGGCAATTTGGGTACAACCAGTTGCACGTGAGGAATCCTATCACCAGCTTCAAGTTCAAAGGTGGACTTATTGATGGAGCTAGAGGATGGCGGTATTTCATCATGGGTTGTACCGGAGAAACCTTTGATGTGCCCGCGACTTCTCTCTCCATGGAGTTGCGCATCCTCTATTCGTACGTGCAGTTTTATGCGTCCATCAATACCTTCCATCGTGATTTTGATGTACATGGAAGTTTCAGGATGTCCTCTCATAGGTCCACTGGAAGGGAGAAGATACCGTATGTTTCCTCGGATGAAGGTGATGAAACCACCGGTGTAGACGACTATTTACTGATTGTACCGAGAGGTGTAATAGCTCCGCCAGCAGAGCCTCTCATAATCTCCAATAAACAAAAGGCTTCCACTCTGAAAGAGCCTTCCTCCCGCAAGAAGAAGCAGACTGTCAGAGGTCCTAAAAATATTTCCACCAAGGGGGCCTCTAGGAGTGAGCCTATTGTTTTCCCTGTTGGGGATGATTCTTTGATCAGGGGTCCTTCGCCTTTTAGAGAGGGAACCTCCACAGTTCCAGCTGACAGTGCTGGAGATTCTTTGCTCGCGATTGCTGTCGCTACCACCGTTACTGGTAGTGCTTCGAGATCGCCTTCGAGGCCGAGCATAATAAGAATCAATATACCTTTATCCAGACAAATAATGGGCCTAGCCCCTCCTTCGTCTGTAAGTATTTCAAGCGAGATTCCACCCGATGAACCTCGAGTAGATCTGGGTGACGACTGGGATGACTACTCTCAAACGTCAGTTGGTGCACCCTCTTCTCCAGGTATGACAGCTTGTTTAGCATCATTAAGAAATGATTTAGCTATATAAGCTACAGACACAACATACCTACCATCGGCCATGGGTAATGTTGCCTTCATGCTTTTTTCAGGAAAATTTACATCAAATTGATATTAACTTTTCCTTATCTTATTTGCAGGTGAAGACAACTCGGGGGAGGGCGGAGTTGACACAACTTCTGACTTTGTTGCAGATCCAGCTAATGAAATGGCGGTGCCCGACGTCGAAGAAGCATGCTTTGAAGCTGCCGATCTTTCATCCGCAACATTCTCGGGTGTCATCCCACTAGTAGCAGTTCAAATAACATCAGAGGAGGATGAACCCATTATCTCGACTGTGCCTCCTTCGTCAAGCATGCCAGCAACTTCAACCGTTGCTGTTGTCCCTTCTTTTGTCGCGTCATCTGTTGAAGCGACGACTATGGCAACATCCTCTATAGAAAGGAGATTTACCGGTATTGTAACCACTCCCAGCGTACATCCGATCTTTGCTATGCTAGTTGAACAATACACTAGCATATTCTACCTCACTTTGAAAGAATTGATATCCATGGTGCTGGAGAAGAATCTATGCTTTGATGCTCTGAAGACGTCCTCCAAGCTCACTATAGCGCCGATTAGAAATTTCAATGACGCTAAAAGAGCTAATGCGCTAGAGCAAATAGTTAATGATTTAGAATAACCCATTAACGAATATTTGCAACTATCCCGAGGCAGCATTGATGACCTAGTTCAGGCTGAGTACGACTCCCTAACTGTGGAACTTGCTCAGCAGATAGAATCTTTAAACAAATCCATCCAGGAACGTCAACAAGAGATGGAGAAAGAGCAAGCAGTATTGGTGGAGAGTATTCCTCAGCTAGCTAAGTGCTGCGCAGAATATGAGGGATACGAAGTGAGGGTTCAAGAATTGGAAGCTGAACTTGCCCAGACGAGGGAGAAGCTTCTCAAAGCATCATTAGTCCGTAATGTATTGGAGGGCCAAGTGAGTACAGCTCAGCAGAACTTGACGCATGTGGGTGTCATCCACGCAAGCTTTGTTGATAGTCTGTCCAAACTATCTCTCTTGAGCAATGATGAGGCAAGGCTGGAGCGGGCTCGTACTAACATTTTGGACTCCAGGAATAAGAGGATGGCTGCTTTGGCAAAACAGATTCGCGATTTAACTGCTCCTCCCCAATGATGTACTTTTTTTGTTCCTTATTTTCTCAGAGATAATAAAGATACATTTTCTGACTTTGTGGACCCATCACTTTTAAATGATAGGCTAAGATGAAAGTGATATCAAAGGTAATATGAACATAATATACTTTCGGTAAGGTTTGGCTGAATGTAAATCTATTCAGAGGTAAGATGAACCTGATAGAATATAATCCAACTAAATTTAATACAAAACACTATCAGAGGTAATATGAACATGATAGGTTTCAAACTAGTTAAACATATCTATTCGGAGGTTATATGAACCTGATAGAATATGATTCAGCTAACCTTGGTACATAGTATTATCAGAATAAGATCTTCATCATACTCCGTTAAGCAAAGGAGATCAAGTATAGTACTTCTTCAGGAATTTGTTGTTGATAGGAGCCATTACCGAATTTCCATTAGGCTTGGCTCATCTGTAAGCGCCATTTGAGAATGTTGTTACAATCATATAAGGGCCCTCCATTTCTTTACGACTGTGTAAACTTCGGATATTGTACTAGAGGTAGTATGGACGTAGTACAATACCGTATTTGTTGAGGACATCCCACTGAGGGATCTTTGGTGGACCTATTATTTGTTGCGCACGTTGAGTGCAATAATAAGTTCGAAACAAGCCCAATCAGAAATTTGGACGTGATAGGTTTTGAGGTTAGTAAAGACATCCTGCTGGGGGATTTTTTGTGTGGATCTATTACTTTTTTGCGCACGTTAGTGCAAGTAATAGGTTTGAGACAAGTCCTAACAAAGGTCATATAGACGTGACCGTTTTTGTGGATCCACTACTTTTTGCGCATGTTAGTGCAAGTAATGGATTTGGGACAAGCCCTGACGGATGCTTGTAAAATATGACTCTGTAGGGATGAACATGGACTGAATTTTTCTTTGCTGGAAAAATGAGAATAGTTTAGAGGTAATATGGACATGAATAATTCGTTTCTATTGCGGGCATCCCACAGGGGAGTTTTTTTTTTTTTGGACCTATTACTTCTTGTGCACAAGAGTACAAGTAATAAGTTTAAGACAAGCCCTGCCAGAGGTAATATGGACGTGGCAGTTTTTGTAGACTTAACACCACTGGCGTACTTAGAGTTAAGTACGGGTGCTAAGTTGAGATGACAACCGATATCAGAGGTAATATGGATATGATATCGATAGCCGAATCCGGAAGGTTTGCTCAGAGGTAATATGGACATGACAAACTCAGCCGGAGAAAATTATGACAGCAGTTCAGAGGTAATATGGACATGAACTAATATCCAAAAAATTTATTGAGGAGTGATTCGTTGAGTCTAGTGTATCCAAACATGAGGATAGACCAAAGGATCATTCCACTAGAAAGATTGATGGGGTGATAGCTCAGAGGTAGTATGAACATGGCTAGCGTCTAACGAGATTGGTTGTGAATAGTCACAGCGGGATTGTGCGAGTAGACCTAAGGATTGCTTAGCAGGGGAAATTTTGAGGATCCATCATCCATTGCGTATCCGAGACTCTTGGGCACGGATGATAGCTTTTTTACAAGAATTTGTAGCGAAGGGGAAAATGTTGCATATAGGCACTTGCTGGGGATGAGGAAACCAAGAGTTGATTTGTATATTTAGGTCGTGGATTTATTACCCATGGCGTACCTTAAGTACAAATAATAAGCTGAAATGACTAGCACTACCAGGGGGTTATGCGAACGTGATAGTAGAAAGTCGAAGATAAAAACTTTACTCAGAGGTAATATGGACATAAAAAAGTTCTGAAAATGTCTTACTTAGAGGTAATATGGACGTAGTAAGATATGACTTCGTGGGGATAAAAAAAATATGACAGAGGTAATATGACCATTTTTGTGGTGATAGATTTACCCTGCCGGAGAAAGTGGAGAGACGTAGTTCTGAGGTAATATGGACGTGAACTGATCGATAGCAACAACCTGGGAGGTTTGCTCAGAGGTCACTTGGACATGGAAAACTCAGCTGGGGAAAAAGAAAATGTTTGGACAATAATTCAGAGGTAATATGAACATGAACCGATGTCCGAAAAATTCACTGGAGAGTGATTTACTGAGTGAGGATAGTCCTAAAGGTTGTTACTCTGGGGAGATTTTAGGGACTCATTATCCGGTACTTCTTAAGGGGCAAATTGACACGTTGGAGTGGGATCAATTTGCAGTGATCGTCATCTTGTTTTATAAATGCAAAGTGATGACTTTGGCGTCGATCAACTCCTGGATTCTGTTTTTAGTACATAGCATCCCTTTGTGGGGTGATGAATGTACCGATGAAAGAGACAATATTCTGGGTCATCGACTTTGCCAGCCCTTTCAGGGTATCTGATGTTGGGTAGCCTAAGTTTATTTTCCTTCATCAATATATTGAAGATTTCAACGATGTCTTCATCATTGAAGGAGAAAGTCCCCTTTGGCTTTCGGGCTGCCGATACCTGAGTCGAACGGTTCTCAGGAAAAATGGTCATAGTTGCAACACCTTCGGACACAGAGGGAATTCTACCCCCAGCTTTGGATGCTGCCTTGTTTTGTCGAGGGAGACTACCCCTAGACATGTCGTTGTCTGTGTGAACTTCTTCTTGTTTGCCTTTGTCCATAGAAGTTGATTTAGAAGGACCTGCCTCTGGTATTACAGGATCAGACTCTGGAGGTTTGGAGTTTGCAAGAGATGCAGTATACCCTAACCCAAAACGAGTTCGTTGACAGTAAGGATCACCATGCAACAGTATTCGTCTGCCTTTTCCATAATTGAGGCCTTGTTTCAACTTCAAATTATAACCCATATTTTGCATAATCTTCAAAGCCTGTGGGCTATATCTGTGGATTTGCATTTTCCTACCATCAGACTCGTGAGATCCTTCTTGTACAATCGGTCTATTCCGCATTCGACCGAAGATTATTTGATGCTGATCGTCGCGAGTAGGTGGAACAATAAAGACAGATTCTTCATGTGGCCCATATGTCATGACGATATTAGATGTTGACGCTACTTCCCACATGACCTCCCCACGCTTGGTAGTTGGGGTCACTAAATCTTGATTTTGACCCCTGCCTTTGCCTTTCTGGATCAAGAAATCACGCAAATCAGGAAGATTACCAGAAGAAGAAGAAGGCTTATTCTGCCTTTTTATATCAGCAGGGGCGTGGAGATTGGGGACCATAACTCTCTCTCTGCCATAAGAATATAACAGTTCAGCCATGTGAGTAGCATACGATCCATCATCCGTCTGAGGAGCGTATTTTTCCGTGAAGCGGGTCTTCTTTACGCGGACAGACTTATCCTGGCATAATTTGGAGTTTTGCACAGGTTCGCGTAAAACAGGTGAAGTCCTCAAACGGCCTCCAGCGTCACGCGTAATCTGAAGAGTGGGCAACTTCTTCTCTTGGGGGCGTACAAGCCCAGAGGTCGAGAGATTCGCTACTTGTTTTTCCTTGATGTGATCCAAGGGTCCATCTGCCTCCTTATAGACGAGAGATGTATTTTTACGCGCAGGGCGCATTTGAAATTTTTGAATTGGCGTTGAGGCCTTGTCAGAAATTTTGTCTGCCACGTCACAGATTGGAGACGAAGTTTTACGCGCAGAACACGTTCTAGACTTCTGGATTGGCACTGGGGCATTGCCAGAAGCTTTGTCTACCACATCACAGATGGAAGACGAAGTTTTACGTCCAGGGCGCGTTCTAGACTTCTGGATTGGCACTGGGGCATTGCCAGAAGCTTTGTCTGCCACGTCACAGATGGAAGACGGATTTTTACGCACAAGGCGTATAGGTTGTGATGTCACAACCTTTTTGATCAGAGAAAGAGAACCTACAGGAAGGGTAGAGGATGTCCGGGGCATCCATACTTTATGCAACTTCCTATTGTCCTGGGCAGAGAGGGAATGAGAGCTACCCCCTGCGCGAAGCATGTCTTCATAAGCAGATTGGTCGAATTGGACGACCAAAGTCTTCTTCGTTGACCCGACGAATACAACATCGTGTTGAGCAATGGCTTTCTCGTCAGATGAGAAAGTAGTCCCCAGCAGAGTCGCCATCTTGTGTTTGATGATAAACAAAAGAAATTGAAAGTAGGTTTATACGAAACCATTTCTTTGTTTACAAACAAGAAAAAAGAGTACAATTAATCATATACGAGGATGTTAAGTACAATAAAAATAATTCTGGGGAAAAATTACTATAGTAGTCTGATCTATGGTCGATCACTTTGTCTCTTGGACCACACGATGATGAAGAAGTGCTGTAGAAGAAGAAGAAGCTTCAAAGATTGTAAAGTAGCCAATTATCTATCACGACTGAGGTCTTGAGCTTATTCCGGGCTAAATAGCCTTATCACGTACCTTTGCAAATATAGCCGAGTTGGCGTATTTTGAGGAGATAGCATACGGCATACTCCTATAGTTGAAAATAGCCTGGTTGGCATAAAATGCAAGGATGGTGATGTGAGCGTATTAGTCACAGTTTTAGCTCTCCCAGTCATGACAAAATCTAAAGAATAGAACCAAATCTCGTGCATTAAATGCAGAGATATGCCTCCATCTCGTGCATTAAATGCAGAGATATGCCTCGAGCTCTGTACGAGAAACAGCTTTTGACGTGGCGTCTGATTTTGTCTTATCTTGAGCGTAAAAACTCATTTTTGCCCATGTAGAATAGACAGGATATTCTTTGAATGCGTAAAAATGACTTGTATCAAGAATATGTCACTAAACGACAACCTGGGTCTCTGTGCAAAATTATCATCACAGCCGTCCTCTCGATCATCGTGCAGTACTTTTGTCAGGAGTCAGGTTCACTGATTTGTTTGACAAATTTATCCAAGGAATACGAAGAGTTCCTCGTACAACTTTATGCTGCATTAAAAACAAACGTATTTTAAACTTTACGCGGGAGGGTAAAGCAACCTTTTATGCCGAAAAGCCTTGAAGCACTGCTTTACGCGGGCAGCTCTGAAGCTCTTCTTTACGCCAAACAGCTCTGAAGCTCTGTTTTACGCGTACAGCTCTGAAGCCATATTTTATGCCACACAGCCTTAAAGCTCTATTTTATGCGGACTTCATGTATGTTGGGGGTTTTGACTGTATAATACGTGTACAATTCTCTAGCGTGTACAATTCTCTAGCGTATTTTATGCGGACTTCATGTATGTTGGGGGTTTTGACTGTATAATACGTGTACAATTCTCTAGCGTATTTTATGCTTCTACACTAATATGTTGACTACCTCCAACCATTTCACAAAAAAGTGAAAGGGAAACCTTAAACCTTAGCCATTTCTCTTACATTTTCAAATGACCCTTGCATTAAAGAAGTACACACAATACACAAGTTAGCAATTGATTTAGATTAATATTAAATTAAATAAGTGCATTAAATATAATATATACATATGAGATAATTTATAGTGTATAATACCTTCTAGATCTGCCATGTGTGGTTAATTTTCTTCTAGGGCGCTTCATATG
Organism: Iris macrosiphon; assembly: GCA_036927795.1. Classification (NCBI taxonomy): domain Eukaryota; kingdom Viridiplantae; phylum Streptophyta; class Magnoliopsida; order Asparagales; family Iridaceae; genus Iris; species Iris macrosiphon. The sequence continues at coordinate 4,920,504 of JAYESA010000012.1, read as the reverse complement.
TTCAATTGTTGGTTCCTAGATCGAATTACTTTGTGGTTTTTTTTATAAACACCCTAGCCCACCACACAGACACCACCACCACCAACTCACTTCTTCCTCTCCTCAATCCTCACAATCCTAACATTTATTTTTTTCTTCTTCTGTTTCTCTCGATTATAACAACATAAAAATAGCTATCCAAACAATTAACAATGGAACGATATTAGCTAATAAACTCAATTACTTAACTAAATGGAAATTGGAAACAACCATCTATAATTTCGTTGGCTTAACAGCCAACAATGAAATCCACATAATGATTTACTCTTCTTTTTTCTTTCAGGTGACTAAAATTTATGCTTTTTGCTATTTCAAGATATCTACTATGATTAATATTCATGTATTCACATGATGGACCCAGAATTTTCAGTAATCTTTAGCCTCCTCAAGATTCTCAACTAATCGGTGTCAAGAAACCTACCTGTTTTTGTTAAGAAGAGGGATATAATTTAGCCTTTACTTAGATATATTCTCTTCAAAGTAACTTATGTATTATGTTGTCTTTATTATTGTCTAGTAATTGGCACAGATGCGACACGTACACTGATGCGACACGATAAGGACACGTCGACACAAACTTGGCACCTAGTTTGGTGTCCTAGTGTATTTTGGAGTGCCCTATATGTGTTCGACACAACATGGTCACAGAAATGAACCCTCTTATCACTGAACTTAAGATAAATGGTAGGAAAAATCAATTTTATTATGCTGATTTATATTATTCTTTGTTTTTTCCAGGTATTTTGCTATGGTGATTGGTGATTGCTTATATGTTTGTTCTCATTTGTTGTAAAAAATGCAGGCCATCTAATATCACATTAATTTTCTCAACTACATTATGATGATGCTACTTTGCTGATTGAGAAGTTGATACTGACCTTAATTTCATCTAATAATTTGGAGCGAGATATCTGCTGACATCAAGAGACTATTTCGGGTTATTCTAGTTAGCAGGTATGGATAGGCCTGTGTATCATACCATATATTCTTTATATTTATAACTGCCTAGATGCTAAATGTTGGAAATTTCTCTCTAGGTTCTTCCATAATTTAAATTTTAAATGCTTGCATGACTTGGATAGGGTATGTCATAGGAGTTTAAGAAAATTTTAACGTGTCTCCTTGTTTGGTTGTTTTAATTGAAACAAAGGAAAAGTATATGCCAAATAAACAGATTGGTCCATCATAATCATCCAGAACTATAATATTACCATTTTTACTTTATTGTATTTCACTTAGTCCATAATTGACTTCAGAAATAACTTTCTTTTGTCTTCTTCACACTCCGAGAGAAATACCTTATAGGCTTATAATGACATTTTTTTTATACTTTTTTTTCCTTTTAAATTTATATACCCATTTTTGTTGAGGCAATTGAGTGGGATCTTGCATGTGTTATGAATCGATAATGCAAATATTTTGAGATAATTCAATACCCGATCGAGGTTCTACTAATGGCAGGTATCTTAGGCAGATACCTTTGTATGCTTCATCAGGACAAATTAAGGGTTGGTATGGATGCTCAAGTCTGACCAGCTGAATTTCATAAATTATACTAATTTTCCACTGCTTTTACTCTAAAACTGCTTTTACTCTAAAACTCTTGGTCGAATTATCATAGTTTTGTTATTTGATCCACTGCTTTTACTCTAAAACTCATAGTAGACACATCTTAATATAAATAAAAATGCTTTTTTATCATCTTCAATTGTTTTGGTAAAGTACATTTATATTCTCCATAGGAATTCTAGATAATTTATGTTTACTTATTGTTGATAGTTTGTTGATTTGGGATACCAAGAAGTTTTTGTTAGATGATCTCTACTCCAATTATGTAAGGGTACAATATGGTACAGTACAAATGACCTTATTCAAATAGCAGGACAATGTCTCTGTCGAGGATTAGGATGGCATAGGTAGAGTCAAAGAATTCAAGCATACCTCCCCAAGGTATTACAAGTTCATGCTCTAAATGCTACTTATCTAAGAACTCTGATACAACTAAATATGACTAGTTACAATTCTTACACCTTCCTAATCTGATCTTCACCTTGTTATCATTTTGTATTGTAGGTGAAGACAACAGTGAAGTCGAGTTGAAGGTTGCCTTGAGTTACATGGCCTATGTTGTCGACATTCTTACTATTATGGTGCCTGCTACAAAGGACTACATTCAATGACAGAACTTACACAGAGTTAAAATGAGTCTTAGATTCCATCAGAATTAGTAATTATCGTGACATGTAACCATTTTTGACAAAATTTTCGACAAACATAGACATCATAATAAGATAATTTCGATGTTATTTTTTTATATTTCCAATTGCTATGGTGATCGAAAAAATAAAATTGCGACAACCCTCATTCATCGGAAATGATGATTAAGAAATGATGTTTATAGAATTTAATCATTATTTCTGACAAGTAATTTTATGAGATATTTTTGTAAAAACATAATTTCGATTACATGAATTATAATTTTCGACTGCTTTAGCAATCACAAATTTTTTTTTCCGACGATTTTCTTTCATCGGAGATAATCCATAACATTTTCGAGGATCTCCTTTCATCGGAAATAATCTTATAATCTTTTCTCCGAGAAGCTAATTTATTTTTTTGGTTTACTTTATGGTCGAAAATTTCTATTCCCGATAAACAAAATGTAGTCGCAAATAAATCGTCTATCGTAAATAGTATTTCTGAGAAACATTGACTATCGAAAACGCATCGTCGAAAATGAAATTGTTCGTCGTGTTTGTAAACAATTTTGACCACCAATTTATTTTTTTGAAGGCAATGAATTATCGAAAATATCCATCCCTCTTATGTTCATAAAGCTTTTTTACGACGATGAGAAAACAAATATGATGGCCTTTTGCCTTCGTAAATACTAACGTTTCCGACGGTTTGTCGGTAATAAACCTTTTCCGACGCTCATTTTTTCGAGAGCATAAGACGACAAGATACCCTCGAAAACAACCATTTTCGACAGCAAATGATCAGTTCCGAGGAATTATTGCCTTCGAAAATGAGGGATTTTTTTGTAGTGCAAGACTAGTATTTCTTCACCACTATGGAGCAAGGTTCATGGTATAAGACCCTTCCTATGAGTATCACTATCGGTATCGTCAGTTTCGGATCGGAGTATCAAATTTTTTGTTCTCAAAAATCAAAAAATTATTAATAAAGTAAAAAAATATATTTTAGACATTAACGTAGAATTTTAAGTATTTTGTGTATTGTTTCATAGTAGTTTTCAAAGTCAAAGAAATAATAGTGACCCTTATGATTTGTTTACCTACGATAGATAATAAAAAAAACTACGCCGTTGCCAGGGATTGAACCAGGGTCACCAGCGTGACATGCGAGAATACTCACCAATATACTACAACAACTCTCATGTTTTTACTTGCCACAATACCGAATTTAAACTCATGATATAATATCATATTTTTACATAAAAATTTAAAAAGCCAAGAAGATATTCAAACTCACCCTAACTAGCAAGCAAGACTAGTATTTTTTCACCACTATAGAGCAAGGTTCATTGTATAAGACTCTTCCTATGAGTATCACTATCGATAGTATCGTCAGAGAATATCAATTTATTTGTAATCAATAAATTTTTAATAAAGTAAAAAAAAATTGACATTTACGCAAAATTTTAAATATTTTGTGTATTGTTTCATAGTAGTTTTCAAAGTCAATGAAATAATAGTCACCCTTATGATTTGTTGACCTACGATAATAAAAAAAACTATGTCGTTGCCGGGATCGAAACCAGGTCACCCACATGACTGGAAGAAATACTCACCACTATACTCCAACGACTCTCATGTTTTTGCTTGCCACAATACCAAATATAAACTCATGATATAATATCATATTTTTACAAAAAAAATTAAAAAAGCATGAAAGATATTCAAACTCACCCTAACTAGCATGCAAGACTAGTATTTCTTCACCACTATGGAGCAAGGTTCATGGTATAAGACCCTTCCTATGATTATCACTATCGACAATATCGTCAGTTTCGAATCAGAATATCAATTTATTTGTTATCAAAAATACAAAAATTATTAATAAAGTAAAAAAAAATATAGTTTAGACATTTACGCAGAATTTTAAGTATTTTGGTAATGTTTCATATTTGTTTTCAAAGTCAATAAAATAATAATCACCCTTATGATTTGTTTACTTACGATATATAATAAAAAAGTACATCGTTGTCGGGTATCGAACACGGGTCACCCGCGTGATAGCAGGAATACTAACCACTATACTATAACAACTCTCATATTGTCACTTGCCACAATACCAAATATAAACTCATGATATAATATCATATTTTATAAAAATTTTAAAAAGCAAAGAAGATATTCAAACTCACCCTAACTAGCAAGCAAGACTAGTATTTCTTCACCACTATGGAGCAAGGTTCATGGTATAAGACCCTTCCAATGAATATCACTATCGACGGTATTGTCAGTTTCGGATCATAGTATCATTTTGTTGTAATCAAAAATCAAAAAATTATTAATAAAGTAAAAATATATATTTTAGACATTTACGCAGAATTTTAAGTATTTTGTGTATTGTTTCATAGTTGTTTTCAAAGTCAATGAAATACTAGTCACCCTTATGATTTGTTTACTTACAATAGATAATAAAAAACTATGTTGTTGCCGAGGATCGAACCAAGGTCACTCGCGAGACAGGCGGGAATACTCACCCCTATACTACAATGACTCTCATGTTGTTGCTTGCCACAATACCAAATATAAACTCATGATATAATATCATATTTTTACATAAAATTTTAAAAAAGCAAAGAAGATATTCAAACCCACCCTAACTAGCAAGAAAGACTAGTATTTCTTCACCACTATGGAGCAAGGTTCACGGTATAATACCCTTCCTATGAGTATCACTATCAATAGTATCATCAGTTTCGGATCAGAATATCAATTTATTTGTTATCATAAATCAAAAAATTATTAATAAAGTAAAAATATATATTTTAGACATAGCATAATTTTAAGTATTTTTTGTATTGTTTCATAGTAGTTTTCAAAGTCAATGAAATAATAGTCACCGTTGTGATTTGTTTACATACGATAGATAATTAAAAAACTACGTCATTGCCGGGGATTGAACCAGGGTCACCGACGTGACAGGCGGGAATACTCACCACTATACTACAATGACTCTCATGTTATTGCTTGCCACAATACAGAATATAAACTCATGATATAAAATCATATTTTTACATAAAAATTTAAAAAAGCAAAGAAGATATTCAAACTCACCCTAACTAGCAAGCAAGACAAGTATTTCTTAACCACTATAAAGCAAGGTTCATGGTATAAGACTCTTCCTATGAGTATCACTATCGACAGTATCATCAGTTTCAAATCAGAATATCAATTTATGTGTTATCAAAAATCGAAAAATTATTAATAAAGCAAATATATATATATATATATATATATATATATATATATATATATATACGAAGAATTTTAAGAATTTTGAGTATTGTTTCAAAGTAGTTTTCAAAGTCAATAAAAAATAGTCAACCTTATGATTTGTTTACATACGATTGATAACAAAAAAACTACACCATTGCCGAGGATCGAACCCTGGTCAACCGCGTGATAGCCGGGAATATTCACCACTATACTAATAAAACAACCCTCATGTTGTTGCTAACCACAATACCAAATATAAACTCATGATATAATATCATATTTTTACATAAAATTTTAAAAAAGCAAAGAAGATATTAAAACTTACCCTAACTAGCAAGCAAGACGAGCATTTCTTGACCACTATGGAGCAAGGTTCAGGGTATAAGACCCTTCCTATGAGTATCAATATCGACGGTATCGTCGAGTATCAATTTATTTGTTATCGAAAATCAAAAAATCATTAATAACGTAAAATAAATATTTTATATATTATCGTAGAATTTTAAGTATTTTGTGTATTTTTTCATAGTAGTTTTCAAAGTCAATGAAATAATAGTCATCCTTATGATTTGTTTACCTGCGATAGATAATAAAAAATCTATGTCGTTGCCAAGAATCGAAATCGGGTCACCCTCATGACAGGTAGAAATACTCACCACTTTAATACAATGACTCTCATGTTGTTGCTTGCCACAATACCAAATATAAACTCATAATATAATATCATATTTTTAAAGAAAATTTTAAATAAGCATAAAAGATATTCAAACTCACCCTAACTAGCAAGCAAGACTAGTATTTCTTCACCACTATGAAGCAAGGTTCATGGTATAATACCCTTCCTATGAGTATCACTATCGACAGTATCGTCAGTTTCGGATCAGAATATCAATTTATTTGTTATCAAAAATCAAATAATTATTAATAAAGTAATATATATATATATATATATATATATATATATATATATATATATATATATATATATATATATATATATATATATATATATATATATATATATATATATATATTATAGACATTTATGTAGAATTTTAAGTATTTTGTGTATTGTTTATGTCACGCCCCAGTTCCAAAATACCAAGGACTAGCCACGTGGCAATGGCTAGAGCACAACTCCAATAGGCAAACCCAATTTAATGGACCCGTTAGAGGGTACTTAAGTTGTAAAACAAATAAAATGGTCTAAGATATATGTCACAGTCTAATTATAATCTCATCCACAGAAGGTAAACATAATTCAAAATGTCAGATTAACCAAAAGAGAAATATAATCCAACACAAGTCTCAATACAAAGTATCTCGGGGAACAACCCGATAATAAGTTTAGTACAGTAATCCAAGAAGCAAAATATAGAATAACTGGAAGCAAAAATAACTGAGTATATATAACAAAATACTCAGGAGAAATCCTCTGACATTACCTCATCCTCTGGTGTTGGTACCGCTCCAGCGTCAGCTCCTGTCCCGTATACCTCGGGGTAAATCTCTTCTGCTATACCTGGGGACATAATCCAGATCTAGGTCCTCAGAGGACATAACAAGGTACAATAACAACTAAAGCCAAATAAAATACAGTATATAAAAATATATCAACAGGGCAAGCTATGTAACCAGCTATATGATGTGCAAATGAGAGCAATACTAGTATTCAGGCTGAGACCACTACAAGCTCTGTGTCAGGGAGCCGGTAGCAGTAATATCACGTAATGGGCCAAGCTCTGATATAGAGGCTAAAGCACCACAATAATAAATATATAAAAATGTAATCAGCATGTAGCCTGTGTGTGTCTCCCCACCCAATTTAATTACACGTCTCATGTCCACGACGTCTCATGTCCATAACACGCAAGATACAGCGAGTCATAATGATATCTATGTATATGCAAGATCTATGTCACGAATCCTGTAAGCCTATACAGAATTACCATGAATAACTCAGGAAATATTCTGTCACATGAGTAGTGTCAAGTGTCCTATGGTATGACGTACTTGGTAAAGCAAGCACGAAAAGTATAGGATCGTGTTATCAACTCTCTAAGTGACGTTACACGACTCCGCGTACGGCGTCGACACCCGAATATTATTCGAACGCTAAGCAATATCTCACGGTCTTAGGTTGAACATGTACATCCCAGAAATAAATCAAGCAAATAATATTAAAGCAATTACTGCAAGTTTGGCAAGGTACACTTGCCTGGGGTTTGAACTCCTACAGTTGCTCCGATAACAACAAAATCTCCAGGTACGCCTCCGGATTCTGAAACAAACATTAGCATCACTCTCAGAATACATAAAATAGCTAGAATTGACTACCCATAAGTCTAATTTGGATACAGGGGCAGAATTAACAGTTTTTGGTTAAAGCGGGTCCACATGTGGCCTACTTCGCACCAAAAAATATGCCAGAGACAAAGTTCTCCAAATTTGTCAAACTTAGTGTCTACGAGTCCAAAACGATGATACGAACCCAACAGAACATCCATAACTGGATTCCGATGAGCCGATCATAAAATCGTCCGTCAAGTGGAGCCACGGGGTCCACGAAAATGGAGTTTCGTCAACGTTCTCAGAATCGAACCAAACTTGGGTCACAGGACCAGCGTAACGCTGGAGATCTGATGGTGCAAGTTTTGTTATGAAACGATAATTACATACGAAGTTACAACGAGTGTCAGAACGGGCCGATACGGGACTTTTCTACTGATACGCGTTGATTCTGGTGTGCACGCACATCCAAGTCAAACTCCATAAAATAGCGAGTGTCAGAACGGGCCGATACGGGACTTTTCGACGGATACGCGTTGATTCTGGTGTGCACGCACATCCAAATCAACCTCCATAAAATCCCATATGTCCGCATTGACGTTATGCGCTTTTCAATATAATTCGCACACGACGAAGTTGCCTCATTTAGCGGGACGCACCCAGTTTCGAGAAAATTTGGGTTTTGAAAACCAAGTTTTTGGTCAACTTTAACCGCAAAAAAAATAACTTACAACAAATTAAAATAAACTAATTAATGGGATTTAATCTCGGTTATGTTTTCTAATTTACTGTTCAAGTGAAATTTAAAAATATTAACTAGGTTGGAAGAAAAATGGCCATGAACATGGGTGTTTGGGACAGTTTTCTGAACTATAAATTGGATCTTTTTTTCCTGTTTTGTGTCGCAATTTGCGACCGACACAGGACACGATACCCCGAACTAATTATACAGGGTTCGAGTGGGTCACGTGATCTTCGCATAAGATTTGACAGAATGACATTTGGATTAATATGCAGAAAGACACGTGAGTGGGAAGGGGCATACCTCACTGTTTGGCTGCTGCTCGTGAAATAGGACGGGTCTACGGCGGCGTTCGTCGGCGGTGTGCGGCGGCGTACGACGGCGTGCGGCGCTCAAAAACGGTCGGCGGTGGCCATCGGAGGTCATTTGGAGGTTGGGCAGATGCGGGTGGTGGTGGATGGTGTATATATAAGGTGGAATGGTGGTTTCGTAAGGGAAACGAGGGGGGGTCGCGGGGGTTTCGGAAACGGGGGGGGAGTGGAGAGCGGTTACTGTAGGTGAGGGGTTAGCGGGTCGGGTACGGGTCAGGTCGGTACGGGTCGAGTACGGGTAGGATCTAAATCCAGTAGGGTGGGGTTGGTTCTGTTGGGTTCAGTTTGGTTTGGTTTGGTTCGGTTCAAGTCTGGTTCGGTCTGGTTTATTTAAAAACAATGCTATATAGCTATTTAAAAATAGTTTTTGAGCCTAATAAATTCTAAAAAAACTACACAACATCATATTATTAAATATACACTCAAAAATATAATTTTTATAATATTTTAATACACAAAATATTAATCCGTGAAGGACATTTATTATAATTAATAAAAAATTATAGAAAAATCTTGATAATTGATAATTTAAATTTAAATAAATCTGGGTGTTTACAATCTACCCACCTTAAAAGGATTGTATTCTCGTAATTAAGAAAATACAACATAACCGGTCAGAAGAGATGACGCAGTTGCAAGACATGTTTGTTGAAGCACGACACAAAGAATAAGGAATCATGAACAAGGAAAAATTGAGAGGAAGGGTGAGGGATTTGTTCGAGCAGAACACGTAGGGAAGGAATAAAAAAAATTTCCGCAATAAGAGATAAGTAACTCAAGAGAAAAGGAGTCTGATTAGAGCAAGGATCAACTATAGCTTATGAAAACTTGGGTACCACTTGCATATTACTAATCTAGACTAACAACTACTAGGTATAGGCTAGGGAATGGAACTAACATGCATATGCTAAAGTATTACTAGGAATATTCTCTATTATAGCTAACTATGATAAAACTAAATATTACTTATATTCGCTACTCCTCGAGTCTGTGCTTCATCCACTGTCATCGCAAAAGCATGTCCACGTCCTTGTGGTGGTGCCCTCTGCTGTTGTTGGGCCTGCTGAAAGAGTGCTGCCTGTGGTGCCAATGGTGGCCTTGGCTGATATCTTTCCAGTGCTGGTAAAGCTTTTCGGTTAACCATCAGTGCTCCTTTTCGACGCTCAAGGCAATCCTTGGCTGAATGTTGGCTGGATCCGCAAATCAAATATAATCCCAACTTGTGTCTGCACTCGCTCTTATAATGACCTTGTTTGCTACAATATTGACATGTAGGCAGTGTCTACGGAGATGCTCTGGGTGGATGGTGCATGTGAGGTATCTTTACAGCTTCTTCCTGTGGTGCTCTGGCAGGTGCTGATGTGAACTACCATTTCTGGCTTGACTCTCTCCTGGTGACGCGCTCCATGCGTTGGGCTGCAGTAAGGACTTCCGTATAAGAACTAGGTACGACAGAGCCGATCTGTCTCTGTAGCTCAAAGTTTAGTCCGTCAAAGAATTTCTCAGCCTTCTCTTCTTCTATCGAAATTAGAGTAGGTGCGAAGCGACCCAAACGGATAAACTCTGCATTGTACTCTTCCACCGTCATGTTGCCTTGAGTGAGGCGATTGAACTTATCCCGAAGTTCCGATCGAGCAATAGATGGAATGTACATCTCCTGAAAGAGCCTAGAGAACTCCTCCCAAGTGACTCAGTCTGGTCCGAGCCCTCTCTCCTCAGATAGCCACCAGTGATGTGCATTGTTCGTCAACTGCATTCTGACGGCAGTCATCCAACGCTCCCTCGAAAGCTCAGCTGCTTCTAATTGGTATTGTGTGGTTGTCAGCCACTCATGAACTTCAGTGGGCTCCTCCTTGCCAAAAAATATACGAGGCTTCAGCTGACAAAAATCGGAGATAGATCCCGTCGATGGTTGCCTAGCTGGTGGGTTAGCCTGCTCCAATGCGGTTACTAGGCTGTTCCTCAAGTTCTCCGCCTCGTGATGCTGAACCTCTTGATGAACCTGCTGTTGGGCTTGCATCATTGTATAGAACATTTGAAATACTGTTGTCCGTCCATAGACTGTCCTTATGGAAAAATGGGCATAGGTGGAGTAAACTGCGACGGTGGTGGAATATCGTCTCGCCAAAATCTTGAGGTACACTGACCTGCTTGATTGCTTTGTTGAGCTGATTGACCTCCACCCACTGGTATCACTCCATCGTCATAGGTGACCACAGTACCTTGTGGTGTACCTACGGGATTCTAGTCACTGGTTCTTGGATCCATTATTCTGTATTAAAAGTAAACTATGAGAATCGCACAGAGGAATCAAGACAAGATGCAAGTCAAGAATTTAGTTTGAAGTCGATATGGAGGTCAAGAATAGATCAACAAGTGGATAAGATCTTATAACTTATCCTATCCTAAGCGCAGGATTGCTTGGTCCCTTAGTTGAAACCAAAGCATATAGTCAGGACCTGCATGGGCCACCATAAAAACTATGTCACGCCCCAGTCCCAAAATACCGAGGGACTAGCCACGTGGCAATGGCCAACATCACAACTCCAATGGGCAAAACCAATTTAATGGACCCGTTAGAGTGTACTTAAGCTGTAAAACAAATACAATGGTTTAAGATATATGTCACAGTCTAATTATAATCTCATCCACAGAAGGTAAACACAATTCAAAATGTCAGATTAATCAAAAGAAAAATATAATCCAACACAAGTCTTAATACAAAGTGTCTCGGGGAACAACCCGATAATAAATTTAGTACAGTAATCCAAGAGTCAAAATATAGAATAACTGAAAGCAGAAATAACTGAGTATATATAACAAAATACTCAGAAGAAATCCTCTGGCATTACCTCGTCCTCTGGTGTTGGTACTGCTCCAGCGTCAGCTCCTGTCCCATATAACTCGGGGTAAATATCCTCTGCTATACCTGGGGACATAATCCGGATCCAGGTCCTCAGGGGACATAGCAAGGTACAAGAATAACTCATGCCAAATAAAATACAGTATATAAAAATATATCAACAGGGCAAGCTATGTAACCAGCTATGTGATATACAAATGAGAGCATCACTAGTACTCAGGCTGAGACCACTACAAGCTCTGTGTCAGGGAGCCGGTAGCAGTAATATCACGTAATGGGCCAAGCTCTGATATAGAGGCTAAAGCACCACAATAATAAATATATATAAATGTAATCAGTCTGTAGCCTGTGTGTCTCTCCCCACCCAATATAATTACACATCTCATGTCCACGATGTCTCATGTCCATAACACGCAAGATCATGACCTCTAGCTAATATAGCGAGTCATAATGATATCTATGTATATGCAAGATCTATGTCACGAATCCTGTAAGCCTATACAGAATCACCATGAATAACTCAGAAAAGATTCTGTCACATGAGTAGTGTCAAGTGTCCTATGGTATGACGTACTTGGTAAAGCAAGTACGAAAAGTATAGGATTGTGTTATCAACTCTCTAAGTGACGTTACACGACTCCGCGTACGGCGTCGACACCCGAATGTTATTCGGACGCTAAGCAACATCTCACGGTCCTAAGTTGAACAGGTACATCACAAAAATAAATCAAGCAAATAATATTAAAACAATTACTGCAAGTTTGGCAAGGTACACTTGCCTGGGGTTTGAACTCCTTCAGTTGCTCCGGTAACAGCAAAATCTTCAGGTACACCTTCGGATGCTGAAACAAACATTACCATCACTCTCAGAATACATGAAATAGCTACTCTTGACTACCCATAAGTCTAATTTGGACACAGGGGCATAATTGACAGTTTTTGGTTAAATCGGGGTCCACATGTGGCCCACTTCGCAACGAAAAATGTGTCAGAGACAAAGTTCTCCAAATTTATCAAACTTATTGTCTACGAGTCCAAAACGATGATACGAACCCAAAGGAACGTCCATAACTGGATTCCGATGAGCCGATCACAAAATCGCCCGTCAAGTGGAGCCGTAGGACCCACGAAAATAGGATTTTGTCAACGTTCTCAGAATCGAACCAAACTTGGGTCACAAGGCCAGCGTAATGCTATGAATCTGATGGCTCAAGTTTCGTTGTAAAATGACAAGTACACACGAAGTTACAGCGAGTGTCAGAACGGTCCGATACCGGGCTTTTCGACGGATACGCGTTGATTCCGGTGTGCACGCACATCCAAATCAACTTTTACGAAATCTCACACTTCCGTTTTGATGATACGCGCCTTTCGATATAATTTGCACATGATGAAGTTGCCTCGTTTAGCGGAACGCACCCAGTTTCAAGAAATTTTGGGTTTTGAAAAATAAGTTTTTGGTCAACTTTAACCGCGAAGAAAATATAACTTACAGCAAATTAAAATAAACTAATTAATGGGATTTAATCTTGGTTATGTTGTCTAATTTACTGTTTAAGTGGAATTTAAAAATATTAACTAGGTTAGAAGTAAAACGGCCATGAACATGGATGTTTGGGACAGTTTTCTGAACTATAAATTGGGTCTTTTTTCCTGTTTTGTGTCGCGATTTGCGACCGACACAGGGCACGATACCCCGAACTAATTATACAGGGTCCGAGAGGGTCACATGGTCTTCACATAGGATTCAACAAAACGATATTTGGATTAATATGCAGGGAGATACGTGAGTGGGAAGAAGTATACCTCACTGCTTGGCTGCTGCTCGTGAAATAGGGCGGGTCTGCGGTAGCGTTCGTCGGCGGCGTGCGGCGCTCAGCAGCAGTCGACGGTGGCCATCGGAGGTCGTCTGGAGGTTGGGAAGATGCGGGTGGTGGTGGATGGTGTATATATAAGGTGGAATGGTGGTTTCGTAAGGGGAACGGGGGGGGGGGGGTCGCGGGGGTTTCAAAAAAGGGAGGGGGTGGAGAGCGGTTACTGTAGGTGAGGGGTTAGCAGATCGGGTACGGGTCGGGTATGGGTAGGATCTAAATCCGATAGGGTGGGGTTGGAACGTTTGGGTTCAGTTTAGTTTGGTTTGGTTCGGTTCAAGTCTGGTTCGGTCTGGTTTATTTAAAAACAATGCTATATAGCTATTTAAAAATAGTTTTTGAGCCCAATAAATTCTAAAAAAAATTACACAACATCATATTATTAATTATACACTCAAAAATATAATTTTTAGAATATTTTAATACATAATTTAATATAGAAAATATTAATCTCTGAAGGATATTTATTATAATTAATGAAAAATTATAGAAAAATCTCAATAATTCATAATTAAAATTTAAAAAAAATCTGGGTGATTACAGATTAATAGTAGTTTTCAAAGTCAATGAAATAAAAGTCACCCTTATGATTTTTTTACTTACGAAAGATAAAAAAAAAACTACGCTATTGTCGAGGATCAAACCCGAGTCAACCACGTGATAGGTGGGAATATTCACCACTATACTACAACGACTCTCATGTTGTTTCTTACCACAATACCAAATATAAACTCATGATATAATATCATATTTTTACATAAAATTTTAAAAAAGCAAAGAGGATATTCAAACTCACACTAACTAGCAAACAAGACTAGCATTTCTTCACCACTATGGAGCAAGGTTCATGGTATAAGACCCTTACTATGAGTATCACTATCGACAGTATCGTCAGTTTCGGATCAAAATATCAATTTATTTCTTATCAAATTCAAAAAAATATTAATAAAGTAAATATATATATATATATTAGACATTTACGTAGAATTTAAAGTATTTTGTGTATTGTTTCATAGTAGTTTTCAAAGGCAATGAAATAATAGTCACCCTTATGATTTGTTTACCTATGATAGATAATAAAAAAACTACGCCGTTGCTGGGGATCGAACCCGGTTCACCCTCATAACAGGCAAAAATACTCACCATAATGCTACAATGACTCACATATTGTCGCTTGTCACAATACCAAATATAAACTCATGATATAATATCATATTTTAACAAAAAAATTTATAAAAGCAAAGAAGATATTAAAAATTACCCTAACTAGCAAGCAAGACTATCATTTCTTCACCACTATGGAGCAAGGTTCATGGTATAAGACCCTACCTATGAGTATCACTATCGACGGTATCGTCAGTTTCGGATCAGATTATCAATTTATTTGTTATCAAAAATCAAAAAATTATTAATAAAGTAAAAATATATATAATTTATACATTTACGGAGAATTTTAAGTATTTTGTGTATTGTTTCATAGTAGTTTTCAAAGTCAATGAAATAATAGTCACCCTTATTATTTGTTTACTTACGATAGATAATAAAAAAACTACACCGTTGCAAAGGATCAAACCCGAATCAACCGTGTGATAGGCGGGAATATTCTCCACTACACTACAACGACTCTCATGTTGTTGCTTACCACAATACCAAATATAAACTCATGATATAATATCATATTTTTACATAAAATTTTAAAAAAGCAAAGAAGATATTCAAACTCACCCTAACTAGCAAGCAAGGCTGGTATTTCTTCACCACCATGGAGCAAGGTTCATGGTATAAGACCCTTACAATGAGTATCACTATCGACGGTAACGTCAGTTTCAGATCAGAGTATTGATTTTTTGTTTTCGGAAATCAAAAACTTATTAATAAAATTAAAATATATATTTTAGACATTTATGCAGAAATTTAAGTATTTTGTGTATTGTTTCATAGTAGTTTCCATGTGAATGAAATAATAGTCACCCTTATGATTTGTTTACCTACGATAAATAATAATTTCGGATCAGAGTATCAATTTTGTTGTTATCGAAAATCAAAAAATTATTAGTAAAGTAAAAAAAAATATTTTAGACATTTACGGAGAATTTTAAGTATTTTGTGTATTGTTTCAAAGTAGTTTTCAAAGTCAATGAAATAATAGTCACCCTAATGATTTGTTTACTTACGATAGATAATAAAAAAAACTACACCGTTGCCAAGGATCAAACCCGAATCAACCGTGTGATAGGCGGGAATATTCTCCACTACACTACAACGACTCTCATGTTGTTGCTTACCACAATACCAAATATAAACTCATGATATAATATCATATTTTTACATAAAATTTTAAAAAAGCAAAGAAGATATTCAAACTCACCCTAACTAGCAAGCAAGACTGGTATTTCTTCACCACCATGGAGCAAGTTTCATGGTATAAGACCCTTACTATGAGTATCACTATCGACGGTAATGTCAGTTTCAGATCACACTATTAATTTTTTGTTATCGAAAATCAAAAACTTATTAATAAAATAAAAAAATATATTTTAGACATTTATGCAGAAATTTAAGTATTTTGTGTATTGTTTCATAGTAGTTTCCATGTGAATGAAATAATATAGTCACCCTTATGATTTGTTTACCTACGATAAATAATAAAAATACTACGCCGTTACCGGGGATCGAACCCAGGTCACCCGCGTGACAGGCGGGAATACTCACCACTATACTACAACGACTCACATATTATTACTTGCCACAATACCAAATATAAACTCATAATACAATATCATATTTTTACATAAAATTTAAAAATGCAAAGAAGATATTCAAACTCACCCTAACTAGCAAGCAAGACTATAATTTCTTCACCACTATGGAGCAAGGTTCATGGTATAAGACCCTTCCTATGAGTATCACTATCGGTATCGTCAGTTTCGGATCAGAGTATCAATTTTTTTATTATCGAAAATCAAAAAATTATTAATAAAGTAAAAAAATATATATTTTAGACATTTACGTATAATTTTAAGTATTTTGTGTATTGTTTCATAGTAGTTTTCAAAGTCAATGAAATAATAGTCACCCTTATGATTTGTTTACTTACGATAGATAATAAAAAAACTACACCGTTGCCATGGATCAAACCCGAATCAACCGTGTGATAGGCGGGAATATTCTCCACTACGCTACAACGACTCTGATGTTGTTGGTTACCACAATACCAAATATAAACTCATGATATAATATCATATTTTTACATAAAATTTAAAAAAAGCAAAGAAGATATTCAAACTCACCCTAACTAGCAAGCAAGACTGGTATTTCTTTACCACCATGGAGCAAGGTTCATGGTATAAGACCCTTCCTATGAGTATCACTATCGACGGTAACGTCAGTTTCAGATGAGAGTATTAATTTTTTGTTATCGAAAATCAAAAACTTATTAATAAAATATAAAATATATTTTAGACATTTATGCAGAAATTTAAGTATTTTGTGTATTGTTTCATAGTAGTTTCCATGTGAATGAAATAATATAGTCAGCCTTATGATTTGTTTACCTACAATAAATAATAAAAATGCTACGCCGTTGCCGGGGATCGAACTTGGGTCACCCGCGTGACAGGCGAGAATACTCACCACTATACTACAACGACTCACATGTTGTTACTTGCCACAATACCAAATATAAACTCATAATACAATATCATATTTTTACATAAAATTTAAAAAATGCAAAGAAGATATTCAAACTCACCCTAACTAGCAAACAAGACTATAATTTCTTCACCACTATGGAGCAAGGTTCATGGTATAAGACCCTTCCTATGAGTATCACTATCGGTATCGTCAGTTTCGGATTAGAGTATCAATTTTTTTGTTATCGAAAATCAAAAAAATATTAATAAAGTAAAAAAAAATTTTTTAGACATTTATGTATAATTTTAAGTATTTTGTGTATTATTTCATAGTAGTTTTCAAAGTCAATGAAATAATAGTCACCCTTATGATTTGTTTACTTACGATAGATAATAAAAAAACTACACCGTTGCCATGGATCAAACCCGAATCAACCGTGTGATAGGCGGGGAATATTCTCCACTACGCTACAACGACTCTCATGTTGTTGCTTACCACAATACCAAATATAAACTCATGATATAATATCATATTTTTACATAAATTTTTAAAAAAGCAAAGAAGATATTCAAACTCACGCTAACTAGCAAGCAAGACTGGTATTTCTTCACCACCACGGAGCAAGGTTCATGGTATAAGACCCTTACTAAGAGTATCACTATCGACGATAACGTCAGTTTCAGATCAGAGTATTAATTTTTTTTTATCGAAAATCAAAAACTTATTAATAAAATATAAAATATATTTTAGACATTTATGTAGAAATTTAAGTATTTTGTGTATTGTTTCATAGTAGTTTCCATGTGAATGAAATAATATAGTCACCCTTATGATTTGTTTACCTATGATAAATAATAAAAATACTACGCCGTTGCCGGGGATCGAACCCGCGTCACCCGCATGACAGGCGGGAATACTCACCACTATACTACAACGACTCACATGTTGTTACTTGCCACAATACCATATATAAACTCATAATATAATATCATATTTTTACATAAAATTTAAAAAATGCAAAGAAGATATTCAAACTCACCCTAACTAGCAAGCAAGACTATAATTTCTTCACCACTATGGAGCAAGGTTCATGGTATAAGACCCTTCCTATGAGTATCACTATCGGTATCGTCAGTTTCGGATCAGAGTATCAATTTTTTTGTTATCGAAAATAAAAAAATATTAATAAAGTAAAAAAAAAAAAAATTTAGACATTTACGTATAATTTTAGGTATTTTGTGTATTATTTCATAGTAGTTTTCAAAGTCAATGAAATAATAGTCACCCTTATGATTTGTTTACTTACGATAGATAATAAAAAAACTACACCGTTGCCATGGATCAAACCCGAATCAACCGTGTGATAGGCGGGAATATTCTCCACTATGCTACAACGACTCTCATGTTGTTGCTTACCACAATACCAAATATAAACTCATGATATAATATCATATTTTTACATAAATTTTTAAAAAAGCAAAGAAGATATTCAAACTCACCCTAACTAGCAAGCAAGACTGGTATTTCTTCACCACCATGGAGCAAGGTTCATGGTATAAGACCCTTACTATGAGTATCACTATCGACGGTAACGTCAGTTTCAGATCAGAGTATTAATTTTTTGTTATCGAAAATCAAAAACTTATTAATAAAATATAAAATATATTTTAGACATTTATGTAGAAATTTAAGTATTTTGTGTATTGTTTCATAGTAGTTTCCATGTCAATGAAATAATATAGTCACCCTTATGATTTGTTTACCGACGATAAATAATAAAAATACTACGCCGTTGCCGGGGATCGAACACGGGTCACCCGCGTGACAGGCGGGAATACTAACCACTATACTACAATGACTCACATGTTGTTACTTGCCACAATACCAAATATAAACTCATAATATAATATCATATTTTTACATAAAATTTAAAAAATGCAAAGAAGATATTAAAACTCACCCTAACTAGCAAGCAAGACATTAATTTCTTCACCAATATGGAGCAAGGTTCATGGTATAAGACCCTTCCTATGAGTATCACTATCGGTATCGTCAGTTTCAGATCAGAGTATCAATTTTTTTGTTATCGCAAATCAAAAAATTATTAATAAAGTAAAAAATATATATATCCTAGACAATTACGTATAATTTTAAGTATTTTGTGTATTGTTTCATAGTAGTTTTCAAAGTCAATGAAATAATAGTCACCCTTATGATTTGTTTACTTACGATAGATAATAAAAAAAACTACACCGTTGCCATGGATCAAACCCGAATCAACCGTGTGATAGGCGGAAATATTCTCCACTACACTACAACGACTCTCATGTTGTTGCTTACCACAATACCAAATATAAACTCATGATATAATATCATATTTTTACATAAAATTTAAAAAAAGCAAAGAAGATATTCAAACTCACCCTAACTAGCAAGCAAGACTGGTATTTCTTCACCACCATGGAGGAAGGTTCATGGTATAAGACCCTTACTATGAGTATCACTATCGACGGTAACGTCAGTTTCAGATCAGAGTATTAATTTTTTGTTATCGAAAATCAAAAACTTATTAATAAAATAAAAATATATATTTTAGACGTTTATGCAGAAATTTAAGTATTTTGTGTATTGTTTCATAGTAGTTTCCATGTGAATGAAATAATATAGTCACCCTTATGATTTGTTTACCTACGATAAATAATAAAAATACTACGTCGTTGCCCGGGATCGAACCTGGGTCAACCGCGTGACAGGTGGGAATACTCACCACTATACTACAACGACTCACATGTTGTTACTTGCCACAATACCAAATATAAACTCATAATACAATATCATATTTTTACATAAAATTTAAAAAATGCAAAGAAGATATTCAAACTCACCCTAACTAGCAAGCAAGACTATAATTTCTTCACCACTATGGAGCAAGGTTCATGGTATAAGACCCTTCCTATGAGTATCACTATCGGTATCGTCAGTTTCGGATCAGAGTATCAATTTTTTTGTTATCGAAAATCAAAAAATTATTAATAAAGTAAAAAAAAAATATTTTAGACATTTACGTATAATTTTAAGTATTTTGTGTATTGTTTCATAGTAGTTTTCAAAGTCAATGAAATAATAGTCACCCTTATGATTTGTTTACTTACGATAGATAATAAAAAAACTACACCGTTGCCATGGATCAAACCCGAATCAACCGTGTGATAGGCGGGAATATTCTCCACTACGCTACAACGACTCTCATGTTGTTGCTTACCACAATACCAAATATAAACTCATGATATAATATCATATTTTTACATAAAATTTTAAAAAAGCAAAGAAGATATTCAAACTCACCCTAACTAGCAAGCAAGACTGGTATTTCTTCACCACCACGGAGCAAGGTTCATGGTATAAGACCCTTCCTATGAGTATCACTATCGACGGTAACGTCAATTTCAGATCAGAGTATTAATTTTTTGTTATCGAAAATCAAAAACTTATTAATAAAATATAAAATATATTTTAGACATTTATGCAGAAATTTAAGTATTTTGTGTATTGTTTCATAGTAGTTTCCATGTGAATGAAATAATATAGTCACCCTTATGATTTGTTTACCTATGATAAATAATAAAAATACTACGCCGTTGCCGGGGATCGAACCCGGGTCACCCGCGTGACAGGCGGGAATACTCACCACTATACTACAACGACTCACATGTTGTTACTTGCCACAATACCAAATATAAACTCATAATACAATATCATATTTTTACATAAAATTTAAAAAATGCAAAGAAGATATTCAAACTCACCCTAACTAGCAAGCAAGACTATAATTTCTTCACCACTATGGAGCAAGGTTCATGGTATAAGACCCTTCCTATGAGTATCACTATCGGTATCGTCAGTTTCGGATCAGAGTATCAATTTTTTTGTTATCGAAAATCAAAAAAATATTAATAAAGTAAAAAAAAAAATTTTTTTAGACATTTACGTATAATTTTAAGTATTTTGTGCATTATTTCATAGTAGTTTTCAAAGTCAATGAATAATAGTCACCCTTATGATTTGTGTACTTACGATAGATAATAAAAAAACTACACCGTTGCCATGGATCAAACCCGAATCAACCGTGTGATAGGCGGGAATATTCTCCACTACGCTACAACGACTCTCATGTTGTTGCTTACCACAATACCAAATATAAACTCATGATATAATATCATATTTTTACATAAATTTTTAAAAAAGCAAAGAAGATATTCAAACTCACCCTAACTAGCAAGCAAGACTGGTATTTCTTCACCACCATGGAGCAAGGTTCATGGTATAAGACCCTTACTATGAGTATCACTATCGACGGTAACGTCAGTTTCAGATCAGAGTATTAATTTTTTGTTATCGAAAATCAAAAACTTATTAATAAAATATAAAATATATTTTAGACATTTATGCAGAAATTTAAGTATTTTGTGTATTGTTTCATAGTAGTTTCCATGTGAATGAAATAATATAGTCACCCTTATGATTTGTTTACCTACGATAAATAATAAAAATACTACGCCGTTGCCGGGGATCGAACACGAGTCACCCGCGTGACAGGCGGGAATACTCACCACTATACTACAACGACTCACATATTGGTACTTGCCACAATACCAAATATAAACTCATAATATAATATCATATTTTTACTTAAAATTTAAAAAATGCAAAGAAGATATTCAAACTCACCCTAACAAGCAAGCAAGGCTATGATTTCTTCACCAATATGGAGCAAGGTTCATGGTATAAGACCCTTCCTATGAGTATCACTATCGGTATCGTCAGTTTCAGATCAGAGTATCAATTTTTTTGTTATCGAAAATCAAAACATTATTAATAAAGTAAAAAATATATATATCTTAGACAATTACGTATAATTTTAAGTATTTTGTGTTTTGTTTCATAGTAGTTTTCAAAGTCAATGAAATAATAGTCACCCTTATGATTTGTTTACTTACGATAGATAATAAAAAAAACTACACCGTTGCCCTGGATCAAACCCGAATCAACCGTGTGATAGGCGGAAATATTCTCCACTACACTACAACGACTCTCATGTTGTTGCTTACCACAATACCAAATATAAACTCATGATATAATATCATATTTTTACATAAAATTTTAAAAAAGCAAAGAAGATATTCAAACTCACCCTAACTAGCAAGCAAGACTGGTATTTCTTCACCACCATGGAGCAATTTTCATGGTATAAGACCCTTACTATGAGTATCACTATCGACGGTAATGTCAGTTTCAGATCAGAGTATTAATTTTTTCTTATCGAAAATCAAAAACTTATTAATAAAATAAAAATATATATTTTAGACATTTATGCAGAAATTTAAGTATTTTGTGTATTGTTTCATAGTAGTTTCCATATGAATGAAATAATATAGTCACCCTTATGATTTGTTTACCTACGATAAATAATAAAAATCCTACGCCGTTGCCGGGGACCGAACCCGGGTCACCCGCGTGACAGGCGGGAATACTCACCACTATACTACAACGACTCACATGTTGTTACTTGCCACGATACCAAATATAAACTCATAATACAATATCATATTTTTACATAAAATTTAAAAAATGCAAAGAAGATATTCAAACTCACCCTAACTAGCAAGCAAGACTATAATTTCTTCACCACTATGGAGCAAGGTTCATGGTATAAGACCCTTCCTATGAGTATCACTATCGGTATCGTCAGTTTCGGATCAGAGTATCAATTTTTATGTTATCGAAAATCAAAAAATTATTAATAAAGTAAAAAAAAAATATCTTAGACATTTACGTATAATTTTAAGTATTTTGTGTATTGTTTCATAGTAGTTTTCAAAGTCAATGAAATAATAGTCACCCTTATGATTTGTTTACTTACGATAGATAATAAAAAAACTACACCGTTGCCATGGATCAAACCCGAATCAATCTTGTGATAGGCGGGAATATTCTCCACTACGCTACAACGACTCTCATGTTGTTGCTTACCACAATACCAAATATAAACTCATGATATAATATCATATTTTTACATAAAATTTTAAAAAAGCAAAGAAGATATTCAAACTCACCCTAACTAGCAAGCAAGACTGGTATTTCTTCACCACCATGGAGCAAGGTTCATGGTATAAGACCCTTCCTATGAGTATCACTATCGACGGTAACGTCAGTTTCAGATCAGAGTATTAATTTTTTGTTATCGAAAATCTTGTTTACCTACGATAAATAATAAAATACTACGCCGTTGCCGGGGATCGAACCCGGGTCACCCGCGTGACAGGCGGGAATACTCACCACTATACTACAACGACTCACATGTTGTTACTTGCCAGAATACCAAATATAAACTCATAATACAATATCATATTTTTACATAAAATTTAAAAAATGCAAAAAAGATATTCGAACTCACCCCAACTAGCAAGCAAGACTATAATTTCTTCACCACTATGGAGCAAGGTTCATGGTATAAGACCCTTCCTATGAGTATCACTATCGGTATCGTCAGTTTCGGATCAGAGTATGAATTTTTTTGTTATCGAAAATCAAAAAAATATTAATAATGTAAAAAAAAAAAAAATTAGACATTTACGTATAATTTTAAGTATTTTGTGAATTATTTCATAGTAGTTTTCAAAGTCAATGAAATAATAGTCACCCTTATGATTTGTTTACTTACGATAGATAATTAAAAAACTACACCGTTCCCATGGATCAAACCCGAATCAACCGTGTGATAGGCGGGAATATTCTCCACTACGCTACAACGACTCTCATGTTGTTGCTTACCACAATACCAAATATAAACTCATGATATAATATCATATTTTTACATAAATTTTTAAAAAAGCAAAGAAGATATTCAAACTCACCCTAACTAGCAAGCAAGACTGGTATTTCTTCACTACCATGGAGCAAGGTTCATGGTATAAGACCCTTACTATGAGTATCACTATCGACGGTAACGTCAGTTTCAGATCAGAGTATTAATTTTTTGTTATCGAAAATCAAAAACTTATTAATAAAATAAAAATATATATTTTAGACATTTATGCAGAAATTTAAGTATTTTGTGTATTGTTTCATAGTAGTTTCCATGTGAATGAAATAATATAGTCACCCTTATGATTTGTTTACCTACGATAAATAATAAAAATACTACGCCGTTGCCGGGGATCGAACCCGGGTCACCCGCGTGACAGGCGGGAATACTCACCACTATACTACAACGACTCACATGTTGTTACATGCCACAATACCAAATATAAACTCATAATACAATATCATATTTTTACATAAAATTTAAAAAATGCAAAGAAGATATTCAAACTCACCCTAACTAGCAAGCAAGACTATAATTTCTTCACCACTATGGAGCAAGGTTCATGGTATAAGACCCTTCCTATGAGTATCACTATCGGTATCGTCAGTTTCGGATCAGAGTATCAATTTATTTGTTATCGAAAATCAAAAAATTATTAATAAAGTAAAAAACATATATTTTAGACATTTACGTATAATTTTAAGTATTTTGTGTATTCTTTCATAGTAGTTTTCAAACTCAATGAAATAATAGTCACCCTTATGATTTGTTTACTTACGATAGATAATAAAAAAACTACACCGTTGCCATGGATCAAACCCGAATCAACCGTGTGATAGGCGAGAATATTCTCCACTACACTACAACGACTCTCATGTTGTTGCTTACCACAATACGAAATATAAACTCATGATATAATATCATATTTTTACATAAAATTTTAAAAAAGCAAAGAAGATATTCAAACTCACCCTAACTAGCAAGCAAGACTGGTATATCTTCACCACCATGGAGCAAGGTTCATGGTATAAGACCCTTACTATGAGTATCACTAGCGACGATAACGTCAGTTTCAGGTCAGAGTATTAATTTTTTGTTATCGAAAATAAAAAACTTATTAATAAAATTAAAAAAAATATTTTAGACATTTATGCAGAAATATAAGTATTTTGTGTATTGTTTTATAGTAGTTTCCATGTGAATGAAATAATATAGTCACCCTTATGATTTGTTTACCTACGATAAATAATAAAAATACTACGCCGTTGCCGGGGATCGAACCCGGGTCACCCGCGTGACAGGCGGGAATACTCACCACTATACTACAACGACTCACATGTTGTTACTTGCCACAATACCAAATATAAACTCATAATACAATATCATATTTTTACCTAAAATTTAAAAATGCAAAGAAGATATTCAAACTCACTCTAACTAGCAAGCAAGACTATAATTTCTTCACAACTATGGAGCAAGGTTCATGGTATAAGACCCTTCCTATGAGTATCACTATCGGTGTCGTCAGTTTCGGATCAGAGTATCAATTTTTTTGTTATCGAAAATCAAAAAATTATTAATAAATTAAAAATATATATATTTTAGACATTTACGTATAATTTTAAGTATTTTGTGTATTGTTTCATAGTAGTTTTCAAAGTCAATGAAATAATAGTCACCCTTATGATTTGTTTACTTACGATAGATAATAAAAAAACTACACCGTTGCCATGGATCAAACCCGAAGCAACCGTGTGATAGGCGGGAATATTCTCCACTACGCTACAACGACTCTCATGTTGTTGCTTACCACAATACCAAATATAAACTCATGATATAATATCATATTTTTACATAAAATTTTAAAAAAGCAAAGAAGATATTCAAACTCACCCTAACTAGCAAGCAAGACTGGTATTTCTTCACCACCATGGAGCAAGGTTCATGGTATAAGACTCTTACTATGAGTATTACTATCGACGGTAACGTCAGTTTCAAATCAGAGTATTAGTTTTTTGTTATCGAAAACCAAAAACTTATTAATAAAATAAAAATATATATTTTAGACATTTATGCAAAAATTTAAGTATTTTGTGTATTGTTTCATAGTAGTTTCCGTGTGAATGAAATAATATAGTCACCCTTATGATTTGTTTACCTACGATAAATAATAAAAATACTACGCCGTTGCCGGGGATCGAACACGGGTCACCCACGTGACAAGCGGGAATACTCACCACTATACTACAACAACTCACATGTTGTTACTTGCCACAATACCAAATATAAACTCATAATATAATATCATATTTTTACATAAAATTTAAAAAATGCAAAGAAGATATTCAAACTCACCCTAACTAGCAAGCAAGACTATAATTTATTCACCACTATGGAGCAAGGTTCATGGTATAAGACCCTTCTTATGAGTATCACTATCGGTATCGTCAGTTTCGGATCAGAGTATCAACTTTTTTGTTATCGAAAATCAAAAAATTATTAATAAAGTAAAAAATATATACCTTAGACATTTACGTATAATTTTAAGTATTTTGTGTATTGTTTCATAGTAGTTTTCAAAGTCAATGAAATAATAGTCACCCTTATGATTTGTTTACTTACGATAGATAATAAAAAAACTACACCGTTGCCCTGGATCAAACCTGAAGCAACCGTGTGATAGGCGGGAATATTCTCCACTACACTACAACGACTCTCATGTTGTTGCTTACCACAATACCAAATATGAACTCATGATATAATATCATATTTTTACATAAAAATTTAAAAAAGCAAAGAAGATATTCAAACTCACCCTAACTAGCAAGCAAGACTGGTATTCTTCACCACCATGGAGCAAGGTTCATGGTATAAGACCCTTCCTATGAGTATCACTATCGACGGTAACGTCAGTTTTAGATCAGAGTATTAATTTTTTGTTATCGAAAATCAAAAACTTATTAATAAAATATAAAATATATTTTAGACATTTATGCAGAAATTTAAGTATTTTGTGTATTGTTTCATAGTAGTTTCCATGTGAATGAAATAATATAGTCACCCTTATGATTTGTTTACCTACGATAAATAATAAAAATACTACGACGTTGCCGGGGATCCAACCCGGGTCACCCGCGTGACAGGCGGGAATACTCACCACTATACTACAACGACTCACATATTGGTACTTGCCACAATACCAAATATAAACTCATAATATAATATCATATTTTTACTTAAAATTTAAAAAATGCAAAGAAGATATTCAAACTCACCCTAACTAGCAAGCAAGGCTATGATTTCTTCACCAATATGGAGCAAGGTTCATGGTATAAGACCCTTCCTATGAGTATCACTATCAGTATCGTCAGTTTCAGATCAGAGTATCAATTTTTTTGTTATCGAAAATCAAAAAATTATTAATAAAGTAAAAAAAATATATATCTTAGACAATTACGTATAATTTTAAGTATTTTGTGTATTGTTTCATAGTAGTTTTCAAAGTCAATGAAATAATAGTCATCCTTATGATTTGTATACTTACGATAGATAATAAAAAAAACTACACCGTTGCCCTGGATCAAACCCGAATCAACCGTGTGATAGGCGGAAATATTCTCAACTACACTACAACGACTCTCATGTTGTTGCTTACCACAATACCAAATATAAACTCATGATATAATATCATATTTTTACATAAAATTTTAAAAAAGCAAAGAAGATATTCAAACTCACCCTAACTAGCAAGCAAGACTGGTATTTCTTCACCACCATGGAGCAATTTTCATGGTATAAGACCCTTACTATGAGTATCACTATCGACGGTAATGTCAGTTTCAGATCAGAGTATTAATTTTTTCTTATCGAAAATCAAAAACTTATTAATAAAATAAAAATATATATTTTAGACATTTATTCAGAAATTTAAGTATTTTGTGTATGTTTCATAGTAGTTTCCATATGAATGAAATAATATAGTCACCCTTATGATTTGTTTACCTACGATAAATAATAAAAATCCTACGCCGTTGCCGGGGACCGAACCCGGGTCACCCGCGTGACAGGCGGGAATACTCACCACTATACTACAACGACTCACATGTTGTTACTTGCCACGATACCAAATATAAACTCATAATACAATATCATATATTTACATAAAATTTAAAAAATGCAAAGAAGATATTCAAACTCACCCTAACTAGCAAGCAAGACTATAATTTCTTCACCACTATGGAGCAAGGTTCATGGTATAAGACCCTTCCTATGAGTATCACTATCGGTATCGTCAGTTTCGGATCAGAGTATCAATTTTTTTGTTATCGAAAATCAAAAAATTATTAATAAAGTAAAAAAAAAATATCTTAGACATTTACGTATAATTTTAAGTATTTTGTGTATTGTTTCATAGTAGTTTTCAAAGTCAATGAAATAATAGTCACCCTTATGATTTGTTTACTTACGATAGATAATAAAAAAACTACACCGTTGCCATGGATCAAACCCGAATCAATCTTGTGATAGGCGGGAATATTCTCCACTACGCTACAACGACTCTCATGTTGTTGCTTACCACAATACCAAATATAAACTCATGATATAATATCATATTTTTACATAAAATTTTAAAAAAGCAAAGAAGATATTCAAACTCACCCTAACTAGCAAGCAAGACTGGTATTTCTTCACCACCATGGAGCAAGGTTCATGGTATAAGACCCTTCCTATGAGTATCACTATCGACGGTAACGTCAGTTTCAGATCAGAGTATTAATTTTTTGTTATCGAAAATCTTGTTTACCTACGATAAATAATAAAAATACTACGCCGTTGCCGGGGATCGAACCCGGGTCACCCGCGTGACAGGCGGGAATACTCACCACTATACTACAACGACTCACATGTTGTTACTTGCCAGAATACCAAATATAAACTCATAATACAATATCATATTTTTACATAAAATTTAAAAAATGCAAAGAAGATATTCAAACTCACCCTAACTAGCAAGCAAGACTATAATTTCTTCACCACTATGGAGCAAGGTTCATGGTATAAGACCCTTCCTATGAGTATCACTATCGGTATCGTCAGTTTCGGATCAGAGTATGAATTTTTTTGTTATCGAAAATCAAAAAAATATTAATAATGTAAAAAAAAAAAAAATTTAGACATTTACGTATAATTTTAAGTATTTTGTGAATTATTTCATAGTAGTTTTCAAAGTCAATGAAATAATAGTCACCCTTATGATTTGTTTACTTACGATAGATAATAAAAAAACTACACCGTTCCCATGGATCAAACCCGAATCAACCGTGTGATAGGCGGGAATATTCTCCACTACGCTACAACGACTCTCATGTTGTTGCTTACCACAATACCAAATATAAACTCATGATATAATATCATATTTTTACATAAATTTTTAAAAAAGCAAAGAAGATATTCAAACTCACCCTAACTAGCAAGCAAGACTGGTATTTCTTCACCACCATGGAGCAAGGTTCATGGTATAAGACCCTTACTATGAGTTTCACTATCGACGGTAACGTCAGTTTCAGATCAGAGTATTAATTTTTTGTTATCGAAAATCAAAAACTTATTAATAAAATAAAAATATATATTTTAGACATTTATGCAGAAATTTAAGTATTTTGTGTATTGTTTCATAGTAGTTTCCATGTGAATGAAATAATATAGTCACCCTTATGATTTGTTTACCTACGATAAATAATAAAAATACTACGCCGTTGCCGGGGATCGAACCCGGGTCACCCGCGTGACAGGCGGGAATACTCACCACTATACTACAACGACTCACATGTTGTTACATGCCACAATACCAAATATAAACTCATAATACAATATCATATTTTTACATAAAATTTAAAAAATGCAAAGAAGATATTCAAACTCACCCTAACTAGCAAGCAAGACTATAATTTCTTCACCACTATGGAGCAAGGTTCATGGTATAAGACCCTTCCTATGAGTATCACTATCGACGGTAACGTTAGTTTTAGATCAGAGTATTAATTTTTTGTTATCGAAAATCAAAAACTTATTAATAAAATATAAAATATATTTTAGACATTTATGCAGAAATTTAAGTATTTTGTGTATTGTTTCATAGTAGTTTCCATGTGAATGAAATAATATAGTCACCCTTATGATTTGTTTACCTATGATAAATAATAAAATACTACGCCGTTGCCGGGGATCGAACCCGGGTCACCCGCGTGACAGGCGGGAATACTCACCACAATACTACAACGACTCACATGTTGTTACTTGCCACAATACCAAATATAAACTCATAATACAATATCATATTTTTACATAAAATTTAAAAAATGCAAAGAAGATATTCAAACTCACCCTAACTAGAAAGCAAGACTATAATTTCTTCACCACTATGGAGCAAGGTTCATGGTATAAGACCCTTCCTATGAGTATCACTATCGGTATCGTCAGTTTCGGATTAGAGTATCAATTTTTTTGTTATCGAAAATCAAAAAATTATTGATAAAGTAAAAAAAAAAATTTTAGACATTTACGTATAATTTTAAGTATTTTGTGTATTCTTTCATAGTAGTTTTCAAAGTCAATGAAATAATAGTCACCCTTATGATTTGTTTACTTACGATAGATAATAAAAAAAACTACACCGCTGCCATGGATCAAACCCGAATCAACCGTGTGATAGGCGGGAATATTCTCCACTACGCTACAACGACTCTCATGTTGTTGCTTACCACAATACCAAATATAAACTCATGATATAATATCATATTTTTACATAAAATTTTAAAAAAGCAAAGAAGATATTCAAACTCACCCTAACTAGCAAGCAAGACTGGTATTTCTTCACCACCATGGAGCAAGGTTCATGGTATAAGACCCTTCCTATGAGTATCACTATCGACGGTAACGTCAGTTTCAGATCAGAGTATTAATTTTTTGTTATCGAAAATCAAAAAATTATTAATAAAATATAAAATATATTTTAGACATTTATGCAGAAATTTAAGTATTTTGTGTATTGTTTCATAGTAGTTTCCATGTGAATGAGATAATATAGTCACCCTTATGATTTGTTTACCTACGATAAATAATAAAAATACTACACCGTTGCCGGGGATCGAATCCGGGTCACCCGCGTGACAGGCGGGAATACTCACCACTATACTACAACAACTCACATGTTGTTACTTGCCACAATACCAAATATAAACTCATAATATAATATCATATTTTTACATAAAATTTAAAAAATGCAAAGAAGATATTCAAACTCACCCTAACTAGCAAGCAAGACTATAATTTCTTCACCACTATGGAGCAAGGTTCATGGTATAAGACCCTTCCTATGAGTATCACTATCGGTATCGTCAGTTTCGGATCAGAGTATCAATTTTTTTGTTATCGAAAATCAAAAAATTATTAATAAAGTAAAAAATATATATTTTTTAGACATTTACGTATAATTTTAAATATTTTGTGTATTGTTTCATAGTAGTTTTCAAAGTCAATGAAATAATAGTCACCCTTATGATTTGTTTACTTACGATAGATAATAAAAAAAACTACACCGTTGCCATGGATCAAACCCGAATCAACCGTGTGATAGGCGGAAATATTCTCCACTACACTACAACGACTCTCATGTTGTTGCTTACCACAATACCAAATATAAACTCATGATATAATATCATATTTTTACATAAAATTTTAAAAAAGCAAAGAAGATATTCAAACACACCCTACTAGCAAGCAAGACTGGTATTTCTTCACCACCATGGAGCAAGGTTCATGGTATAAAACCCTTACTATGAGTATCACTATCGACGGTAACGTCATTTTCAGATCAGAGTATTAATTTTTTGTTATCGAAAATCAAAAACTAATTAATAAAATAAAAATATATATATATTAGACATTTATGCAGAAATTTAAGTATTTTGTGTATTGTTTCATAGTAGTTTCCATGTGAATGAAATAATATAGTCACCATTATGATTTGTTTACCTACGATAAATAATAAAAATACTACGCCATTGCCGGGGATCAAACCCGGGTCACCCGCGTGACAGGCAGGAATACTCACCACTATACTACAACGACTCACATGTTGTTACATGCCACAATACCAAATATAAACTCATAATACAATATCATATTTTTACATAAAATTTAAAAAATGCAAAGAAGATATTCAAACTCACCGTAACTAGCAAGCAAGACTATAACTTCTTCACCACTATGGAGCAAGGTTCATGCTATAAGACCCTTCCTATGAGTATCAATATCGGTATCGTCAGTTTCGGATCAGAGTATCAATTTTTTTGTTATCAAAAATCAAAAAATTATTAATAAAGTAAAAATATATATATTTTAGACATTTACGTATAATTTTAAGTATTTTGTGTATTATTTCATAGTAGTTTTCAAAGTCAATAAAATAATAGTCACCCTTATGATTTGTTTACCTACGATGGATAATAAAAAAAACTATCTCGTAGTCAGGGATCAAAGCCGGGTCACCTGCATGACCGACAGAAATACTCACCATTATACTCCCATGACTCCCATGTTGTTGCTTGCCACAATACCAAATATAAACTCATGATATAATATCATATTTTTACAAAAAATTTTAAAAAGCATAAAAGATATTCAAACTCTCCCTAACTAGAAAGCAAGACTAGCATTTCTTCAACACTATGGAGCAAAGTTCATGGTATAAGACCCTTCCTATGTGTATCGTCGAGTATCAATTACTTTGTTATCGAAAATCAAAAAAATATTAATAAAGTAAAAATATATATTTTAGACATTCATGCAAAAATTTAAGTATTTTGTGTATTGTTTCATAGTAGTTTCCAAAGTCAATGAAATAATAGTCATCCTTATGATTTGTTTACCTACGATAATAAAAAAATTACGTCGTTGCCCGGATGGAACCCGGGTCACCCACGTGACAGGCAGGAATACTCACCACTATACTACAACGACCCCCATGTTGTTATTTGCCACAATACCAAAAATAAACTCATGATCTAATATCATATTTTTACATAAAATTTAAAAAATGCAAAGAAGATATTCAAACTCACCCTAACTAGCAAGCAAGACTAGTATTTCTTCAACAATATGGAGAAGGTTCGTGGTATAAGACCCTTCCTATGATTATCACTATTGACAGTATCGTCAGTTTCACATCAGAATATCAATTTTTTGTTATCGAAAATCAAAAAATTATTAATTAAGTAAAAATATAATTTTTTGATATTTACGCAGAATTTTAAGTATTTTGTGTAATGTTTCATAGTAGTTTTCAAAGTCAATGAAATAATAGTCACCCTTATGATTTGTTTACCTACGATAGATAATAAAAAAACTATGTCGTTGCCGGGGATCAAAACTGGGTCACCAACATGGCAAGCAGAAATACTCACCACTATACTACAATAACTCTCATGTTGTTGCTTACCACAATACCAAATATAAACTCATGATATAATATCATATTTTTACAGAAAATTTTAAAAAAGCATAGAAGATATTCAAACTCACCCTAACTAGCAAGAAAGACTAGTATTTCTTCACCACTATGGAGCAAGGTTCATGGTATAAGACCCTTGCTATGAGTATCAATATCGACAATATCGTCAGTTTCGGGTCAGAATATTAATTTATTGGTTATCGAAAATCAAAAAATTATTAATAAAGTATATATATATATATATATATATATATATATATATATATATATATATATATATATATATATATATATATATATATATATTAGACATTTACGTAGAATTTTATGGATTTTGTGTATTGTTTCATAGTAGTTTTCAAAGTCAATGAAATAATAGTCACCCTTATGATTTGTTTACTTACGATATATAATAAAAAACTACACCGTTGCCAAGGATCGAACCCGGATAAACCGCGTGATAGGCGGGAATATTCAACACTATACTACAACAACTCTCATGTTGTTGCTTATCACAATACCAAATATAAACTCATGATATAATATCATATTTTTACATAAAATTTTAAAAAAGCAAAGAAGATATTCAAACTCACCCTAACTAGCAAGCAAGACTTGCATTTCTTCACCACTATGGAACAAGGTTCATGGTATAAGACCCTTCTTATGAGTATCACTATCGACGGTATCGTCGAGTATCAATTTTTTTGTTATCGAAAATCAATAAAATATTAATAAAGTAAAAATAAATATTTTAGACATTTATGGAGAATTTTAAGTATTTTGTGAATTATTTCATAGTAGTTTTCAAAGTCAATGAAATAATAGTCACCCTTATGATTTGTTTAACTACGATAGATAATAAAAAAAACTATGCCATTGCTAGGGATCGAAAGCGAGTCACCCGCATGACTGGAAAATATACTCACCACTATACTACATTGACTCTCATGTTGTTGCTTGCCACAATACCAAATATAAACTCATGATATAATATCATATTTATACCAAAAAAATTAAAAAAGAAAAGAAGATATTCAAACTCACCCTAACAAGCAAGCAAAACTAGTATTTTATCACCACTATAGAGCAAGGTTCATGGTATAAGACCCATCCTATGAGTATCACTATCGACATTATCGTTAGTTTCGGATCAGAATATCAATTTATTTTTTATCGAAAATCAAAAAATTATTAATAAAGTAAAATTATATAATTTAGATATTTACGCAGAATTTTAAGTATTTTGTGTATTGTTTCATATTTGTTTTCAAAGTCAATAAAATAATGGTCACCCTTATGATTTGTTTACTTACGATAGATAATAAAAAACTATGTTGTTGCTGATTATCAAACCCGGGTCACCCGCATGACAAGCAAAAATTCTCACCACTATACCACAACAACTCTCATGTTGTCACTTGCCACAATACCAAATATAAACTCATGATATAATATCATATTTTTACATAAAATTTTAAAAAAGCAAAGAAGATATTCAAACTCACCCTAACTAGCAAGCAAGACTGGTATTTCTTCCCCATCATGGAGCAAGTTTATGGTACGACGGTATCGTCAGTTTTGGATCAGAGTATTAATTTTTTTTTATCGAAAATCAAAAAATTATTAATAAAGTAAAAAATATATATTATAGACATATACGCAGAATTTTAAGTATTTTGTGTATTGTTTCATAGTAGTTTCCAAAGTCAATAAAATATAGTCACCCCTATGATTTGTTTCCTACGATAGATAATTAAAAAACTATATCATTGTCGGGAATTGAACCAGGTTCACCCGCATGACAAGAGGGAATACTCACCACTATACTACGACGACTCTCAAGTTGTCGCTTGCCACAATACGAAATATAAACTCATGATATAATATCATATTTTTACATGAAATTTTAAAAAAGCAAAGAAGATATTCAAACTCACCCTAACTAGCAAGCAAGACTAGTATTTTTTCACCACTATGGAGCAAGGTTCATGGTATAAGACCCTTCCTATGAGTATCACTATCGGTATCGTCAGTTTCGGATCAAAGTATACAATTTTTTGTTGTCGAAAATCAAAAATTATTAATAAAGTAAAAATATATATTTTAGACATTTACGTAGAATTTTAAATATTTTGTGTATTGTTTCATAGTAGTTTTCAAAGTCAATGAAATAATAGTCACCCTTATGATTTGTTTACCTACGATAGATAATAAAAAAACTATGTAGTTATCGGGATCAAAACCGGGTCACCCGCATGATAGGAAGAAATACTCACCACTATACTCCAATGAATCTCATGTTTTTGCTTGCCACAATACCAAATATAAAGTAATGATATAATAACATATTTTTACAAAAAAAATTAAAAAAGCATAGAAGATATTCAAACTCACCCTAACTAGCAAGCAAGACTAGTATTTCTTCACCACTATGGACAAAGGTTCATGGTATAAGACCCTTCCTATGATTATCACCATTCCTATGATTATCACTATCGACAGTATCGTCAGTTTCGGATCAGAATATCAATTTATTTGTTATCCAAAATCAAAACATTATTAATAAAGTAAATATATATATATTTTAGACATTTAAAATTTTAAGTATTTTGGTATTGTTTCATATTTGTTTTCAAAGTCAATGAAATAATAGTCACCCTTATGATTTGTTTACCTACGATAGATATTAAAAAAATTACACCGTTTCCAAGAATCGAACCTGGGTCACCCGCATAACAGGCAGGAATACTAACCACTATACTATAACAACTTATGTTGTTGCTTGCCACAATACCAAATATAAACTCATGATATAATATCATATTTTTACAGAAATTTTTAAAAAGCTAAGAAGATATTCAAACTTTTTTTTTTGGCTTTTCAGCATAAAGCACGGGCCCTAGCATAACGCAAGAAACTTGTGTGACACTACATTGCATGCCTTTGGGCCAACTGCCCCCTAACTCCCACCATTTATAAATGGAATGAATAATACGCCCCCGTGGCTCGATCCACTGGCCTTCTGGCACCAGCCGGAGTCTTATACCTCTCCTCGTTAACCACAAGAGTAACTCGAGTTCGGTAAAAAGATATACAAACTCACCCTAACTAGCAAGCAAGACTAATATTTCTTCACCACTATAGAGCAAGGTTCATGGTATAAGACCCTTCCTATGAGTATCACTATCGACATTATCGTCAGTTTCGGATAAGAATATCAATTTAATTGTTATCGAAATTCAAAAAATTATTAATAAAGTATAAAATAAAAAAAAATTAGACATTTATACAGAATTTTAAGTATTTTGTGTATTATTTCATAGTAGTTTTCAAAGTTAATGAAATAATAGTCACCCTTATGATTTGTTTACCTACGATAAATAATAAAAAAACTACGCCGTTGTCGGGGATTGAACCAGGGTCACCCGCATGACAGGCAAAAATTCTCACAACTATACTCCAACGACTCTCATGTTGTTGCTTGCCACAATACCGAATATAAACTCAAATATAAACTCATGATATAATATCATATTTTTATATAAAAATTTTAAAAAAGCAAAGAAGATATTCAAACTCACCCTAACTAGCAAGCAAAACTAGTATTTCTTCCCCATTATAGAGCAAGGTTCATGGTATAAGACTCTTCCTATGAGTATCACTATCAACAGTATCGTCAGTTTCGGATCTGAATATCAATTTATTTGTTATCGAAAATCAAAAAATTAAATAATAAAGTAAAAATATATATTTTTGACATTTACGCAGAATTTTAAGTATTTTGTGTATTATTTCATAGTAGTTTTAAAAGTCAATGAAATAATAGTCACCCTTATCATTTGTTTACCTACGATAGATAATAAAAAAACTACGCCGTTGCCGGGGATCGAACCCAGGTCACCCGCCTGACAGGCAGGAATACTCACCACTATACTAAAACAACTCCTATGTTGTTGCTTGCCATATTACCAAATATAAACTCATGACATAATATCATATTTTAACATAAAATTTAAAAAAATTAAAGAAGATATTCAAACTCACCCTAACTAGCAAGCAAGACTAGTATTTCTTCACCACTATGGAGCAAGGTTCATGGTATAAGACCCTTCCTATGAGTATCACTATCGACAGTATCGTCAGTTTCGGATCTGAATATCAATTTATTTGTTATCAAAAATCAAAAAATTATTAATAAAGTAAAAAATATATATTTTAGACATTTACGCAGAATTTTAAGTATTTTGTGTATTGTTTTCAAAGTCATTGAAATAATAGTCACCCCTTATGATTTGTTTACTTACGATAGATAATAAAAAACTATGTCGTTGTCGGGGATCGAACCCAGGTCACCCGCGTGACAGACAGGAATACTCACCACTATACTACACCGACTCTCATGTTGTCGCTTGCCACAATACCAAATATAAACTCATGATATAATATCATATTTTTACATGAAATTTTAAAAAAAATCAAAGAAGATATTCGAACTCACCCTAACTAGCAAGCAAGACTACTATTTCTTCACCACTATGGAACAAGGTTCATGGTATAAGACCCTTCCTATGAGTATCACTATCGACGGTATCGTCAACTTCGGATCAGAGTATCAATTTTTTTGTCATCGTAAATCAAAAAATTATTAATAAAGTAAAAATATACATTTTAGACATTTACGCAGAATTTTAAGTATTTTGTGTATTGTTTCATAGTAGTTTTCAAAGTTAATGAAATAATAGTCACCCTTATGATTTGTTTACCTAAAATAGATAATAAAAAATCTAAATCGTTGCCGAGGATTGAACCCAGGTCACCCGCGTGACAAGCAGGAATACTCACCACTATACTACAATGGCTCCCATGTTGTTGCTTGCCATAATACCAAATATAAACTCATGACATAATATCATACTTTTACATAAAATTTTAAAAAAGCAAAGAAGATATTCAAACTCATCCTAACTAGCAAGTAAGACTAGTATTTTTTCACCACTATGGAGCAAGGTTCATGGTATATGACCCTTCCTATTAGTATCACTATCAACAGTATCATCAGTTTCGGATCTGGATATCAATTTATTTGTTATCGAAAATCAAAAAAATTATTAATGAAGTAAAAATATATATTTTAGACATTTACGCTGAATTTTAAGTATTTTGTGTATTGTTTCAGAGTAGTTTTCAAAGTCAATGAAATAATAGTCACCCTTAAGATTTATTTACCTACGATCGATAATAAAAATCTAAGTCGTTGCCGGGGATAAAACCCGGGTCACCCACGTGACACGCGGGAATACTCACCACTATACTACAATGACTCTAATGTTGTTGCTTGCCACAATACCTAATAAAAACTCATGATATAAATCATATTATTAACATAAAGTTTTACAAGAGCGATGAAGATATTCATAGTCATCCTAACTAGCAAGCAAGACAAATATTTCTGCACTACTATAGATCAAGATTCGTGGTATCAAATCCTTCCTATGAGTATCGCTATCGACGGTATCAGCAATATTGGGTTAGGGTATCAATTTTTTTGTATTGAAAAGCAAATAATTATTATTACATTTAAAAAATATTTTAGACATTTATGTATAATTTTAAGTATTTTATGTATTGTTTCATAGTAGTTTTCAAAGTCAATCAAACAATAGTCATCCTCATGATTTGTTTACCTCCAATAGATAATAAAAACTATGTTGTTGTCGGTGATCAAACCCGATCACCCGCGTGACAGGTGAGAATACTCATCACTATACTACAACAACTCTCATATCGTTGCTTGCCTCAATACCAAATATAACTCATGATATAAAATCTTTACATCAAATTATACCATAGCAAAGAAGATATTCAAACTCACCCTAACTAGCAAGCAAGACTAGTATTTCTGCACCCCTGTGGAAAATGGTATCAGACCCTACATATAAGTATTGGTTTCGATGGTATGGAAATGCAAATAATTATTAATAAATTTAGAAAACATATTTTTGACATTTATGCATAATTTTAAATATTTTATGTAATGTTTCATAGTAGTTTTCAAAGTGAATAAAATAATAGTCACCATTATGATTTGTTTATCTACAATGGATAAATTTTCTTCATTGCCATGCTTTTACAAGTTTACTATATCTTTACATAGCTTGCTTTTTTACTCTTTTCCGTTCCATTTTATTTGTTGAAATGACTGGAAAAAAAATCATCAAGGTTAGTATCAATATTGGTTGATATCAGATCGGATATTCCAAACCGCATCGGTATCGGCCGATACTACAAATTTTGCTATGGAGACTACCTCACAAGCGTCATAAATATGTTATGATTAAGCCACACAGAAATAATCTAAAAACATTGCATCCGACACCCAGCTACAATGTGATTCTGATTTCACTACACCTAAAATTCCAACACATTCTAAGAACACTTCATATAGCAGGCAGCAGTATGCAACTCAAAGTTTTCGGAGTTTCGAATACAAACGCAGCACAGCACAGCACAGCAAATTTACTCGATCATGATTGGGATCTCAGAACAACGGCCGCAATTAGCGAACATCTCAGGAACTTCCCCGCTGAGGATCCGAAGCTCGAACCGGATATTCTTGTCGTCCATAAGCTCGAAAACGCACCCGTCACCGATCTTCAGCCTGTTATCGATCACAAACTGTTTCCAACCTCCATCGAGCCGCTTGAGGGGACGATCCCCGTGGTACCTCATCTCCCACTCATTGCTTCCATACGAGAGGACCACTGGAACGCATGCACAGGGAAGATGCGAATAGAAAGTAGTTGGAACTGTCTGCAGAACAAAAACCAGAAGACAACCATATTGAACTCGAAATATAAACATGGCTAAATTTCAACTTGATCCCATAACATTGTTAACGAAAAATCCAAAATGAGAAAAATACCTCCCTTATCCGTGATCACTTCAAATACCTCCGAAGGATGGGAGTAATTTGGTCAAAAATATATTATTTATTTTTGTTGAAACAGAAAAATTAATCTCTGACAGACGGAAGGTATTGACTTGAAAATATTCAATAGTTAAGGGTAGTGATTGGTATGATATTAAAGATTAGGTTACCAAATTGAAAATTTTGAATAGTTGAGGGTATCAAGACATTGGTAAATTTGCCTTACAGATGTGTAAAACGAAAACCACAGATATCAGAATTACCAATTGGTAGGGGCCTTGAACCTGAGACTTGGACATGATGGCTGTGAAGAAGGGTTTTCCAGAAAGCGGGGCAACTTTATATCGCGGCATAGCTCTGCTAGCCTCTGACTTAACCAAAGCAGAGGAATTCGATCGAACATTGCTCTTCACACACTTGTCGTTGGTCGATCCTGGGCATGAAATATATGAAACCAAAAAAAAAAAAATTAGTGCAACAGTTTGGTATAAAAGAAAAGCTACTTCAATTTTGCTGAAACTTATCCACAGGTAAATGAAACCCTCTAAACTTCCAAAGAAGAGGGGGTGACTAGCTTACCAAAATGGTTTCTCGGGTCTAGGGAGGAGTGATTATTCTCCTCTTGGAAGGGTTTCTTTTGTCTAGTGCAGCGAGTGCTGAAATTGCAGTCCATAGGATACATCTGAAGGAAAAGAAGTGAATCAAGCATCAGAAGTTCCAAATATTTCAGCTTTGTGATTGAACAAATCAAAATCGGACACTATACATTGCCACAAGTTCAAAATATATCATCAAAACTAACAATGTCATGAAACTTTTACAGAGATCAAAAGCAGAGGACTTTTTTTTCTTTTTAAAATCTATAATAAGCACGATGAGTTTCAGAACAATCTTCGAAGTATTGATATAAAACTTAAAGGTCTGCACGAGCAAAAGCACAGATGACATGGGCAAAGCTCAGATTTGTATAATGCATGCACACAATGTACCATGCATTTAGCTGAAAACCAGCACAATTGACACTGGTCTCAGAGATCTCAAGCGCGACAAGAACCAGCCAGCAATTATGCATAACCTTTGAAGCTTAACAACATACAAGAAAACATAGATTTTGTAAATAACTTGAGCTACTATTTTGGGGGGCAACAATGTCCTAACTTGGAAAAGTTTCTAGCATAAGGATGATACATAGAAAGGCAGTTGAAACAAAATATTATTTTCAAACAACAAAGAATCAAGAGACATGTATGCAGTAGAAATGTTTCTATGTAAGAATTGTAAGTATTTTTGTTTGGCTGGTTTAGTAATTGAATTAAATCATAAGAACCACTTAGAAATTGGTCTTTTCAGCCATATTCTTTACCAAATTGAGTTGCAAAATATATTCAGAAAGGAAAGAACATGTAGCACATCTTTGTTTGTGAAGTTTCGTTGGGGTTTGATGTGCTAAATCACATTCAAAAGCACTTGAACTTCCTAACTGCCAAAATACTTTTGGGTTGAGAAGTAGAGAAAATACTTAGAACATTGGTTGTTGAGAAAATGTACTCACCATGGCCTGTTGATGGAGGAAGCAAGACAAAGCTCTCTTGAGGAAGTGAAAAGTATGAACCCAAACCACAGAGGTGAGGAAAAATCCCACTTCTTTATCTGTTTCTTGAAAGAGGAGTCACTCCTGTCTTGGAACAAGTGCTTCTTGTTACTGTTTCTTAAAAAAAAAGGGGGGGGGGGGAAGTGCTTGGAGTTGCAGTTGCATCACTGCAATTCTGGCAGACAGTAAAGCTTGCAGGTTCTGTAATTGGCCAAAACCAACAACAAAGCTCCTTTTAGTAAAACAAGAAAAGTTATAATTAAATATCACGTCACTCAAGTATTCAATGAAAGTAGAGGTAAAATTTTATTTTATATGTGCTCACCTGATTAGCAGCTTACAACAACAATGTAACACAATCTTCATGAAAAATACATAATCTTCTTGAGAAATGTAACAAATAGTAAGATGGAAATCACTCCTCCAAGCTTTTCTTAATGCCTTTGGA
Source organism: Iris macrosiphon (assembly GCA_036927795.1). Classification (NCBI taxonomy): domain Eukaryota; kingdom Viridiplantae; phylum Streptophyta; class Magnoliopsida; order Asparagales; family Iridaceae; genus Iris; species Iris macrosiphon. The sequence continues at coordinate 4,877,879 of JAYESA010000012.1, read as the reverse complement.
GGAGAAAACAATCCAACATCCACTGTTAGTGAACTCAAAATAATGAATCTGAAATTACAATTACTTATTCACCATGCAGTTTGCCACAAAACAGTTGAAGCATTCATAATTCTTTCTCCATTGTGAAAGGTTCTCTTCCAATAAAGAAGGATATTGAAACTGCATACATCTTCAATACAAAATTACAATCCCATAGGGTCGAAAACTGGGCCACAAAGATATCCTCAGGGAGTGTACTCCTTGAATTGAGATGTACAAACATAATTATATCTACCAAACAGTAGAATCAACACTGATTAAGCCCTACAGCCAACAAAAACTTTTTTGGCAACTATTAATTTTACAGTAAGTAAAATTTTGGACAGGCACAAGACCTGTAAACACTATATATTAACATGAAAACCAAAGGTCAAAAAACCATGTGTGTCAAAAAACCATGTGTGTCCTACACTCATTTTCCTCTGGCACAAAAAGATGGCTTGCTAATGAGATGTGAAATCACGTTGATATCTTGACCAAGAAGCATGGTACAGATTTGATCTCAGTTTGAGGTCTCTGATGTCAGATGCTCCATCTGCTCGATGAGATTCTCCACATTCTGCACATTATCCCATAAATTCTTTGGTTCTGGCAGCATCTCCTGATTTTCCTGTAGGCCTGAATCGGCGGCCTCTTCTGAGTCACCAGATAATGGGCTTGCAGTCAACCATTGCTCCCAGAAAGGATCAATGATGCCTGGAAGCTCCTGATTCACATCCAAGAAATCAATATCAGCATCGGTTGGTAAATCTTCAAACTCGATTGGCAGTGGGCCATCTCCACCCACTGGAAATTGATTGATATATCCATTATCTGCCTCGGGCATCAAAACTTTCTCAGCTGGAACACTAAGAGTCTCGCCATTAAGAACCATTCCTTGTAAAGGAGATAGTCCAGGGGAAATTGCATCTGTAACCATGTCCATCGTTCCAGGGGATGGACAAATCGCTGCAAATCCCGAGTCAGAAGGAAAACATGTCATTCCAGAACTTGTAGGGACCTCTTTAAGAGTAACTCCTGAGTTCCGAGCCGGACTGATGCTATCCATTGATCCCGATGGTGAAGAGAAGTTCTCAATCATTAGAGCCTCGGAATTGCTCAAATTTTCCAATATTGGGGATGTATCTAATTTGAGAATTTGCATTAGCATGTTTTTGGCAGCTTCATTTATCAAGGGCTGGTACTTAATTATCTGTCCGTCTTGTAATGATCTCTTAGTGTCCAACTCACTTCCTTTTGGAAATCGACGCTTCTTCACTCCCGTAATTCTCCTGTTGCTGTCATTCTGCTGCATCAATTGAGATAAGAACCCTGGACTCTGCATGGCCTTGGCCAAGAACGACATCATCTGTTGTTGCCTCTGCTCCATCCCTTTGAGGCGCTGCCCCATTGTTTGTAGCTGATGGTCAGTAGTCTGCTGCTGTTGCCGAAGCCGGACGAGCTCCTGCATAAGTACATTCTTGTCCCTCTTGAGCTGCTCGAGCTCTTCCTCCAACCCAAATTTCCCTACCTCAACACAGGCTGAGACTGCAGTTTTCTGTGGCTGTGGCTGTGGCTGTGGCTGTGGCTGTGGCTGATGCGGCTGGCTTTGTCCGTGAGTTGGTTTTCTCCTATTGATGGTCTTCAGCAAATGCTTTTGGCCCCTTAAGAATCCCTCATTCGCAAACTCCCATCTGTCAGGATCAACCTTCCTAAAACCCTGCTTAAACAAAGCAGATGGAAACTATAAAAGATGGAAGACAAATGCCTGCATGGTAAAAGCACATGGTACGAGATCCACATAGATGACCGCACTATGCAACAATTTCTAAATCATATACTATCCAAAAATAAGAATTGGTTTTCTCCTATTGATGGTCTTCAGCAAATGCTTTTGGCCCCTTAAGAATCCCTCATTCGCAAACTCCCATCTGTCAGGATCAACCTTCCTAAAACCCTACTTAAACAAAGCAGATGGAAACTATAAAAGATGGAAGACAAATGATTGCATGGTAAGAGCACATGGTACGAGATCCACATAGATGACCGCACTATGCAACAATTTCTAAATCATATACTATCCATAAATAAGAATTAAATGCTCTTAATCCCATAGTTGCAATGTGTGCCACGTTTTGCTTGAAAGTATTACAGTTTCTAAAACTAGGTCTGTGTTATTCAGGCGAGAAGCCCAATGATCCATAAAAGACATTCCATCTGATCCAGTAGCAGCTTGTAGAATGAAATGCAAAGTGCGCGTTAATCATTATGCAACAACTCTTACGCATTTCCTTTCAAGAGAAACTGACAAGAAAATGAAGAAATCAAGGAGGTGCCCATAAAAGAGATTACTTGACTGGGACCTTGTAATGATGGGATGAAGCAGAAAAGTTTCAAGGGAGAATGGTCACTAATCCATGCAACTAAGGCGAAGTAAGAACCCAGGAGATGAGCAAATGGGTTCTTGGCTGTATTCCAAAGATGTGCCATAAAATGTCTGGGAGTATCAGAAAAGTCGCGATAGTACATTTGAACAGAATTAACAAGGCTTGGTTTGGGATTGCTGCTGCCAAAAGCCCACGGCAGAAGCAGCTTTTGACAGCAGATGGGAGGCTGCTGTCAGAGGTTGCCCCAAAATGAAGTGACTTTGAAAAGTCTTTTGATAAAGCTGTTGTTACCAAACAGTCTTGAGTGCTTTCCAAGAAAAACAGAAGCAGAAGCAGAAGCAGAAGCAGACTCCAATAAGCAATCCCAAACCTAGCCAAGTATGTGGTTTAGCTGTAATATAGCTGTGAGCCTGATGTTGGTTCACCAAATTTTCAGTAGAAATCATCTTACCAACAGCAACTTAATATAGAAGACATTGCCAGACTATATATATTTGGAACAGTCGTGTAGGCAGTGATAGCACACTGGAAACCACAATGAATACAGTCAAAAGTCTTCTTTGTGATTTTTTTTTTTTTTTGAGATGCCCGGCGACATGCACGGGACTTTGTGCACGCTGCGTTGCATGCCATTTGGGCCCACTGTCCCGCACCTCCCCCGCGGTTTGATCCCGAGACCGTCCACCTAGCCAGGGAGGTTATACCTCTTCTCACTGACCACAAGAGCCAGTTGAGTTCGGTCCAGTTCATTTTGTGATTATTACGACAATCCACAGAATTAGGTTAGTGGTCCACTTCTAAACATTTTATCAGGTTATGGACCTAGTGCATACGAACTGGTTACAGCATTCAATACTCCAGAGCTAACAACTTTGATATTTCCACATAAAAGCAACACAAACCCATCTTTGAGACATCTTTGCCAAGCTCTTTTTTAACAGTACACAAGATCATAGATATTTTCTTTAAATCAAGCCTGACAGGCCAGTAATATGTCTACATTGTCTAGTCAGTGGGTCTCCAACAGTTTGATTTACAATCATGAACTTCAAAGTATAAAAGAACATTAAAAAATATAAAATCGCTGGCATGACTAATCAAAATTAACCAAGAAAAAAACCTTAATAATATGCAAAAGCTGGCGAGGGATACAAAATTTTCAAGTGAACATGAGACTGCATTGTATGTGATACGCATGTGAAAGGCCCAAGTAAGGCAACATAAACTGAAGAAAATAACAAGATTCACTAGCAGCAAAAAATCGTATTAACATCATTTAACATAGCGAAGCAATCCACCACCAAGGATTTTGAACAGTGAAATCTAAAATCTCTGGAATTCAATAAAATAAAGAATACTGTCTTGAGCTTACTGAATATCACTAGCAGCACTTTATCTCTCGTCTCCCATCACTAAGGCTTGTAGATAAACTTTAGGAGGTAAGGAAATGGATACCCAACTCAAATATAACCAAGAAAGGCTAGGGGGCACCACAATAACATACAAAGCACACTATTGAGAAATCGGCGTAGTGATTAAGAGACGTATTGAGAACTACACAAACACTCCAAAATATACTAGGACGCACCAAAATGTGTCATATCCATATTTTGGTGTTTCTGTCCGTGTACCATAGATAATAGCTCACGGCCGAGCTGATATGTTTTAGGCCTTAAAAGTGGCTTTTCAGCAAAGAAATGTCTTTTATTTGTTTCTTCAAGAGCTGTGAGCCAGAAATTTAACCTCTTAAGGTTCTTATATGTGCCCGGCATCACTTGCATAGATCATATGTTGCTATGTGGAAATCAATTCCGTATTTGGATTGCCCTTATATGAATCACAAAAAAGTTCCATGTAAAGTGAGATGATTTGGCACCCAAAATCACCTTCAATAACTTACTACAATAATGCCCTTATCTAAAATTTTCGGGAGTACTATTTGAATCCTGATTTCAGTCAGCTCTTGTTAAGGGTCATGCCCTCCATAATATTAGCAGAAAACAGATACCTCCTTGACACCTCATTTTTAGACCTACCCTATTTCTACCAACTCCTTAAACTAATATCCTATCACTCTGCATCTATTCTCCATTCCGCATGTCCTAACCATCTGAGAAGTTCTCTTGTTTTATCCTCAACTGGCACCACATCCAACTTTTCCAGAACACACTCATTTCTTATATCTCACCAGATCGTCACTCATCCTGAAAACTAAATTAAGTTAAACCAAAATTACCATACATAACTTGATTGAATTAAAGAACCACCTAAAAAATTGACTACAAAGGCTGCATGGTTTCTTACTTTCTTTTTTGTACTATGTTTTCGGCATTTACATACACAATATACATCATCAAATGTGGTAAAATACAACTATGATACAGTTTATTAGACACTACAAATACGATATGTAGATAATGAAGCATAGCAGACGATACAGATATGGCTTAACCTGAATGTAGGTAGTTCAAATCCATTAAGTGGTTTAAAAATTGTTGATATAACCCGACTCTACAACTCCAAAGCTTCAACAAATTCCCACAAAGCCTTTTGAACATCTTTCCAACTTTGTTCCTAAATCATCATCCGCCAAATGAACCAACTCTTTGGAAAAGTACCTCCTTGTCGATGTCCTTCATTGACTTCCTCCAATAACAACATCCTCATTTTCTCCACAAAAAAAAAAGGTTTCATACTTGTATCTGATTTTCTTTTCTTGGATTTCTTCCATCTTTAATGTGTTTGTTTTAGAACTTCTTTTGGAGGGTAAATATCCACCCCGTTTTCTAGCAGTTTAACAAGGTGTACATTGTTTATAAATTTGATTGCATAGCAGAACACATTTTTAACGTCAATCTTACCAATGTTAATAGTTAAGTTATCATTGATACAATGATTTTATAATTCATGAATACACAGAACACTAATTTTATGATCAAGTATTCTTTGGAATATATTAAGATAACATGATACGGTGATCAAGTGAATCAATAAACGATTGTATCTTAATACAACAACATAGGTGAGGTGAGACGTGCCAATATCTCATCAACATAGCTAACAGATTCAACTGTAACAATGATCTAAAAGAGATCTTAAAAATTAATATATATCACTAACCGAGTGAAGCTCAATTGGTAAGCTGGCATTACCTTCAAATTCCTTATATTCACTAATAATACATTGTAACACATATCCTTTCATCATCAAAGGCATCTTCCTTATTATTGAGGATCAAAGTTGTTAATGCTTAATCAAGCTACAAAGCAATGTTAATTGTAGTTGCTCACCCTCAATCATGATACATATATGAAGATCACATTGAATACCAGTAAAATAGTGGAGAACCACAGTACAAACGCAAGGTAAAAGCATTTCTACGAACTCAAAGACAATCACAAGAAAGCTATACAATAGATGTGGAATATATTAGTTCTACAGAAATAGATAGAATCATTGCGATAGTTTGTAATATCGGTCGATACCGATACGGTTTGGCAAGTCCTGATCCGATACTGACCGCAATCCTGATCTGATACCGACCGCAGTCCTGATCTGATACCGAACGCTACCGATACTGAGCGATACCCATGTTGTGGGTCACTTTTCCAGCCATTTGAGCAGAGAAAATTGAACGAAAAAGACCAATCAACAAGGGTGTAAAAGCATAGTAAGGTTTTAAAAGCATATAAACGAAAAAAAAAACGTATTTATTGCATGTAAACTGATCAGCAACGGTGACTATTACTGCATTCAATTTCAAACTACTAAAAACAACACAGAAAATACTTGAAATTATGTCTAAATGTATTTTAAAAATCTATTTTTTTTACTAACTTGTTAACAGCTTATCAAGTTATGCTTATCTGATTTTTTTCTTCTTCTCTTGTTTCTCTCATCTTGTTTCTTCTCTTGTTGCCGGTTGCAACAAAAATAGCGACCACAAATAGCAAGAGAAGCAAGTATATATATATATATATATATATATATATATATATATATGCATCTACAACCACCTACTCATGTATGATCCACTTTGACAATTAATTGATTTTAGTCTTTCCTACAACCATTTGATTGATATTTTTGTTTCACTTCATCTTGTAAGCGGATCATCCGGTTCGCCCGTTTTAAGCACTCAGGATCAGGAACCCGTTGCATTTGGGTCGCATGGGGGTCAGGAAGCTGTAAATGTTGCAATGGCCTTCATGCAACCAAACGACCATATCGGTGGACTCTGAATCGATATCTAAGTCTCGAAAGTAGCATTTTTTCAAAAGTAGCATTTTTTACGGATTTTTTTTCTTTCGGAAAAAATAACATTGAATCCACTATGTCGCCTCATATCCGTGTCCGCATCCTGCCGGAACGCGTCGTGTCGGACACGGCGATCATCCAATCAACAGTGACGAACAAAGCTTTCTCAAGCAAATCGAGATCAAACAACAAATAGAAAGGACCAGGAGGAGGAACGTACGTAGGTGTTGAGCTGACGGACGAAGCTGGAGAAGTTGTTGTGCTTGAAGTGCTTGGGGAGCAGATCCCTCGCGAACTCCTGCGGGTTCCACACCACGAAGCTGTTGTCGTTCGGCCCCCACGAAACAACCTCGTCCGTCGAGGAGTCGTCCACCATGTCGTACGTCTTGCTAAGGAACGGCGGCGGAAGCGCAGCAGCGCCGCCGCCGTTGGACGCCGGAGTGACGCCTCCGTTCATTGGAGGAGGACGAGGAGGAAATCTAGGGTTTTGGGGGAAAAAAAAAGAAACCCTAACGGAGAGTTGACGGAAATGGAGATATTTTTGACGGCGGAAGAAATAGATGGGAGACGATGGTGAAGAAATAATATTTTTGGTGCAGTTTTTACTTATGCCCCTGTCAAACTTCTAATTGCATATGTATATTATTAACAAATTCTCTTTTTGCATAGACCTGTCTTTTTTTTTATGTGTATCTGTACATTCATCTTTACCAAAGGTTGGAGCTGGTGTGGATTATTGATTTATTGGAGATGTACTATATTTACGATCCTTGGTCTAGAAAAAAAAAAGACCTTATAAAGGCTATAGATTTGGTACATGTTTATTAAAAGGCTTAATTTTAACTTGATATCCTTAATTATTTAAATTTTTCAAGTTTGATATTCTAAATTTTAATATTATACAATTAAATATCTCACCTATAATTAGAAAACCCTAAATAACAAAAAAAAAAATATAATTATTGTTGTTGTTGTTGTTGTTATTCCTTTCTTTTCTTTTCTTTTCTTTTCTTTACTTTTTTTTTTTTTTTTTTTTTGCTTTTTTGCTTTTTTGAGGGGGAGCAGCAACTCCCATGTTTCCTCCTCTTTTTGATGGAAATCACTGACATCCCTTCTTCCTCAGCTCGGATCGAGCTCCAAAACATGCATCTTGCTTGCCCCCATCCCCTACTACGACCGTGACAATTCGATTGGAACTCGGTCCAGCGGACACGGGAGGAAGTCGAGCTCGCGATGAGGGGAGGTCGACTCGACGCGTCCACTGTAATGCCCGCTCCGCGAAGATGCATTATGCTGAAGTTCTAGACGGATCAAACATATGGGATACAAGTTATGCGAAAAATTGAGATGCTTGGTGTGATAATTTCAGTCTTGCTTAACTTGGCCGGATGGAATAATCTATGGAACGTGGTTCAAGGGTATGGTTATGTCCATAGACGTTGCATGGTCATGAACAACTTGTGCACAAGGTAGTAAGCTTCCATGAAAGAGATGCACCGGGGCACCGGGATCGTTCGACCTAGGGGAAAATAATTTGTACGTGCTTTTAAGCACGAGGTATTGCGGAATTCTCAGTGGAGACTAGCTACCTTTCTGAGGAGATGCACTGCGTACCGTGGTAAAGTCATATATGGTGAAATAACGCCAATGACCCTCATATAGTTAGGCTGCATGTTGACGAGAACAATTATGCTTGCTTTACAAATCAGTCGCAGAAATTCTTCATAATGGTCATTGTATCGCTAATCCTTGTTTTGCAGGGATACCACGAGTGGGATGTTGGTAAGAATCGTTGATAAGCGATATGTAATAATTTTTCCCTATTCAATGTATGATGCTGATCTATAACATGTTTCTATTATCCTGCTGAACCGTTAATGATGATTTAACTGTGTTGCTAAGATATCCTGGTTACATTGAAATAAACCTAGTCCCTAATAGGAAGACTACTAAATAAATGTGCATGCTTCTCACATGATTACTTAGCATTGGTTTAGGCGGGTGGGCTAGTTTTTGCTCACCAGTACGCGATATGTACTGACCCACGTTTGTGGGTGTAGTGCCATGTTCCCCCTATTCAGGGAACGCGGCTAAGAAATACTTGATACCGTTCGATCAGGACAGATTGAATCAAGATCATTTCCTCGTTATGGATTGGTTTCTTCGGAATCAGGTCCCATTTTCAACGGATCGTGCCTCAAGGAAGGACTCGACGGCAGAGTCGAGATGGGCCTTTCCGTTGCGCTGATTTCCTTGTCCGTTTTCGATGCTGCTTGGTTGCTTTCTTGTTGGTTTTATGACTTGCATTTTCTTGAACGGTTTCGATGGATTTCATTGCCTTCGTTCTTAGGATTTTGCATTTCGTATCGAACCTCGGAGACCGAAGTAGGAGAAATTGATCGTCTTTTGGTGCGTGCAGGTGATCGAGTAGACGACGCGCGAGCGGAGTCTTGAAGTTCTCCCTTTTCTCTCCTAGTTCACCAACTTGTGAGTCGCTTTACTTCGATTAGCTTCCTTCTTCCAAGTCTTCATTCTTAATAAATTGGCTCATTGTGCATCCCATCCTAACGATATCATAATAAGAATAAATTAAGCCAAATGAAAAGAAGAGTTAGACTTGAAACACTTACAATGCTTGTCACTTAGAACCCTCAAACGATCACATTGATGCGTGCTTGTCCGCTATGCATATATATATATATTCATGTTCAGTTGTAGCTAGAACTCATTCTATATAACTGTACAGATGTATTGTGCAAACTATATTGAAATACAATCACTTGGACAGGTAGACTATGCCAGATGCACTATGCTAAAGTAGATATATACATGCTTGTGTTGAATGCTTTATCTATTAATTTAGTGTCAATGCATAGTTCGGTCGGACAACTTGTGCACAAGGTTTAGTTCCTGCGAACGACGCCCGGGGCACTGGGGCCGATTCGTTCTGGGCGGAACTCGAATATTTACGCTAGCAAGCCTAGCACGGGTAATGCGCGGGAGGCCTTGTAGCGGGGCTTGCTACCCGAGCTGCAAGGGTCACCGTCTTACTGTAGCTACTGTCCACGGTGGCAATGATATGCCATGACCCAATGTACATATATTTCTGCATTGCTTGCTCAAACTAATGGTGTCTTCGTGGCAGGGAAGGACATGGTAAGTATTGTGCAGGCAGTTCAGACGGGAAGGTAAAAGTTACCTAACGGCAGCATGTTTGTTCTGTAAATCGAATATTCAATACTTGCATGTAAATTGAACTAAGGCAAGATAGAAAGACCACAAATAAATTGCATGCTTCATATGAATAAACTCTGGATTTGGTTAGTTGGGTTAGCTCACCCTCACCGGTACTTTTCAAAGTACTGACCCTCGTTGCAGCAGGTTCCCCGAGCCCAAGAGATGCGGCGAGGAGCTGAAGCTTCTTCTTCCTCCAACCAGTCCAGTACTCTTCGCAATCGTTCGTGACCCCTTTTGAAAAGTTGTACAAAGTACTCGGAGGCCGCACAACCCTTATATGTAGCTTCGAGGCAAGGCGATAGCTTCGCCAGCAGGTGTCTACATCCTTTTGAAGTTTTAGTAAAGGATATGATGTATGGAACGACTATCTCATTTTGTATCCAAGTTGTAAGCCCGTGTGGCATCCTTATCGTTTTGGGTCAAGAGTCTGTAATCAGATGTTCATTATCAATAAAAGAAAACTTTTCTATGCCTCAATGTGTGTTATCTTATTTGCGTACTCTGTTGCATATGTTCTAAAGATTATCATTATGCCTAGGACTTGTGCACGCGCGTCCTACGCGTGCACGATATCACACCCGGGGGACGATTATCTATTGGGCAAAATCGGGGCATGATATATTGGTATCAGAGCAAAGCTTCAGATCCTTTGATCTCGTGTCAGAAAGTTTTCTTAAGATGACCATGTCCCATCCGAGTTTAACTCTTGAATCAATTGGTACAAAATGAGATGCGCTCCATACAGTGAGTCTGTAATACTCTATGAGACTGATATAAGTTCCTTATTTTAGCAGGAATGGCCCAAACACAAGCAACAGGGCAAGTTGATGCAAGTACTTCTGGCACTTCGGCTAGTTCTGAGAGCCAACGACCTGCGCCCTCCGTCGATCCGGTCGAACGAATGATGCAAATGCTAGAGGCACAACAGAAGAGGAATGAGGCCCGACAGGACAAGTTCGAGAAAAATCTAGAGGCTCGATTTGTGATCCAGCAGAAGCAGGTGGACTCTCTGCAACAAATTGTTCAGACCTTGGCTTCTAACCAATCCACAACAACAGTAGCTGCACCGATGGAGCCAGCGACAGAGGAAGTCGAATTACCCCGAATAGCAAAGAAGAAGGATGTGACTGCCTTCGACTTTGCTGACTTTAAAAAGGTCTGCAACACGTACTTCCGAGGGACGGAGGATCCTGTTGTGGCACTAGATTGGCTGGCCGAGCTAGAAGACCACTTTAAGCTTCTAGAAGTACCCGATGACAATCGAGTCGCCTGTGCCCAACTCCAGCTTTGGATGAAAGCGCATGATTGGTGGGATGTGCACCGTAGATCTCTCTCCGCAGATGCCGATGGCGAGACGATCCCTTGGTCCACCTTCCGTGGCGCATTCAAAGAAGAATTTATCCCCCCACCCATTCGTCGTCAGAAAGAGAACGATTTCGTGCATCTGCAACAAGGAACGATGACAGTGAAGCAGTATATCGCAGAATTCAATCGGTTGGCGAAGTTTCCTAGTTCTTACCTGCCCAATGCAGCAAACCGAGCCAGACGATTCAAAGGCGGTTCCATTTACCCGCACGTAGTCGCTCCGCAATACGAGACGATGGGAGAAGTCCTTAACCATGCCCTGGTCCTGGAACCGCAATATTCTTCAAATACTGCAGGCATTGTGCAACAATCTTATCACAAATGCCAAAGTAATACAGGAGAAAACAACGCTAATAAGCATACAAACAATGGCGGCAACCAGGGCAACAATTCGGGGGGAAACCAGGGGCAGCACTGTGCAAAATGCAACCGTACAGGGCACCAGGCTAGCGAATGTCGAAATCAGGGATGCTTCAATTGTGGTCGGCTGGGTCATTATGCTCGAGATTGTCTTGATCGTCCAAACCGAGTCCCTCAGCACCGTACAGAGCAGCAAAATTCAGTTCAGGGACCCCAAGCGAATCGGGCTGCGCAGCAACAAGAGCGTCGTCCGAACACTGGGGGCCGGGTTTATGCCTTGACGAGGGACGAGGCGCTTGCCTCAAACACCATAGTGTCAGGTATGTTGCTATTCAATAATGTACCTGCACGAGTGTTATTTGATTCTGGTGCCACACATAGTTTTGTGTCAACAAACTTTGCTAGGGAACACAAATTCATTCAAACCCCGTTAGGCCTAAGGCTTAGCGTCAGTACTCCGTCAGGCACGAGCTTGCCTGCAGATTCAATTTGCCGTGACAGTTATATTTGCATCGGAGGAAGGAAATTGTCACTTGATGTGATAGTTCTAGACATAAGGGACTACGACATCATTCTGGGAATGGATTGGCTTGGCACTTGTTCAGCTACTATCGATTGTGCGAAGAAGAAAGTCGTATTTCATCTTCCTGGTGAGATCAAATTTTGCTATTCGTGCAGTCCACAGTTGAAAGCGTCGAATGCCTGCATAGTGATCTCAGCAATGTATGCTCGACGGATGATTCCCTCCGGCTGCGTAGGGTACTTGGCGTCCGTTAGAGACACTCGGCAAGATTGCGCAAACGTTGAATCCATTCCCATTGTGGCAAATTTTCCTGATGTGTTTCCAGACGAGTTGCCCGGCATGCTGCCCGATCGAGAGATAGAGTTCACTATCGATACATTTATAGGAACCCAACCAATTTCCAAAACTCCGTATCGAATGGCACCAGCGGAGCTGAAAGAGTTAAAGATCCAGTTACAAGAGTTGCTAGATCGTGGATACATCCGTCCGAGTGTGTCGCCATGGAGTATGCCTGTGTTATTTGTTAAGAAAAAGGATGGCTCGATGTGGCTTTGCATCGACTATCGGGAATTGAATAAGGCTACTGTCCAAAATAAGTACCCCCTCCCTAGAATAGACGATCTCTTTGATCACTTACAAGCTGCAACAGTATTCTCGAAAATTGATCTCCGTTCGGGTTACCATCAGTTCAAGATTAAGCCGGACGATGTGTCGAAGTCATCCTTTCGCACTCGCTACGGCCACTATAAGTTTTTGGTAATATCGTTCGGTTTGACTAATGCCCCTGCCACCTTTATGGGTTTAATGAACCAAGTGTTCCGGCCGTATCTTGATATTTTTGTAGTAGTGTTCATCGATGATATCTTAGTATACTCGAAGAATGGGGTGGAGCATGCAGAACACTTGCGGACCGTGCTACAAACCCTTCGAGACAACAATTTATATGTGAAACTGAGTAAGTGCGGATTCTGGCTGAGCAGTATATCTTTCCTTAAGCACATCATTTCTGCGGGAGGCATTTTAGTCGATCCAAAGAAGGTGGAGGCCATTGTGGAGTGGAAGCGACCTGCATCCGTTAGTGAAATTCGAAGCTTTTTCGGGTTAGCGGGCTACTACAGGCGGTTCGTAAAGGATTTTTCCAAACTTGCCTCACCTCTGACTCGCCTCACACAGAAGAGAGTCGCGTTTGAGTGGTACGCCGACTGCGAAACTGCATTTCAAGAGTTAAAGCATCCCCTCACCTCTACCCCGTTACTTGCACTACTAGACGAGACTTCGGGATTCCAAATCTTCAGCGACACGTCAGGGCAGGGCTTAGGGTGTGTACTTATGCAGCAAGACAGAGTGATAGCTTATGCATCCCGACAGATAAAAAAGCATGAAAAGAATTATCCTATGCATGATCTAAAACTGGCAGGAATTGTGTTCGGGTTGAAGTTGTGGCGACACTACCTTTATGGAGTGCCTTGCCGAATTTATACCGATCACAAGAGTTTGAAGTACTTGTTCACCCAGGCGGATCTGAACCTACGACAGCGGCGTTGGCTAGAATTGATAAAGGATTACGACTTGACGATAGACTACACACCTGGCAAGAGAAATGTGGTAGCGGATGCGTTGAGTCGGGTCTTTGCAGGATCTCTGTCCGTCGATCGCAGGTTACAAAGGAAGCTAGAAGAAATGGGCATCGAACTCTGAATTCGTTATCGCGACGCACGGGTTTCTCAGATGTGATTTGTACCCAACCTGATAGAGCGAGTCACATCTACTCAAAGGGACGACCCATTCCTCAGGAATATGCAGGAGCAGGTTCTAGCGGGAATGGCGAAAGACTTTGCAGTAGATAAAAATGGGGTATTACGAGTGAAAGGAAGGCTATGCGTCCCCAACGACTCAGAACTCAGAAAGGAGATCCTTGCTGAAGCTTATTATGCAGCCTATACAATCCATCCCGGGAGCACGAAAATGTATAGAGACCTTCGTACTGTCTTTTGGTGGCACGACATGAAGAAAGATGTGGTGCTCTTTGTGTCAAAATGCATAACCTGTCAGAGGGTGAAAGCAGAGCATCAGAAATCGGGCAGAGAAATACAGAATCTTGCTATCCCAGAATGGAAGTGGGAGCACATCAGCATGGACTTCATTGTTGGCCTGCCAAGGATGCAACGGGGGAACAACATAATCTGGGTCATCGTCGACCGGTTAACCAAGTCTGCATACTTTATTGCCATTAAAAGTACTTGGAGTGCCGATCACCTTACCCAAACCTACCTTGACGAGATAGTCCGGTTGCACGGAGTACCAGTTTCCATAGTATCAGATCGGGACGGATGGTTCGTCTCACGCTTCTGGGAAAGCCTTCAGTCATCGATGGAGACCAAGTTGAAGTTCAGCTCAGCCTACCATCCTCAAACAGACGGCCAAACAAAATGGGTGAATCAGGTACTAGAAGATATGCTGCGCCTCTGCGTAATTGATTCAAAGTCAAGTTGGGACGTCAACCTGCCGCTAGCTGAATTTGCATACAACAACAGTTATCAGTCTAGCATCCAAATGGCTCCATATGAGGCTCTGTATGGGCGAAAGTGTAGGTCACCGATCTGTTGGAATGAAGTTGGAGAGAGGCAAATCCTTGGGCCGGAACTAGTTGAACAAACAGTCGAAAAGGTTTGGTTGATTCGAGAACGATTAAAAGTAGCACAAAGTGGCAGAAGAGCTATGTCGATGCTCGTCGTCGCCCCCTTGAGTTCCAAGAGGGTGACCACGTGTTTCTAAAAGTCTCGCCCATGAGTGGTGTTACGAGATTCGGGGTAAAGGGGAAGTTAAGTCCGAGATTTGTTGGCCCGTTCGAAATTCTCAAATGAGTCACTTCAGTTGCTTATCAAATTGTACTGCCCCCAGCCCTATCAGATGTGCACAATATTTTTTATGTGTCTCAGCTTAGAAAGTATGTGCACGACCCAAACCATGTAGTAGACTTTGGTCAGGTAGATCTGCAAGCTGACTTGTCGTACGTAGAAGAGCCCGTTCAGATCTTGGAGCATAAGGAAAAGCAGTTACGGAATCGAGCAGTGTCGCTAGTGCGCGTCCTTTGGTGAAACCATGCGGTCGAAGAATCGACGTGGGAACTCGAATCTGATATGAGGAAAAGGTTTTCCTCATTATTCCTTAAGGGTAGGTTCTATTCCTAAGTTTCGGGATGAAACTTTCTATTAGATGGTTATGATGTAGTTTCTCGTTCCCCCTATTCGGGGAGCGCGGCTAAGAAATACTTGATATCGTTCGATCGGGACAGATTGAATCAAGATCCTTTCCTCATTATGGATTGATTTTTTCGAAATCAGGTCCCATATTCAACGGATCATGCCTCAAGGAAGGACTCGACGGCAGAGTCGAGAGGGGCCTTTCCGTTGCGCTGATTTCCTTGCCCGTTTTCGATGCCGCTTGGTTGCTTTTGTAATACCCCGTTCCGCTCAAGCGGACTGCCGTCTCAAACGGCAAAAGTGCAACTGTCCCGACCCGCTTTGCCTCGAACAAGAAGCAAAAGATATCCAGACTTGTCCCTACAGGAATCCGGCTTGGACTTACAGAGGCTCGCACAGACGTATCGCTCTACCGAGGCGAATCATCGCTAAGGTGGGTGGCTACGGTGAACTTGTCTTTGCTTAGCCAGCACACATAAAAATCTGGAATATTTATGCTAGTCGCTAGGTGAATCACCCCCTGCATGCTAATAAATCCAACGCACCTAGCTAAGGGAATAATCCTAACTTGTATCGCTTGGACTAGAACATGGAAATTGAAATACTGCTTGTATTTAGACCCTCGCATGCTAAGTCCCCTAACGATCTAACTCTCGGCTTACCTTCGGGTCCGAGCAACGTGCCTGCTTATGTTCCTTAGAAACGCATGCTTGTCTGCTTGAATGTTGCATTGTGTTCATCTAAACCCCGGAAGACTACCAAGTAGTCATTTCGTGCCTGAATAAACCTGCAAGTATCCGGGACCGTTAGGTCACCAAGGCAGTTCTCGATCCAGAGGACTGCATTATGTCAAGTAAATGAATCATACTCCAGTGGCAAGACTCATTCAGGTATTCGGATCTCCCTGCAAGTCTCCCTCGTGTGCGGGCTTACAGCAGCCCAGGAGACTCTGCATATCCAATAGCTGAATGAATCGTGTATTACTGCTTGTCGTGTGCTCGTGTGTAAATTAACAATCGTGTTCGATCATGGACAACTTGTGCACAAGGATATAAGTTCTGCGGACGGTGCTGGGGCACTGGCACCGATCCGATCCGGGCAGACTTCGTGATTAATAGTCAATCGTGTACGGACTGGGTAACTTGCAACGCATCGTGTTTTATGAGCTCCTCGTGTTTTCTCGTTGCATGTTATTCACGTCCTTGACTAGTCCATTATGGCATCAGCCAGTAATCCTCGTGTGTATATGCTTGCAATGCCTCGTGTGTTTATCGTGTGAATATCGCTTGCAATGCATCGTGTGCTTATCGTGTGTATTTAACCTGTCGCATGCTTGCCTGTAAAACAAAAGATAACAAGTCATTCTCGCTTAGCGGCTATCCGCGTGCGAGTCACTGCATAGCATCACTGAATAACTTAACACCTGAACGATCATGTTACAACAATATCGTGTTTGCTAATGCTATGCCTCTTGAATGCTTATGCATGCCCGTGCTTGAATTAATCATGTTTGCCTTGGACAGGGATGGAGAAAGGGTAAGTTGGTAAGTCTCGCCGTGTTTCCTCAAACATCGCACGGCGCACTGCCCGACACGATAGCTATTCAATGTTTGCATGAAACTGATCCTAAGGCAACTAGAAAGACAACTTAATAGTTGTGCACGGAACCTGTATTACGTGTTTGGATTTGTCGAGCGGGCGAGTAGCTTCCCCACCAGTGCATTCAATGTACTGATAATCCACCAGTTTGCTTGCAGGGTGCGGGATAACCTCGTTCGGTGCGGATGCCTCCAACGTGCGTGCTAAGGCGTGGACATCACTCCGAAGCAACGGTGCGTCCGGAACTGAAGCACATATACAAGACATAAGTTGTGAACATAGCCTGAACATCGTCCCTACAATCATTCCACAATTGTAGCCACTTGGCACGATTTTATGTTTCAGAGAGAGAGGCTTGAGCGACTTGTAATCTCGGCTATATGCCGCCTGTAACACATGTTCATATCAATAAAAGAGCTTGCTTTACTTCAACTTGTGTTTCAATGCTTCCGCTATATTTGTCAACTCAGAGAACTTGTTACCGATCGCCTATGCGTTCATGACTCCACTGCACTCGGACAATCTGTGCGACTCTGTGGCTTAGAACTCTTACCGCCAGCCGATGAATCATGGCCTTGCATGGGCGCGGCTCACGCTCGTGCGGCATCACGCCCAGATGGGTCAAGCGATCGTTCCGCGGGAGCGCTGGCGAGGGTGATTCCCGCCTAGCGGGAACGGCCGATTAGCCTGTGGGAGATCGGGGCGTGACATGTTGGTATCAGAGCCTGGCTTCTACGCCTTTGGACTTCGATTCGAATATCTCTGTTTCGAAAGCTCGTTCGTGGGTTATGTGCATGCTCTCTCTCAATGCCTCGATGGGATATTCCAACAATAAGTCTAAATACTTTCAAAATGCGTTTTGAATGCTATGCTTGCTTGTCTGGTTGTATGCTGCGAGTGGCCTTTGAGCCAACCTGTGCGAACCCTTGAGAGTATCGCTAGTAGCTTGTCCGATTTTCACTAACTCTAAGTTTGGTTGAATGCATCTATTCGAGGGACGCCTTGAACTAGTGCACCATCCAAGACTTAGGAAAATGTGAAACTCGAGTGCTAAGACTTCGCTATCACTAAGCTGGTTGACGTGCTCACGCTAGAAGCGCGTTTCGAAAGTGCGCACGATCCAGTCTAAGCGATATGCTGATTTCGACGCTTGTGCAAGTGAATATCCAAATGAGCAAGTACAACGACTTGTCTAGGATTGCCTCAACCCTAGATTACTGCTTGTCCTCAGCAAGTCTCGAGGACGAGACTTTTTCTGAGTTGGGTAGGATGTAACACCCCGTTCCGCTCAAGCGGACTGCCGTCTCAAACGGCAAAAGTGCAACTGTCCCGACCCGCTTTGCCTCGAACAAGAAGCAAAAGATATCCAGACTTGTCCCTACAGGAATCCGGCTTGGACTTACAGAGGCTCGCTCAGACGTATCGCTCTACCGAGGCGAATCATCGCTAAGGTGGGTGGCTACGGTGAACTTGTCTTTGCTTAGCCAGCACACATAAAAATCTGGAATATTTATGCTAGTCGCTAGGTGAATCACCCCCTGCATGCTAATAAATCCAACGCACCTAGCTAAGGGAATAATCCCAACTTGTATCGCTTGGACTAGAACATGGAAATTGAAATACTGCTTGTATTTAGACCCTCGCATGCTAAGTCCCCTAACGATCTAACTCTCGGCTTACCTTCGGGTCCGAGCAACGTGCCTGCTTATGTTCCTTAGAAACGCATGCTTGTCTGCTTGAATGTTGCATTGTGTTCATCTAAACCCCGGAAGACTACCAAGTAGTCATTTCGTGCCTGAATAAACCTGCAAGTATCCGGGACCGTTAGGTCACCAAGGCAGTTCTCGATCCAGAGGACTGCATTATGTCAAGTAAATGAATCATACTCCAGTGGCAAGACTCATTCAGGTATTCGGATCTCCCTGCAAGTCTCCCTCGTGTGCGGGCTTACAGCAGCCCAGGAGACTCTGCATATCCAATAGCTGAATGAATCGTGTATTACTGCTTGTCGTGTGCTCGTGTGTAAATTAACAATCGTGTTCGATCATGGACAACTTGTGCACAAGGATATAAGTTCTGCGGACGGTGCTGGGGCACTGGCACCGATCCGATCCGGGCAGACTTCGTGATTAATAGTCAATCGTGTGCGGACTGGGTAACTTGCAACGCATCGTGTTTTATGAGCTCCTCGTGTTTTCTCGTTGCATGTTATTCACGTCCTTGACTAGTCCATTATGGCATCAGCCAGTGATCCTCGTGTGTATATGCTTGCAATGCCTCGTGTGTTTATCGTGTGAATATCGCTTGCAATGCATCGTGTGCTTATCGTGTGTATTTAACCTGTCGCATGCTTGCCTGTAAAACAAAAGATAACAAGTCATTCTCGCTTAGCGGCTATCCGCGTGCGAGTCACTGCATAGCATCACTGAATAACTTAACACCTGAACGATCATGTTACAACAATATCGTGTTTGCTAATGCTATGCCTCTTGAATGCTTATGCATGCCCGTGCTTGAATTAATCATGTTTGCCTTGGACAGGGATGGAGAAAGGGTAAGTTGGTAAGTCTCGCCGTGTTTCCTCAAACATCGCACGGCGCACTGCCCGACACGATAGCTATTCAATGTTTGCATGAAACTGATCCTAAGGCAACTAGAAAGACAACTTAATAGTTGTGCACGGAACCTGTATTACGTGTTTGGATTTGTCGAGCGGGCGAGTAGCTTCCCCACCAGTGCATTCAATGTACTGATAATCCACCAGTTTGCTTGCAGGGTGCGGGATAACCTCGTTCGGTGCGGATGCCTCCAACGTGCGTGCTAAGGCGTGGACATCACTCCGAAGCAACGGTGCGTCCGGAACTGAAGCACATATACAAGACATAAGTTGTGAACATAGCCTGAACATCGTCCCTACAATCATTCCACAATTGTAGCCACTTGGCACGATTTTATGTTTCAGAGAGAGAGGCTTGAGCGACTTATAATCTCGGCTATATGCCGCCTGTAACACATGTTCATATCAATAAAAGAGCTTGCTTTACTTCAACTTGTGTTTCAATGCTTCCGCTATATTTGTCAACTCAGAGAACTTGTTACCGATCGCCTATGCGTTCATGACTCCACTGCACTCGGACAATCTGTGCGACTCTGTGGCTTAGAACTCTTACCGCCAGCCGATGAATCACGGCCTTGCATGGGCGCGGCTCATGCTCGTGCGGCATCACGCCCAGATGGGTCAAGCGATCGTTCCGCGGGAGCGCTGGCGAGGGTGATTCCCGCCTAGCGGGAACGGCCGATTAGCCTGCGGGAGATCGGGGCGTGACAGCTTTCTTGTTGGTTTTATGACTTGCATTTTCTTGAACGGTTTTGATGGATTTTATTGCCTTCGTTCTTAGGATTTCGCATTTTATATCGAACCTCGGAGACCGAAGCAGGAGATATTGATCGTCTGTTGGTGCATGCAGGTGATCGAGTAGACGACGCACGAGCGGAGTCTTGAAGTTCTTCCTTTTCTCTCCTAGTTTACCAACTTGTGAGTGGCTTTACTTCAATTAGCTTCCTTCTTTCAAGTCTTCACTCTTAATAAATTGGCTCATTGTGAATCATGTCCCAATGATATCATAATAAGAATAAATTGAGTCAAATAAAAAGAAGAGTTAGACTTGAAACACTTACAATGCTTGTCAATTAGAACCCTCAAATGATCACATTGATGAGTGCTTGTCCGCTATGCATATATATATATATTCATGTTCATTTGTAGCTAGAACTCATTCTATATAACTGTATAGATGTATTATGCAAACTATATTGAAATGTAATCACTTGGACAGGTAGACTATGCCAGATGCACTATGCTAAAGTAGATATATACATTCTTGTGTTGAATGCTTTATCTATTAATTTAGTGTCAATGCGTAGTTCGGTCGGACAACTTGTGCACAAGGTTTAGTTCCTGCGAATGGCGCCCGGGGCACTGGGGTCGATTCATTTCGGGCGAAACTCGGATAGCTACGCTAGCAAGCCTAGCACGGGTAATGCGCGGAAGGCCTTGTAGCGGGGCTTGCTACCCGAGCTGCAAGGGTCACCGTCTTACTGTAGCTATTGTCCACGGTGGCAATGATATGCCATGACCCAATGTACATATATTTCTTCATTGCTTGCTCAAACTAATGGTGTCTTCATGGCAGGGAAGGATATGGTAAGTATTGTGCAGGCAGTTCAGACGAGAAGGTAAAAGTTACCTAACGATAGCATGTTTGTTCTGTAAATCGAATATTCAATGCTTCCATGTAAATTGAACTAAGGCAAGATAGAAAGACCACAAATAAATTTTATGCTTCATATGAACAAACTCTGAATTTGGTTAGTTGTGTTAGCTCGCCCTCAACGGTACTTTTCAAAGTACTGACCCTCGTTGCAGCAGGTTTCCCGAGCCCAAGCGACGCGGCGAGGAGCTGAAGCTTCTTCTTCCCCCAACCAGTCCAGTACTCTTCACAATCGTTCGTGGCCCCTTTTGGAAAGTTGTACAAAGTACTCGGAGGCCGTACGACCCTTATATGCATCTTCGAGGCAAGGCGATAGCTTCGCCAGTAGGTGTCTACATCCTTTTGAAGTTTTAGTAAAGGATATGATGTATGGAACGGCTATCTCATTTTGTATCCAAGTTGTAAGCCCGTGTGGCATCCTTATCATTTTGGGTCAAGAGTCTGTCATCAGATGTTCATTATAAATAAAAAAACATTTCTATGCCTCAATGTGTATTATCTTATTTGCGTACTCTGTTGCATATGTTCTAAAGATTATCATTATGCCTAGGCCTTGTGCACGCGCGCCCTACGCGTGCACGACATCATGCCCGGGGGATGATTATCGATTGGGCAAAATTGGGGCGTGACAGTGGGCATCCCCAGGTACTCAGCATTGGGGAGTGGCTGAAATAGTTTCGAGACATCGAAGCATTGTTGGGGCGCACAGAAGTTCTTCTTCCATTTGAGGCATCTTCTGTTATAAAGGGGATAATGTATGGAACAATGTAATTCAGTTGTATCAGTGAGATTGTAAGCCAAGACAGCAAATATCAATGTAATCCAATTGGTGTAAATACCCAAATTTTTAAATTTTAATTTTAGAATTTAATTATTATAATTATGAATTTTTGAGATTTTGGGAGATTTTTCTGTAATTTTTTTAGCTAATTATAATAAATGTTCTTCATGAATTTATATATTTTTGTATTAAATTAATTATTAAAATAGTGCAGAAAATATATTCTTGGGTGTAAAACTAATAATAGGATATTGTAAAAAAAAATCTGGAATTTATTGGGCTACAAAACTATTTTTATGACCTATATATAATAAACCGACGCAAACCAACCCAAACCAACCCAACCTATACTGGACCAAACCACTGGACCTGATCCTAAACCTACCCGCTGTCACGCCCCGATCTCCCGCAGGCTAATCGACCGTCCCCGCTAGGCGGGAATCACCCTCGCCAGCGCTCCCGCGGGACGATCGCTTCGACCCATCAGGGCGTGATGCCGCACGAGCGTGATCCACGCCCGTGCAAGGCCGGGGTTCATTGGTTGGCGGTAAGAGTTCTAAGCCACAGAGTCGCACAGATTGTCCGAGTGCAGCGGAGTCATGAACGCATAGGCGATCGGTAACAAGTTCACTGAGTTGACAATATAGCGGAAGCATTTAAACACAAGTTGAAGTAAAGCAACTCTTTTATTGATATAAACATGTGTTACAGGCGGCGTATAGCCGAGATTACAAGTCGCTCAAGCCTCTCTCTCTGAAATAGTAAAAGCGTGCCAAGTGGCTACAAATGTGGATTGATTTGTACAGGTGATGTTCACAACATTATGTCTTGTATATGTGCTTCAGTTCCGGATGCACCGTTGCTTCGGAGTGATCTCCACACCTTAGCACGCACGATGGAGGCATCCGCACCGAACGAGGTTCTCCCGCACCCTGCATACAAACTGGTGGATTATCAGTACATTGAATGCACTGGTGGGGAAGCTACTCGCCCGCTCGACAAATCCAAACACGTAATATAGGTTCCGTGCTCCAACTATTAAGTTGTCTTTCTAGTTGCCTTAGGATCAGTTTCATGCAAATATTGAATAGCCTAACCGTGTGGCAGTGCGCCGTGCAACATGTGAGGAAACACGGCGAGACTTACCCTCTTACCATTTGACCTTCCCTGTCCAAGGCAAACATTATCAATTCAAGCATGGGCATGTATAAACATTAAAAAGGCATAGCATATGCAAACACGAGGGTCGTTTCAACAAGATCGTTCAGGTGTTAAGTTATTCATTGATGCGATACAATATCTCGCACGCGGATAGCTGCTAAGCGAGGATGACTTGTTATCTTTCATCTTTAACCAGCAAGCATGCAACAAGTTAATTACAAGGCGATCACTGGCGTATGCCATAATGGACGGTATAGTCTTTGACGAGAATGGTGTGCAACAAAGTACAAGAGGCGCTGTAAACCATTCTGCCAAGAACAAGAGACTAAAACAATTGGTCTCGCCCGGACCGGGACGATGCCAGTGCCCCGGCATCGCCCGCTAGACCTACCCTGTGCACAAGTTGTCCGTGATCGAACGGCGTCTCGGGTAAGTTATCCTTTTACATGGTTGGGGCAACAAGCGTACAAGACAAGAGTACAAGACAAGAGGCATGCTGTTGAGGCAACAATAGTACAAGACAAGAGGCATTGCCTTATTCATTTCTCATAATCTTCTTGAACAATATTTTTTATATAACAAGGTGCTGGCATGGCCTATGTTACAAGCATTGGGTCAAGGCAACGTACAAGCAGACAAGCATACGTTTCTAAGGAACATAAGTAACCACGTTTGCTCGGACCCGAAGGTAAGCCGAGAGATGAAACCGTTAGGGACTTAGCATGCGAGGGTCTGAATATAAGCAGTATTTCAATTTCCATGTTCTAGCACAAGCAAATATAAGTTGGGATTATTCCCTTAGCCAGGTGCGTTGGATTCATTAGCATGCAGGGGTGATTCACCTAGCGACTAGCATAAATATTCCACATTTTATGTGTGCTGGCTAAGCAAAGACAAGTTCACCGTAGCCACCCACCTTAGCGATGATTTGTCTCGGTAGAGCGATACGTCAAGCGAGCCTCTGAAAGCCTAAGCTGGATTCCTGTAGGGACAAGTCTGTACATCCTTTGCTTCTTATTTGAGGCAAAGCGGGTCGGGACAGTTGCACTTTTTGCCGTTTGAGTCGGCAGTCCGCTAGAACGGAACGGGGTGTTACATCCTACCCAACTCAGAAAAAGTCTCGTCCTCGAGACTTACTGAGGACAAGCAGTAATCTAGGGTTGAGGCAATCCTAGATAAGTCATTGTACTTGTTTCATTTGGATATTCACTTGCACAAGCATCGAAATCAGCATATCGCTTAGACTGGATCGTGCGCACTTTTGAAGGGCCCCTCTAGCGTGAACACGTCAACCAGCTTAGTGATAGCGAAGTCTTAGCACTCGAGTTTCACCTTTTCTTAAGTCTTGGGTGGTGCACAAGTTCAAGGCGTCCCTCGAATAGATGCATTCAACCAAACTTAGAGTTAGTGAAATCGGACAAGCTACTAGCGATACTCTCAAGGGTTCGCACAGGTTGGCACAAAGGCCACCCGCAGCACAATAGCATACAAGCAAGCATATCATTACATTTAAAACGCATTTTGAAAGTATTTAGACTTATTGTTGGAACATCCCATCGAGGCATTGAGAGAGAGCGTGCACATAACCCACGAACGAGCTTTCGAAACTGAGATATCGAATCGAAGTCCAAAGGCGTAGAAGCCAGGCTCTGATACCATTATGTCACGCCCCGATCTCTCGCAGGCTAATCGGCCGTCCCCGCTAGGCGGGAATCACCCTCGCCAGCGCTCCCGTGGGACGATCGCTTCGACCCATCCGGGCGTGATGCCGCACGAGCGTGATCCACGTCCATGCAAGGCCGGGGTTCATTGGCTGGCGGTAAGGGTTCTAAGCCACAGAGTCGCACAGATTGTCCGAGTGCAGCGGAGTCATGAACGCATAGGCGATCGGTAACAAGTTCACTGAGTTGACAATATAGCGGAAGCATTTAAACACAAGTTGAACTAAAGCAACTCTTTTATTGATATAAACATGTGTTACATGCGGCGTATAGCCGAGATTACAAGTCGCTCAAGCCTCTCTCTCTGAAATAGTAAAAGCGTGCCAAGTGGCTACAAATGTGGATTGATTTGTACAGGCGATGTTCAGGTGATGTTCACAATATTATGTCTTGTATATGTGCTTCAGTTCCGGATGCACCGTTGCTTCGGAGTGATCTCCACACCTTAGCACGCACGATGGAGGCATCCGCACCGAACGAGGTTCTCCCGCACCCTACATACAAACTGGTGGATTATCAGTACATTGAATGCACTGGTGGGGAAGCTACCCGCTCGACAAATCCAAACACGTAATACAGGTTCCGTGCTCCAACTATTAAGTTGTCTTTCTAGTTTCCTTAGGATCAGTTTCATATAAATATTGAATAGCCTAACCGTGTGGCAGTGCACCGTGCAACATGGGAGGAAATACAGCGAGACTTACCCTCTTACCATTTGACCTTCCCTGTCCAAGGCAAACATTATCAATTCAAGCACGGGCATGTATAAACATTAAAGAGGCATAGCATATGCAAACACGAGGGTCATTTCAACAAGATCGTTCAGGTGTTCAGTTATTCATTGATGCGATACAATATCTCGCACGCGGATAGCCGCTAAGCAAGGATGACTTGTTATCTTTCATCTTTAATATCTTTCATCTTTAACCAGCAAGCATGCAATAAGTTAATTACAAGGCGATCACTGGCTTATGCCATAATGGACGATATAGTCTTTGACGAGAATGGTGTGCAACGAAGTACAAGAGGCGCTGCAAACCATTCCGCCAAGAACAAGAGACTAAAACAATTGGTCTCGCCCGGACCGAGACGATGCCAGTGCCCCGGCATCGCCCGCTAGACCTACCCTGTGCACAAGTTGTCCGTGATCGAACGGCGTCTCGGATAAGTTATCCTTTTACATGGTTGGGGCAACAAGCGTACAAGACAAGAGTACAAGACAAGAGGCATGCTGTTGAGGCAACAATAGTACAAGACAAGAGGCATTGCCTTATTCATTTCTCATAATCTTCTTGAACAATATTTTTTATATAACAAGGTGCTGGCATGGCCTATGTTACAAGCATTGGGTCAAGGCAACGTACAAGCAGACAAGCATGCGTTTCTAAGAAACATAAGTAAATACGTTTGCTCGGACCCGAAGGTAAGCCGAGAGATGAAACCGTTAGGGACTTAGCATGCGAGGGTCTGAATAGCAGTATTTCAATTTCCATGTTCTAGCACAAGCAAATATAAGTTGGGATTATTCCCTTAGCCAGGTGCGTTGGATTCATTAGCATGCAGGGGTGATTCACCTAGCGACTAGCATAAATATTCCACATTTTATGTGTGCTGGCTAAGCAAAGACAAGTTCACCGTAGCCACCCACCTTAGCGATGATTCGTCTCGGTAGAGCGATACGTCAAGCGAGCCTCTGAAAGCCTAAGCTGGATTCTTGTAGGGACAAGTCTGTATATCCTTTGCTTCTTATTTGAGGAAAAGCGGGTCGGGACAGTTGCACTTTTTGCCGTTTGAGTCGGCAGTCCGCTAGAACGGAACGGGGTGTTACATCCTACCCAACTCAGAAAAAGTCTCGTCCTCGAGAATTACTGAGGAAAAGCAGTAATCTAGGGTTGAGGCAATCCTAGACAAGTCATTGTACTTGTTTCATTTGGATATTCACTTGCACAAGCATCGAAATCAGCATATCGCTTAGACTGGATCGTGCGCACTTTCGAAGGGCCCCTCTAGCGTGAACACGTCAACCAGCTTAGTGATAGCGAAGTCTTAGCACTCGAGTTTCACCTTTTCTTAAGTCTTGGGTGGTGCACAAGTTCAAGGCGTCCCTCGAATAGATGCATTCAACCAAACTTAGAGTTAGTGAAATCGGACAAGCTACTAGCGATACTCTCAAGGGTTCGCACAGGTTGGCACAAAGGCCACTCGCAGCATAATAGCATACAAGCAAGCATATCATTACATTCAAAACGTATTTTGAAAGTATTTAGACTTATTGTTGGAACATCCCATCGAGGCATTGAGAGAGAGCGTGCACATAACCCACGAACGAGCTTTCGAAACTGAGATATCGAATCGAAGTCCAAAGGCGTAGAAGCCAGGCTCTGATACCATTATGTCACGCCCCGATCTCCCGCAGGCTAATCGGCCGTCCCCGCTAGGCGGGAATCACCCTCGCCAGCGCTCCCGCGGGACGATCGCTTCGACCCATCCGGGCGTGATGCCGCATGAGCGTGATCCACGTCCATGCAAGGCCGGGGTTCATTGGCTGGCGGTAAGAGTTCTAAGCCACAGAGTCGCACAGATTGTCCGAGTGCAGCGGAGTCATGAACGCATAGGCGATCGGTAACAAGTTCACTGAGTTGACAATATAGCGGAAGCATTTAAACACAAGTTGAAGTAAAGCAACTCTTTTATTGATATAAACATGTGTTACAGGCGGCGTATAGCCGAGATTACAAGTCGCTCAAGCCTCTCTCTCTGAAATAGTAAAAGCGTGCCAAGTGGCTACAAATGTGGATTGATTTGTACAGGCGATGTTCAGGTGATGTTCACAACATTATGTCTTGTATATGTGCTTCAGTTCCGGATGCACCGTTGCTTCGGAGTGATCTCCACACCTTAGCACGCACGATGGAGGCATCCGCACCGAACGAGGTTCTCCCGCACCCTACATACAAACTGGTGGATTATCAGTACATTGAATGCACTGGTGGGGAAGCTACTCGCCCGCTCGACAAATCCAAACACGTAATACAGGTTCCGTGCTCCAACTATTAAGTTGTCTTTCTAGTTGCCTTAGGATCAGTTTCATGCAAATATTGAATAGCCTAACCGTGTGGCAGTGCGCCGTGCAACATGGGAGGAAATACGGCGAGACTTACCCTCTTACCATTTGACCTTCCCTGTCCAAGGCAAACATTATCAATTCAAGCACGAGCATGTATAAACATTAAAGAGGCATAGCATATGCAAACACGAGGGTCATTTCAACAAGATCGTTCAGATGTTCAGTTATTCATTGATGCGATACAATACCTCGCACGCGGATAGCCGCTAAGCGAGGATGACTTGTTATCTTTCATCTTTAATATCTTTCATCTTTAACCAGCAAGCATGCAACAAGTTAATTACAAGGCGATCACTGGCGTATGCCATAATGGACGGTATATTCTTTGACGAGAATGGTGTGCAACGAAGTACAAGAGGCGCTGCAAACCATTCCGCCAAGAACAAGAGACTAAAACAATTGGTCTCGCCCGGACCGGGACGATGCCAGTGCCCCTGCATCGCCTGCTAGACCTACCCTGTGCACAAGTTGTCCGTGATCGAACGGCGTCTCGGGTAAGTTATCATTTTACATGGTTGGGGCAACAAGCGTACAAGACAAGAGTATAAGACAAGAGGCATGCTGTTGAGGCAACAATAGTACCAGACAAGAGGCATTGCCTTATTCATTTCTCATAATCTTCTTGAACAATATTTTTTATATAACAAGGTGCTGGCATGGCCTATGTTACAAGCATTGGGTCGAGGCAACGTACAAGCAGACAAGCATGCGTTTCTAAGGAACATAAGTAAACACGTTTGCTCGGACCCGAAGGTAAGCCGAGAGATGAAACCGTTAGGGACTTAGCATGCGAGGGTCTGAATATAAGCAATATTTCAATTTCCATGTTCTAGCACAAGCAAATACAAGTTGGGATTATTCCCTTAGCCAGGTGCTTTGGATTCATTAGCATGCAGGGGTGATTCACCTAGCGACTAGCATAAATATTCCAGATTTTATGTGTGCTGGCTAAGCAAAGACAAGTTCACCGTAGCCACCCACCTTAGCGATGATTTGCCTCGGTAGAGCGATACGTCAAGCGAGCCTCTGAAAGCCTAAGCTGGATTCCTGTAGGGACAAGTCTGTATATCCTTTGCTTCTTATTTGAGGCAAAGCGGGTCGGGACAGTTGCACTTTTTGCCGTTTGAGTCGGCAGTCCGCTAGAACGGAACGGGGTGTTACACCCGCAACCCGCCAACCCGAACCCATTCCCTTAATGTAACATCAAACTCCCCCGACTCCTCCCTTTCCCTCTCCAAAATCGACGCCGACCCTCTCCCTTCAGCTCCCCGTAATGCCCACTTCGACACCCTATAAAACCCCCATCTTGCGGCAATCATCGACGGAGGTCCGGCGGTCATCAGAGGCTGAGGTTGGTCGTGGTGGAAGAGGAGATGATGGTGGTCCGCCCAATTCCTAGCAAACAACAGCAATAAGGTATTCAACTTCCCACCGTCGTATCTCCCTGCGCAGTAATCCAAATGTCGATCTGTCGAATCCTATGCGAAGATAACATGACCCTCTTGACCCCTATAAAATTAATTTGGGGTATCGTATCCTATGTCGGTCGTAATTCGCTACGCAAAACAGGAAAAAAACATAATTTATAGTTCAGAAAACTGTCCCAAACACCCATGTTCATGGCCATTTTTTTTCCAACCTATTTATATTTTTAAATTCCACTTGAACAGTAATTTAGACAACATAACCAATATTTAATTTCTTTAATTAGTTTATTTTAATTTATTGTATGTTGTGATTTATTCGCGGTTGAAGTTGACCAAAAACTTGGTTTTCTAAACCCAATTTTTTTTGGAATGGGGTACGTCCCGCTAAACAAGGTGACTTCGTCATATGCAAATTGTATCAAAAGGCGCGTAACGTAAACACGGACCTGTAGAATTTTGCAAAAGTTGATTTGTATGTACGTGCACACCGGAATCAACGCGTATCCGTTGAAAAGCCACGTATCGGCCCGTTCTGACACTCGTCACAATTTTGTGTGTGCTTGTCGTTTCGCAACGAAACTTGTACCATTGGATTCATAGCATTATGCTGGTCCTGTGATGCAAGTTTGGTTTAATTCTAAGAACGTTGACGAAATCCTATTTTGTGGGCCCTACGATTCTACTTGACGGGCGATTTCGTAATCGGCTCATCGAAATCCAGTTCTGGATGTTCCGTTGGGTTTGTATTATCGTTCTATACTCGTAGACACTAAGTTTGATGAATTTGGAGAACTTTATCTCTGGCACATTTTCGGTGCAAAGTGGGCCACATATGGACCCTGTTTTGACCAGAAACTGTCAATACTGCCCCTGTGACCAAATTGGACTTATGGGTAGTCAATTCTAGCTATTTCAAGTATTCTGAGAGTATTGATGATGTTTTTTTCAGCATCCGAAGATGTACCTGGAGATTCTACTTATATCGGAGTAATTGACGGAGCTCAGAACCAGGCAAGTGTACCTTGTCAACTTGCAGAAGATCATGTGCTATTATTTGCTTGTATTCTATATATACTTCTGTGTTGTACCTATTCAACCTAGGATCATGAGACGTTGCTTAATGTCCGAACAAGATTTGGGTGTCAATGTCGTACGCGGAGTATTGTAACGTCATTTAGAGAATTGATTCCACGACCCTATTCTTTGCGTACTTGCTTTACCAAGTACGCCATACCATAGGACACTTGACACTATTTATGTAACAGAATCTTTCCTGAGTTATTTATGGTGATTTTGTATAGGCTTACAGGATTCATGACTTGAGACTTGCATATTCATAGATATCATTATGACTCGATGTACTAGTTAGAGGTCATGATCATGCGTGTTATGGTCATGAGACATTGTGGAGATGAGACGTGAGGTTACATTGGGTGGAGAGAGACATACCATACTATAGGCTGATTATTTATATATATATACTTATGTTACTGGAGAGTGCCTTAGTCTCTGACCAGAGCTTTGGTACATGTACTGGCCCTACGAGATACTACTTGTCGCTATGGGCTCCTTGACACAGAGCCTGTAGTGGTTTCAGCCTGAGTACGAGTGATGCTCTCATTTGCATAACACTTAGACGGTTATTGTAGTTTACCCTTGAGTATATGGCATTATAATATTTTATTTTGGCATATTTTTTCTTGTACCTTGTTACGTCCCTCCGAGGATCTGTGTAACACCCCGTTCTGTTCAAACGGACTGCCGATTCAAACGACAAAAAGTGCAATATCCTGACCCGCTTTGCTCAGGCAAGAATACTCGTTTGAGGCAAAGAATATCCAGACTTGTTCCTACAGGATTTTGGCTTAGGCTTTCAGAGGCTCGCTTGACGTATCACTCAACCGAGATGAATCATCGCTAAGGTGGGTGGATACGGTAAACTTGTCTTTGCTTAGCCAGCACACTTAAAATATAAAATGATACATGCTAGTCGCTAGATGAATCACCCCCTGCATGCTAATAAGGATCCAATGCACCTAGTTAAGGGAATAATCCCAACTTGTATTGCTTATGCTAGAACATGAAAATGAAATATTGCTTATATTCAGACCCTGTTACGCCTTGATAGAACGATATGTATATGCTTTTTGTAGTACTCTGTTCATATGTTCTATACTGCACGACCCTAGATTATGTCACTCGGGAATTCCCTTACGGTTTTACCTCTCGGCTTACCTTTGGGCCCGAGCCAATGTGATTGCTTGAGTTTCTTAGAAATGTATGCTTGCCTGCTTATAAATGTCTAACGTTATTCGTATCATGCATGCATTCTTGTTAACCAGAAGATATCAAATAGCTCTTCTGTGCAAATAAACCTGCAAGTATCCGGGACCGTTGGGTCGCTAAGGCAGTCCCCACACCAGGGGAATGCATCAAGGCAAGATAAATATTGAACAAAAATTACACTTGAATGATAATCATGCCAAGTTTGCATCTGAACGAGGATCGTGTCAAGTAAAGAAAGAATCTCAGCTCGTGGAGCAAATGCTCGTTCAGAATAAGATTCATGATTATCATGTCAAGTTATGAAAAAAGAAAATACCTTGACATGCATTATCGCGGACAACTTGTGCACAAGGTTTATTGTGATTTTCGTGGTCGGTTGCCAGGGTGCTGGGACTGGTCCGATCCGGATGGAAACGTATGTAAGTTGTATGTTACCGGGCAAGGGTGTTGTGTAGCAGGGCTCGCCACCTGCGTTGCACATCATTCTTGTCTTGAAACTTAAACCGTCCTTATGGCTATGCCAGCGACTTATGTCATATAGATAAGTCATCCTCGCTTAGCGGCTATCCGCGTACGAGTTATTGCATCACATCGAGAATAATTGAGCACTCAAAATATGGTCCCGTTCATGACTCTCGTATTTGCTTATGCTATTGCCTTGTTTTTATTATGAATGTTCGTGCTTAAATTAGCTTGGTTTGCCTTGGACAGGGAAGGACAAATCGGTAAGTTAGTAAGTCTCGCCGTATTTTCTCTTATATCGCACGGCGCACTGCCACACGAGTTAGGTTATTCAATATGCCATGAAAGTGATCCTAAGGCAACTAGAAAGTCAACATAATAGATGGTGCACATAACCTATATTACGTGTTTGGATTTGTCGAGCGGGCGAGTAGCCTCCCCACCAGTGCATTCAATATACTGATAACCCACCAGATCATTTGCAGAGTGTGGGAGAACCTCGTTTTGTGCGGATGCCTCCTTCATGGGTGCTAAGGCATGGAGTTCACTTTGGAGCCTTGGGGCGCTACGTCCGGAACAGAAGCACATATACAAGACATAATATTGGAACATTGCCTGAACATCGCCTGTACAATCATTCCATAATTGTAGCCACTTGGCACGCTTTTATTGTTCCAGAGAGAGAGGCTTTAGCGACTTCTAATCTCGGCTATATGCCGCCTGTAACACTTGTTTATATCAATAAAGAGTTTTTCTTCAACTTGTGTTATTCAATGCTTCTGCTATTGTCGACTAAGTAAACTTGTTATCTATCGCCTATGCGTTCATCACTCCGCTGCACTCGGATAATCTGTGCAACTTTGTGGCTTAGAACTCTTACCGCCGGCCAATGAACCACGGCCTTGCACGGGCGTGGCTCACGCTCGTGCGGCATCACGCCCGAATGGGTAAAAGCGATCATTCTACGGGAGCGCTGGCGCGGTGATTCTCGCCTAGCGGGGATGGCCGATTTAGCCTGCGGGAGATCGGGGCATGACAGATTGGTATCAGAGCATGGCTTGTACGCCTTTGGACTTTATTTCGGTTATCACAATTTTGAAAGCTCGTTCGTGGGTTATATGCACGCTCTCTCTCAATGTCCCAAATAGAATATTCCAACAATGAGTCTAAATACTTTCAAAAAAGCGCATTAGAATGATGTCGTTGCTTGTATGAAATCAAGATGCTAAGGCCTTTGTGCCGACCTATACAAATCCTTGAGATTTTTGCAAGTAGCTTGTCCGATTTTACTATTCCTAAGTTTGGTTGAATGCATATGTTTGAGGGACGCCTTGAACGTGTGCACGATCCAAGACTCAAGGAGATGTGAAACTCGAGTGCTAAGACTTCGCTATCGCTAAGTTGGTTGGCGTGCATGTGTTTGGAGTACTACGAATACGTGTACGATCCAGACTCGCGATATGCTGATCTCGAATGCTTGTGCAAGTGAATATCCAAATGAACAAGTATAACGACTTGTATAGGTTTGCCTCGGCCTTAGATCGTTATTCAAGATCGATTGAAATGTACTCCGCGTTAAGCAACATGTCCCGGGCTAAGGCGCAAATGAGATTAACTCAACCTACACATAACACGACGTAAGAACCGAGTAGGGGATTATGTTCAATTGGATTTAGTGGTACCGATTGCTACGCTTGGGATAGATTCCATAATGCGTTAGTACGGCTTGTCCTCAGTAAGTCTCGAGGACGAGACTTTTTATGAGTTGGGTATGATATAACACCCCATTCCGTTCAAGTGGACTGCCGATTCAAACGGCAAAAAGTGCAATGTTCTGACCCGCTTTGCTCAGGAGAGAATACTCGTTTGAGGCAAAGGATATCCAGACTTGTCCCTACAGGATTTCAGCTTAGGCTTTCAGAGGCTCGCTTGACATATCGGTCAACCGAGACGAATCATCGCTAAGGTGGGTGGCTACGGTGAACTTGTCTTTGCTTAGCCAGCACACTTAAAATATGTAATAATACATGCTAGTCGCTAGGTGAATCATCCCCTGCATGCTAATAAGGATCCAACGCACCTAGTTAAGGGAATAATCTCAACTTGTATTGCTTGTGCTAGAATATGAAAATAAAATATTACTTATATTCAGACCCTGCTATGCCTCGATAGAACGATATGTATATGCTTTTCAAAGTACTCTGTTCACATATTCTACACTGTACGACCCTAGATCATGTCGCTCGGAAATTCTCTTACAGTTTCACCTCTTGGCTTACCTTCAGGCCCGAGCCAATGTGATTGCTTGAGTTACTCAGAAATGCATGCTTGCCTGCTTACAAATGTCTAACGTTATTCATATCGTGCATGCATTCTTGTTAACCAGAAGACTATCAAATAGTTCTTCTGGGCAAATGAACCTGCAAGTATCCAGGACCGTTGGGTCGCTAAGGCAGTCCCCGCACCAGGGGAATGCATCAAGGCAAGATGAATATTGAACGAAAATTACACTTGAATGATAATCATGCCAAGTTTGCATCTGAACGAGGATCGTGTCAAGTAAAGAAAGAATCTCAGCTCGTGGAGCAAATGGTCGTTCAGAATAAGATTCATGATTATCATGCCAAGTTATGGAAAAAAGAAAGACCCTGACCTGCATTATCACGGACAACTTGTGCACAAGGTTAATTGTGGTTTCCGCGGTCGGTTGCCAGGGCGGTGGGACCGGTCCGATCCGGACAAAAACGTATGTAAGTCGTATGTTACCGGGCAAGGGTGTTATGTAGCGGGGCTCACCACCTGCGTTGCACATCATTCTTGTCTTGAGACTTAAACCGTCCTTATGGCTATGCCAGTGACTTATGTCATATAGATAAGTCATCCTCGCTTAGCGGTTATCCGCGTGCGAGTCATTGCATCGCATCAAGAATAACTGAGCACTCGAAATATGGTCCCGTTCATGACTCTCATATTTGCATATGCTATTGCCTTGGTTTTTATTATGAATGCTCGTGCTTAAATTAACTTGGTTTTCCTTGGACAGGGAAGGACAAATCGGTAAGTCGGTAAGTCTCACCATGTTTTCTCTTATATCGCACGGTGCACTGCCACACGAGTTAGGTTATTCAATATGCCATGAAACTGATCCTAAGGCAACTAGAAAGTCAACATAATAGATGGTGCATGGAACCTATATTACGTGTTTGGATTTGTCGAGCGGGCAAGTAGTGTAATACCCCGTTCCGCTCAAGTGGACTGCCGATTCAAACGACAAAAGTGCAAATGTCCCAACCCGCTTTGCTCAGGCGAGAATACTCGTTTGAGGCAAAGGATATCCTGACTTGGTCCCTACAGGTAGACAGCTTAGGCTTTCAGAGGCTCGCTCGATGTATCGCTCAACCGAGGCGAATCATCGCTAAGGTGGGTGGCTACGGTGAACTTGTCTTTGCTTAGCCAGCACACATAAAATACGGAATGATACATGCTAGTCGCTAGGTGAATCACCCCCTGCATGCTAATAAGAATATAACGCACCTAGATAAGGAAATAATCCTAACTTGTATTGCTTGTGCTAGAACATGGAAATGAAATATTGCTTATATATTCAGACCCTCGCATGCTACCTTTGCCTTGAGCAACTGGACCCTGCTACGCCTCAAATAGACCGATATGAGCATTATATACCTCGACGTGCACTTCCTCACTGCTACACTGCACGACCCTAGGCAATATGGCTCAGTAATGTACCCTACGGTTTTACTACTCGGCTTACCTTCGGGCCCGAGCTAAACATGAATGTTTACGAATGCATGCTTGCCTTCTTACATGTTAACTTGAATGTTGCCTTGCCTCAGAAATTACCACACGTAATCATGCCACAAGCAAGTAACATTATTGTGTATTGTTCATGCATTGAGTCAGCCAGAAGACTATCAGATAGTTTATCTGTGCAAATAAACCTGCAAGTACTCGGGACCGTTAGGTCTCCAAGGCACTCCTCGTACTAGGGGAATGCATCAGGGCAAGTTGATTCAACAATGGAAAAGCATGTCAAGTTAGACTACATGATAATCATATCCAGTTTATATCTGAACGAGAATCAGGATCACAGCTCATGGAGCAAATTCTCGCCCAGAACATAAACCATGGATTATCATGTCAAGTTATGGATTTGGAAAGACCCTGACCTGCATGTCGCAGACAACTTGAAAAAGGTGATCTTCGGATCTCAGTTCCACGGGCGGTCTCCGGGGCACCGGGGCCGATCCGATCCGGATGGAACTCAAGCAGCCTTTCACACTCAAGCAGGGTAACGTCTCCACTGAATGCCTTGCCATCCTTGCTTAAAGGCTGATAGTCTCATATTCCGGACAGGATTATGCAGCACCTCCAGTGCTTTCGTTGCATAGCATCCTCGTCCATAGACTACAAACCGTCCTTTATGGCTATGCTAGCGACCAATTGTTCATATAGATAAGTCATCCTCGCTTAGCGGCTATCCGCGTGCGAGTTATTGCATCGCATCATGAATAACTGAACACCTGAACGATCATGGTATAACAATATTGTGCATAAAAGGCACTTGAACATCTTATGCAAAACACCTGTGAAATCCTAGTAACTCGTGCATTCTAGCATAAATCTCATTCACAACAACACAGTGTTTGCATATACTAATTGCCCCTGAATGTTTATACATGCTCGTGCTTGAATTTAACTTGATTTGCCTTGGACAGGGAAGGACAAAGGGTAAGTTGGTAAGTCTCGCCGTGTTTCTTCTTATATCGCACGGCGCACTGCCACACGAGTTAGGCTATTCATCTATGCCATGAAACTGATCCTAAGGCAACTAGAAAGACAACTAAATAGTTGATGCACAAAACCTGTATTACGTGTTTGGATTTGTCGAACGGGCGAGTAGCCTCCCCACCAGTACATTCATGTACTAATAACCCACCAGATTGCTTGTAGGGTGCGGGAGAACCTCGTTCGGTGCAGATGCCTCCTTCGTGCGTGTTAAGGCGTGGAGTTCAACTCGAAAACCTTGGAATGCTGCGTCCAGAAATGAAGCACATATACAAGACATAATGTTGGAACATCGCCCATACACCATTCCATAAATGTAGCCACTTGGCACATTTTTATGTTTCAGAGAGAGAGCTTGAGCGACTTGTAATCTCGGCTATACGCCGCCTGTAACGTTGTTTCAATATGAATAAAATGAGTTGCCTTACTTCTATACTTGTGTTATTCAGTCTTTGCTTCCGTTAATGTCAACTCAGTGAACTTGTTACCACTCGCTTATGCGTCTATACATTCTGCTACACTCGGACAAACTGTGCGATCCTGTGGCTTAGATGTCTTACCGCCAGCCAATGAACCACGGCCTTGCACGGGCGCGGCTCACGCTCGTGCGGCATCACGCCCGGATGTCTCAAAAAGTGATCGTCCCGCGGGAGCGCTGGCACTGTCTTTTTCGCCTAGCGGGGACGGCCGATTTGGCCTACGGAAGATCGGGGCGTGACAGATTGGTATCAAAGCCTGGCTTATACGTCTTTGGACTTCATTTTCGAATATCTCTATTTTGAAAGCTCGTTCGTGGGTTATGTGCACACACTCTCTCAATGCCTCAATGGGATATTCCAAATAATAAGTCTAATACTTTCGAAAAGTTGTATGTGAAATGATATGATTGCTTGTATAAAATTGTATTGCAAGGGCCTTTGTGCCAACCTGTACTAGTCCTTATGGGATTAGATTCATGCTAGACTTGTGCATTGTGTGCAAACCCGAAATGCCTATACATGTTTAACCAACTGGTTAGTGCGAAAACGAATATTGTCCGAACGGTTAGCTATGCACTCAGCCTTTCGGCTAAGTTGTGTAGAGTACCGTGCACCAAGACCCTTTGGTGCAAGCCTGTTATAAACGAGATTTGGATATCGTTCAGGAATAATACAAGTCAGACTTAGAACTGAAATCGATAGAAACTTTATCGGATTTATCGCTTAGGAGAATATTAAGAATTATGCTTGATTATGGGAAATAGCTCGAACGATAATTCATGTTGGAAAACATAAATCAAATATAAGTTGCTTGGATGACTATCAATCCAGAATACTGTATGAGACTAGATTTTATCAGGCGAAACCTGAGTATCGTACAAAAAAATTGAGGAACGAGTTGGTGAATAAGCTAAACGATAATGTGAGCACCGATTACGGATTTGATGGAATGACTCAATTCCGAGTGGTGGATGGATCATTTAGAAACGCCCAAACGGATCCATGACCCATGCGATAGTCAGACTGAGCGATATTGAGAATAACTTGAATCAATGATAAGGCTTATATCGAAAAAAAAATCTCGGAAATGGAAACCAATATCTTGGTTAAGGAAAACTTGTTGGAAAATTTGAAAATCGTGCGAGCGGTTTCGGATTTGAAACAAACGGATTGAACGTGAATAAAATATCGCTCGAATAAGTTAACCCGAGAATGGATAATTAGCTTCAGAATATAAAACTTGACTTGGTATCGATAATTGGAAGATAGTATGGATCGATACAAGCAAAATAAATATTAGGTTTCTAGAAATGATATAAGCGATAACGGATCTTACTTGGAGTTTGGAAGAACGAACTCGATATATGGAACGTATCAGAAATGGAAGGACTTGGGCTTGAATATTTGAACTTGATTATTGAGGAATGCCAAAAATAGACTATAGAGTTACCGAACGATAAAAAGAAAGTTGGATAATTTTACTAGACAAACTACAATCACTGCATGAACGGACAAGACTTGGTGGATTTTATATATATATGCAATGAATGATCATCTTGACTTATGGTTCGACGCAATGAGACAAATTGGAAATACAAATAAATAATCAGAAATGTTTTGATGGATAAGTTAGCCTAGAACCTGGAATAAATCACGCTTGATGGTTTCGGGAACGGATACATGAATCCGATTGGATGACTTAAAGTTATAACTAAAGGGTTTAGAATTGAATCTTGGCTTGGTGGACTAGGTTGGAATGGATATGATTCTATCAAAAATACTGAGAAGATAGAATATGCAAATCACTAGGATTGTCCTACAACTTGGATAAATATATTGGATTTTATTGAACGGACTCGTACCCCGTACAAACGAACATGTAAATGAGAGTAGGTAGATCTGTGCTCGATGTTTAGAAATCTGAGTGAAACGAGCTTGGGTAGAATACCCCGTACAAATGAACAATGGTTTGACCCTAGGAATTGGGGCGAACATCTTGCGACAAATTTGTATGATGTATCGTATGCTTGAACTTGAACCTATAACCTTGTGAGCTGACCTAGTAATTAGGCAGACGACCCCGTGCTGAGTGAATAAACCCGTACTACCGACTTTACCATATTGCTTGTATAAAGCATCACAACTGGGACAGCAAGACTTAGGGTTAGACTTGGGAACGATAACATATATTAAGTTGACCCGAATGGATGGACGCTAGTCGGTTGAATCAGATTGATCGTGTTTAACGGTAGTGCAAATACTTGGTTGAAATAGAAATGATATGAAATTGGATTGAACCCTTGAGATTTTCGCAAGTAGCTTGTCCGATTTCACTATCTCTAAGTTTGGTTGACTGCATGTGTTTGAGGGACGCTTCGAATATGTGCACGATCCATGACTTAAGAAATGTGAAACTCGAGTGCTAAGACTTCGCTATCGCTAAGTTGGTTGACATGCATGTGTTTGAGGGACGCTTCGAATATGTGCACGATCCAGACACGCGATATGTCGATCTCAAATGCTAGTGCAAGTGAAAATCCTCCTGAACAAGCATAACGACTTGTATAAGTTTGCCTCGGCCTTAGATCGCTATCCAAGATTGATCGAAATGTACCTCGTGTTAAGAAAACTTTTCTCGCGCTAAGGCGCAAATGAGACTGACCCAGTATACACGCAATACGGCATAAGCATCGAGTAGGGGATTGGGTTCCAATGGATCTAGTGGTACCGATATCTACGCTTGGGCTAGAATCGAAAATTTTGATAATACGGCTTGCCCTCAGGAAGTCTCGAGGACGAGAATTTTTCTGAGTGGTGGATAATGTAATACCCCATTCCGCTCAAGCGGACTGCCGATTCAAACGACAAAAGTGCAAATGTCCCAACCCGCTTTGCTCAGGCGAGAATACTCGTTTGAGGCAAAGGATATCCTGACTTGGTCCCTACAGGTAGACAGCTTAGGCTTTCAGAGGCTCGCTCGACGTATCGCTCAACCGAGACGAATCATCGCTAAGGTGGGTGGCTACGGTGAACTTGTCTTTGCTTAGCCAGCACACATAAAATACGGAATGACACATGCTAGTCGCTAGGTGAATCACCCCCTGCATGCTAATAAGAATACAACGCACCTAGATAAGGGAATAATCCCAACTTGTATTTCTTGTGCTAGAACATGAAAATGAAATATTGCTTATATATTCAGACCCTCGCGTGCTACCTTTTCCTTGAGCAACTGGACCCTGCTACACCTCAAATAGACCGATATGAGCATTATACACCTCGACGTGCACTTCCTCACTACTACACTGCACGACCCTAGGCAATATGGCTCGGTAATGTACCCTACGGTTTTACTACTCGGCTTACCTTCGGGCCCGAGCTAAACATGAAATGCATGCTTGCCTGCTTACATGTTAACTTGAATGTTGCCTTGCCTCAAAAATTGCCACACGTAATCATGCCACAAGCAAGTAACATTATTGTGTATTGTTCATGCATTGAGTCAGCCAGAAGACTATCAGATAGTTTATTTGTGCAAATGAACCTGCAAGTACTCGGGACCGTTAGGTCTCCAAGGCACTCCTCGCACTAGGGGAATGCATCAGGGCAAGTTGATTCAACAATGGAAATCATGTAAACTTATACTACATGATAATCACATCCAGTTTACATCTGAACGAGAATCAGGATCACAGCTCATGGAGCAAATTCTCGCCCAGAACATAAACCATGGATTATCATGTCAAGTTATGGATTTGGAAAGACCCTGACCTGCATGTCGCGGACAATTTGAAAAAGGTGATCTTCGGATCTCAGTTCCACGGGAGGTCTCCAGGGCACCGGGGCCGATCCGATCCGGATGGAACTCAAGCAGCCTTTCACACTCAAGCAGGGTAACGTCTCCACTGAATGCCTTGCCATTCTTGCTTAAAGGCTGATAGTCTCATATTCCGGACAGGATTATGCAGCGCCTCCAGTGCTTTCGTTGCATAGTATCCTCATCCATAGACTAATAACCGTCCTTTATGGCTATGCCAGCGACCAATTGTTCATATAGATAAGTCATCCTCGCTTAGCGGCTATCCACGTGCGAGTTATTGCATCGCATCATGAATAACTGAACACCTGAACGATCATGGTATAACAA
Source organism: Iris macrosiphon (assembly GCA_036927795.1). Taxonomy (NCBI): domain Eukaryota; kingdom Viridiplantae; phylum Streptophyta; class Magnoliopsida; order Asparagales; family Iridaceae; genus Iris; species Iris macrosiphon. The sequence goes on along the minus strand of JAYESA010000012.1, from coordinate 4,836,262 downwards.
TATTGTGCATAAAAGGCACTTGAACATCTTATGCAAAACACCTGTGAAATCCTAGTAACTCGTGCATTCTAGCATAAATCTCATTCACAACAACACAGTGTTTGCATATGCTAATTGCCCCCTGAATGTTTATACATGCTCGTGCTTGAATTTAACTTGGTTTGCCTTGGACAGGGAAGGACAAAGGGTAAGTTGGTAAGTCTCGCCGTGTTTCTTCTTATATCGCATGACGCACTGCCACACGAGTTAGGCTATTCATCTATGCCATGAAACTGATCCTAAGGCAACTAGAAAGACAACTAAACAGTTGATGAACGAAACATGTATTACGTGTTTGGATTTATCGACCGGACGAGTAGCCTCCTCACCAGTGCATTCATGTACTGATAACCCACCAGATTGCTTGCAGGGTACGGAAGAACCTCGTTCGGTGCGGATGCCTCCTTCGTGCGTGCTAAGGCATGGAGTTCAACTCGGAAGCCTTGGAATGCTGCGTCCAGAAATAAAGCACATATACAAGACATAATATTAGAACATCGCCCATACACCATTCCATAAATGTAGCCACTTGGCACGCTTTTATGTTTCAGAGAGAGAGCTTGAGCGACTTGTAATCTCGGCTATACGCCGCCTGTAACTTTGTTTCAATATGAATAAAATGAGTTGCCTTACTTCTATACTTGTGTTATTCAGTCTTTGCTTCCGCTACTGTCGACTCAGTGAACTTGTTACCACTCGCTTATGCGTCTATACATTCCGCTGCATTCGAACAAACTGTGCGATCCTGTGGCTTAGATATCTTACCGCCAGCCAATGAACCACGGCCTTGCACGGGTGCGGCTCACGCTCGTGGGCATCACGCCCGGATGGCTCAAAAAGTGATCGTCCTGCGGGAGCGCTGGCACGGTCTTTTCCGCCTAGCGGGGACGGCCGATTTGGCCTACGGGAGATCGGGGCGTGACAAGTAGCCTCCCCACCAGTGCATTCAATGTACTGATAATCCATCAGATCGTTTGCATAGTGCGGGAGAACCTCGTTCGGTGCGGATGTCTCCTTCGTGCGTGCTAAGGTGTGGAGTTCACTCTGGAGTCTTGGGGTGCTGCGTCCGGAACAGAAGCACATATATAAGACATAATGTTGGAACATTGCCTGAACATCGCCTGTACAATCATTCCACAATTATAACCACTTGGCACGCCTTTATTGTTTCAGAGAGAGAGAGGCTTGAGCGACTTGTAATCTCGGCTATACGTCGCCTGTAACACTTGTTTATATCAATAAAGAGCTTTACTTCAACTGTGTTATTCAATGCTTCCGCTATTGTCAACTCAATGAACTTGTTACCGATCGCCTATGCGTTCATAATTCCGTTGTACTCGGACAATCTGTGCGACTTTGTGGCTTAGAACTCTTATCGCCAGCCAATGAACCACAGTCTTACACGGCGTGGCTCACGCTTGTGTGGCATCACGTCCGGATGGGTCAAAGCGGTCGTTCTGCGGGAGCGCTGGCGTGGTCATTCTCGCTTAGCGGGTACGGCCGATTTAGCCTACAGGAGATCGGGGCGTGACACCTGGTCCCTTGCTAGTTTTACAGCATAGACCATTATGGAGCCTACCTGGAGTTGCTGATATGTGTTGCTTTATCTTGCAGGCATTGGTGCCAGGTACTTATATCATTTCTACTGGAGTTATGGATAATTATTCATATTGTTTATTCATCTGCTGATGTAGCCTAGTTTTATAGACTCATATTAATTTCTCGAGTCTATTCGAGCTTATGTGTTACTGGGCGGCTGACTTTTGCACATGTAGTTCATTCTTGATACCTTGTTCTGATGTGGATTGAGGCATAGGTTTTTTTTTTAGATAGTTACCATTATTATACAGCTTATACATATTCGAGTCGGACCAGAGTACGGTCGAATGCATAGCTGGCATGTTTTGTATTCATAGTCCTACGTATTTTTGGGACTGGGGTATTACATATTTTTGTGGTGGCCCATGCAGGTCCTGATTAAATTGTTTCGGTTACTTTTCGGTACCGAGCGAGCTTGTAATCGGGATTAGCAGTATTAGTATCTCAATCCACAACTGATTTAAAATTTCCATAGTGTAAAACTCCCTCGACCAAATTTAGGTTTATTTAGCTTAGATAGAGAGACTAGGGTTAGTTTGAAGCTAATTAGAATTAGAACACAGTATTTTAGATTTATTATGCAATATTTATATTACTTAGTACACATTAACGTTGCTTCGATATTTGGAGCGCTATACTAGCATTTACCTTCAAACAAATTTTATACACTTTTCCTAGACATGCCAACCTTCCATTCCGACCCTTGTGTAACTTATAAATACTCTTCCTTGTGCTTTATTTTAGTCGCACAATATTCGTTACAAACGTCCATGTTTAAATTCAAATAAATCCAACTTTGCATCTTTGTCCGTTCCAATCAAAATTGGAGACACAACCTCAACCCGTTTTGTGCAACCCAATTAATGACAATATTCTATTTTGATCCTACTACGTCCATGATACTTGTGTCCCACCCAATTTTAACCCTATATATTTCCAATTAATTAAAGAGCACCACTTACACTAATTTTAATTAAATTGGTGTAAGGATCCAACATCACCCAAAACTAGATCCAACTCCAACCCAAATCCCCACTCACACCCTCAAGGTTCATACTAAACACCACACACCATTTTAGCCCACTATATCACATCAAACATGGTGTTTAGCCTCATCCAATCCCAAATTCCATTATTTGTGTAATTTCCTAATTGTTAAGGGACTTTTATACAAATATGCAATGAGGTGTTCCCCTCTCATTGGACCCAACACATGAAGAAACTTATCCCCCCCCTGACCGATCCACCATAATTCCCCCCCCCCATTTGTGTACTTCCTACAACTTTATTTCATCACCATCTCTACCCTACAATTCAAATCCCCATCATCCTAGCCACATATTCATCATGTGGAGGCTTCCCTCAACCCTAGAAAGAAGTATCCAACCGGCCCTAATCCCAAGGAGATCCACCCTCTCTCTCTCTCCTACATATACAACTCTCTCTCCAAAAACCTAAAACCACAGCCAACTACAAAACCCTAAACCTACATCATCAACCCGGCCACCTCCCTCTTCACCCGGTCCCCCTTGTTCTCCGACCACCTACTGCACAGCTCCACCGCCAACTTCCTCCATCGCCTGACCACCATAACCTCGATCCCGACCTCAGCCAACCGGACGCCTCCTCCTCCTCCTTCTCCGTTCGTCATCATCACCATCACCAACCCGCCAGCTACCCGCCTCCCCTTCTCCCCGGTCATCTCCTCCGCCACCAACATCACCATCTCCGCCAGCGTCGACCCCGTCGACATCTCCACCGCCAACATCACCACCACCACCTTAGACCACCACCACCCTGACCACCTCACCCACGGCCATTCTCCACCGCCAGCAAACCGCCGCCACTGCAGCTACTGTCGTTGCTACAAACCGCTACCGGAGATGCTGCTGTCGTGTGCTGTGCACGCTGGAACTCCGCCCTCCCTCGCCGGAGACAGACATCCGATGAGCCAAAGACCCCCCCTCCCCCCTCCGCCACGAATTAGGTATACATATTTATTGTCTTCTTTTTCTTGTGTCGATGTGTCGATGTATTGTTGAACGGACACGGGTAATGTGAAACCTAGTGCTATGTGTGTGTGTGTATATTTTAGAATAAAATTTGTCTTAGATTTTACCTTATAGAAATTAGGGTTATTTAATGTGAACACTATGTTGACCCAGAGGGTTAGACATTGGCCTTGTGCACTCTAACATGATAGCTAGGACTGGTATTTCTGTACTATACGTTATTTAGTTTCGTAACGTATTTTGATATTTTGTTGTCATGATGTACACGATAATTTAGGATACGACACGTGTACATTTTAGTTACGTGCACAAGCGATCCTGCTAGTTGACCAGTCGTGACCCCCCTTACGTCAGATTCTAAGTACAGCATAGTATTTCCTATACGTACTATTGTAATGACTGATGATTATATTATATTATATTATATTATATTATATTATATTATATTATATTATATGACTAGGGTTGCTAGTGTTGGACCGTTCAGGCGAGACTTCTGGAGCAGGTTATTGGCACTCGCAGCTTGAGGATCCAGGCAAGTATACCTTGCCATATTTACTATTTAATTTAAATTATAAATTATTCCATGATATCTTGTTGCAATATTATATATAAACTGTGCGCGTCCGAGAATGACTCGGGTGTAGTCGATGAATGCATCGATGTGTAGTATAATTGACTTAGTCACTAGCAGACTCACCTACCATTGTGAGGATATTCTGATATCTTCCTAGACCCTGACACTTTTACACGCATCACGATGACAAACTCATGTTGGGATACGGGTTTGCTTACCTGACTAGCTATCGGTATGTGTGACATGCATCACGGTTTAGTACGTAATCAGGGTTATCTAATTAGTTGAGACTTGGCATATAGTTACGTGGTATGCACGTCGTGTATTCGACTTGTATATCTACATTGGGTGGAAAGGATAACTAGTAGGCGTATACGATACATACATTAGAATCCGTAGTATTCGGAGGAGCCACGGATCCAATGACTTCCTTTATACAGATACCGCGTTCTTCGGAGCGATACGAACGTATATATATTTGCAGATATCTCATATTTTGGAACGATGAACGTTACATGTAGATATACCATGCTCTTAGGAGTGTTGGACGTTATGCCTACACCTACCCATACGTACCAAGGCTGTCCTCATATTGCATTCACTTAGATGGTTAGCACACTCCTTATTTTATTTAGTATTTATATATAGCATGCATTTTTGTATCTTATTACGTCCCTCTGAGGACCTGGTTCCCTTCCAGATTTGGACGAGGCTTACTATCCTACTGTGTACGGACTCAGACAGGAGACGAGGTACGCATCCGAGGAGGAGCTAGAGGTGCTTCCATCAGAGTTCTCTTGATCATTGGTAGGCCTTCCGCCTAGGACTGGAGCATTCCTTACCTAGTTAGCCGATGCTCTAGTCATACTCTATATTCTGTCTTTTAGTACTCTTATTTTATCATTTGTAGTAGATTTGTTCCCATCAGACATATCTGGATTGTACTATGACATTTCAGACTCCGCGCTTATTTTCCAGTATTTATTTCAGTACTTCTTGTTTATATTGTGGATGAGATTAGACATTTACCTGATGTATGTTAGTATTAGACTTGTTAGAATTTAGGACGGTGTAGTATATTTCGTTGGGTGTATTAAATTGGGTAATCCCTCGGAGACATATTAGCTAGCCATTGCCACGTGGCCTGGTCCCGAGTATTTTGGTACTGGGGCGTGACATAGTTTTAGTAGTGGCTCATGCAGGTCTTATTTATCGCTTGTGGTATGGTAACATGCCCAGTGAGCATGCAATAGGATAGAAAATACTAGGTCTCATCCACTTTGATTACGTCTTTGAACCTCCTTCGTATTTTTAAATATTTCCATCATGTTTGCTTATTTCTGTTCTCTTTTAATGAAGTTCTATCTCTTGCAGCGATATAAACTTGCATAGTAGATGCGAGGCATACGGTGCCATAGTGCCATCCGCCATCGTACCAAGACAGGAGATATCCCAGGGACCACCCGGAGAGCAGCCACCACAACAGGCCCCGGTGATCCCACAGGCCCCGCTGATACATTGGCATCAGACTTCCCCTGACGACTAGACACAGCAGCCAGAGGGCCATACTTCTCAGACTATCCCGACGCACCACCTAGAGGGCCAGACTTCGAGGGCTACGCCGATGCCGCAGTCCGAGAGACCGACATCTGAGAAGACACATACGACGAAGCCAGAGGTCCCACTGCCACCACCTCCACCCTGTAACGTCCGCCACCGCACGGTGCGTTACGCTGAGTCGGATTGAATTAAACAAATGCTGGTTACATTTGATTTGTTGGATTTTGGGAAGAAGTATTGATTGAGTTGTTTGATGTGCAGATGGCTAGCGGGTTCGATGGAAATCAGGTGTTCGTTCAGAGCAGTACTGAGACAGCTGGGTTGGAATGATAATGCCATCTTCCTTAGTCCGATCGGTCGGATGATTTGTAGAGCACGGCCTGCTCGCACGGTCATACCAGTTGAGTAGATCGCGCTTGCATCAGACCACGGGTTCAAGGGATTGGCCGTATCGGCAGGACAGGATGCTTAACGGAGTCAAACATTGTGAGTGGGCTCTTTCCCTTCTCCTCTACTCCTTCATGCCTAATAATATGGAAAACACGTAAAGGCTTGGACACTTGGACTGGAACATTGGGAATCACTACACTGAGGCGTGCATAGAGTGTACGTCGTTGCTTGGATAGGTTTGTGGCTTGATTTGGTTTGCGCGTTGGATAGTTGGAGCTAGAGTTGGTTGGATTATCATTTGAGGCAGTCGGTTGGATGATTGGGATTATACTTGGATAGTTGGAATGATACATTGAGGCTTTGGGAACATTGGGATTTGGGCGAGCGAGCGTGCATCCGTGCACGAGTATCATTTGGTCGCTTTGTCTAGCAAAGCGAGCAGTTGTGGTTCAAAACCGAACAACTACATCGGCGAGGGCATTGTGCCACTGTTGGGGCATTGTGCCATGGGATTGCTTTGAGCATGGGTGTTGCACCATTTGGAATACATTGCTGAGAAGCGGCATTGTGAATATGTGATAACTGGATATTGGTGCCTTGGGCAATATGTTGGAAGAATGGTTATGGATGTTTTGGTTGGATAATTCATGGAACGAGTCTAGGATCGCTTGGTGGGGCGAGAATGTTCGATCCTCTCGTCATACCAACTTGGTGTCTGCATGTCACGGACAACCTGTATTGCACAGGGTTTGGTCTCCTCGAACGGGAAGGCTCCGGGGCACCGGGACCGTTCGGCCATGGAGGAGACAATCGGGTAACGTGCCTTGGGCGCGGTGCCAGCGGTTGGAATCGATCCAGGTGGGTTAGCTACTTAGCGCTGTTTCGACGAGAACTGCATTTGATCAGTCCGATCATGTGTCCTTTATGGCTTGGCCAGTGACTTCATATAGACTAGTGTTGGCTTGCTTTTCTTTTGTTGGTTTGGCTTTCGTGTAGGCGCGGCCACCTTGCCTCGGCAAGAGTGTGCACTTTGGGATTGGATTATAAGTGTTGGTTGAGGATGGATATTGAAGCTTAGTTGATGGTTCGATATGTTATCGTGTTGCTGGTACTTGAGCAAGACGGTTGCATGCTAGTTTCCTTCGGTTGGGTTATATAATGCTTGTCGCTTGGTTTGAGTTGAATGCTTGCATGCTTAAACTGCTTTACAGCTTTCCTTAACATGTCATCCATATGCCATGAAAAGAATCTAGGATTCAACTAGAAAGATCACCATATAACTGTTTGCATTCACTATTTTACTTAGTGTCGGCTTAGGCGAGTGGGTTACCCCGCTCACCAGTACGGTTGTGTACTGACCCACGTTTGTGGACAATATTTCAGGTACGCAGGCGTAGTGGCGCTGCTTGGATATACGAGACGTGATGTATGAACTGTAAGTACCTTTGTGGGCTAGAGAAAAGAGCAAGAGTATTTCATCGCCTTCGCGGCATCGCCTTTGTGGCATTGCCTTCGATGAGGCATTTCATTTGGACCCTATCGTGAGCTCCGCTGCGTATTACTCTGATGTGTGCTTGGTACACAATACTTGACTTCCGCTGCAACTTGGTTGTTTCGATGATAACATTTGGTGTTTGACAACATCGCCTTGTACGAGCGCAACTCCAGGCTCGTACGGCATCACGTCCCGATGAGAACGATAGTCCTGCGGGAGAGCTGCAAAGTGGTGATTCACGTTCAGCGGGGACTATTGGGCTTGCGGGAGATTGGGGCGTGACACACCCTGTTTACCCCAGATGCCACATCTGGAGGGACAGCCGCAGATGTTCCAATTCTTCCAGGCAATGATGCAGGCGCAGTGGCATCAGACCGAAACTATGAGACAGAGCTTGATGGCAGTTCTGGAGAAGGCCAGGAGATTCCATCATGATCTGACTTTCGAGCTGCAGAGGTACACTACCACCCAGGCGAGGATCTCTTGCGAGGAGGTTCTGTCAGAGGCTAGGATTCAGGAGGCTATTGGCAGAGGATCGAGGCATTCCAATGTAGCTGCACCACCTAGGACACAACCAAGAGCAGGAGCAGGAGGACCGATCCGTCATCCAGGAGTGCAGATGCAACAGAGGATTGTGCCGTATCAGCAGAGAGAGCTACCGACATGTCACTTTTGCAGAAAGAATGGACATGTCCAGAAAGTTTGCAGAAGAAAGTTAGGACAGTATTTGAGGTGCGGATCGAACCGACATTAGGCTCAGAAGTGTTCCCAGTATGTCAATAGAGCCCAGTAGATAGTACAAAGGCCAACTCTACCAGTCCTAGGTATGTCAGTAGCATTGCTTGATGATTTATAGCTTATTATGTGTTTATTTTAATTTCGAGGACAAAATTCTTATAAGTTGGGTAGATTGTAAAACTCCCTCGACTAAATTTAGGTCTACTTAGCTTAGATAGAGATAGTAGGGTTAGTTTGAAGCTAATTAGAATTAGAACACAGTATTTTAGATTTATTGTGCAATATTTATATCACTTAGTGCACCTTATCGTTGCTTCGATATTTGGAGCGCTACACTAGCATTTACCTTCAAACAAATTTTACACACTTTTTTTAGACATACCAATCTTCTATTCTGACCCTTGTGTAACTTATAAATACTCTTTCTTGTGCTTCATTTTAGTCGCACAATATTCGTTACAAACGTTCATGTTTAAATTCAAATAAATCCAACTTTGCATCTTTGTTCGTTCCAATCAAAATTGGAGACACAACCTCGACCCATTTTGTGCAACCCAATTAATGACAATATTCTATTTTGAGCCTACTACGTCCATAATACATGTGTCCCACCCAATTTTAATTCTATGTATTTTTAATTAATTAAAGAGCACCACTTACACTAATTTTAATTAAATTTGTGTAATGACCCAACCTCACCCAAAACTAGACCCAACTCCAACCCAAACCCCCCACTCACACCCTCAAGGTTCATACTAAATACCACATACCATTTTAGCCTAGTACATCACACCAAATATGGTATTTAACCTCATCCAATCCCAAATTCTATTATTTGTGCAATTTCCTAATTGTTAAGGGACTTTTATGCAAATATGCAATGAGGTGTCCCCCTCTCATTGGACCCAACACATGAAGAAACTCATCCTCCCCTTTTTGACCGGTCCACTATAATTTTCCCCCCATTTGTGTACTTCCTACAACTTTATTTCATCACCCTCTCCACCCTACAATTCAAATTTCCATCATCCTAGCCACATATTCATCATGTGGAGGCTTCCCTCAACCCTAGAAAGAAGTATCCAACCGACCCTAATCCCAAGGAGAGCCCCCCTCTCTCTCTCTCTCCTACATATACAACTCTCTCTCCAAAAACCTAAAACCACAGCCAACTACAAAACCCTAAACCTACTGTAACGCCCCACAACCGCACGGTGCGTTACGCTGAGTCGGATTGAACAAAACAATAGCTGGTTACATTTGACTTGTTGGATTTTGGGAAGAAGTATTGATTGAGTTGGTTTCATGTGCAGATGGCTAACGGAGTTTGATGGGAATCAGGTGTTCGTTCAGAGCAGTACTGAGATAGCTGGATTGGAGCGATAATGCCGTCTTCCTTAGTCCGATCGGTCGGATGATTCGGAGAGCACGGCCTGCTCGCACGGTTATACCAGTTGAGTAGATCGTGCTTTGCATAGGACCACGGGTTCAAGAATCGGCCGTATCGGTAGGACATGATGCTTAACAGAATCAAATATTGTGAGTGGAATCTTTTCCTTCTCCTCTACTCCTTCATGCCTAATAATATGGAAAACACATAAAGGCTTGAACACTTGGACTGAAACTTTGGGAATCACTACACTGAGGCGTGCATAGAGTGTACGTCATTTGCTTAGATAGGATTTTGGCTTGAATTGATTTGCGCGTATGGATAGTTGGAGCTAGAGTTGGATTATTATATTTGAGGCAGTTGGTTGAATGATTGGGATTATGCTTGGACAGTTGGAATTATACATCTTAGTTGGAACATCAGGAATTCAAGCGAGAGAGCGTGCATCCATGCACGAGTATCACTTGGACGCTTTATCTTGCAAAGCGAGCAGTTGTGGTTCAAAACCGAACAACTGCATCGGCGAGGGCATTGTGCCACTGTTGGGGCATTGTGCCACCGGATTATTCTGAGCGTGGGGTGTTGCACCCAATTTGAAACACTATGTTGAGAAGCGGCATTGTGCCTATGGGATAACTTGAGATTTGGTGCCTTGGGCTATATGTTGGAGAATGGTTATGAATATTTTTGTTGGATATTTGGTTGAACGAGTCTAGGATCGCTTGGTGGGACGAGAATGTTCGATCCTCTCGTCATACCTACTTGGTGTCTGTATGTCACGGATAACCTGTGTGCACAGGGTTTCGTTTCCTCGAACGAGATAGGCTCCGGGGCACCGGGTCCGTTCGGCCATGGAGGAGACAATGGGTAACGCATCTTGGGCGCGGTGCCGGTAGTTCGATATCACCAGGCGGGCTAGCTACCCAGTGCTGGATCGGGTAGGACTGCCTATTGATTAGTCCGATCAATGTCCTTTATGGGTTGGCCAGTGACTTCATATAGATAAGAGTTGGTTTGCTTTACTTTGGTTGGTTTGTGCTTTCGTGTAGGCGCGGCCACCTTGCTTCGGCAAGAGTGTGCACGTTGAGATTTGGATTGTAAGTTTTGGTTGAGGATGGATATTGAGGCTTGGATGATGGTTCGATATGTTATCGTGTTTCTTGCGCTTGAGTAGGACGGTTTGCATGCTAGTATCCTTCGGGTTGGTTATTTATTGCTTGTCGATTGGATCAAGTTGAATGCTTGCATGCTTAACCTGCTTTACAGGTTTCCTTAACCTGTCATCCCTATGCCATGAAATGAATCTAGGATTCAACTAGAAAGATCACCATATAACTGTTTGCATTCACTATTTTACTTAGTGTCGGCTTAGACGTGTGGGTTACCCTGCTCACCAGTACGGCTGTGTACTAACCCACCTTTGTCGACATTATTTCAGGTACGCAGGTGTAGTGGCGCTGCTTGGATATACGAGACATGATGTATGAACTATAAGTACCTTTGTGGGCTTGAGAAAAGAGCAAGAGTATTTCATCGCCTTTGAGGCAATCGCCTTTGTGGCATTTTATTTGGACCCTATCGAGAGCTTCGCTGCGTATTACTCTGATGTGTGCTTGGTACACAATACTTGATTTTTGTTGCAACTTGGTCGTTTCGATGATAACTTTGGTGTTTGTCAACATCGCCTTGTACGAGCGCAACTCCAGGCTCGTACGACATCACTTCCCGATGAGAATAATTGTCCTGCGGGAGAGCTGGAATGTGGTAATTCACGTTCAGCGGGGACTATTGAGCTTGCGGGAGATTGGGGCATGACATATTGGTATCAGAGCGCTTGGTTCATTTTCTCGGACTTGGTCCTTCGCTTCATCACAAACTCTAAATAGCTTTCGCGTGTCGTTTAGCTCTTGGCTCTACTCGGTGCCGCATTGGATATTTCATGCAATAAGTCTATATATTGCTGGTTGTGGCTGCATGTTGTTCTTCATTGTGTTACTTTTTTTGGTTTTCGTTAGATCTCTTAGCATCGTTAGGCGTTGTTGCATTCGTGCAGCAAGTTGGGTGGCGTTGTTGCATTTGTGCAACAAGTTGAGAGAGGTGTGTTGTTAGGTTGGCTTGGCTTATCGTTCAGGGAGTTTCTGATTGCATCAGTGGATCAGTTGGTTGGCATACGAGATTGGTTAAGCGGCATGTTTTGAGTAGAAGCATTGGAATGAGAAAGAATCGTTGCACGAGTTGCTCGTGTAGCGAAAGTGTTGGATGGAAGTTTAATTTTTGGTTGGGTGTATCACAGAGATCGTTGCACGAGTTGCTCGTGTGGCGCATCGGTTGAGCAGGTTTGAGTTTGCCTTGGGAATATCAGGATAGTGTTGCACGAGTTGCTCGTACAACAAATGTGTGGAACAGTTGGGTATTGGGTTGGATTACATGGAAGAGGGCTCGATGCACGGGATTGCTCGTGTTGTAAAAGTATCAGACGATTTGAGAATAGTTGGAAGCATTGAGAATGGAACATAGCACAAGTTGCATAGCGAGATTGATGGAAAGAATTGGATGGTTAAAGAATTGGCTGAGTTTCGTGTCAGACTTAAGTTGGGGATAGCAGGATCACGCATAAGGGATGGCTCAAACGGATCTTGGATCAATGCAAAGGAATCGTAATGCGAGTAGCGACTTGATTCGGAGTGGTATATGGGATACCACATAGTGAAGAAGGCATTGGAGTATTTTGGCTAGACATTAATGGGAATTGCCTCAACGGACTCGGGTAACGGGAATGTAAGTTGGTTGGTGCACATTGGCTAAGTTGGAAAGAATGAAAAATGGAGCAAGCGATTGTTGAGTTGAGCAATCAAGAACGGACTTGTGCAAATGGAAGTATCGTTGAACTCGAGAGCATGGACGAGATCGGAACGAGCTATGGGAATGAGTGTTTGGAAATTTGAAGAATTGAGGTAGACCAAGTATTAGAAATAATTGAGATTGTTCGGATGGAAAGTTGAATATCGGATTTCGCTTGCACAATTTGGAAGTTCTATAGAGCATTCATTAATGCAAAGAGAGTTGAGCATAATGAAATAACAGTTGGGATACGCTTGAGCGAAGCGATTGGTAAATTGAAGGATAGCGAGCATGGACTACGATTTTGGGCAACACATTTGAGTCGTTGGTTGAGTAATGAAACACGATCTGACTTGGAGGGACAATGCGATGGATTCGAACGGGCTTGAAGGATTTTGGATATTGCTGCTCGAGAAGTTGACTCAGGTCTAGCGGAAGTAGAATTTTGGACAAGATGGTGCAACGATGGTAGACAGATTCTCCGAAAGACTTGAACGGATTAAGGCAACAACTGAAGGCAAATAATTATGGCGGACAAACTTTCAAAGATAGCTAAACGTGGGAGCAACGTCGGAACAAATCACTGTATTGTTTGAGCAAGTTGGACGTGCATTGTGGGACGCGGCAAACGGATAAGAATTTGAGCAAGTCTTGGGTTTCGGAATAATTGCAAGTGGTAGTGCGAGAAGTCGAACATGGCAGTTCAGAAAATTTGATGGATTCAGGGCAGAACAACGGATTAATGGAAGACGGTTTCAAACGAGCACAGTTCTCGAATTGTGGCTTCGATAGATAGCAAGACTCTAGGTGGTTAAGCGGCATTGGTTGACAGATCATCAGAGGTAGTGCATGAAGTGCTCAGATTCGGAAGTTCGTTCGGATGGAATGGTTGGATTATGGCTCAGATTTGCAGAGGAGATATAGCATGGTTCATAGTAACTGTCCATCGTGATGACTTATAATTATCGAGCGTAGCTTCGGGACAGCTGACCCTAGCGACTTGACCGCCAGATCAGAGATGAATATTGTAGACCCATAGAACGACCCTTGCGGTGACGCATTTGGGAATGCGTCGAGGGCAGATGTGAGTAGTGTGTGTTAGAGATTTGGCTTATTGACTGAGTGTTGGATTTGAGAGAGCCATAGGATAGCCTTCAGCTGAAGAAGCAGCCAGAAGACCGAAGCGATAGTGGGATTGGCCTAAGTCAACTGATGAGATTCAGAGTCGCAGATTTTTGTAGATGGCATCGCCTCTGACTCATCGTGCCCTGGAAGGGAATAGCATTCATATGAATTGATGACTGTGAAACTAGCTCGTAAAGTTAAAGCAGCGGCTCGTTCAGATCAAATCTTTGCGAATACTGGAAGGGACAGATGTGCCTCAGATTTACAAGATGCATCAGAACTTAGTCTGGGAAGCGTGCTCGTTCAGAAGGCAAAGGTGATATCCTATGTTTCGAGGCAGTGGAAGCAGCGCAAAGAACTATTCCATGCGCAACCTAGGAATTGTGGCGAGTATGTCCACGTTGAAAATATGGCGACACTATCCCTTTGGCGTGGCGGCGAGATCTTCATGGATCACACGAACCTCAATATAGATGTTCACCCAGTGAGGAATTGAGATGGCAGAAAAAGGTGTTGGGCTGAGATGATATAAAATCAAAGTTTGATATTTGGGTAAGTCGCCTAGTTGGGATAGTATCAGTTGAGATGATCGTTTGGTGCATGAGATATATTTGGAGATGTTGCTAGTGCGGATTCAGAAATAGTTGGATGAATTGAGTTGGAACACGAACTGATTGAGTCGGTGGAAAATTATCATATTTGAGCATGACCCTTAAGCGAATATGTTGGAATGGAAATCATGATTGGTTCAATTGAAAGTAAAGCAAATGGATGCCTCGAACATAAAGATACCCTTATAACTTGTCCAAATTCGCTATCGCAAAGCTCGGCTAAAATACATGTATTTTAGGGACGCCTTAAATATGTGTATGATCCAAAACTAAGCGATACGAGGAATTCGTATTGAGATACAAAGAGGATGTGGGAATTCGGGAATTTATACGAGCGTTCAGCAGAGCGAGATGCTGAGTCAGGATCGTGAGTATGAGAGTTGCATAGAGCAGAGTTATGAATTGGACAAGCGACATATGATAGGAATGAGTACCAGCACGGTTCATGGACGAACCTGATTTTAAGTGGTATATTATGTAACGCCCCACAACCGTACGGTGCGTTACACTAAGTCGGATTGAACAAAACAATAGCTGGTTACATTTGACTTGTTGGATTTTGGGAAAAAGTATTGATTGAGTTGGTTTCATGTGCAGATGGCTAGCGGAGTTCGATGGGAATCAGGTGTTCGTTCAGAGCAGTACTGATATTGCTGGATTAGAGCGATAATGCCGTCTTCCTTAGTCCAATCGGTCGAATAATTAGGAGAGCACGGCCTGCTCGTACGGTCATACCAGTTGAGTAGATCGTACTTTGCATCGGACCACGGGTTCAAAGAATCGGCCGTATCGGCAGGACAGGATGCTTAACGGAATCAAACATTGTGAGTGGGCTCTTTTCCTTCTCCTCTACTCCTTCATGCCTAATAATATGAAAAATACGTAAAGGCTTGAACACTTGGACTGGAACTTTGGGAATCACTACACTGAGGCGTGCATAGAGTGTACGTCATTTGCTTGGATAGGATTTTGGCTTGAATTGATTTGCACGTATGGATAGTTGGAGCTAGAGTTAGATTATTACATTTGAGGCATTTGGTTGAATGATTGTGATTATGCTTGGACAGTTGGAATTATACATCTTAGTTGGAACATCAGGAATTCGAGTGAGCGAACGTGCATCCGTGCACGAGTATCACTTGGACGCTTTGTCTTGCAAAGCGAGCAGTTGTGGTTCGAAATCGAACAACTGCATCGGCGAGGGCATTGTGCCACTGTTGGGGCATTGTGCCACGGGATTATTCTGAGCATGGGGTGTTACACCCAATTTGAAATACTGTGTTGAGAAGCGGCATTGTGCCTATGGGATAACTTGAGATTTGGTGCCTTGGGCTATATGTTGGAGAATGGTTATGGATATTTTGGTTGGATATTTGGTTGAACGAGTCTAGGATCGGTTGGTGGGACAAGAATATTCGATCCTCTCATCATACCTACTTGGTGTATGCATGTCACGGACAACCTATGTGCACAGGGTTTCGTTTCCTTGAACGAGATAGGCTCTGGGACACCGGGACCGTTCGGCCATGGAGGAGACAATGGGTAACGCGTCTTGGGCGCGGTGCCAGTAGTTCGATACCACCAGGCGGGCTAGCTATCCAGTGCTGGATCGGGTAGGACTGCCTATTGATTAGTCCAATCAATATCCTTTATGGCTTGGCCAGTGACTTCATATAGATAAGAGTTGGTTTGCTTTACTTTGGTTGGTTTGTGCTTTCGTGTAGGCGCGGCCACCTTGCCTCGGCAAGAGTGTGCACTTTGAGATTTGGATTGTAAGTTTTGGTTGAGGATGGATATTGAGGCTTGGATGATGGTTCGATATGTTATCGTGTTGCTTACGCTTGAGTAGGACAGTTTGCATGCTAGTATCCTTCGGGTTGGTTATTTATTGCTTGTCGATTGGATCGAGTTGAATGCTTGCATGCTTAAACTGCTTTACAGCTTTCCTTAATATGTCATCCCTATGCCATGAAATGAATCTAGGATTCAACTAGAAAGATCACCATATAACTGTTTGCATTCACTATTTTACTTAGTGTCGGCTTAGACGAGTGGGTTACCCCGCTCACCAGTACGACTGTGTACTGACCCACCTTTGTGGGTATTATTTTAGGTATACAGGTGTAGTGGCGCTGCTTGGATATACGAGACATGATGTATGAACTGTAAGTACCTTTGTGGGCTTGAGAAAAGAGCAAGAGTATTTCATCGCCTTTGAGGCAATCGCCTTTATGGCATTTTATTTGGACCCTATCGAGAGCTTCGTTGCGTATTACTATGATGTGTGCTTGGTACACAATACTTGATTTTCGTTACAACTTGGTCGTTTCGATGATAACTTTGGTGTTTGTCAACATCGCCTTGTACGAGCGCAACTCCAGGCTCGTACGGCATCACGTCCCGATGAGAACGATTGTCCTGCGGGAGAGCTGGAACGTGGTGATTCATATTCAGCGGGGACTATTGAGCTTGCGGAAGATTGGGGCATGACACCTACACCATCACCATCATCAAACCGGCCACCTCTCCCTTCATCCGGTCACCCTTGTTCTCCGACCACCTACTACATAGTGCCACTGCCACCTTCCTCCACCGTCTTACCACCACAACCTTGACCCCGACCTAAGCCAACCGGCCACCTCCTCCTCCTCCTCCTCCTTCTCCGTTCGTCATCATCACCATTACTAACCCGCCAGCAACCTGACTCCCCTTCTCCCCGGTCATCTCCTCCGCCACCAGCATCACCATCTCCGCTACCGTCGACCCCGTCGACATCTCCACCTCCAACATCACCACCATCAGCAACCACCGCCACCTTAGACCACCACCACCCTGACCACCTCACCCACGGCCATCCCCCACCGCCAGCAAACCGCCGCCGCTGCAGCTACTATCGTTGCTGCAAACCGCTGTCGGAGCTGCTGCTATTGTGTGTTGTGCACGCAGAAACTCCGCCCTCCCTCGCCGAAGACAAACCACCGACGAGCCAAAGACACCCCCCCTCGGCCACGAACTAGGTATACATATTTATTATCTTCTTTTTCTTGTGTCGATGTGTCGATGTGTCATTAAACGGACACGGGTAATGTGAAACCTAGTGCTATGTGTGTGTGTATATTTTAGAATAAAATTTGTGTTAGATTTTACCTCATAGAAATTAGGGTTATTTAATGTGAACATTGTGTTAACCTAGAGGGTTAGACATTGGCCTTGTGCACTCTAACATGATAGCTAGGACTAGTATTTCTGTACTATACATTATTTAGTTTCGTAATATATTTTGATATTTCGTTGTCTTGATGTACACGGTAATTTAGGATATGATACGTGTACGTTTTAGCTACGTGCACACGCGACCCTGATAGTTGACCAGTCGTGACCCCCTTACATCAGATTCTAAGTACAGCGTAGTATTTCCTATGCGTACTATTGTAATGACTGATGATTATATTATATTATATTATATTATATTATATGACTACGGTTGCTAGACCGTTCAGGCGAGACTTTTGGAGCAGGTTATTGGCACTCACAGCTTGAGGATCCAGGCAAGTATACCTTGTCATATTTACTGTTTAATTTAAATTATAAATTATTGCATGATATCTTATTGCAATATTACATATAAACTGTGCGCGTCCGAGAATGACTCGGGTGCAGTCGACGAATGCGTTGATGTGTAGTATAATTGACTTAGCCACTAGCAGACTCACCTACCATTGTGAGGATATTCTGATATCTTCTTAGACCCTGACACTTTTATACGCATCACGATGACAAACTCATATTGGGATGCGGGTTCGCGTACCCGACTAGCTATCGGTGCGTGTGACATGCATCACGGTTTAGTACGTAATCAGGGTTATCTAATTAGTTGAGACTTGGCATATAGTTACGTGGTATGCACGTCGTATATTCGACTTGTATATCTGCATTGGACGGGGAGGACAACTAGTAGGCGTATGGGATACACACATTGGAATCCGCAGTATCCGGAGGAGCCACGGATCCAATAACTTTCTTTATACAGATACCGCATTCTTTGGAATGATACGGACGTATATATATTTGTAGATACCTTGTTCTTCAAAACGATGGACATTACATGTACAGATACTACGCTCTTAGGAGTGTTGGACGTTATGCCTACACATACCCATACGTACTAAGGTTGTCCTCATATTGCATTCACTTAGATGGTTAGCACACTCCTTATTTTATTCAGTATTTATATATGGCATGTATTTTTGTATCTTGTTACGTCCCTCTGAGGACCTGGTTCCCTTCCAGATTTGGACGAGGCTTACTATCCTACCGTGTACGGACCCGGGCAGGAGACGAGGTACGCATCCGAGGAGGAGCTAGAGGTGCTTCTATCAGAATTCCCTTGATCATTGGTATGCCTTCCACCTAGGACTGGAGCATTTCTTACCTAGTTAGCCGATGCTCTAGTCGTACTCTATATTCTGTCTTTCAATACTCTTATTTCATCAATTATAGTGGGTTTCTTCCCATCAGACATATTTGGATTGTACTATGACATTTCAGACTCCGCACTTATTTTTCAGTATTTATTTCAGTACTTCTTGTTTATATTGTGGATGATATTAGACATTTACCTGATGTATGTTAGTATTAGACTTTTTAGTATTTTAGCACAGCGTAGTATATTTTGTTGGGTCCATTAAATTGGGTAATCTCTCGGAGACGTATTAGCTGGCCATTGCTACGTGGCCTGGTACTGAGTATTTTGGGACTGGGGCATGACATAGTTTTAGTGGTGGCCCATGCAGGTCTTGTTTATCGCTTGTTGTATGGTAACATGCCCAGCGAGCCTGCAATAGGATAGAAATTACTAGGTCTCATCCACTTTGATTACGTCTTTGAACTTCCTTCGTATTTTTGAATATCTGCATTATGTTTGCTTTTTTTCGTTCTCTTTTAATGAAGTTCTATCTCTTGCAGCGAGATAAACTTATGCAGTGAACGTGAGGCATACGGTGCCATCTGCCACTGCACCGAGAGAGGAGACATCTCAGGGACCACCCGAAAGCAGCCACCACCACAGGCCCCGGTGATCCCACAGGCCTCGCTGATACATTGGCACCAGACTTCTCCTGACGACCAGATGCAGCAGCCAGAGGGCCAGACTTCTCAGACTGTCCTGACGCACCACCTAGAGGGCCAGACTTAGAGGGCTATGCTGATACCGCAGTCCGAGAGACCGACATCTGAGAAGACACCTACGATGCAGCCAGAGGTCCCACTGCCACCACCTCCACCCTGTCCACCCCAGATGCCACATCCGAAGGGACAACCGCAGATGTTCCAATTCTTCCAAGCTATGATGCAAGCGCAGTGGCATCAGACCGATACTATGGGATAGATCTTGATGGCAGTTCTGGAGAAGGCCAGGAGATTCTATCATGATCTGACTTTCGAGCTGCAGAGGTACACTACCACCCAGGCGAGGATCTCTTGCGAGGAGGTTCTGTCAGAGGCTAGGATCCAAGAGGCTATTGGCAGAGGATCGAGGTATTCCAGTATAGCTGTACCAACTAGGGCACAACCAGGAACAAGAGTAGGAGGACCGGTCCATCATCCAGGAGTGCAGACGCAACAGAGGATTGTGTCGTATCAGCAGAGAGAGCTACCGACATGTCACTTTTGCAGAAAAAAGGGACATGTCCAGAAAGATTGCAGAAGAAGGTTAGGACAGTATTTGAGGTTCGGATAGAACCGACATCAGTCTCAGGAGTATTCCCAGTATGTCAATAGAGCCCAACAGATAGTACAAAGGCCAGCTCCACCAGTCCTAGGTATGTCCATAGTATTGCTTGATGAGTTATAGCTTATTATGTGTTTATTTTAATTTCGAGGACAAAATTCTTATAAGTTGGGTAGATTATAAAAAAATTTCGACCAAATTTAGGTCTACTTCGCTTAGATAGAGAGACTAGGGTTAGTTTAAAGCTAATTAGAATTAGAACACAGTATTTTAGATGTATTATGCAATATTTATATCACTTAGTGCACTTTACCGTTGCTTCGATATTTGGTACACTAGCATTTACCTTCAAAAAAAATTTATATACTTTTCCTAGACATGCCAACCTTCCATTCTGACCCTTGTGTAACTTATAAATACTCTCTCTTGTGCTTTATTTTAGTCGCACAATATTTATTACAAACGTTCATGTTTAAATTCAAATAAATTCAACCTTGCATCTTTGTCCGTTCTAATCGAAATTGGAGACACAACCTCAACCCATTTTGTGCAACCCAATTAATGACAATATTCTATTCTAAGCCTACTACGTCTATGACACTTGTGTCTCACCCAATTTTAATCCTATGTATTTTCAATTAATTAAAGAGCATCACTTACACGAATTTTAATTAAATTGGTGTAAGGACCCAACCTCACCCAAAACTAGACCCAACTCTAACCCTAACCCCCACTCACACCCTCAAGGTTCATACTAAACACTACATACCATTTTAGCCTACTATATCACACCAAACATGGTGTTTAGCCTCATCAAATCTCAAATTCCATTATTTATGCAATTTTTCAATTGTTAAGGGACTTTTATGCAAATATGCAATGAGGTGTCCCCCTCTTATTGGCCCCAACACATGAAGAAACTCATCCCCCCCTCTTTTACCGGTCCACCATAATTTCCCCCCATTTGTGTACTTCCTACAACTTTATTTCACCACCATCTCCACCCTACAATTCAAATCTCCATCATCCTAGCCACATATTCATCATGTGAAGGCTTCCCTCAACCCTAGAAAGAAGTATCCAACCGGCCCTAATCCCAAGGAGAGCCCCCCTCTCTCTCTCTCTCTCTCCTAGATATACAACTCTCCCTCCCAAAACCTAAAACCACAGCCAACTACAAAACCCTAAACCAACATCATCACCATCACCATCATAACCTCGGCCACCTCCCTCTTCACCCGGTCACCCTTGTTCTTCGACCACCTACTGTACAGCTCCACCGCCACCTTCCTCCACTGTCTTACCACCACAACCTCGACCCCGACCTCAGCCCACCGGCCGCCTCCTCCCCCTTCTCCGTTCGTCATCATCACCATCACCAACCCGACTCCCCTTCTCCCCGGTCATCTCCTCCGCCACCAGCATCACCATCTACGCCACCGTCGACCCCGTCGACATCTCTACTTCCAACATCACCACCATCAGCAACCACCGCCACCTTAGACCACCACCACCCTGACCACCTCACCCACGGCCATCCCCCACCGCCAGCAAACCGCCGCCGCTGCAGCTACTGCCGTTGCTGCAAACAGCTGCCGGAGCTGCTGCTGTCGTATGTTGTGCACGTCGGAACTTCGTCCTCCCTCGCCGGAGACAGACCGCCGACGAGCCAAAGACACCCCCCTCGGCCACGAACTAGGTATACATATTTATTGTCTTCTTTTTCTTGTGTCGATGTGTCGTTGAACGGACACGGGTAATGTGAAACCTAGTGCTATGTGTGTGTGTATATTTTAGAATAAAATTTGTGTTAGATTTTACCTCATAGAAATTAGGGTTATTTGATGTGAACAATGTGTTGACCTAGAGGGTTAGACATTGGCCTTGTGCACTATAACATGATAGCTAGGACTGGTATTTCTGTACTATACGTTATTTAGTTTCGTAACGTATTTTGATATTTCATTGTCTTGATGTACACGGTAATTTAGGATACGACACGTGTACGTTTTAGCTACGTACACACGCGACCCTGATAGTTGACCAGTCGTGACCCCCTTACGTCAGATTTTAAGTACAGCGTAGTATTTCCTGTACGTACTATTGTAATAACTGATAATTATATTATATTATATTATATTATATTATATTATATTATATTATATTATATTATATTATATGACTAGGGTCGCTGGACCGTTCAGGCGAGACTTCTGGAGCAGGTTATTGGCACTCGCAGCTTGAGAACCCAGGCAAGTATACCTTGCCATATTTACTGTTTAATTTAAATTATAAATTATTGCATGATATCTTGTTGTAATATTACATATAAACTGTGCGCGTCCGAGAATGACTCGGGTGCAGTCGACGAATGCGTCGATGTGTAGTATAATTGACTTAGTCACTAGCAGACTCACTACCATTGTGAGGATATTCTGATATCTTCCTAGACCCTGACACTTTTACATGCATCACGATGACAAACTCATGTTGGGATACGGGTTCGCATACCCGACTAGCTATCGGTGCGTGTGACATGCATCACGGTTTAGTACGTAATCAGGGTTATCTAATTAGTTGAGACTTGGTATATAGTTACGTGGTATACACGTCGTGTATTCGACTTGTATATCTACATTGGGCAGGAAGGACAACTAATAGGCGTATGGGATACACACATTAGAATCCGTAGTTTCTTGAGGAGCCACGGATCCAATGACTTCCTTTATACATATACTGCGTTCTTCGGAGCGATACGGACGTATATATATTTGCAGATACCTCGTTCTTCGGAACGATGGACGTTACATGTACAGATACCATGCTCTTAGGAGTATTTGATGTTATGCCTACACATACCCATACGTACCAAGGTTATCCTCATATTGCATTCACTTAGATGGTTAGCACACCCCTTATTTTATTCAGTATTTATATATGGCATGAATTTTTGTATCTTGTTACGTCCCTCTGAGGACCTGGTTCCCTTCCAAATTTGGACGAGGCTTACTATCCTACCGTGTACGGACCCGGGCAGGAGACAAGGTACGCATCCGAGGAAGATTTAGAGGTATTTCTATCAGAATTTTCTTGATCATTGGTAGGCCTTCCGCCTAGGACTAGAGAATTCCTTACCTAGTTAGCCGATGCTCTAGTCGTACTCTATATTCTGTCTTTTAATACTCTTATTTTATCATTTATAGTGGGTTTGTTCCCATCAGACATATCTGGATTGTACTATGATATTTCAGACTCCGCACTTATTTTCCAGTATTTATTTCAGTACTTCTTATTTATAATGTGGATGAGATTAGGCATTTACCTGATGTATGTTAGTATTAGACTTGTTAGTATTTTAGGACAGCGTAGTATGTTTCGTTGGGTCCATTAAATTGGGTAATCCCTCGGAGACGTATTAGCTGGCCATTGCCACGTGGCCTGGTCCCGAGTATTTTGGAACTGGGGCATGACACTTAGCAATCGATTATCGTCCTTGGACTTCATAATTGTATTATTTTATTCCCCTCGACATCCTTATTATTATTTATTATCTCTCCCTATTTCAGAGGGATGAATGTCCGTGCACAGTGTTTCCTCCAGAAGCAGATCCTTATCAAGACGGAAGAAGACTTGCTGGATATAAATTTTGAGAAGACGGATACCCTTAGTAGGATAGGTAGATAGATTATTCCTATATGCTAGAGCTAGTGAAGATTATTAGCATAAGAATTGAATATAGTATCAGAGGCCTAGAACTAATAAAACCTTACCCTTGCTTAAGGTACCAAGTAATTTGGAAGTATTGGAAGATAGAAAAGACGGTTTGATTCTAATGCACTGGAATAATTTATACATAGCTAGATGCTAGAGAACAGATATGGCTCATGATGGTGATACAAGAAATTGTATTATGACCTTAAGAAATTAGAACCTTAGGTAGCATGCCATAGTGGTTAAATTTTTAGTTGTCTTATGATTTTTAGTATCAAAATTAGATCTTATGACCCTCTTAAATTATTGATGACTATAGTTCTGGACTAAATAGATAGGTAGATTTCTAGATGTTTGAGTAATTAGATAACTCATGTACTAAAGTATAGCTTTCATAATCAATCTAGAGGTACTTGATTATTTGGGTTGTTGGTGTTAATTGAACAAGAGAAGTTCCATCCTTGATTACTTGGGTAGATAAGCTAGTTTTAATAGATGATATAGTCTTGAGTTATATAGTAAATTGCCTATAATAGATAACAAGCTATAACAATATGGTAACCATATAGTTTGGATGAAGGGTATACATGGAATAAACAAGGGGAATGGATTGTGATATGGATTTGAGGGATAATAATTCTAGTATGTATGAATTGTAATGCTTTTGGAATTTTGAGAATTTAGTACGAGTAAAAATTGTTGATCAGTCTCGAGGTGATACAAATTTCAAGAAATTAAACACAGGTTCATAATCACATACTAACTTGATGATTATTCTGTAGAGCATTATCACAAAACCTGTAGAGTATAGATTACACCTGGTAGGGAAGTGTATATGGAAGATATAAGTATTATAGGAATGATAGCTAAATATTATGGGTTACACATAAGCTGATTAGAGCCAGGAATTTAGACTTTTGACTAGTAGGGTCTGAGCCTAACTAGACCTACTTCACTCATGACCCAGCTGTTACGCCCAAATATACATTCCCATGCTCCATATAGACCCTACAATATTCGTGAAATATCTTCTTCTAGAAAACCTATGCTAGTCAGTTTCGTTGCAATTAAATTAAATTGTACATCGGCAACCCAATTATCCTAACCACCGATACAACCGTAGCCCCCTCGAGCCAAACAACATCCATTACACTAGTGTTGCATTAAGTTGAGCCCTTGAACTCTCTACACAATGTTAATTACCTTGACAATATTTGTGATGAAGTATTCCTCGGTACTATTTCACCCTAGTTGTATTTGGCTATAATAATTCCTATTGTCTTGTAGTCTCGTGACTTAATTAGAAAAAAGGAGAACTGGTAAAAATTTATTTATAGAGTTATTGACTCAATAACACCATGGTAGTACTTAGACATCCTTTGATAGGCTGTGACAACGGTCACAAAATTCTCACCATCTCGTATCCCTCCTTGAAGTTAGACTTTCTAAAAATCCTTAGAAATATGATCGTGACTATAGTTTCTGCGGCCAACTTCATTCTTATAAGTTGTCTAGAGCCTTGATTAAACTTACCCTTATTTTTAGAATGCGACGTCAAACTAGGACTCAATTTGGTAACTGTGTCCCCCATCTTTTGATAAACAAGTGCGACCTTGCTTAATAAAAAATTTCTACCATATTTATTTTTAATTTCGAGGATAAAATTTTTATAATTTGGGTAGATTGCAAATACCTAGATTTTTTTAATTTAATTTTAGAACTTTAATTATTAGAATTATGAATTTTTGGGTTCTTTCTCGTAAGTGGTACACCTACACCCTGCACGCACACTCAGTCTATCTATATACGTTTAAGTGGAACACCTTTCGGCTGTTCGCCGCCTTTCTCTACTCAATTCGATGGAATTGTTTGATCTTAAAGGGGATCTTCTATAATTTCGCACGTGAGGGGTTATTTCTTGGTTTCGTCCAGTCATTAATAACTTGATTATTTTTAGATAATAGTAGATAGAAACAACGCTCGTAAGGAGTCCCATTGAAACCAAGAAATATAGGCCTGCCTGCCATTTGAGATTTTGGGAGATTTTTTTGTAAATTTTTTAGCTAATTATAATAAATATTCTTCATGGATTTATATTTTTGTGTATTAAATTAATTATTAAAATAGTACAAAAAATATATTCTTTGGTGTAAAACTAATAATAGGATATTGTATAAAAATTCTGGAATTTATTGGGCTCCAAAAGTATTTTTATGACCTATATATAATAAACCGACTCAAACCAACCCAAACCAACCCAACCCATACTGGACCAAACCAAACTGGACCGGATCCTAAACCTACCCGCAACCCGCAACCCATTCCCCTAATGTAACAGCAAACTCCCCCGACTCCTCCCTTCCCCTCCCCAAAATCGACGCCGACCTTCTCCCTTCAGCTCCCCGTAACTCCCACCTCGACACCCTATAAAACCCCCATCCTAACCAAACCTCACTACCATCATCTCCTCTTCCAGACGACCAACCTCAGCCTCCGACGACCGCAGGACCGCCGCCGACAATCGCCGCAAGACGGACCGCCCAATTCCGAGCAAACAACAGTAGTAAGGTACTCAACTTTCCACCATCGTATCTTCCTGCACAGTAATCCAAATGTCGATCTGTCAAATCCTATACGAAGACCACATGACCCTCTTGAACCCTGTAAAATTAGTTCAGGGTATCGTGTCCTGTGTCGGTCGTAATTTACGACACACAACAGGAAAAAAAGACCCAGTTTATAGTTCAGAAAACTGTCCCAAACACCCATGTTCATGGCCATTTTTCTTCCAACCTATTTAATATTTTTAAATTCTACTTGAATAATAATTTAGACAACATAACCGATATTTAATCCCTTTAATCAGTTTATTTTAATTTATTGTATGCTATAATTTATTCGCGGTTGAAGTTGACCAAAAACTTGGTTTTCTAAACCCAAAATTTTTTGAAACAGGGTGCGTTCCGCTAAACGAGGTAACTTTATCATGTGCAAATTACATCGAAAGGCGTGTAACGTAAATACGGACGTGTGAAATTTAGTAGAAGTTGATTTGGATGTGCGTGCACGCCGTAATCAACGCGTATCCGTCGAAAAGTCCAGTATCGGTCCGTTCTGAAACTCGTCATAACATGTGTGTGCTTGTTATTTCGTAACGAAACTTACGTCATTGGATTCATAGCATTACGTTGGTCCTGTGTTACAAGTTTGGTTCAATTCTGAGAACGTTAAGGACATCCCATTTCATGGGCCCCACGGTTCTACTTGATCGGCGATTTCGTGATCGGCTCATCGAAATCCAGTTATAAATATTTTATTGGGTTCATATTATCATTCTGGACTCGTAGACACTAAGTTTGACAATTTTGGAGAAATTTATCTCTGGCACATTTTTTGGTGCAAAAGTGGGCCACATGTGGACCCTTCTTTGACCAGATACTGTCAATTCTGCCCCTGTGTCCAAATTAGACTTATGGATAGTCAATCCTAGATATTTTAAGTATTCTGGGAGCATTGGTAATATTTTTTTAGCATTCGAAGGCGTACCTGGAGATTTCACTTATATCGGAATAACTGACGGAGCTCAGAACCCAGGCAAGTGTACCTTGCCAACTTGCAGAAGATCATGTGCTATTATTTGCTTGTATTCTATATATACTTCTGTGTTATACCTGTTCAACCTAGGACCGTGAGACGTTTCTTAACGTTCGAACAAGATTCGGGTGTCGACGTCGTACGCGGAGTCGTGTAACGTCATTTAAAGAATTGATTCCACGACCCTATTCTTTGCGTACTTGCTTTACCAAGTACGTCATACCATATGACACTTGATACTATTCATGTGACAAAAAAATTTTTGAGTTATTCATGGTAATTTGTTATAGGCTTACAGGATTCGTGACTTGAGACTTGCATATTCATAGATATCATTATGACTCGTTGTACTAGTTAGATGTCATGATCTTGCGTGTTATGGACATGAGACGTTGTGGACATGAGATATGAGATAACATTGGGTGCGGAGGCACATACTATACTACAGGCTGATTATTTATATATATATATACTTATGTTACTGGAGAGTGCCTTAGTCTCTGACCAGAGCTTTGGCACATGTACTGGCCCTACGAGATACTACTTGCTGCTATGGGCTCCCCGACACAGAGCCTGTAGTGGTTTCAGCCTGAATACGAGTGATGCTCTCATTTGCATAGCACTTAGACGGTTATTATAGTTTACCCTTGAGTATATGGCATTATATTGTTTTATTTTGGCATGTTGTTTCTTGTACCTTGTTACGTCCCTCTGAGGACCTGGTCCCTTGCCAGTTTTGCAGCATAGACCGTTGTAGAGCCTGCCTGAAGTTGCTGATGTGTGTTGCTTTATCTTGCAGGCATTGGTGCCAGGTACTTATATTATTTCTACCGGATTTATAGATAATTATTCATATTATTTATTCATCTGCTGATGTAGCCTAGTTTTATAGACTCATATTCATTTCTCGAGTCTATTCGAGCTTATGTGTTACTGGACGGCTGACTTTAGCACATGTAGTTCATTCTTGATACCTTGTTCTGATGCGGATTGAGGCATAGGTTTTTTTTTCTTAGATAGTTACTCTTATTATACAGCTTATACGTATTCGAGTCGGACCAGAGTCTGGTCGAATGCGTAGCTGACATGTTACGTATTCCTAGTCCTAAGAATTTTTAGGATTAGGGCGTTATATATTTTTGTGGTGGCCCATGCAGGTCCTGATTAAATCGTTTCGGTTACTTTTCGGTATCGAGCGAGCCTGTAATCAGGATTAGCAGTATTAGTATCTCAATCCACAACTGATTTAAAAATTCTTTAGCAATTGATTATCGCTCTTGGACTTCATAATTGTATTATTTTATTCCCCTCGATATCCTTATTATTGTTTATCATCTCTCCCTATTTCAAAGAGATGAATGTTCGTGCGCGGTGTTTCCTCCAGAAGTAGATCCTTGTCAAGGCGGAAGAAGACTTGCTGGATATAAATTTTTAGAAGACGGTTACCCTTAGTAGGATAGGTAGATAGGTTATTCCTATATGCTAGAGCTAGTGAAGATTATTAGCATGAGAATTGAATATAGTATCAAAGTCCTAGAACTAATAAAACCTTACCCTTGCTTAAGGTACCAAGTAATTTGGAAGTATTGGAAGATAGGAAAGATGGTTTGATTCTAATGCACTGGAATACTTTATACATAGCTAGATGCTAGGGAACAGATGTGGCTCATGATGATGATACAAGAAATTGTATTATGACATTAAAAAATTGGAACCTTACGTAGCAGGCCATAGTGGTTAAATTTTTAGTTGTCTTGCGACTTTTAGTGTCAAAATTAGATCTTATGACCCTCTTAAATTATTGATGGCTATAGGTCTGGACTAAATAGATAGGTAAATTTCTAGATGTTTGAGTAATTAGATAACTCGGATACTAAAGTATAGCATTCAAAATCAAACTAGAGTTACTTGATTATTTGGGTTGTCAGTGTTAATTGAACAAGAGAAGTTTTATCATTGATTACTTGGGTAAATAAGCTAGTTTTGATAGATGATATAGTCTTGAGTTATATAGTGAATTGCCTATAATAGATAACAAACTATAACAAGATGGTAACCATGTAGTTTGGATGAAGGGTATATATGGAATAAACAAGGAGAATAGATTGTAATATGGATTTGACGGATAATAATTCTAGTATGTATGAATTGTAATGCTTTTAGAATTTTGAGAATTTAGTACGAGTAGAAATTGTTGATCAGTCTCAAGGTGATACAAAATTTAAGAAATTAAACACAGGTTCAGAATCACATACTGACTTGATGATTATTCTATAGAGGATTATCACAAAACCCTTAGATTATAGATTACACCTGGTAGGGAAGTGTATATGGAAGATATAAGTCTTATAGGAATGATAGCTGAATATTGTGGGTTACACATAAGCTGATTAGAGCCAGAAATTTAGACTTTTGACTAGTAGGGTCTGAGCCTAACTGGACCTACTTCACTCATGACCTAGCTGTTACGCCCAAATATTCATTCCCATGCTCCATATAAATCCTACACCATTCGTGGCATATCTCCTTCTAGAAAACCTATGCTAGTCAGTTCTATTGCAATTAAATTAAATTGTACATCGGCAACCCAATTATCCTAACCACCGATATAACTGTAGCCCCCTCGAGCCAAACAACGTCCATGACACTGGTGTTGCATTAAGTTGAGCCCTTGAGCCCTCTACACAATGTTAATTACCTTGACAAGATTTGTGATGAAGTATTCCTCGGTATTATTTTACCCTAGTTGTATTTGGCTATGATAATTCCTATTGTCTTGTAGACTCATGACTTAATTAGAAGCAAGGAGAACTGGTAAAACTTTCTTTATAGAGTTATTGACTCAATAACACCATGGTAGTACCTAGACATCCTTTGATAGACTGTGACAACGGTCACAAAATCCTCACCATCTCGTATCCCTCCTTGAAGTTAAACTTTCTAAAAACTCTTTGATATATGATCATGACTATAGTTCATGCGGCCAACTTCATTCTTATAAGTTTGGTAGAGCCTTGATTAAACGTACCCTTATTATTATAATGCGACGTCAAACTAGGACTCCATTTGGTAACTGCGTCCCCCATCTTTTGATAAACAAGTGCGACATTGCTTAACTAAATTTTTCTACCATGTTTATTTTTATTTTCGAGGACAAATTTTTTATAAGTTTGGTAGATTGTAAACACCCAGATTTTTAAAATTTAATTTTAGGATTTTAATTATTATAATTATGAATTTTTGAGATTTTGGAAGATTTTTCTGTAATTTTTTTAGCTAATTATAATAAATGTTCTTTATGGATTTATATTTTTATGTATTAAATTAATTATTAAAATAGTGCAGAAAATATATTCTTGGGTGTAAAACTAATAATAGGATATTATAAAAAAATTCTAGAATTTATTGGGCTCCAAAACTATTTTTATGACCTATATATAATAAACCGACTCAAACCAACCCAAACCAAACCAACCCAACCCATACTAGACCAAACCAAACTGGACCGGATCCTAAACCTACCCTCAAATCGTAAACCGCCAACCCGAACCCATTCCCCTAATGTAACAGCAAACTCCCCCGACTCCTCCCTTCCCCTCCCCAAAACCGACGTCGCCCCTCTCCCTTCAGCTCCCCGTAACGCCCACCTCGACACCATATAAAAACCCACATCCTAGCCGAACCTCACCACCATCATCTTCTCTTCCGCCACGACCAACCTCAGCCTCCGACGACCGCCGGACCGCCGCCGACGATCGTCGTAAGACGGGCCACCCAATTCCGAGCAAACAGCAGCAGTAAGGTACTCAACTTTCTACCCTCGTATCTTCCTGCACAGTAATCCAAATGTTAACCATTAGCATTGACTGAGTGCACTATGTTTTGGGGACGCCTGAAATATATGTACCAACCAGACAAAGTGGTGAACGGAATTCAAATGGAGCTGTAGGAGAGTATTGATAAATGGAAGAACATGAACAAATTATTTGTGAAGTAAAGAGATGGTGGGATTGAATGCATAAGTATACAAAATTTCATGAATGAGCAATATTAACAAGAGATTGAAATGGGATATTGAATTATAGCTGGCCTAAAATCTTTCCTTGGTGACTTAAGTGATGCGGGAAATTGGGCTATTTCTTAAGTTTCGAGGACGGAACTTTTTTCTGAGAGGATATTATGTAATGCTCCGCTCCACGAAGATGCATTACACTAAAGTTCTAGATGGATCAGACAGATGGGATACAAGTTATGCGAAAAATCGAGATGCTTTGTGTGATGATTTCAGTCTTGCTTAACTTGGCCGGATGGAATATTTTATGGAGCGTGGTTTGAGGGTATGGTTATGTCAAGTTAGAAGATTGTGTATCACATCAGATCAATCGTAGGGAATCGTAGGTGAATGTGGTATCGTGGCATGTAAATGATATTTGTATATATGAGTGGATCTGTCTCTTCTCCTCTACTCATTCATCTCCTAATAAAATGAATGAATGTTAGTGTTCTTATTGAATTGCATTCTAAATGTTGCTCTAGTCACATTATAATAATGATGCCTTTTATTCAATGCTGATATAAACCAAGAAATTCATGAATGATAACTGCTAGTATTATCAACACAAGAATGCTATAAAGTAAGTCTTACATGAGAAAGAAGTAATATTATGCAATCTGTTTTATCTGCTTGTAACACCGAGAAGGGAACTACGCAAGAAAGAAAGTATGGACTGATGAGTCCCCATGAAAGAAAGTAAGATGAAAGTATGTTGGGACCTACGGGTCTCCAACCCATATGCGAAATGAGAAT
This sequence comes from Iris macrosiphon, assembly GCA_036927795.1. Lineage (NCBI taxonomy): Eukaryota > Viridiplantae > Streptophyta > Magnoliopsida > Asparagales > Iridaceae > Iris > Iris macrosiphon. The sequence goes on along the minus strand of JAYESA010000012.1, from coordinate 4,804,045 downwards.
GTTGAATTCGCGAGCATGATCGAGAGATCAGTTATTTATATTCTTTGTACCGTACAATTATGCTTAAGATTTATTTTCATAAACGTTGCATGGTCATGGACAACTTGTGCGCAAGCTAGTAAGTTTCCACGAACGAGATGCACCGGGACACCGGGATCGTTCGGCCTAGGGGAAAACAATTTGTAAGCACGAGATATTACGGGATTCTCAGTGGAGGCTAGCTACCTTCCTGAGGAGGTGCACTGCGTACCGTGATAAAGTCATATATGGTAAAATAACGCCAATGACCCTCATATAGTTAGGCTACATGTTGACGAGAATAATTATGCTTGCTTAACAGATCAGTCGCAGAAATTCTTCATAATGATCATTGTATCGCTAATCCTTGTTTTGCAGAGATACCACAAGTGGACTGTTGGTAAGAATCGCTGATAAGTGATATGTAATAATTCCTCCATATATATGATGCTGATCTATAACATGTTTCCATTATGTTGTTGAACCGTTAATGATGCTTTTACTGTGCTGCTAAGATATCTTGGTTACATTGAAATCAACCTAGTCGCTAATAGAAAGACCACTAAATAAATGTACATGCTTCTCACATGATTACTTAATGTTGGTTTAGGCGAGTAGGCTAGTTTCTGTTCACCAGTACGTGATATGTACTAACCCACGTTTGTGGGCATCCCCAGGTACTCAGCATTGGGGAGTGGCTGGAACAGTTCTGATGCATTGAAGTATTATTGGGGCGCACAGAAGCTCTTCTTTCATTGGAGGCATCTTCTGTTATAAATGACATAATGTATGTAACAGTGCAATTCAGTTATATTAGTGAGATTGTAAGCCAAGACGGCAAATATCAATGTAAGTCAATTGGCCAAGTATCAGTTGTATTTGAGAGCTACGTAAATCTTTTGTAAGCCATGTACTCAATTATCATTATCAATAAAGAGAAACTTTTCATTATATTCACTATGACTTCAATTTGTCTGCTTAATTTCGCTGCGATGTCATTATTTCTGAGATATACCATGCCTTGTCTATCTTCTTGCCTTGTACAAGTGCAATCTAGGCTTGTACGGCATCACACCGTGGCTACTTTCGGTTCTTCGAAATCGGGATGTGACATCCATGACGGGGGTCAAGGCCTTCGTGAGTGTGCTCGTGCATGCTCTCGCCCGGAGGCGTCCACGTTCGGGAACGTGTAGTCTGCTCATACGAGGCTTCCAACGAGGGCTCGAGGTCACGAACTGGGAAGGATGGCAGATCAGTGGGATCGTCGCGGCAACGCGAAGATGGAGCTCAGCCTGAAGGAGGCTGGTGCACCATGTTGGGCTGATGGCGAAGACATGTTAGGACGACGTTGGGGGTGTCTACGCGAGGTGGTGACTGGAGACGGCGCGTTCAAGGGTCTTGGCTTGGAGTTGGCCATGTCAGCGCTCGTAGGGGCAGATGGCCATGGTGATTGGACGAGGTCCGCAAGGGAACAACGACGAAGACTGTGCTCACCGGTTGAGCAAAGGCTCGCGACAAGGAAAAGATGGCAACTGGTTCGCTAAGGCTCGGTTGGTCATGCATGACATGTGAAACTGAGAACTGACGCGTCGAGTTCACACTGGAAAGGAGGTGCGACAAAAGTAGTAGTAGATAGATTCTTAGGAGAGAAATATGAGATAGATTTATTTAGGCTATATTAGATCAAAATGGTTATATTAGATCAAAAAGGTAATTTGTCAAAAAAAACTCACATTTTTTTTTTGAGATTGAAAAACTAACATATAATGACTTGAAATTATTCAATATGTATGACCGACATGTGGCTACGGGCCAACGCGGTCACCCCCGGGACGGACAACATAGAAACGTTAGTTCAGAGTTTTATAGGGTCAAGTCTATGTAGGGTTAGGTTTGGATCCGTTTATTCAAGACTACGAAAATTTTAACAGTCCATATAAAATTAGAATTGCCAAAATTCTGTCACTGCTAACATAACAAGTACCAGAATTTTGACAATTCTGAATATGCACATGACTGCCAAACGTTGATAGTCATATCAATTTTCGTAGTGCCCTTACCATTTGCCTAAAGAAAGTGTGAAGAGACAGAGAAACTACTTGAATAAAACATTATTGAATATCAAATATCGCAATTGCCAGGGCCAACACTCTTGCATCTCTACACCTGAGCAGCTTGCTATATTGGTACATCATCAGAATCAAGAAGAGAGGGTACTACGATTCATAAGCATTATAGGGGTTACATAATGGACAGTTTAAACATCGCATACATGCAACTGTAGCCCGTGGTTTACAAATCAGTCTACAGCCATGGCTTCCGAGCTGCCACCGCTGCCGTCCTCGAAGCCATTCTTGGTTTCTTCCATGACGGTCCTCAGCTCGTCAACCAAGCTCTTCTGCTCATCCTCGATCGTGTTCTGCAGCTCATCCACCTGCAGGAACATGAAAGAGTCATCTAAGGCACACAACGTAAAAGCACCAGTTCTCGTGATTGTCAAATGATGACTTGCCAACTAGAGGCGGAGCCAGGATTCAGAGTTGTGCGGGGGGGGGGGGGGGGGGGGGGGGGGGGGGCTTGAATACAACTACTAGAAAAATTAAGGAACACAACAAATATATAAGCTTGATATTATATTGAGTATACTTGAGCCAAGTACAATTATAATTGTCCTCGACAGCGTTGAACAATAACATCATTTTTTTTTTATACTATCAAATACATCTCTCTTGATATATATAACCATGCTATTGTTCGTCCATTGATCTTCTGATTGTACAATGAAATCTTTATGAGATTGCTCCCTCCCCTCTTCTTGTTGCGCAATGTCCTTTTGTGTTGTTTGTCTCATATGAGAATGAAGACTTGCCGTAAAGATTTCATAGTCCGACAATTCAAACCAAATAGTGTGCACATATTGAGGGAAGATAATAATGAACAATAAGAGATGTTTGTTTTCCCGATGGCGAGATGCTACACACGGGAACTTACTCTTATGATTTCCTGTAACAAGTCCCAGTTGGCATGTCCTGGCTGGAGATGGGGGCTGGGTAGTTGGTGCAAGCACCAAATGCTCATCCAATTTGTGCATGTGAACTGGGACTGTGCAAAGAAATCATTGGAGGAAGTCCACATAACATAGTCTTTCCAATATCTGCAAGACATCAAATTGGGTGTCCAAAAGTATATTGAATGCGTTTCAATACTTTTGATGAAATTTTGATCAAGTTCAGAAAATATTTACCTGGATAGTAGTTAATGTTATTATCATTATTATCATTTTGTTGCTCTTATATACATAAGTATTGTAATTCTTTATTTCGTAATAAATAACATCCTTGAATTCATGCTTTGACCCAAATCCGTGTATTCATGGATTTCGTATAATGGCATTGCTGTACATGCTATGGCTGAAGTGGTTTACATACTTACTTGGGCCAACCAATCCAGATGCCACAGCTGCTGCAGGAGTCTAGTTTATGATTATTCATGTTTTGACCCAAATCAGACTATATCCACCTGAGAGTGTTGAGTACGTCTCATCAGTAGGAAACAAAGACACTAGTGTTCGTGTAGTTACATGCATGGACAATCCAAAATATCGGGGTGGTGTGTACATCACTTGGCCATAGTGTTGTATCATTTTCGTATCAGTGCAGCATAGATCATCAGTTACTATATCATATATGGCATTGTAATTGTCATTTGATAATATCATGATAGAATTATACTAGGGCAGTGTCTGTATTGCTTGGTCATAGTGTCATATCATCATCGTATTTGTCATACTCGTGATCGTGTCAGTTATATAGGACACTACATGAACAATCTAAAATATCAGGGACATGCGAGTATCACCTGGCCATAGTGTGTCATATCATTTTCGTATCCATGCAACATATATCATCAGTTATTATAACATTTTTGCCATTGTAATCGTCATTTGATGATTACATTTGCATGATAATGCATGGCTTGGCTTGAGAGGTGGCTATCATTAAATTTTTGTTCTTCCTATCTATACCCTTCCTTGTCCCATTCTCCATCCATCTTTCCTTAATGCTATGTAAGGCATCTTTATAGCCTAAATCTGATAGAAACATACACAGTTTAAGCTGTGATCCAAGAGGATAACAGGGTAGTCAAAAGCGCAAGGAGCACTCGAGGCGCAAAAGATCCATATCGCCCGAGGTGCAAGGCGCATTTGAGGAGCGTGCATCCGAGCAAAGCGAGGCGCAGATACAAAAAATAATAAAAATATACATAGATAAATAAATAAATTAGTAATGTAAGAAATAAAACCAAATAACATATTAAAACCAACAAAAATATGTTAAAACATAACCAAGTGAACTAGCAGAGCAGCAGTAGCAGTAAAAAGAACTAACAAGAGTTTGTATTATCTCTACCACGCTTTTGATAAATTTTAGTTTTTTCAGAGGTAAAGGTTATCTTCCTGTCCCAAAAAAAAAAAAAATTGTATAAATAAATGAAACCATAAGGCGCGCCTAGGCACGTCTTTTCTTGATTTTGTCTTGCAGAAAGGCGCACCTTGGGTGCGCCTGGAGAAAGGGGCATTGCCTAGTGAGGTGCGAGGCACAGCTGTTCCGCCTTGCTGCTAGGCGCGCCTTTGTCTACCTTGGAGGATAATACAACTAATAAAGTATTTGTATTGGAAAAGTCGCATGAGAGTTAAAGAGACGAGACTCCGGGAAGGAGAACATGCGAGCTATGTTTGCACGAATACTGACACAGATACATGATACAATCATTTCCAAATAGGTACAGAGTAGTTACCTATGTTGCGAGAATACGGACACAGATACTGACATAATATGGATGCGGATTGCGGATACCATTTCCCCATGTCCATGCAACATAGCAAGCGACTCTAATACAAAGCACTAGATTTCATAATTTATTTAATCTATACAGTCTAGTTTCTTTTTCATATTCAATTTGGTTAACTGATCTAAGTTCCTACATAAATTCTTTCATACTTTGATGCATAGTTGGTCAAAAGACAAAATAGACCTGACATCTCCCTCCATGGGGTATTCTTCAGGGTCGGTCAGCCTCCACATAAAGCATGCGAACTATAACATCTAACTGGGTTTAGTATCTAGACAGCATGAATATACAGCAAAATTCCTTAGTAAAACTAAGAAAGAGAACAGTTCCCACATGCAAGGGAGTGTGTGGTATTCCTAAGCCTCAAAGTAAGACACTTCTTCGTACTTTAATCAAACCTAATGCTAACACCCCCACCCCCAGCAGACACACCTACCCACCTTCCCCTAGCAATAATCAAGTGTCAACACACATCAGAATATACAAGAATGAACTTCTTGGCCATGCTAACTTCTGCAGAAAAGAGTATAATTTATATGATTGCAGAACAAGAAGCTTACCACATGCAAGAGAAGCGAGAACTGCTTCTTCCTAAGATCCAAAGTCCTCACACCTGCAACGTTCTCTGCCTCCAAGGATGCTATTTCTTTCTCGAGATCCGATATTGTTTTCTGTGTTTCGGACCTTGGAGGCTGCAAAGCAATCAGTTTCCTTATTGTCTCGCACTCCTCCTTGTGCTGCCTCTCAATCTTTGCCTCCTCCAGCTGCTTTTTTAAGTCCTCGATATCAGTCTGGGTCTGCAAGATCTGGCGCTGAATGTGTTCCTGCAGCTCATTGAAGCTTTCCTTCTCTCGTCGATTTGCATCAACTACAGCTTTGCTTTTGAGCAATGGCACCTCAAAGGTGGCCATCTCTTGTAAGAAGGCTTTGTACAGCCTCTCGCAGTCACCATAATTATTGGAATCCTTCTCAACTTCAAGTGCAAATGAGATGAACTTTTTCTGAAGCTTCTTTAATGGTGGTTCGCCCCTCGTCGTGGTCGTGCGAGTTAGAAGCCTGTGTTTGATTATCACATCATCTTCAAGGGGACCAAAGGCATAATGTGCCCCCATGTCATCCCTCCCAGTAACTTTTCTTCCTTTAGTTAACATCTGATCGGTCAAAATCTTAACACTCAGATCTGCATTCACAAGAAATCAATTAGACTGATGCAGCAAAGAACTTTTGCAGGTAATCATTGGTATTCTTTTGCTAGCTTGTAAAGTCAAACCCAGGCAATCACCACATCCTCATGTTAGTCATGTTTAGTTGTTATGATACAATAATGTCTAAGAAAATTTTGCCATCTTTTACTGAAATAAAACAATTGATGATCAGTTAAAAGTGAGAACATGTATGGCAAGACATTCAGAAGCATATTGCTAGAGAGGAAAGAATAGAATCATGTATTATTTACAAGAAACAGCTGCCTAAAGCATTCTTATCAATAGTCATGCCTTTGTTTGATTTACAAGGATAGTTCCAAGTTGAAAATAGGTAGTTGTTTGAGTGCAAAAAGACTAGAAATCAGAAGAGAATATAGTTTCGTGATCGAAGAGGTAACTCGTGAAGTTTGATTAATGGCCAATAATCTATAGGAAAATGCTATAATAAATATGTTCCATCATGAACATGATTCAACTTTTACGAGAAAAGCAGGCCAAAAAAATAGGTAAATAAGTTCCCAGTTATGAAATGAGAAACTAGATATGGAAGAATACAGAAATAGTTAAGGCCTATACTTGAAGCAAATAAGGACATGGCAAGTGAGGCAAACATCTAGAACAATGACATCTATTTACTGCCCTTAATTTGAAAAATTGACACACAACGAGTTCTTCAAGTACCTACCTTGACCATCATCTTTGTGTACTTGGTCTGTCTCTTAATGTGGCATCAAGAGCAAAAGAAAGGACCTCTTTAACATAACATGTTGATTTTTATTGCCTATTATCAAACCATCGTAATAAGCTATCCATAACCTTATTTCAATAAATTTCTTTAATCTTTATTGGACAAAGTAACAGTGTTTATAGATGAAGAGCAATGATTGGTGAGGCTCTTTAATGAGATTTCCTTAGACGTGTGACGTTATTAGACTTTCATATTACAATTCATAATTGTCAAAGTTGAAAAGCACACTAAGCCGCAAAGGACAAAAGCAAGGGGTATGCCCGCAAAGCAAGGAGCATGTATAAAAAAAGAAAAGAAAAATAGTCCCTCGACCTCAAAACCAAGGTTGACTTGCTCGCAACAAAACATGGAGGGTCGATGATTCTATCTGCAACTTGTATAAAGTCGCCCTTGTTCGCCATAAAAGCAAGTTCCACATGACCGAAGCAAGGCCCAACCTCCCATACTGCTAATTTCTTGGCTAAGCAAGGGCTTAGCCACACTTCTAATAACTATGGAATCATTCTAGACCCGAGCTATGGAGCTATGTTGCATAGCACAAATATGGCACGACACAATATAGACACTATGAAACAGATACGACGCCTAGTGTTCTTTGGATTTTACGTGTCGTGTCCGATACTAGTCTAACATGATGCGGCACAGGAATGGCTCCACTTTTTGGAGTCTCCGTGCTTCCTTAGCCATGAGTAATTTTTCTTGTTTTAATCAAATACTTAATGGATAGTTTTTATGTATATCAATTAGCCCATATTCTCAAATGTTTGTCGGATCTAGTTGACATGTTCTTAGCATAAAAAAATATAATTAACTATATATATATATATATATATATATATATATATATATATATATTGACAGTGCAAATGGCAGAACACTACTCTATGACACTTTACTCTCTCAGAAATATCAATCATCTGAACAATCCAAGATGTAAACTTTAGCTGATGATGTGACGGAACAATGGACATTAAGAGGTACCCACATCATATTTATCAATCATTTTCCATTCCCCATATAAATTTCACAAGAAAAAGGAAATTACAAAGTTTAGTGAGCATAAAAAAGAAAGGGATTAAAAGTGCCCAATCACTTCAAGATGCAAAATCTAGCTAATAATGCGATGAAACAGTGGAAATTAAGGATACCCACATAATAGTTTCTCGAACATTCCCCCATTCTCCTATAGAAGAATCCATCCATAACATAGACAAATTAATTCAAACAAATTGTTGCGGAATCACTCCAAGATGCAAGCTTTAGCTAATAATGAGATGAAAAATGAAAATTTAAGAGAGAACCCAGATCAAAATTTCTCAAAAAGTTGGCGATTTTCCTACAGAACCATCCACCACATCCCAAAATTTCCTCTCGTTTTTTTCACAGGAGACGAAGAGGACCCTTACGAACAAGTCGATGGCTCGATATGTACCTGATGTGATCCGACGAGGTCGCCAGCCGGAGCTTCGGTGAGGGGAGGTCGGATGGCTGGTTTCTACAGAGGAAAGAAATTGGAGAAGGTTTTTTTTAGGGTTTTTGATGTATATTATGTGCATATGAGTCCTTATGTTATGTGCTAACTTATCACATTTGTCCCTCTACCAAGTTTGTTTCAAAGCTGAGTTATTTATTTTAGGGCATTTTATGTCTTCCCTTATGTTTTATACTTATTACATTAATCATCCATATTTTAAAATTAATTACACGAACCACTCATATGTTTTATATTTTCTATAAAAAGTTATAACACTAGCTAATTCTTTTTTTTTTATAAAAGAGAGGATCAGACTGTGTAATTAGTTTAAAAATATGAGTAGTCCTTGTAATATCCTTGAAACATAGGAGGAGTTATTGTATTTTTTATTTTTTATTTTTATTTTTGGAGAGCAAATATGTAATAAAAGATGTTTACATGGACTGTTAAATATATTTTCATTCAACAACCAAAAAATTTCTTATACACAACATTAAAATTTAATAAAATTGTGAGTACATCACAAAGTTTCGACAAATTGTAAAAGAAAACCAAAACACCACGTTTTTCTAAACCAAATAATTAATGAAAACGTTCATAGGTTGAACATTTTTTGGAGATATGGTAGGACATTTTTTACACACTACGATCTATGGACTTTTTTTTCACTAAAACACAAATAAAAATAATGTAAGAAAAATAATCATTTGTTGGATAAATTAGTTTAAAATGTCATTCCATAAGACATTTTTTATTTTGTATTGATATAAATTAGTTAATTTTAATGTCTAGTAAATGAAAAATTAATGATCAGTATCAAGAAAAACCTAATACCGTAAGGTATTTTAGTTCTTGTCCAACAATTTTACAAAAAAAAATTCTTTGAGCTCAATTTTACAAAACTTTGATGCTTGTAATGAAAATAAATTCTCATTGATAAATAAGTACTTAAATTTCGTGCCAACCCCACTAACTCTTCTTATTCTGGTACAGGTCCTCTTACTTTTCTTATTCTTCTGGTATAGATCCTCTTGCTTTTTCTTTATCTTCGCCTTTACCACAAGAATACCTTGAATATCTTTGAATATCAATCAATAAGAGAATGGGAAAAAAGAAATCTTGATTTTTCGGGATGGAAGCTCACAAGGAATAACATGATTCCTTTTAATTACTGAATTAGTTGAGCGACATCATAGTCTTTCTTCCGAAGATGAAGATTTGATAAATGCAGCAAAAAAAAAACAAAAAAAAACAAAAAAACAAAAAAAAGATATTAGTCAAATGAGAGTCGATAAACAACTATCTCAAAAACTATAAATGAGCTAGAGGTCCTTAGCAAGTCGAGCTCAGCTTTATGAACTTTTTTCTCTCTCCATATTTTGCATGTAGAATGCACTCCCTTAACTCACTCACAAGCCAAGCCGAGCCCGAGCCGCTCGAGTCTAGTCGAGCTAAATCTTTGACACAGCTTCCAAGCTCCAAGTGTGATCAGGAGCTGATCCTGGCTCGATAATCTCTGGCCACTAATAAGTGCAGCCCCATATTCACATCAAATTGGTTTGGTTATACACATATATGTCAACATCAAATGCTTGAAGAAACAAGTATCAAACAGCAGCTTAACCACAAGTATATTACTTATGTAAGGAAATTTAGGTCGACTTCAGTATCTAGTGCTATAGTGCAGCTTTCTTACAACAGTAAGTCTCAGTACAGATAATACTTTGAAAACTAAAATTACAGATACAATACAAGGCCTTACAATAATTATATTCCACATAATGGCAATAAATGGAGGGGGTGGATCGATCGAAGAGGTTCCCTCTGAATGAAGTTGCTGGGGGGACGTGTCGCCTAATAGATTAACAATCGGTCAGGTTCACAGGTCGGAGAGGCATTTCCCGTTAACATAATCAACCACTTGCGTAACAGCCTGGTCAAGTGCTGCGGTGACTGCTATAAGGTTCTGCAAAAACTCTTCTGCAGTGGGCTTCTCCCCATCGATAATGTCAGTCACAGCTTTGACAAAGATTGCTGGGACTGAGAGTAGGTCGGCCACGTATGCAACTGCTGCTCCCTGTAAAGAGTGCATAAGCATATTAGTAAGATACACGAATGAAAGTTTCAAAAACACGTATGCCTAGTTAACAGCATAAGCGAAATCAAAGCAGATAGGTATGCTTGCATATAGCTCCCCGATGTGCTTGACATATAGGGCTGATCTCTTACCCATTCATTGACTTTAAAAGTAAACACAAAAGAAAGACGACACAGAAATGGCATGAAACCAATATTCATTCTCCTATAATGCCAGTGGAGCTGATCTCCATTGTGATCAAATAAATATAGGCTCTAGACTGCAAGGAAGCAAAGCTAGCTTAGATGCATATGTTGCATGGAGTTAGCAGTCAACAAGCTAATAAAGATGCCTGCTGATGACAGACATTGTCAATATTTCCTGTTAAAGGAGATCAAAATACATTTTAGGTATCACATATATCCTTATATGTCCAGTTGTTCACCAAATCGCATCTTGAATATTTGATGGGAATCAGAGGCTTCTCTTTTATAATTCAACCACCATCAATATACCAAGGGCAGTCTCCTGAAAATATAAGATCAAAAATGCCTCTGAACTTCTATAAATATAGGGAGGGGGCGCTGAGATATATTCAATTTTTTTTAATTCAAATACATGTGGCACTCCTAGTAGGTTAAAGAGTACAAATGACGTCCATGCCCATTTTCCTTCTAATTGAAGTATCATATTTACTAGTTTCTGTTGATCCTTACCTGTGTTTTCCAAATAGCCTAAATTTGGGTGTTACTAAGGTCGGCGAAGCAGACAGTCCAAATGTAGATGATGCAATATACCATTGGCAATAGGAATTCACTAACTCTGGCAGTCAGCGCTAACACCTTCACTTAATCCAATATTTAGCTTCTTTCCCAGTACCAAAATTTATCTTTTCATTAGGTTAACAAGGACCTACACAGCTATTCCATGTCATTTCTTTCCAACATCTTGGCTTATTTATAAAAAAGGATAAAACATTTACTGGAAAGCACAATGAAAAACTGACCTCCATGTCTTTGACAGTGGCATCATTTGCAGAAATTGCTGCTTCGTCATGCGGGGACATATCAAGAGAATCACCAGTAGACAATCTACCCCCCTGTGATAAGCAATACAGTCTTTTAAGGTAATAGTTTCAATTGCTAATATCTTTAAAAATATCATTCACATCTTAAAAATAAATGAGGAAGCATCCAGAACTCAAATTGAATATCTCAATACAGATAAATATGAAGAAAGCAGTCCAGAGAAAAATGGAAATAAATCTTCAAATGCATCTGGCAAATCGAGGCTAATTTACACTTTATTTACTCTGCATGCACAATAACAGGGAAATAAACTAAGTGTTAGAATTAAAGATTGGACGAAGTTGGTCTAGCACACACTGCCTTTCCTTATTGGAACTAGGGTTTCCTTATGTATTGTGTATATATATTCTCCTACTCTCTAATGAAAACTAGGACAGTCGAACTATTTTCTCTCTTCTTTACACAGTACGATAGAGTCAATTCTAGTCATGCACCCAGGTAAGCGTCTATTATGGCATGCTAATTCATTTCTAAAACTACATAAGTATGTGCCCATGTTGCATTGTTAATAGAAGTCCATTGTAATATGGAAAGACTAGGACATTCAGGTTGTGAACTAGGAGCGAATGTTAAATAGAAACTGCCAGAATCTTCAAGTCTTTAACAAATTCTAGAAACAATATGGTCTCTGATAATATCTTTTAACTAAACACACCATAATAGATCCTTTGGGCTGGCACCAATCTCGCATACAAATGCTTTATCCACCTCTCATAAATTCATTTGAGTATATATGCTATCTAAATCTTACCATCAGCAGTTCAACTAGGAAGTGACAACTACTACAGAAAATTGTCCTAATATTGAATACAATTTTCCATCCATAGACCAAGAAATCTTCATGGTACATTAACATGCACTTTTGCAGGTAACAAAAAAAGTCGACAAATATTTGGTGGACACTTCAAATTAATTGCTTAAGTGATGCCACTGCATTTATACCATAGTTTGTAGTATCAGCCGATGCCGATACCGATATGGTTTGACATGTCCCGATCCAATAACGACCGATACCCGATATTGACCGATACTGATATTGTGGGTCTCTTTTTCTGTCAATTTAGCAAAGAAAATTGAACGAAAAAGACCAATCAGCAAGGATATAAAAGCATAATAAGGATGTAAAAGCATATAAAAGAAGAAAATTTATCCAAAGCATGTAAACCAAATGGCAAGAGTAATTATTATTTCATTCAATTTCAAAACTACTAAAAATAAACACTGAAAATATTTAAAATTATGCCTAAATGTCTAAAATATATTTTCTAAAATATTTATAATTTATCAATAATTATCTTCTTTCCGATACCAAAAAATCTGATACTCCGATCCGAAACCGCCGATACTACCGATACCGCCGATCACGATACTAATAGAAATGGTCTATACCGATTCCGATACCGCGAACCTTGATTTATACTGGTAGGAACTCTAATTCATTCATACAAATTTTTTACGTTTGCCTTAGCATTTGCTCTAAAATACCCGCAGATCCCATTATTATACACAAATTTAACTTCATCATTGTTGGTAAATATTTTTATTTTTTAAAAGCTTCCTTCTTACAACTTTAAATCATGGTATTTTAGTCATGTAGCATATACACTTCAAGAAGCTAAATGAATACTTCATTCTGGACTCACCAAGTGGACCTATACGTTGTTGTGACATTGATATAACAATATAAAAATGGGCCAAATACTAATTACTAGTAGATTTCAGCAATAAACAATAATATAAGGCAGATATTGTCAATACCTTCAAGTTGAGATCCTTTACAAGATTAGGAGTAGAGAAGGACTGCCGCGCCCCAATTCCATATAGATCAAAAACCTGCAAGAAGTGAAATCTGAGAGAGAGAGAGAGAGAGAGAGAGAGAGAGAGAGAGAATTTCTTTTCTATGCAGTCATCAACTTAGTATCCCAAAGCACAAAGTTTCTGCATAAATAATCCTACGGAACAAAACATAAACTTCTTTATGAACAGACTTGTAAATATAAGACAAAAATCATAATAGGTATGAGAAGGTCTGGATAACCGACTCCCATCTTTGTTACCAAAAGACCAGGTTCAAGGTCCTTTTGCCATAAAAATCCAGTAGCTGAGGACACCATACAAGGTGAAGAAAGGAAGATCATGTTGTCATTCAAAAGCACACTTCATTTTATTGTAAATTAACTTTGTCGATATCAAAAAATAACAAATATCAATTTAAAAAAGATATTTTCTAAATGTATAGAGAAGCTTTGCTTAATCTACTTTCATTGGAGACATCAAGTCCAACATGGAAATTGGAACCATTAAAGATACATTTCCGTGAATACCAACTGTCAAAAGCTCATGAGTGTGATAAGATTAAACAGAAACCGACATCTGCAAAAAAGTGTCTGAAGTTTGACTTAATGAAACATATCCTACGTAAACCTTTCTGTAACACATCAAAGTTTACAGGTGCATATTGTGGTACTAATAAGTTCATAACATATCAAAGAAAACTCACGGGTATTGGTATCCTTCTGTCATGGAAGGCAGCATCAGAAGCCACATAAACATCTCCAACACTTGCCCCTTTTGTCTGAAATATTTAAGACTTGTCTAGTTTATTTTTGTTGCATAATCTTACTAATCACCAAACCAAAACATTTGAGAGCAACCCATAATGATATATGCAGTATAGATTCTATAGAAGTTGTTATTGAAGCTTCACAAATAAGATGTTGGAAAAACTGATGGTATCAAGAAAGGCAACTCATACTTGTATTCAGATAAATAAGCATGTCAATAAAGACTTTGCTTTTACATACATGTGATCCTTTGTAGAAACCCTATGTATTTTGAAATTTGTCCTACACTAATAATTAACATAGTTGCTTTATCAGGGTCACCGATTCTGAAAACATGTATTGTCCGCATGCATATTGCTTGTCTAGATAGATCCTTCAAACTATAGTTCAATTCTGAAATTTCAAATTCCTTGAAGTGATATAAGTGTTCGACGCCATCAAATTTTACTAGGATGATTTTAACCACGCAAGAATAAAAGTCTTTTTTAACTTTCAAAAGCCTAGTTTTTGCATATTTAAATGTTAAGTAATCAAACATACTCCTTCAGATGGATTATAGACAGCCACAATGTTACCAGGATCATGGGTCGCTTTGGTACGTGGTACGGGTACGCGGTACGGTACCTCGGCTGATACGCGGTACGGTGGGGGTAGGCTTATTCGGTACGCTATTTGGGGTCGTTGTTCGTTTTTATCTTGGTCGTCTTTTGTACCATATACAATTATATAGAAGTATACACCAAATATCATAAGTTCATAACCAAAGCCATCAAAATACAAGTGAAAGAAAGCATAGACAATATTCTTGTAACTAAACCAAATATCATAAGTTCATAACCGAAGCCATCAAAATCCGGATCGCTAAGTAGAGCATATTCCAACATTTCGGGGAACCACAAATTTGACGAACGGGTCGCGGACGCATCCCGTTCGGGATCGTTCGTCCCAATTCGTGGGACGTAGGGGGGTTGACGAAATAGGCAACTGTGGACAGCCAGAAGATGCCCCCCTCAAGATAGTTGAGCTGTATAATACTTGAGGAGTTTCGGCAGTCAGAACCCTATGATGTTTAAAGTTTCAAGCATCAAGTGCTTAAATACAAAAAATTAAAGTTTAAATAAAAGATCGAAAGAATAACCAAGAAGAATAAAGAGTTTTGTTAGAGTTATTTTATTTTGTTATTTATCATATGAGGGTATAATAGTAATTGTGAGTGTATTGCATATCAATATAAATAGACATGAGATGCAACCTAGGGTTTAAGGCCCTTGCAATCTCCTTTCTCATATTCTCTCTTCTCCTACTTTTTTTTTCCTTCTCCTCTCCATCTCCAAACTTCACTTGGTATCAGAGCATATATTTGAAAGTACTGTACATCCCATCCACGACAGGGCCAAAAAAAATTCGGCTATTTTTCGTCTACTTTTCATGATTCGTCGTTCATCGTTCGTTGTTCGTGGTTGCTCGTTGTTCGTTTATGAGATCTAGGGTTTCTACAGATCTCCGTTGGTTATTCGTCGTCGGTTGAGGTTCCTTGTGAGATCTAGGGTTTCAAAGATCTCGTCTTTCTGTTGCATCTGCAAGTATGGTGGGGACCGAATCTTCTAGCGAGGTTAATAGTGGTGGTGGTAGCGGAGGTGGTTCTCCTTTTACTGTTATTCATAATGATGAATTGGGAAAGTCAATTACAGCGGTGAAACTCAATGGTGCGAACTACCTTGCCTAGTCCAAGTCTATCAAAGTGGTATTAAGGGCGAAGAAGAAGTTGAATTTTTTGACGGAAGAACCACCACCTGAAACTTCCGCTGAGTATGAAGATTGGATGAGTGCAGATACATACGTTATGTCGTGGTTGTGGCATAGTATGGAACTGCATATCGCTGCTAATGTTCAGTGGTGTGAATCAAGCAAACAGATTTGGACATCTCTGAAAAAATCATATTCGCAGAAGCGAAACGTTGTCCGTATCTATGAGTTGTACGAGTTATTGTTTAATAAAAAGCAAAATGGGAAGCCTGTGAATGAATATCTGGCTTCAAAGAAGGCTTTGTGGGAGGAACTGCTTCAATATCATCCTGTTACTACTGATTTGAAGGAAGCTCGGAGACAGAAGGAAGAGTTTCATGTTTTACTTATCCTAGCCGGCTTGAATCCTGCGCTCGAATCTTATAAAGCTCAAATCCTTGCTGGAGAGCAGTTACCTACGGTGGCAGATACTTTCTCCCGCCTCAATCGTTCCTTTCTGGGACAGAGTTCTGTGATGCCGAGTATTGACTCTTCTGCCCTAGTTTCTAGTGTTGTTGGTCGTGGGGGTAGACGTGGTAGTGGACGTGGCGGTAGAGATGGTGGTCGTAGTTTTGGTCAAGGAGGAGGCCGTGGTGGTAGAGACAATGGTCGTAGTGGTGGCCGCGGTGGTGGTGGTGGTAGCCGTGGTCAACCACGGAAGTGTAACTATTGTGGAATGCTCGGTCATGTGTAAGACTATTGTTGGGACAAGTGGGGCAAACCAGAATATGCACATCAAGTGCATGATGGAAATATGCAGTCCCAGGTCACCACTTCTGCTCCTAGGGATGATACTTCGGGTTTCAATCAGACTTCAACGTCCGATACCTTATCTCCATTTGAACAGATCTTCCAAAAGTTGAACGCGTTTGCTAGTACCACCTCCCAACCTACTGCAGCCATGGCACATATAGGTAATCATACTTTTGTGGCAACCCAGTCACCATCCACCTCTTGGGTCATCGACTCAGGAGCAAGCTCTCACATGTCTGGTATAACATCTCTCTTTCATAATCGTAGTTCCATGAAACATAATATTATCTTGGCTGATGGGTCTACTTGTCATGTGCTTGGAAAATGTGTCATTCACCCTACTGAATCACTATCATTATTTGATTCATTATATGTGCCTAATTTTTTATTTAATTTGCTATTTGTGAGACAGTTAACCAAATCTTTTCAATGTTCTGTGACATTTTTTTCCAATTCATGTGTTTTTCAGGGCCTCAGAACGAAGAAGATGATTGGTTCGGGGCATGAAAAAGATGGACTGTACTACTTGGATCTACCTGGAAAGACCTTCACTTCTGTTTCTACTTTTCCGTTGCAGTGGCATTATCGTTTGGGACATCCGTATTTGGCTAAGTTGCGTCAAATTGTTCCTAGTTTGAGTCATGTTTCTAGTCTTGAATGTGAGGCTTGTCAGTTAGGCAAGCATCACCGTAGTTCCTTCCCTCGTCGTAGTGAGAGTCGTCAATTAGAGTCTTTTGATATTGTTCATTCTGATATTTGGGGTCCGTCTAGAGTCAAAAGTCCGAAAGGATTTCAATATTTTATTATTTTTATTGATGATTATTCCAGAATGACTTGGTATTAATTAATGAAAGAAAGATCTGAGTTTCCAAATGTGTTATCTGCCTTTTATAATGAAGTCTATGTTTAGTTTGATAAACGTATCAAAATTCTGCGTTCTGATAATGCTTTGGAGTATACTAAATCTTCTATGAACAGTTTTTGTGTTGATCGTGGTATGATTCATCAAACCAGTTGTGTCCACACGTCTCAACAAAATGGTATAGCCGAACGCAAACATCGACACATTTTAGATGTGGCTCGAACTCTCATGTTCAATATGCATGTCCCTAAACAGTATTGGACAGATGTCGTTCTTACTGCATGTTATCTAATTAATTCCATGCCTTCATCTGTATTAAATAACAAAGTTCCATTTACCATATTATATACAGATGTCGCACATTTTTCTTTATCTCCTCGAGTGTATGGATGTGTCGCTTTTATTCATAACTTGGAACCTAATCGAGATAAGTTGGCTCCTAGATCTCTGAAGTGTCTTTCTTGGTTATCCCCGTACTCAAAAAGGTTATCGTTGTTACAGTCCACAGTCACGCAAATATTATGTCAGTACGAATGTTACATTCTTTGAGTCTACCCCTTTCTTTCCTTCAGGAGACCGTTGTATTCCTTTTACAACAGATTTGATATCTTCCATACCACTTTCGGTCATTCCTGAATCAATTTCTGTCTCCATTCCCCATTTACAGGTTTATCAGAGATCCAAGGACAGGCCAGTGGTTCTGCAGAATTCAGCCCTCAAACAATCATCTTCCGTGCCTGAGGTTTCTGCTCCCATCACCACAGATCCACATGATCTTCCTATTGCTCTCAGAAAAAGAAAACGTCTTTATACCACAAAGAATAAGCATCATATTTCTAACTACGTTTCATTACACCGTACTTCATCATCTTTTCATGCATTTGCTGTTTCATTGTCTTCTATTTCCATTCTCAAAACTTACAAGCAGGCTATGTCATCTTCTGGATGGAAAAGTGCAATGGATGAGGAGATGTATGCTTTACATTAAAATCAGACTTTGGAGCTTACATCACTTCATGTTGGAAAGCAGACAGTGGGTTGTAGATGGGTGTACACTGTTAAGTATCACCCCGATGGTTCTGTTGAGCGCATGGTTAGGAGAAGATGGAAGTCATTGAATTGAAAGATAGAGTAGACATAAGAAAGTGGCCACAAATGGTTAGGAGAAGATGGAAGTCATTGAGGGTTCTTCTTTAGGAGTAAGAAAGAAAGAGGTGGAGCAAGGTGGAAAAGTAGATGAAATGGACTAATAGTGACAGCTTGCTTGGGGTTGAGAACAAGAAGACGGGGGAAATTGAAAACCCCAAGAAAATGGATCAATGACGAATAGTTTGCTCGTTCTTCGGTGATAGTTTGCTTGGGGTTGAGAATGAGAACAGAGAGGGAATAAAAATCCATTGAAGTTAATGAAGAACGACGATATTTTCAAGAATCAGAAGGTGTTTGATTTGTAGAAGATGGATAAAAGACGAAAAACAATTACTTTTTAAACAAGCTGGAAATACACCACCTGAGGATATGCCAAATAATAATAACAGAAGTGGATCAAGATTGGAAACTGGAAATAAATCGAGGGTAGACTTGGAATTGGTGGGTGGGTGTGGCTGGGGGGGAGAGACTGCTCCACCACCACCACCCACGTGTTCCACCAATAGAGAGGATACTACAAAATGAACATTTTTTCTTCCTTTATGCTATATCCCAATGATGTAAGTCTAAAGAAGGTAGAAATTTTAGTTTTTCAGCATTGTTGGTAAATAATTTGATAACCTTCTGGACTTACCTCCCTTACTAACTTAAAGCAAATTAGCTATTGAATTAATGGATTATCTAAAAATCATCATGACTGGGAATAACCTATTAATGGTCTACTGTGCAAATAGAGGGCTGTAGAATGCTTGGCAAGGGATAGATACTTGAACACTTTGTATACAGTAGTAATAACAAATACACATACTTTGAATCCCCCAGCTGTGCCTGCATTAATGATTAGGTCCGGCTTCAATGCTTGGATAGATGCATATGTAACAAGAGAGGCTGATATGGTGCCAACACTGTCAACACCTGAAAAGAAATATGTGAATTTATTTAAGATGACAAAGGATATTAAATCTATTTGATGATGCATCCATAAGGAGAATATTCCATAAAACTAATGACTGTTCTCATTACTCCAAAGTCCAAACAATAGAGAAAAGACAAAACTATAGATAATGCCTATCGGATGGAAACTTACACGTCTGCTATCAGCTAAACTGCTATGTATAGATCACTGTGACAGTATAATTATCAGATGTAAATACAGACAAGTGTTTCTCTTCCACCGATTTGAGATAACTGAGAGAGTCCCTTCATCTTCTTCATAAGGAATGTGCAGTTTCATATTACACGGGGTGAACCAAAAATGGCATTCCTGATATAACATCTTAATATACTCTAGTTATATGACTCGTATGCCCACAACTCAATTATGTCCATATAAACAGAAATGTGAAATAAGCGGTTTGTCTTAAGTGCTTGCACAATTTACTATCATGAAATCAAAGAGCAAGATATACTCAGAAATTATATGTTGTTCCACTTCTTGTGTCTTCTTTATATTCTCTAACATCGTAGATTTTCCTATTAGCTTAGTTATTTTCAAGTTTTCTTCATTTAGTCTCAATTCTTAGCGAGGATGTGCAGAGCAACAATTGTTATACACTTGTGACAGAGAAAACAATGCAAATGTTTACCTAGAGATGGATCCTTCCCTGGCCAGACTAGATTAATGTGAAGATCTTTATATGTCCCACAATATCTGACCCATGGAACACCTTTCGGGAATCTGTTCGTCAGTCAAATAAAGAAGCAAGTTATTATATAACAACAGCATCATTCTAATTCTACAACTGTACATCAAATCCACATTAAGCATTATATAGTGATTAGTTACTATATTGGCTTTTGACAACTGCCATATAATAGGATAGAAATATTGAGAAGTTAAGAAAACGAAAAAGAAACAAACTTTAAATCGCATGACATATTAAAGGTATCAAGCTTAAGCTACATTTATTCCCTGTGGAAAAAAAACATTTTTTTTTACTTGATTTTCTCAAAAATCCATGTGCTTAGTAAGTTACTCTTAACTAACCTCCAAGGGAATTTTGTAATAAAATATTGTTTTCAAAAAATATATCCTATAGAAACCATACTGAAATTATCATCGAAGTACCACCCTTTACGAAACTGCTTCTTGGAAATGCGACTTCATACACGATGCAAGGTGCAATTGATTTCATTAACAAAAAATGGACTCCCTAATTTCACTCTATGAGATTGCGGCAAAGCGAAAGCGGTGTTCTATTCTAAATGGAAAATGCTCATTTTTAAATGTGATTCACCGGTATTAAGAAATTGCATTTCTGAATAATAAGCTAGAAAGCACACACACACCAAAAATCTGGGCTGTGTCATGTTGGACGTGTACTGGACACGTATTAGACACGGCACAGAAAGTCCAAAATACACTATGACACACCAAAATAGGTGCATGTCTCCAGTCGTGTGTCCCACCCGTGTCCATGCAACATAGGCAGTAAGTTTTGGATATAATAATTTTCCTACGGAATTAAAAAATCAAGACCTTAATAAAGAATTTTTTTTTAAAATATTCAAGTACTCTAATGTAACTGGCTAGCTTTTCAGTCAATTACACCTAAAACTACGCCATAATGCATCAAATCTCTGTCACTAATGACTTCTTTTTCTTCAGGCACTCTAATTTAGTCTCTAATCAGCAATCCAATTCAATATAAAACCAATCAAAATCTAATCTTTCAGACAAAAAAACAACCAAAATCTAATATTTCCAAACCGAAACGCACTAGGACACGCCAATCCGTGTTCGCGCAACATAGGGTTAGGAATTTGGAAATTCGTAGGGAAAAAGGGACCTCACAGGGATTCATCGGAGCCCTCGGTGAGATGGAACTTGGTGACGAGCGGGAGCGCCTCCGTCTGCATCGCTGTTCCCAAACCAGCAAACAATTAGAGAGAGAGAGAGAGAGAGAGAGAGAGAGAGAGAGAGCTAACCGATGATTATGAGGAGAGTGGATATCGGAAGGCTCCTCTCTACCGCCGCCGTCGCCTTCTCCGCGCCGGTGCTCTCGTCGGCAGGCGCCATGGCTGTCCCTTTCTCTCTCAGAGGTTGTAATTAAATTAGGCTTTGATAAAGGCACTAAAAATATTGACCGGCACACCCCAAATTTTTACCATTAATAATTACAAGTTTGTTACTCCCAAAAATTATTCATCGGATTGTCTGTCAAAATTTTAACAGTCCTACCAATTGGAAGGACTATCAAAATTTTGACAGTCCCAAAAATATATGTTAATTTTTTAGAACCATCAAAATTTTAACAGTTCTTTCAATTGGTAGGACTGTCAAAATTTGACAGTCCGAAAGGAAGGGTTACGCGAGGTAACACGAAAGCTGGACTGCTTGGAGGCCGGAGGGGGGGTGAGGCGAAGGAGCGAGAGGGGAAGGAGGAGGAGGAGGCGGCGGGAGGCGGGGGAGGAGGCGGAGACGGAGACGGAGGAGGGGGGGCGGTGGAGGACGGGACCGCTGCTGCGTGCGGGGGCGGCGGCGAGATAGGGCGAGCTGTGGAGGACGGGGAGGCGGCGGTGAGCGGTGGGGACGAAAGTGAGCGGTGGAGGACGGGACAGTTACTGCGCGCGGGAACGGCGGCGAGTGGTGGAGGAGCGGGAGGAGGAGCAGGAGGAAGGAGGTGAAGAGGGTGGGCAGCCCTAGTAAATTTTGGACTAGTATGAATAAATTTTTTTCATAACTGGAGTAGCACCAATACTATACTAGTCCTCAGTCTACTTTGTAGTGCATTTATCACAAACCTTAAATTAGTAAGAATAGGTGAAGGCCCTTCGGTTAGTGTTACTCTTTCACTTTAGTCCCTATCAATTTCCCTTGTTGCAAAATAAGTTTTTTGTATATAAAAAAAAAAAAAAAAAATCTAAGTGCATGGCATGTGGACCCTAGGTTTGTAGTTGGGCCGGCTATCGTACTCTATATGATACGTAGACTATGTACATACTTTGACTTGATAACGTCTATATTAGATGTCATACACTCGTTTGACCGTACATCACCTACAATTAAACTGGGGAGATTATACTCGTAATAATTGTAGGTAAGCATCGAACTCAACTGATTTTTGTGGTCACTAAAATACGATATAACTTTTAAAGTTTGACAGAGATCTTAAAATCAAATTATTAAAAAATATAAAAATAGTGGATCCAAATAATATATAATATTTAAAATTTTGTACGTATAGTTGTACTGTATATATAGTTTAGGCAAGTGCACATCAAACCATAGATCGTAAAGCTCTCATGCGAAATGTGAGTAGCAACCACTGGCCTGGGAAGCATGAGAGTTAAGTCATGCCGACGCATGCATTTGTGAGTAGCACTACCTTTGCGCACGACTTCAGCAACAACATTTGTGAGTAGTTGTTAAGCTTTTGAATGAGAAACTATATTTCAGAAACACGTGTAGCATACGTTGTAGTTTGACCCGTCAGTCAACAGATTGCATTTTTTTTCTCAATTGGTTGCTTTCCACCATCATTTGGGCCGAAGATTGGTCCAGCCCAATTTTTGTGGGCATGGTTAGCTATATAGACAGCAACAGCCAACGGCTGCCTCAAGAAGCCGCTTTTCAACACAAGTTTAAGTAGAGATCATCATTTGGCCCGAAGTCTATGGGCATCTGAAAAGTCTGTCCGGTCCGATGGGCCAAAGTCCGATAGAACCCGGTCATTAGGGTAGTCCGACACGGTCCATATTAGTATAGGGTCGAATTTGAACTATGCATCCGGTCGTCCGAGTCCGACCCGAGGTCCGTCCAATACAAACTTTTAGCTAGAAGCTTAAGGTTTAAGGTTTTGATTTGAGATTGTTGTAGCTTTTCAAAACGGACAATAAAGACAGCTTGTGACAACATCGTGAAAAATTACTGTCAAAAATTGCTTCAAAATTGAACTAACGTTTTAACTTTCCGAGGAAAAAAAAGAAAAAGCATCCAATAAGCAACTCAAACCCAATATAAGGCTTGATTTCGCATTGTTGAAGGTTATTAAAGTAATGTCTAAAGA
Organism: Iris macrosiphon; assembly: GCA_036927795.1. NCBI lineage: Eukaryota > Viridiplantae > Streptophyta > Magnoliopsida > Asparagales > Iridaceae > Iris > Iris macrosiphon. The sequence continues at coordinate 4,780,462 of JAYESA010000012.1, read as the reverse complement.
GGCAGTTCATATGTTGCTGTCAGATGTTGTTATCAAAAGTTGTTTGATAAATACACGATGATAGTTGCTGCCAAAAGCAATAATGTATTCGGTAAAACTCACTTTTTATTCTTGAAAATATTGAAAATGCAATATTATACATGTACAATGATAGGTTGCGAATATTTTAATAATAATGGACACCTATTTAAATATTGGTTTGATATTCTCCATATTAGCTGCAATCCGATACATTGCAACCTTAGTAACCATTGTGTTGACAAAAAAAATTCATTGATTATCTTTTTCGTTTAATTACTTTTCTACCGAATTGAAAAAAAAAAGAAGACATCTGACGTGGATAGTGATCGGTATAGGACGAGAACATGCAAAAATTGATATGTATCGACCGTATCGTATGAATACCAACCAATATGGCAAAACGACAGTCCATGTAAAGGCTCAATTTTAGTTAGACAATTAATTAAAATTTATTATTATTATTATTTTGTACACTTTAAAATTTTCACTTCATTAGTTGCCATTCAAACATGGAAGTGTGAATTTTGTTTGGTCGGATGAAGTGCAACGAAGTAAAAAAAATCTTTCTTTTAGTACTTTGAAGTTCTTTTAGTACTTTGAAGAAGTAAAGGTTAGAAGAGAAAAATTATAAAGTTTGACGTTTAGTTGGTTGTTGAAGTGACATGAATAAATAAAAAAAATTATTGTTAAAGTATAGAGTAAGTGGTCCTCCAACAAAATGCATGAAGTGTGAATGAGGATTTTCCACTTTCATGTTCTACTTTGGAGGGGGAAAAAATTCTGATTTCGTGGCAGACAAGATTTAATGTTCATGTCAAATCACAAAAAATCATGTCTGCAAATCCTCCAACCAAATACATACAGTATTCAAAAATTCGAATATTTGCTACTTTCTCATTCCAATTCCGCGAACCAAACAGTCCCTTATAAAATATCATCTATTCAAACATCCAAGATCAAATTTACAAATAAAAATTAGCATTAAATTCAAATGTATATAAAAACTTAAAGGTCTGGTTGGTAACGTATTTTCGCCTATTTTTGGCTGTTTTTTAACCGATTATTTATGAACTGTTTTAAAAATTCATGCTTGTTCAATTTTTTATGCATTGATTGTCACGCCCCGAGGCGTCCCCCGAGTCGTGACCGCCGTGCGGGCCTGGGTTTGTGCCCGCACAAGGCTTTAATGATTTGCATAGCAAGCACATATTCAGAGTACGCAGATAAATTGAAACACAGATTTGAAACATGGAAAAGTTCTCTTTATTGATAATGAACATCTATTACAAACTCCTGAACGAGTCAGCTAATTTGCCGCACGGCTTACAAAAGTATCGACTCAAAATGAGATAGCAGTCCTGTACATTACATCCTTTTATAATTTCAAAAGACATAGACCTCCAGGCTGGAGGACGGCTTTGCCACGAAGCTGCATTGTGTATGAAGAGTTGCAAGCTTCGGACTCCAAAATGCTTCGAGGGCGCGGTGAAGATGCGCCAACAGTTGGACTGGATCGGGAAGACGACTTCGGCTCCTCGCTCGGTTCGCCTTAGTGCGGAGAACCTGTTTCAACGAGGGTCAGCATATCGAAACATGCTGGTGAAGGCGAGCTAGCCTGACTATACCAATCAACACGTTGTTTAGTGAAGCATGCATATTTTGTGGGTTTCTATCTTGCCTTAGTTCATTTTCAAGTAAGCAGCATAATGAATTTACTGAAATGAACGTGCCACCGTTCGGTGGATTTTACCTTTCCGTCTGAATGACCTGCACAATACTTACCATGCCTTCCCTGTCACGAAGACACAAGTTAGTTTGCAACAGGTTTAAATATACACGATGATCACTGGCATGATTGCCATAGTGGACGTAGCCGAGGACAAGGATAGCATGTTACGAGAGTACACGATGCGCTGCAAGCTATCCGGTCCCGAACACGACGACTACACACGAGTTCTGCCCGGATCGGATCGGTGCCAGTGCCCCAGCGACCGTCCGCAGAACCAATACCTTGTGCACAAGTTGTCCATGATCGAACACGATGAACACGTTAACAAGTCATGCATTTGAGGCAACACGAGTATATGAACACGAGTACACGACAAGCAGTATTGCATGATTTATTTAACATAGCCTCATTGAACAGTTTAGCGCATACAAGATATTCCATACTTAGCACGATTCATAGAACAGTTATAAACGAACAAGCATGCAGTTCAGTATTCGTTCAGGAAGTTATATTGACAAGCATAGGAACCAAGTCTATTCTCTTTTATCTTGGTTTCTTTTATTATTACTTGGTATCGTTTGATCGGGGCAAGGAATAGTTCAAGCTTTTAGGGTGTGAAGCTTGGAAGCAGGGCTAGCTAATCGGGTTGGTAGCCACTCACTTAGATATTGGAAGGGAGAAGGAAAGAGGCGCTTCACGACTCCGCTCGTAAGCCGCCTACTGCTCGTTCACCTGCACACGAACAGCTCGATTAATATTCTTTCCTCTCTTTCCAATCTCGGAATAGAAGTGCAGTTCAATGAACGAAAACAATGAAGACCATCGAAACCGTTCAAGGAAAACAAGCAAATCCCAAAACCAACTCAAAGCACGAAAGCAACAAGCGACATCGAAAACCGAGGCAATAAAAGATAGCAGCGGAGAGGTCCCTCCTGACTCTGCCGCTAAGCCGATCCTTGGGGCGCGGTCCACTGAATATGGGAATCGATTCCGAAGAAACAAATCCATAACGAGGACGAGTTCTTAATTCAATCTATCCCGATCGAACGATACCGTCTTGTGTTTCTTAGCCGCGCTCTCCGCACCGGGAGAACGGGGCGCTACATTGATTTTGGTTGATTAAATTTTTTTCCCAAAATCGGTATAAAATATATAATTATAACTACTAATATTTTACCCTATTTTTTATTTTCTCATATGTGTTTCTTTTCTACTTTTTTCAAATTACGGTTACTTTTTCAAGTAAGTTCTCAAAATCTCTCTCTCTGTCACGCCCCAGTCCCAAAATGTCAGGAACTAGGCCACGTGTCACTGGCCAGCTGACACGTCACTAAGGGCTTAATCCATTTTAATGGACCCAAAGGAACGTGCTACGCTGTCCTAAAATACTACAAGTATAAAACAGGTAAATCTATCTCATCCACAATAAAATGTCAGGGAAATAAGTGCTGGATGTATATAAAAACTGAGTCTCATAAAGTACACAACTGGTGGGTACAAGCCCACTACAAAACTAATAATAGCACAGAAAAATCAGATAGACTAAGTAGTGTCTATCTGAGAAAAAACATCTCCATCTCCAGGTGGCAAGCCTCTAGGGTCAGGCATATTCTGAGGGTGTCTCCTCTAGCTCCTCCTCGGTAGCACATCTAGCCTCCTGATCAGGTCCGTATACCGTGGGGTAGAAAGCCTCGTCTAGATCTGGCAGGGAACCAGGTCCTCAGTGGGACATAACAAGATACAGAAAATGACATGCCATGTATGTAAGTACTGAGCAAATAAATAAATACAGGGTGCTAACCATCTATGTGAAAATGCAAATAAAGACCTTGTAGTACGCATGGGAATGTGTCGGCTAGACATATGCTGACGTAATTCACCAATCGTGGTGACTGGCTAGTATATGTGTCATATGCCCCCTGACTCAAGGGCACTCTGCAATCGACCATCATGGTACGAAGGTATAAAAACATTTAAGGAGGGGGTGTCCCATACGTCTACTAGTTATCTTTCCCAGCCCAATGTAACTAAATGTCAAGTTGTGCTATTCTTGATTTATGCTAATCCGTGATGCGGGTCACACGTACTGGTAGCTAATCAAATACGCAGCTCGCATCCCAATATGTAATGCAACCATGTTGCGTGTTCCCGTGATAGGGTCTAGGAGAATATCAGGATATCCTCACAATTGTTGGTGGGTCTGTAAAACTAAGTTAATTATACTAATTGTAAACATATTAGTTGACTGTACCCAAGGCAGTCTCAGGTACTCATAGTTATATGAAATTCAGAAACAAGAGCATATAACAATATTTGAAATTAAATAGTAAACTTGGCAAGGTATACTTGCCTACTCCCTGATAGTATTGGAAACTTGATTTCACAGTCAAGTTTGAGGTTGCTTGTGACAGGGGGTCACTGGCTGTGCTGGAGTTGGGTTCTGTTAAAACATACAGGGTTCGTGAATATCATGGTATAATATAAAAGTATATGACAATATATTTATAATATATAAGATACACATATAGATTATATATATATACATATATAGTATATATAGTAGTATATATAGTAAAGAAAAATGCAGGTAATGTAAATATATATATATATATATATATAGGCTGTATTATCCAGCAGTTATAATATTTATAATAGTAGCAGTGTATATATAACCACTGATATAGTAATATAATATTAGCAGGGTGTAACCACTGATATATATAAATAAATGAAAAGACAGTGCAGAATGTAAGTACTTATTTATACATCTGTACTGTATTATCCAGTACAGTATTATATATTATATATTATATATTATATATATATAGATATATATATATTCATATATATATATATATATAATGAATTGAAAGACAATGCAAAAATAAATACATATATATTTATATATGTGTGCTGTATTATTCAGCACTATAGTATATATTATATAGGTATATATATATATATATATATATATATATATATATACATATAGATATAATAAATTGAAAAGACAGGGCAGGAATTAAATATATATATAAATACTGTATACCAGTATAATATATATATTATATATAGATAATATATATATATATATATATATATATATATATATATATATATATATATATATATATATATAATAAAAGAAAGACTGTGCAAGAAATATAAATATGTATATAAATACATAGGTACTGTATTATCCAGTACTATGATAATAATTATATATAAATAAGTGTATATAAATAATAAAAAGAAAAAGTGCATAGTATATATATACATATATATATACTATAAATATAGTAGTAATTATATAATATATATATAATATGTTATATAAATATATATACATAATATAAATATATATGTATAATATTCATAGATATATATATACATAAATATATACATACATATATACTGATATGTATTTAATAATAATATACATATACTGTATAAATATACAGTATATATACAATATATACTAAATATAATATATAGTATATATTATAATACATATATATATAATATATATATATGTATACATATAAATATAGATATACTTAAATACTAGGTATTTATGTATTTAGTACGTATGTATACCTGACAGGTCGTCGGAGGGGGCCTATGGCTTGTCGCCGGCGGGAGGACGGCGGCGGAGGAGACGGCGGCTGGCCGGAGGAGCAGCAGCAGTAGCAGTTGCTGCTAGCAACAGCAGCAGCAGCAGCAGCTTGCGGGGGCTGCCGGCGGCGGAGCAGTGGCGGAGGTGGCGGTGCAGGGTGAGGGATCGACGGAGGGGAGGGTGGCGGTGAGGTTGGTGGTGGTGGCTGTGGTCCACGACGGCGGTGGTGGTGGCTGGAGGCGGTCGGAGATGGGGTGACAGTAGCTAGGGTTAGGGGTTGGGAGGTGCTGCGGGGGCTGTTGACGGCGGAGGGGGTGTCGTGGGGCGGGGAGAGGGTGGTGGTCCGGTAGAGGGGGTCGGGGCGAGTCGAGTGGTGGTGGTGGTGGTGGTGTACGGTGGCCGGAGGCGGTGGTGGGAGTGGTTCGGGTGGTGGTGGCTGTGGGTGATGGTGTTGGGGGAGTTGGCTTGCGGGGGCTGCCCACGGCGGAGCAGGCGGCCGAAGGGGAGGTGGCTTGGCCGGAGGGGAGGTGGGGTAGGGGCGAGGGCCTCGCCGGAGTTGGGTGGCCGGTGGTAGCGGAGGGAGGTGGCTGTGAGGGTTTGAAGGGGGAGGGGTCGGGTTTAAATATGGTTTTGGGGAGTGGCAAAGTGGTAAATAGATGGAAGTTTTAGGGTATTTAGGTAATTTTGATTTTTGGGATATTTTTTACAGATTTTTCTGGATGTTTAGGGCCACATGTAGGGATTAGGATTAATAGCCAATGAGGTTATGCCACCTCACATGTATTTTTGCATAAAAACCCTTGAACTTTCATAAATTGCATAAAAGTCCCAAAGTTGGTATTTTGCGTAATTTCGCAATTTGCCTGATTTAAAATACTGATTCCTCGAAATACTGATTTGTACAGAAATGAGGGAAACAGCTGGGGAAATGTTTTGGGAAGTGTGGGGGTGAGCCTGGGCAGAGTCAGGGTCTGATTCTGAGTAATACAGATCATCGTATTTATTAATTTAATAAATACTGCGCACGGTGTTCACTAATTATTCAGAGGCAGTTAGGGTCATAATTTTTCTACGGTGTCAATACATTAATTATAGTATAATTAGAGTAGAATATTATACGTATTTTTGTTTGGGCAAAACAGGTGCCTACTGGTCCTCAAATTCCTAGGGTACAGAGATGGGTAAAGAGCAGAAATTTAAATAGGATATAAATACGTACGTCTGTAACGATATTTGTGCGACTAAAACGAAGCACCAAATAAGGTATCTGGGAGTTGCACAAAATGCAGAAAAAGTAGTCTAACATGTCTAGGACAGGTATGTGGACTTTGTTTTAGGGTAAACAGGTAGTGTAATGCCCTAATTAATTGTGTAATGAACATGTGCACAATCAATAGAATATATAATAAATAATTTTTTTAAAAAATGCAATAATTCTAATTAGTCAAAACTAATCCTAAATTACTGAAATCTGGTCGAGGGAGTTTACACTCTCATACTTTTATACATACATTTCTATTATTTTATGTGTTTATATTATTTTTATCAAATATGAACTTCAACTTCTCACAAACCTCTTTCATACTTTCATCCAGACATTTCTATTATTTTATATATTTTTATTATTTATGTGTTTTATTACTTTATTTATATATGGACATACAGATAAATTTATTCGTGTAAAAAACTTTCAGAACAGCTTGTTAATGAATTACCAAGCACGAATTGAATTAGTTTAAGGGAGAATCTATATACACCCCATGTATTACTTACTTAGCACACCCCAAGTGCTAAGTACACCCAATTTTAAATGAATAAAATTAACATAAATGCTAAGTACATTCCACCACATGACCAAAATACTATTTTCTATTATAACCTAAAATCTATCATCATTCATAAGCACATCCCACACCCTTACAACCGGTCCCCTCTCTACTCTCCTCTCTAGTATTTCAAATCGAACATCCTAATTAGTTCAAAATGAGTATTATTTTGGCTGAGGATCACTGCTAGGGTATCGATCCCTTAAATTTTTGTTAAAACGAAACAAATTTCGAAAAAAAATTAGGTGTATTCACGATTCTGTTCGAGCCTGATCTGTCGAGTGCACATAATGATGTTCGACCCACGACAGTCGAACATTGTTGTGCAGATTCGACCATAGTGTGTCGAACGGAAGATCACATGTTCGGTCCTTGTTGATCGAACAATAGGGATATGTTCGACCTGTGTTGGTCGAACATTAGTGATATGTTCGTCCTGTGTTGGTCGAACAGTAGGGATATATTCGACGCAGACTGGTCGAACAGTTCATTTTCAAGTCCAAATTATTTATCCTCGTTAATTTTTTAATTGTTGATATTTTGAATCAATCTAGCATGAAGGACATATACGAGGAGGAGACGACCTACAGCTTCTTATAGGATTCATAAGTGCTATCTCACGATCAGTCACAATCACCTTTGGTAAGCATAATTGATCAACTAATCCTTTAAGCATACTAAGCGTCCATCTATAATTGTCCTCCCGCTCGGCCTCCAAATAAACACATGCCACAGAAAATGTAATATTTGTGGATGTGACCCCTATCACTTCCAAAAGTGACATCCTATACATGTTAGTCTTGTAGGTACAATCCATCAATAAAACATCGAAAAAATTACGCAACAAATTCACACTAGTCGGATGAGCATAAAAAAGATCCTTCACCCTATTGGTTTGCTCACATCTCCTATCCAGATAGTAGTACTTTTCCGACTCCAACTTTTCCAACAAGTATTGCATTGAGATAGGCCTCCATGCTCGACAACTTTATGCTTTTGTCGAGCATTGTAAATTGTCTTAAATGTCGACTCATTCTCACTAAAAGATTCCTTCAACGTGCTCAATATATCTCGTAACCGGTCCCTTAGTTTCAAATTCGTATTTAAATCACTCAAAATCGGACCGTTCGTAACAGTTCGTCTAAAAATAACTCGTAACCTCTGCCCAACAATTGCAAGGAGACCCTTGCATGAAAAACACTTTCCACCCCGGTGCATTCTCTCCAATTTGCCAATGGGAGGTCCGGATCTGCGACCGATCCGCCGGACTCGCCATGTGCGTGTCCCTCCGACGATCCTCCGGCGAATTTTTGAAGGATTCGGCAGCGTTTTGTTCGGGAGGCGGCGGAGGAAGATCGCCGATCCGACGTAGTCATGCAACGGTGAGTTGTTCCGGGATGGCTTCGTCTGTCGAATGTCGACAGAATTATGTTTATTTTTTGGCCGATTTTTAGGTTTTAGACTATTTTCTTGATTTTTTTTTTGGATTTCTCACCCCCAAATTTCAGTGTTTTGGGAAAAGAAAATGATGTTTTTGGATTATTCCTGTTGGTATTTTTTATTTTGCTTCGGAAAACCACCATCGTGTATATCTCAATATATGTAGCTTTGCTTAGTATTGATACATGCACATGGGTGGTGGTCCATGTGGGTTAATTTTTCTAGACGGATTAAGTGTGAACTCTTTTGTGACAATCCTTATTTTGTCACCACCTTTGGAAGCTTTCTTTAGGAGCTAAGTCCTGAAGGGGCTTAGCGACTCGGATTCGGGCTCGAACTCGGTTTCGGGCTCGGACTCAGGCTCAAGGACGCAAAGTGGCATTTTGTTGGCGCACTTCGCACTTAGCATCGTCGCATGACGCTCATGCGCGAGTTGTATGCATGGTTGCGACGTGCTAGCTCAGTCGCATGTGTCTAGGAGCTATACGGCCATTTCGCTATGCGGCCAGCGAGTTTAGGGGACCAGGTTGACTGTTGGCGGCACATGCGGCGCATAGTTATCCGTGTTGTCCGGATAATACGGCGCATGCGGCGCGGGGGTGTCGGTGCACAGTGACTGTTGCTTTCGGCGCTTGGCGGTGTTGACGGCGCAGCTCTGTGCAGCGTGACCGACTTCGGCGATGCATGCGGCTTCGGTGCCGCATGCGGCTACACATGCGTCTTGGTGTCGGATGACGCATATGCGGAATGAGCTTTCTCAGACCGCATTTCCTCTTTATTAAGAGGGGCTCCTCTTCATTGTGAAAGTGAGAAGAATTCCAAGTTTTCACCAGAAAATCCGAGAACACTAGAGCCTTATGCGGCCACAGTGTGCACCCTTCCTCAAAGTGAATTTCGAGTGATCCGAAAGTGACTAGAGCGTTCCTGAAGTTCTCGTGTGAACTTGCTGGATCCTGGTCCAGTTCGTCATATAGCGCGAACCTTGCCTTGAGAACCGGTAGTTTTGATCACTCCAGCAGGAGTTTCTCTCTTTGTATTTTTTTCTTTCTTGTTCCCGTTCCTTCTCGTTGTAGCGTCTGCGAACGTAAAGAGAAAAATGATTTTCTGATTCTTGTTGTATTTGTATTTTTTTTGGTTTGTCAGTTTGTAACTCGTTCGTGGTTTAGTGCTACTGTGGAGTTGTGTATTCTTGTCGAGGTGCTTTCGGGTGACTCACAGTGCACCAACTTTTGTAGAGAGGAACTCTTGAGTGAGTCTCTACTTTGTGGGCCTCATCTAATTTGATCTGACTTCGGGACTAACAATCTCAAGGCAAGATCCGAGTTAGAATAGACAACAGCTCAAACCTTCTCGATACTAGCTTTCACAAGCTTGAGAAGTTTGATGGCGAACACTACAACATTTGGAAGAGGAAGATCTCCTTGAATCTTCGTCTTGTCAAAGTTGCTTATGTGTTGGTTGATCATGAACCTACCATTCCCGAAGATGGAGGAGAGCTTGCAGTTGGTGTGGCACATGATGCACACTCCAAGTGGAAGGAAGACAACGACCTCTGCAGGTTGTTGATTCTCAATGCTATGGACGACTCGATGTCAGAGTCCTACATCAAGAAGGAGAAGGCAATAGATGTCTGGGAATCTCTTGAGAAGCACTACAAAACTGACGAAAAAATGTCTAAAATTCATCTCATCGAGAAGTTCTTTACTTTGCAATTTGAGGACGAGAATGCGATGTTACCATAAGTCAAGGAACTCCTGAAGATGCAGTAGAAACAAGAGGAAGAGGGCATGAAGCAAGAGGACAAATTTATGGTGGGGACTATTGTCACTAAACTTCCTCCAGGCTGGATCAGGTTCAAGACTGACATTTACCGTAAAAAGATGGAGATCCAGCTCGAAGATCTTCTTCACTGGATTCACATTGAAGATGAAGCCAAGGGGCAACTGAAGTTGGACTCCTTGTCCAAGCAGTTGGCTAAGGCCAACATGGTACATGCTAGTGACTCTAAAGGAAAGCAGAATTTTTTCTACAAGAAGAAGAAGGACTTCAACCAGCTGAAGGTGAAGTCGGCTCAGTTCAAGCCAAAGCCGAAGACTGATGTGACATGCTACAACTGTGGCAAGAAGGGTCACTATAAGAGCGACTGCAGGTCGAAGCCTAAATCGAAAGAGCAAGGTGAGCTTAACCTAGTTGCTATGATTGCGCAGGTTGTGAAGCACGTACCAATGGTAGTGCTAAAGATGACCTCTTGAAAGTCACTTACACTGGAGAATGTGAAGCACGTACCAATGATTTTCAAGAATCTGGTTTCTGGGAGTCTGCTGTGCAAGGCTGGCCTGAGGATGGACATTAATGCCGGTCAGATGGTGATGTCCTACAAGGGAACATACTTCGGAAAAGCTTTCTGTACCGAAGGAATGTTTAAGCTGCAGCTTGTAACTCCTTCTGTTTGTATCAATGCAGTCTCTACTTCTGGTTATTCTCTTGAGTTGTGGTATAATAGACTAGGACATGTGCATTGTAAATGCATTAACAAGATGTCTAGTCTAGGTCTTATCTCCAAATGTGGGGGTAAGGAGGTGGAGAAATGTGAAGTCTGTGCGCAGACGAAGATCTTCAGGAAGCCGTTCAGAAGGGTGAACCGGAGTGCAAATCTTCTGGAGTTGGTACACTCAGATATCTGTGACTTCAAGCAATTCTCCACGAAGGCCGGGATGAAGTACTTTATCACTTTCATTGACGATTTCTCGAAATACGTGTTCGTATATCTTCTCAAATCGAAAGACGAAGTGTTCGAGAAGTTCAAAGACTTCAAGGCTGAAGCAGAACGTCAAACCGATCAACAACTCAAAAGACTCGGAAGCGATCGAGACGGAGAATATCGTTCATTGGAATTCGTATCGTTCTGCAAAGAACATGGAATTGTCAACGAAACTACTGCTCCGTATTCTTCCCAATCTAATGGTGTAGCAGAAATGAAGAACATGACGCTGACAGAGATGATGTCCATGTTGCTGACAGCAGGACTTCGAAAGTATTTCTGGGGAGAAGCAGCGCTTACGGCTACGTTTATTCTGAATAGAATACCATTCACGACATCTGACATTACTCCTCATGAACTCTGTTTCAAGGTCAGACCCAACTTGAATGACATTCGAGTGTGGGGGTGTCTGGCGTATGTGAAGCTTCCAGACCTCAAGATTCAGAAGCTGGAAATGAGAACTATGAAGACCATATTCTGGGCTATGCTGATAAGAGTGATGCTCGGAGGTTCCTTGATATCGAATCTAATCATATCATAGAATCTTGCGACACGGAATTCTTTGAAGACAAGTTTGCTAAGCACAAGAATGTTGTTCTCGCGGATGTCCCGGAGAATGCTGCTAGCACAGACGAGGCAAGTACCTCTCAGAGAGAAGTAGTCCAAGAAAAAGTTATCGTTGATGAGACAACATTTGAACCAGAATCCGCTGAGCCGAGAGCAAAGCGAGTGAGGGGGTCGAAGGACTTCAGAGAAGAGTTTGTTACCTATCATCTAGAATCTGATCCGCTTACCTATGATGAGACAATGAAGACCAGAGATGCTATTTTATGGAAAGAGGCTATCCATGACGAGTTTGACTCGATAACTTCTAATAATACTTGGAAGTTAGTCGATCTGCCTGAAGGAGCTAAACCCATCAGATGCAAGTGGATCTTTAAGAAGAAGATGAAAGCAGACGGAACTGTTGACAAGTTCAAGGCTAGGCTAGTGGTCAAGGGGTTTTCTCAGATACAGGGGTTGACTACTTCGACATCTATGCTCCCGTTGCACGGATGACTACTATCAGGATACTGATTGTTCTAGGTGCTATTCACGGAATGATGATTCATCAGATGGACGTCAAGACAACATTTCTGAATGGTGAACTGACTGAGGAGATTTACATGCAGCAACCGGAAGGGTTTGTCTTCAAAGGTCTTGAAGACAAAGTGTGCAAGTTGGTGAAATCTCTGTATGGTCTGAAGCAAGCTCCCAAATTGTGGCACGAGAAGTTTGACAAAGTTATCAGATCAAATGGCTACAAGGTCTGCAAAACTGATAAGTGTGTGTACACAAAGTTCACTGGTGATAGAGGTGTCATCATTTGTCTCTATGTGGACGACATGCTAATCCTAGGTACGAATGTAGAATGTGTCACTAGAACAAAGATGTTTCTCTCGTCCAAATTCAGCATGAAGGACATGGGAGATGCGGATGTCATCCTTGGGATTAAGATAATCCGGACGGAAGCTGGGCTTTCTCTATCACAAGCTCACTACATGGAGAAGATGCTCACACGATATGGATATCAGGATCTTCCTGGGATCGATACTCCATATAGATGTGACAAGAAACTGAAACCTAACCCAGGAAAAAAACGTCAGACAGTTGGAGTACTCTTGTATCATCGGGAGTTTGATGTATGCTACGAATGCCACTATGCCTGACATTGCTTTTGCCGTGAGGATGCTGAGTAGATTCACGAGTAACCCAGGTGTTGAATACTGGAAAGCTGTGAAGAGGGTGATGAGATACCTCAAGAAGACTCAGAAGTTTGCACTTTACTACAACGGAGATCCAGCAGTGGTAGAAGGCTTCAGTGATGCTAGTTGGTGCTCAGAAGAAGATAGCGAGAGATCCACAGGAGGATATATTTTTTCAATGGGTGGAGCTGCTATATCGTGGAAGTCGAAGAAGCAGACAATGCTCTCACACTCGTCAATGGAGTCTGAGTTCTATGCACTTGCAGCTGCAGCAGATGAAGCAGAGTGGCTTCGGGAGCTCATGTACGATCTTCCAATGGTTGGTGCGCAGATTCCGGCTGTACCGATATACTGCGACAACCAGACAACTGCAGCAGTGACATCTAATAATCTCTTCAATGATAAGAAGAGGACTGTGCGGCTTCGGCACAGAGCACTGAACAATCTCATCAAGACTGGTGTCATTGCAGTGGGGATGTTCGGAGTTAGGAGAACCTGGCAGATCCGTTCACTAAAGGCCTCAAGCGCTAGCTAGTCGAAAACACAACATATAAAATGGGCTTGAAGGACCTCTGATATTGTGTCTTTGTAATCCTACCATTAAGTTTTATGCTATTAGTTCAAAGAGAAATCTACTAGGCATCTAGCTTTTGGTTCAAGGGAGGATCATTGACTGAAAAAATATCAGGTACAGTGGATAGTCTTTCGGGACAAGATGTGATACGTACCCATAACCACTGTGGTCTACTATTTGTTCTTTATATATATATATATAACAAATCCTGTGTAAGGGTGGCTTCGACGCCTTAATGAGTTCTCGGACAGAGTGAATGTCCGGCATGCGTTGCAGGAAGCACGAGTAGTTCAGCACTACAAGGGACTTGTATCCCATGCTACAGTGGCGTGACACCACGATGAGATAAAAGATGTAAAGCCTCGGCTTCGGGCCTTGTCACAACGGCAGTAGCACCGCAAATAGGCATGTAGCCTAATGCTAAAAAGGTAGAGAGTTGTAGCCCACCACTACTAAGAGGCCGGTGACCTCATGCTACAGTGGGTGACACCACATGTGGTAGTTAACCTCGGCTACGAGCTATGTCACAGCGGCGTAGCACCGCACGGAAGCGCAAGACTTCATGCTGGGATGTAGTACAACACTACTAAGAGGCTAGTGACCTCATGCTACTGTGGGTGACACCATAAGAGGTAGTTAACCTCGACTGCGAGCCATGTCACAGTGGCGTAGCACCGCACGGAAGCGCAAGACTTCATGCTGGAAAAGATTAAACTCTCTTAGAAGAACTCACCTAAGTGTATGGACCTTAGAAGCCAGAAACTCCTAGGAGGTCAACGAATCTCAGTAAGAACCTTCGATTCGGCGTTTCTTACTTGGGAGCTCGTTTGGAGCTCGTTTTCCCGATGACGGGAGCTTCGTTTCTCCGGGGACGGAAGCTCGTTTCTCCGACGACATGATCGCTTACCATAATATGACCATAATTTTAGAAGATGACATAAATTTTGTGAGAGATTGAAATATTTTCAATACACATTTATCAAAGTACCAAGAAACCAAAGATTTCTTATTTTGACGTCATAAAAAATTAACATGCGAAAGATCTCTCTGTAACTTTGAACTGAACTTTATAAATTCTAATAAATTTTAAGATATTTATAAGTTTTGATAATAATAATTAATAAACATTAAAAATTTATTAGCGTACGCTCCCATCACGCTCCCAAATTTAGAATCTTCTAAGTAGTCGCGCTTCTCCGCCCCCGCTTCCATCCCCGCTCCCGCTTCTAGCTTCTAAGGTATGGACAGAGATTTAGGCCGTCTCTTGAGGGTAAACTTGTAGACACCCAAGATACATACACCGAAACCAGGTCAGCACAAGTCCTTTAATATGCGACCGGAGGCACAGCTGATGTCATTATGCGAGTGGGAAGAACAACAACTATGGTTCAAAATTCAAGGCGTAGTTCATTCTTGTATCGTATTGTTGTTTGACTCATGCGGGAAGATTCAAGTCGTGGGCGACATCTATCCTAATGCATGATGGACAGTCACTGTGAGGAACGCTCGACCATATATTGTGATATATGTGGGAAATTGTTGGTATTTTTCACTTTGCTTGAGGAGTTTGTCCCACATCGGAAAACCACCATTGTGTATATCTCAATATATAGCTTTGCTTAGTATTGGTATATGCACATGAGGTGGTGGCCCATGTGGGTTGACTTTCCTAGAGGGATTAAGTGTGAACCCCTTTATGACAATCCTTATTTTGTCACCACCTTTGGGAAGCTTCCCTTAGGAGCTCGGACTCGGACTCGGGCTCAAGGACGCAAAGTGGCACTTTGTTGGCTCACTTAGCACGTTAGCATCGTCGTATGGCGCTCATGCGCTCATTTATGCGCGAGTTGCATGCACGGTTGCTAGCTCGGTCGTATTCGTCCAGGAGTTATGCGACCAAGGAGCTACGCGTCCAGACGATATGCGGCCAAGGCGATATGCAGCCAAGGCGCTATGCGGCCAGGTGTTATGCGGCTAAGGAGCTATGCGTCAAGGAGCTATGCGGCCAAGGCGCTATACGGCTAAGGAGCTATGCGTCAAGGAGCTATACGGCCAAGGCGCTATGCGGCCAGCGAGTTAGGGGACCAGGTTGACTGTTGGCGGTGCATACGGTGCATAGTTATCCGTGTTGTCCAGATAATACGGCACATGTGGCACGGGGGTGTCGGTGCACAGTGACTGTTGCTTTCGGAGCTTGGCGGCGTTGACGACGCAGCTCTGTGCAACGTGACCGGCGGCGGCGGCGACGCATGCGGCTTCGGCGACGCATGCGGCTTGGTGTCGGATGGCGCATATGCGGCATGAGCTTTCGCCGCATATGTGCTGATTTCCTCTTTATTAAGAGAGGTTCCTCTTCATTGAGAAAGTGAGAAGAATTCCAAGTTTTCACCAGAAAATCCGAGAGCACCAGAGCCTTATGCGGCCACAGTGTGCACCCTTCTTCAAAGTGAATTCCGAGTGATCCGAAGGTGACTTAGAGCGTTCCAGAAGTTCTCGTGTGAACTTGCTGGATCCTGGGGGCAATTCGTCGTATAGCACGAATCTTGCCTTGAGAACCGGTGGTTTTGATCACCCTAGCAGGAGTTTCTCTTTTTGTATTTTTTTTTTGTTCCCGTTCCTTCTCGTTGTAGCGTCTGCGAACGTAAAGAGAAGAACGATTTTCTGATTCTTGTTGTATTTGCATTTTCTTTGGTTTGTCAGTTTGTAACCCGTTCGTGGTTTAGTGCTGCTGTGGAGTTGTGTGTTCTTGTCGATGCGCTTTTGGGTGACTCACAGTACACCAACTTTTGTAGAGACGAACTCTTGAGTGAGTCTCTACTTTGTGGGCCTCATCTAATTTGATCTGACTTGGGGACTAACAATTCCTTCTTTATATTTGGATTGTAATAGATAAGATTGCGAATTTTGGTAGGAACTGATACTCTAATTGGTGGGTTCTCACGCAAATTACAAAATTCCCTTGTAAAGTTATTAAAAATTGCAGCTTTACTAAATTTTGCGAACTTTGGTAGGAAATAATACTCTAATTGATGGGTTCTCTACTAAAATTGGAGAACTCCCTAGTAAAAATTATTACACATTGCATCCGGTATGTCGTTGCCTCGGATACGGCTACTACACGTCTCTGCAGAAGCTCAAATCGAGCTCCATTGTCGCCCTTGAATTTCCGAGATTTTTCGACACGCGGATGGCGCTCGTTGCACTCCAGTGTTTCTCCACATAGGAAGGGAACCCCACGCAACACCAACACTAAAAGTCTAAAACAAAAGCTAATTTGTTTTGTGTTGGAACTAGGATGGTGTTGAATCATGGTCAAGGCCGGTCCAGGGGTTGGGTTGCTCTAGCCGGAGCTAAATTTGGTTGCCCTTTGTCCTTGACTCCTAAAGAAGATATTAAAAAATTGATGGCAAGTGGGGTTTGTAGCGGCGTCGAATTCTCCAGTTCTAACGGCGGCGAGAAGCTCGGATTCCGAGTTCCACTCCTTGAGCTACTCGAGACATTCCCAGTAGGAACTCAAAATATGGTTCTGGTGGATTGCTAGTTCAACTGACAGAGAGGAGTTGGGGTGAACCGCGGGCGGAGAGGTGGAGACTTAGAGGCCTGGGGGGTTGTCCTAACCAGGGGAGTTGTCCAAGTCCGATGACTTGTCTGGCTTACCCTAGGGCCGATCCTGATCATAGTTCTAGTTGACGTCAACTAGGCTTGTGAAAATCTTGTGAAGAAAATCATAAAGTTAACACTGATGATGATTCAAATACATATTATATGTAATGAATGATCTTAAAACAGTTTAGGGCTAGAGCTCGAGGCTCAAAGTTTGAGGAGAGTGGAATAAGTGCTGGAATACAAAAACTGGGGCAGTTGTCTTGGTAAGGTGTTCACTTGATGTTATTGATGAAATTTCTCCTCTGGGCTTTCTCGACTGCCTAACTCTATTTTCCTATTTCTTGAGTGCACGATCCCAGTAAGTAAATGATAATCTCAACTTATTTAAGATATATTGATTGTCAGAATCTCTTTGCGCTTTCGATGATTTTCGATCTTCTTATAACTCTCTGGTTCACTTCAGGGAGTAACAGATCCCATACTTTACATTGGTATGCTTTTTATTATGTTTGCTTGAAATGTGGAAGATCACTTCTTTTACAGGCTTACAGAAACACTTGTAAAATTTAAGTCATCATTCCTCTTTTTTTGTTGTTACAACACAATGATAGCTAAATCTGTCTTAAATTTCACTGGCAGTATTAATTATCACCATTGCGGAGCATTTAAATCTTGGCATGGGGTTCCAGGTCGGGAAGCTTCTAACTTTGAAAAGGTGGTCCATGACTATGTATATGCTCGCGAGGTTTTAGTTACTGTAGGATATCATGCAGCATTTGATATACTTATGGGAAAAACAACCGTTTCCTCCAAGTATATTGTTAAAGCATGGTGTCCCTCTCTATGAAGCTGCACAGAGATGTGGATGATTCATTGTAACTTTTCCTCGAGCATATCATGCAGGGTTCAGTCATGGTTAGGTGATTCTGCACCCTGTTTATGCTTTAAACACACGGACACACGCTGAAGATTATTTTACAGTTATATAACTTTGGTTGGAACCAAATGTTTTTGATGGGTAGTACCAGGACCCTTGTGCCTCAGAGTGCATTGCCTGCCCTCCCATCACTATGACCCAAAACGAAAAATGAGACTTGCGACAAGAAGCGGACATTTCTCATGGTGTAGTTCCCTCCGGTCTGTTCCCGAGTTGAGTTAGGGGAGCATCCGAGCGATTGCCTTCGCAGATTCAAACATGCTCACAAGGCGCACAATAAGAATAAGACCAATAGAGACTTCAGAAGGGACCATGATTGATATCCAGGTCTCAACTGCGGCGAGGCAGAAAACTTTGCTATAGGTGATTGGTTTTCATTTGGAGCTGTGGCTAGTCAACTCTGTGCACTTCTGAGCAGAATACCATTACTTATGAGGAACTCCTCCTCTATAAGGAAGCAATATCTTTAAGTTGGTAAAACACTAACACTTGATCTTAATGATCTAGCTCCTTGGTAAAACACTAAAACTTGATCTTAATGATCTAGCTCCTATAGCTGAAGGCTTGCCCACTCAGCATTCTGTCAAGGTTTCTTTTGTGCAATTAATGCATTTCCAGCACCATGTTCGCTGGTTTCTGACGAAATTCAGAGCGAGCACATGTACTTCGGATCTTTCTGGGACGGTGCTCAGTAGCCTCTGCCAATGTGACTGCTATGTATCTCATGATAAATGCAACTGTAATATGAAACCCATATGCCTTCGTCATGGTATGTGAAGCTATTATAATCTTATAAATTCTGTTTGCTCTTATGTATATTTATTGGTGCCCATTTTTATGATTATGGTGTCTAATTGCAGAGAATGAGTCAAAGATTCTGCACTTGGTGGTTCTAATTGTTGATATGGTATGTTGGGTGTCATATTTAAATATAGTATAAGCATATGGGAATATCCTGAGGACATATTTGGGATGCCAGAATATGTCACAGGATATTCCATTATGAGATTATTGTCATAATGATTGAGATCATTGTATTAATGACTGTAAGGCTATATAATGCCAATGAGACAATCAATAAAAATACAACTAATTTCAACATGGTATCAGAGCCAAGTTTCCACAAACCCTAGCCGTCACCAAGCTTCCACAAACCCACAGGAGGATTTCCTAGATCTCCTCCACCGAACTCTTCCACGCCCCCCCCTTCTTCCCTTCTCTTCTCTTCTCCGCCCTTCGCAGGCCGCCCTTCGCTGTTGCTGCCCCGTCCCGCTACTGCTGCGGCTACTACTACTGCTGCTGCTGCGAAGGCGGCTGTGACATGCGTGCTGCCGCCTCCTCCGCACCAGCACGAGACAACGCCTAATAGGGATGCCTAGATCTAAAAAAAGGGGGGACATGTTCGGATCTAGGAGCGGACGACAAGGACGAGCGTGAGTCGTGGAGCGGACGTGACGTGATTGGATAGACGACGCATCGATGGAGGAGATCATCAAGAAGCTAGATTCTGCAGAGGTGGCGACGTTGATGAAGTTGTTGACGATGTCGGCTGGTGAGAACACGACACGAACGTCGCCGGAGTTGAAGCTTCCCTCCATCGATCTGAAATTAGATGGACCAGCCACCTATCTGAGTTGGTCACGACGGGTGAGAAGAACCCTCGCAGGAAAAAACATGGAGGGGTTCCTGACGGGCGAGACGACAGAGCCGGACGAGGGCTCGACAGGACGCGATGAGTGGAAGTCCACTCATATGGTGATCTACATCTGGCTTCTCAACTCCTTAGTCCAGTCTATTGCCGCCACAGTAGACGGTATTGAGATGGTGAAAGATGTGTGGGAGAAGTTGAGAAGGACCTATGATGGTGTGGGGAACAACTTACGGGTCTTCCAGATAAAGGGGGAGATTGATGACACCGTACAGGGAGAGAAGACGGTGCAGGAGTATGCCACGGAGTTGGAGCGTCTGTGGTTGGATTATGATCACTCCTCAGATCGGGCGAGCTGCGGGGACCCTAAGTGTAAGGAGAGACAGGTGTGTCTGCAGGAGAGGACGATGAAGTTCCTCAAAGGGCTGACTGCAGCTTTCGCACAGAGGAATGCCCTACTTCTAGCCCAACCAAAGATCCCTAGCCTTGAGGAGGCTATCTCAGCCATGATCCAGGAGGAGACACGCATCAGGCTGCAAGCCGGGACAGGTGGTCCCCCCGAAGCAAAGTCAGCACTAGCGATCACCAGCTCAGGTAACACAGGATCTAAGGGAGAGCCCTGGCAGCATAACCGGCAGTGCTACAACTGTGGGGAGATGGGTCATCATCGGTATGCTTGTACCAAACCACCTAGGGAGGAAGATTCAGGTGGTGGACGAGGACCGTTCGGCGGACGAGGATATAATGGAGGACGTGGTCGTGGTCGAGGGGGTAGACGAGGCGGCCGAGGAGGTTATCGGGCGAACCTCCTGATATCAGAAGGGAACGGAGAAGCTGATGGCACCTTTACTGTGGAGGACCAGGCACTGGGAGACATGAGGAGTAGAACAGAGGAGGCGTCCACCTCATTCGTTGTTAGGGGCAACGCTGCCATGTATGCCCATCCATCAGAAGACTGGATTATCGACTCGGGAGCATCTCGGCATGTGACGGGGAATGCTAGTGAGTTTTCTTCCTACACTCACCTAGCATCAGCAGACAGCATTCAGACAGCTGATGGCACTTTCCAGCCAGTGGTCGGTAAGGGTACTGTTAATTGTACAGGTTCAGTAAGATTATCCAATGTTTTACATGCTCCATCATTTCCAGTCAGTCTCTTGTCCATTAGTTCTATAATCCTCCAACTTAAATGCATTGTTTCTTTTGATATTCCTAAGGTGACCTTCCAGGAGAAAGGGACATGACGAAGACTTGGGACTGGCACTTGGCATGAGGGACTGTGGTACCTAGATCGAGAAGGACTGGACTCAGCATTGGTATCTATGGCAGAGAAGGCTGGCATGGAAGGACTGCAGCAGAGGACTGAGGATACCTTGATACTCCATCATCGGAGGATGGGACATTCTTCCTTTGATACTCTAAGTAAGTTGTATCCAGAGATTTATGCAAAAATAAATAAAGAAAAATTAGTATGTGATGCGTGCGAGTTAGGAAAACTTACTAGGAGCTCATATATTGGCACGGGTCATAGGAGCACTTTTGCTTTTGAGGTAGTACATTCTGATGTCTGGGGTCCATGTGCTACTAACACTATGAATGGTTATAAGTACTTTGTTTCTTTCATTGAGTGTGCCTCTCGTGTTACCTGGTTATATTTGATGAAAAATAAGAATGATGTACCTGCTTGTTTTCGGGATTTCCATAAGCATGTCCAGACTCAGTACAAAGCAGTTGTGAAGGTACTGAGGTCTGACAATGGAACGGAGTATACCAACAGGACGCTTGCAGAATACTTGTCAGCACACGGAATACAACATCAGACCACCTGTGCATACACACCAGCACAAAATGGAGTTGCAGAAAGGAAAAACAGACACCTTCTGGAGGTCGCAAGAAGTATGATGATCGACATGAATGTCCCACAGAGTCTGTGGGGGCATGCAGTGTTGACAGCAGCTCAACTCATCAACAGGATGCCCTCGAAGGTCCTCGGATGGAAGTCCCCATGTGAGGTATTGCAAGGCAATAATAGTGGGATACTCCCACTGAAGGTGTTTGGGTGTGTGTGTTTTGTGAAGGACAACAGGCCATCAGTTGGAAAACTTGACCCTAGAGCGGTCAAATGCATCTTCGTAGGCTACTCGGCGACCCAGAAGGGGTATGTGTGCTGGAGTCCAGTAGAGAAGAAGAAGTTTGTCAGTATGGATGTCCACTTTCGGGAGCATGAGCCATACTAACGCCAGGACGGAACTTCACACAACACGCCTAATACTGCCAGTATTAGGCGAGAGGGGGAGATGGAGAACTTGGTGGTAACCGATTTAGAAGTTTGGCATGGAGGCACGGAGAAGGGACAAGAAGGTGAAGGTGTTAGGCCTACGGCTCAGGGAGAGTTACTTACCTACAGCAGGAGAGAGAAGCAAACTGCAGGACCAGTACCGACAGTGCCAGTGCCAAGTCCCTTGCCTGCGTTCGTCCCAACTCCTGAGGCACCGACACCAACCCCCCTTCAGGTGATACCCCCTCCTTCACAAGATATCATTCCTCCTACTTCTACTCCTCCCACACCACTATCTGTACGGAGGACCACTCGCAGCAATGCAGGAAATCCTCCAAACAGATATGGTTGGGATATTGCTCAGTTTGTTTCTTATGACCATATCTCTTCTTCTCATGGAGCATTTATAGCATCTTTGGATAGTATTACTGTACCTAACAATTGGCAGGATGCCAAGAACGATCCGAAGTGGAAAGCGGCAATGCACGAGGAGTTGGGAGCTCTGGAGAAGAACCATACTTGGGAGCTTGTGAGACTGCCAGAGGGGAAGAGAGCAGTTGGATGCAAGTGGGTCTTTACCGTGAAGCAGAACCCAGATGGACAGGTTGAGCGCTACAAAGCTCGACTAGTAGCCAAAGGATACAGTCAGACGTACGGCATCGACTATGACGAGACCTTTGCACCAGTTGCAAAGATGATCACTGTCAGGACTCTGATTTCTCTGGCAGCGAATGGTGGATGGAAGCTACACCAACTGGATGTGAAGAATGCATTTCTTCACGGAGATCTAGTGGAGGAGGTGTACATGGAGATACCATCAGGATTTGGCACCAATCAGACAGTGGGCAAGGTCTGCAGGTTGAAGAAGTCCCTCTATGGACTGAAGCAGTCTCCTCGAGCGTGGTTTGACAGATTCAGAAGGGCGATGATAGGGATGGGATATCAGCAGATCAATGCTGATCATACTGTGTTCTTCCGTCGGAGTGGAGGCCACATCACCATGCTTGCGGTGTATGTGGACGATATGATTATCACAGGAGATGATGAGCAGGAGATCGCCCAACTCAAAGGAAAGCTTGGCAAGGAATTCGAGGTGAAGGATCTCGGCCTTCTTCGGTACTTCCTTGGGATTGAGATTGCTCGAGAAGCAGAGGAGATTGTTCTCTCTCAAAGGAAGTATGCACTGGACCTTCTCACAGAAACTGGGATGTTGGGGTGCAAACCTGCAGCGACACCAATAGATCAGAGGTTCAAGATTGATGCTGAGGCTGGAGAACCAGTTGATCGGGACAGATACCAGAGACTGGTTGGCAAGTTGATCTATTTGAGCCACACACGTCCTGATATCTGCTTTGCAGTAAGTGTGGTGAGCCGCTACATGCATGACCCACGGAAGGGTCATATGGATGCAGTGTACCAGATTCTGAGGTACTTGAAAGGTGCTCCCGGGAAGGGACTAATATTCAGGAAGAACAATCACGTGAGTATCGAGGGCTACTGTGATTCTGACTGGGCTAGTTGTGCTGATGACAGGAGGTCTACCTCGGGATATTGCATATTTGTAGGAGGTAACTTGGTCTCCTGGAGGAGTAAGAAGCAGTCTGTGGTGGCCAGATCGACAGCTGAAGCAGAGTACAGAGCTATGGCCTCGGGAGTTGCAGAGCTGCTATGGTTGAAGAATATGCTGGTGGAGCTGAAGCTGGATCAAGGAGCCAAGATGAAGCTGTGGTGTGACAATCAGTCAGCTATTAGTATCGCCAACAATCCAGTACAGCATGACAGGACCAAACACATCGAGATTGATAGATTCTTCATCAAAGAGAAGTTGGATAGGGGATTACTGGAGCTTGGCCATGTTCCAACCAGGGATCAAGTAGCAGATGGACTAACCAAGGGACTCGCCTCAGTGAGCATGATTAGAGGATGTGACAAGATGGGCTTAGTGAATATCTTTCACCCATCTTGAGGGGGAGTGTTGATATGGTATGTTGGGTGTCATATTTAAATATAGTATAAGCATATGGGAATATCCTGAGGACATATTTGGGATGCCAGAATATGTCACAGGATATTCCATTATGAGATTATTGTCATAATGATTGAGATCATTGTATTAATGACTGTAAGGCTATATAATGCCAATGAGACAATCAATAAAAATACAACTAATTTCAACACTAATCGTGTTGTCTTTCTGAGGGAGGGCATCTCAGAATTGGAAACTGTGTCATGCTAGTTTGAGCAGGAAGATGGAATATTAGAAGGGGCTATGGCCGCTATGCTATGACTACAACCAAATGCCTACAACCCTCTTACAACTGCCACGTGGCGTCCACGTGGCGGCCGTCCATTGGAGGAGGGGGGGGGGGAGTTGGGACCCGGTGGCTGTCCTGGTGGTCGTCACATGGCCGGAATGCCACGTGGTAGTCGTTCATTGGAGGAGAGGTGGGACCGGGGGTGGCCCACATAGCGGGGGGGTGGGGGGGTGGGGGGGAGGGTGGGTGGGTGGGTGGGTAAGAGGGTTGTAAGCATTTGGTAGTAAACTTAGCATTATTGTACTAGAAGAGGCTAAGTTGCGATTACAAAGGACATTTGGCCGAAACTTTCCTGTTGTGCTGAAGAAACGGACGTATCTTATATTTATACCATAAAACTTGATGTATGCCTTGAAACGAACTTCAAGATGTTTAATGGGTCGGCCCGGCCCGAGGTCTGCTTTGACCGGGTTCGGGTCGGTCCGGGCCCAACCCATTACAAAAAGCAGGCCGGTCCGGTCCGGTCGAATTGGCACCCGACCCAGTCCGAACCCGTGACCCGGTCCGCGGTGGACCGGGCCGGTTCACGGTCGGGCCGAGCCGGCCCGGTTTTTTTATTTTATATATATATTTTATATATAATATAATCTATATGATATATCATATATAACTTATATAAGTTAATAAATTCTAGTTAAAATTTATAGGTTTTTTGTTAGAAAGTTATTATTTGTTATATATTTTTGTATAGTTTGAAATTTATAAGTTATTATTTGTTAGGAAGTTTTTTTTTATAATTTTTGTAAAAATTTATATAAACATTAAGTAAGAAAATTCTATTTGATTTCTTTATATCAATATTTATATAACTTTAAGTATAAATTAAAATCTAAATATTTATAAGTTGATTTTTTTTTTTTTGAATTTTTTATGAATAACTTGTAAAAAATGTATAAAGGTTTTTTTTAATTTAACATTATATATATATATATATATATATATATATATATATATATATATATATATAACTTTAAGTATAAATCTTTATATTATTTTTTTAAAATTTAAATATAAATTTATAACTTAATATTTAAAGAAGTTATTTATATAGACATAAAGAAGTTAATGTAAACAACTAACAACATTAAGTAAGAAAAAACTTATTTTTTTTTATTAATGACAATAAAATTATAAATGTATTATAACATTAAGTAAAAAAAATAAAAACTTGTAAATGATATTTTATTTGCATAAAGCTTTTAAAAAAATGTACAAGTCTTTTAAAAAAATTTTGTCGTCCGTCTTTCGTTGAAGTTTATTGCTCAGATATCCCTTCAGTAGTGTCATCCATAGTAAGTGATTGAAAGTTCAGTTCAGAGATATCAACACTTTCATCTCTTGAGTCTTGAGTTCTTTTTTCAGCACGAGTCCGATCTTGAACGCAGACACAAGCTTCCAAAATATCTGGCAACAATCGGTTACTCTTCTTGCTTAGCATCCTTGAACCTGCACTAGAACAAGATTCCGATGCTACCGTTGACACCGAGACCATTAGAATATCACGTACTATAGAAGAAAGTACATGATACGTTTTTTCGTGTTTCTTCCACCATTCTAAAATTGAATAATAAGATGAAGAGTTATGTTCATCTTTTTCATAAGAATTGAGATACAAGGACAATTATTGAGTAGATTGGAAGATTTTTTTTGTTTCTTCTTTTGCAGTACATTTTTAGTATATGATAATTTAGATATAAAATCAGAGCTACCTTGAACAATTGTACCGGGTCGGGTGGATACAACTCTTTCTTCATATAAAATAATTAAATTATCTAAAACATCCTTAATTTCTACTTTCAAGCTACCTACGTCAACTCTCATATTTTCTTGAAATTCGTCTAATAAAATATATACACCATCTAATTTAATCTTGGGATCCAAAATCGAAGCCACGCAATATATAAGAGGTATATTACTCCAATATTTTGGAAATTTGGCTTCCATTTTGGTAATAACATAATCAAAACCAGGGACATTTTTATATTTAGAAAATAAATGAGACATGTTAAGAATTTCTGTTAAAGCTAAAGGTGAATTGGATAATAAACTCCAGATAGAATACATGTAGTATTGTAAAATAATTCTAAAAATTCAAAAATAAAAGTAGTAATTAACCAATCATTTTCAATTACTTGATAATCAAAACTAAGATTAACATTACAATAATGTGTAATAACATCTTTAAACTTCATGGAAGATTTTAACATTAAATAAGTAGAATTTTATCTATGTGGTACATCCTTAACAAATCGTATATTGTGTACATAAAGTTTTAAAAGCTTGTTGTTTACTTGCAGATTTGTTCAAACTCTGTAAACATAATCTAATATTTTCTAAATTTAGTTGAAAGAATTCAAGACATTCTTGTACAATCAAATTAATAATATGACAAACACATCTAACATGAAAAAGTCTACCTTCTAACATAAGCGTAAATTGTGTTTTCAAAACATTAATAGAAGAAGTGTTATTACTAGCATTCTCAAAAGAAATCGTATTTTATTGTGAATATCATATTCACGCACAAATTGCATTATAGTGCCACCGAATACAGCGTCGGTATGTAGAAATTCTAAAGGCCTTAGACAAATGATGCGTTTTTGCAACATCCATCTTGAATCTATATAATGTGCCGTAATACAAATATAAGCATAATTTTGCTTAGTAGTCCATATATCATAAGTTAGAGCTAATTTACTAACATACATAAAACTTTTTTTAAAAGCAGCCTTATCTTTTTGAAATTTTTTGAGAGCCTCTGCTCTAGCACTAGATCTAGAAACTTTAGTAAAACAAGGATTAAGGGTATTACTTGCATAATTATAATAAAAATTACTCTCACAAAATGTAAAGGGTTGTTCATCACAAATAATATATTTTGCTAACTCAGTCTTGTTACGAGCATCAGAATAAGTAAAGTTACCTATACAAGATCCTTGACCACCGGTACTTAGCTGTGTTTGTCTAGCCTGCAGTGTATCTTTGCCATAGCAACTTTCGTAGTGTCTTTTTAAAGTGTCCGTGCCATCATTTTTTTATATTTGTAAACCTGCTTACATTTCTTACATTACGCAGCCTTAGGTATTGGTTTTTGATCTTTTGGATCTAAAACCGGTGTGCCCTCACTATCAGTGACAAATATTTTTGTAAAATAATTCCATAAATTTTTTTTCTATTGGCAACATTTGTAGCCGTAGCCATATTCCTAACTTCAGGAGGTGACGTTTGTGTCGGTGGCACAAAATTAAGAATATGATTATTTTCAAACATATTATTATAATAATCATAATTTTTAAAATGTTGGTTTGAACATTGCCCATCTATATTTTAAAAAAATAATTTTTAAAAAAATTTAGAGCAAAATTAATTACTTCTCTACAAAGAGAGAGGGAGAGAGAGAGAGAGAGAGAGAGAGAGAGAAATCTCAAATCAGGAAAAAAATTCGGTAATATTAAAGTTACTTGTAACGTCTGCTAGAAGTCTAAAAAAAAATCGAAAAAAAATGTGTTGAGAGGAAAGAAGTGGGACTCCAGTAATTGCTTTGCTTCTAAACTTTGTAATTGCCTTTCTTCTAAATTTTTTAAGAGGGAAAATTTTTTGTAAGAGGGAAGAAATTGTGTTGTGTTTATTTTTCATGAATTATAGACTATTTATAGAAATTTTTGGGGGCCAAATGACCCCAAATACCCTAAAATAAGAGTTGTTATAATGGATATTTTGGTCATTTTTAGCAAAATGACCAAAATACCCTTAAAATGTTCAAAAAACAGCCACTAAAATGGGTATTTTGGTAAAAATAGCCACAAAAATGTGGGTATTTTGATAAAAATATTCCCCAACAGATATATTCAAAAAAAAAAATTAAAACTCAGCCGAACATGACTGAACCTTGCCAGAACTGGGCCGGTCTGGGCCGGGCCGACTGGGTCGACCGAATTGGACCCGGCCCAAACAAAGACGAGACCGGGCCGGGCTTGCGGGTCGGATCCTCTGACCCAGCCCGGACCCGTGGGAGGGAGCGGGTCGGAGTGGGCCGGTCCGTTGACCGGGCCGAGGCCGGCCCCGGCCCGGCCCGTACCTGGTTTGACCGGGCCGGGCCGGTTTTCCGGCCGCCCGCCCTTTTACACACCTTGAAACGAACACAGGGCTGTTCACAAGGTTTAGCTTCTGGTTTTCATAATGAAGGAATCAACAGTAACATAGTAGAATCTGTACCTTCCTTTCCTACATCAGATTTATCTTGATCTCCAGGATGGGTGGATTCCATTCAGCATAAAATGATGTAAGATGCTGATTTTCTTTCTAGTTGCATTTGCTTCTATATGTTGAAGAAATGTTGTATTCTAGCTCAGCTGATGTTTTATCATTAACCCTTTATCTCAAACTGGTTCTTTACTGCTTAATCAGGAAAGTGATGATTATGACTCAGAAATCTTTTAGAGTTAAGCAGAGATCCGCCCCTAGCTTGCAGAAAAGGACAGTTGGAGAAATTATGAGCTCAAAGATAGCCCAACAGCAGGTATATAAATTGTACTCTGCATATGACATCTGAGCAGTTCTTGTGGTTATATGGGTATATGGTTTCACAACTATTATTGCCCTTGTAATTTGTTAATCAAGCTATATGTGGGTGGGCTATATAGTGTCAGATAGATTGCTACACGTTTTGTCAAATTCCCTGCTTATAGATTAGGATCTAGGAAACACATAAATCCAAATGGATGTCGTGTCCGTGTTGTGTTCATATCAGGCACATATTGGGCACGGAAAACACTCAATAGTACATTAGGACTTCCAAAATAGGCCCCATGTACGTGTAATTGTGACCATCCTGTGCCCTATTCGTGTTTGTGCAACATAGAATTCAGATATTTCCAAGATGGGAGAAGAGGATGTGTACTGTTACTTCATAAATGTGAATGGGCTACCAAGCAGAGGATGGATGGGCAGGCCATATAGGCTCATACATAAATAACAGGAAGTGGTCACGCAGACCATTCAGCCTCATACATGTCATGCATGAAATAGACATAAATAACAGGGAAGTTTGGCTAGGAAGGAAAGTACCCTGGATAGAAAGTCTTAGGCAAATTGATCACCAGTAGAAGTTAAAAGCTATGTTGCATGGACGGGGCAAAAAGGCCTCCGTATCGTGTCCGTGTCCGTATTTGTGCAACATAGGTAACTACTTTTGTAACTACTTGTGCAACATAGGAACTCAAGAAAAAAGTGTCTGTCAACAATCTGAGGCATAATTAAATGAGGCTAGGAAGATCAAGTTCAAAGTTTATAAAAATTAGTCATATTCAAGCGTCAGACTATTTCAAAAGTGTATCCCTTTCTACAGTATACTGTAGCTATCTAAAAATGTTCATATCCTGTATCCGTATCTTGTCCTTATTCGTGCAAGATAGATCCCTTTTGAAGTAACATTGTTGTTATTGAAGCTGTGAATGTCAACATGATATGTATATGATGAGCTTGGTCTTGGCAATAGTAAATTATAAGTAGTCTTTATGCTCCGTAGATTATGTTACCAAAGTGATTGCCTTTGGCTTAAAGTCATAGTAGAGTTGGTCTATTCAACAACATGAACTCGATGCCCATAACCACAAAATCTTTTGGCTGTCTCACAAATATGCTTGTCATAGTGATAATTCCTTAAGCCTTTGAGAAGCTCATGCATTTCATATTAGAGAAAGTTGTCTCATGAATTGCTGTTTTCATGGAGCTCTATATCTGCTGTAATTTAGTTTGAGATCAAATAATTCAGGGGAAACACTGTTGCTCCAAGGAACTTCTTGAGAACACAATGTGTGCTTTGAGTGGATGCGAGTCATCCAACAAGGATTGGCTAATGAAAAGCCTCCATAGGATGAGGTGACTTGGCCGTAATATGGAAATCTGATTCCAGGTTTATACTTCTGTGTAGATGAGTAAGTATTTTAGAAAAGAAATAAGAGTACTTTTTGGAGAGAAGAAAATAAATAGTACTTGTTTTTATCTGAGGATTTGTATACTTGGGTGTCTGATCAAGAGTGCCACATCCTGGTGGTCACTATATTATGACTAGTTATTGGATATTGCCAAAATATACAGAAATAAAGATGATGGACATACTAACTAATAGACTCAAGTCTGTGCATTGAAGTGCTTCTCGGAGAATATTACGTCTCATGTTATTTTCACTTCGTTTTGATTTGGACCAGATAATCTGTCTTTAGATCAACTATTCCTCTGCCCTACAGAAACGTGAGTAGTCACATGGCAATGGTCAAACCCTATAGTGCTACATGTCATCACTTTAGCATCATCTCTTATCGGAGAGACTGAGTTGAAGCAAATGCTATTAAGACTGACCTGGTTTCAAGGGAAAACTATTATACCTGTTCTGATACATCATTACCCCAAGATAAAGGCTTTGTTATTGTTGTTCTGCTCTGATACCTCGGATTAATCGTGTGCATTATCAAAATCATAGAAAACTATCTGCATAGCTTTTGGTAATGTAAATCTGAAACTCTGTATGCATATTCTTTTTCTATATGCCTCCTTCAACCCTACTTTTCTTTGTTGTGCGAACAAGGTGTTGGAACCGATGGTATGTGGGCATTCATGACCACGAACGAAGACAGAGAATTGCGTAGATAGTAGGAGGAAATGAACCAACCCGGAACACAGCATTGGCCTATCACTCAAATTCCATTTTATAGCACGCCAACAGGAGGGGCTTCTAATGAAACCTTGTTTAGTAGACTGTTAAAGTTATGAATCCCATGTCATAGGTTAATCATTATTATTCCATCCAGCGTACTAATATCAATTTTTTGGATTATTGTGTATTTAAAGTGTCTTGCTATATTATATAGGCTCATTTAATGTGTCTTCTGTTGATCTTAAAAGTTTCTATAATGTAAATACTAAGAAGTTCCTTTGAGGTATGTTCAAGTTTTTGCGAACAGGTACTACTTCTTATAGTTACTCTTCCAGGAATTTTTCTTCTTCTTCTGATTCTTCTATCTGCACTGTTTTTCTCCATCAGCAATTTGTTCTAAGTTTGATGAGAATGCTATTCGTTTTCAATCTTTTTCTCAATTTGCCGTAGAGATTAATGCAATATCCTGTAGCAAATTGTGTCATCTTACCTTTTTGTTTAGATTATTTATATTTTAGGGGAACTTGGACGGTGCTCCTAATTGCATCTTAAATTGCATAGCTACAAGGTAGGCCTACCTACCCGCTGGCTGTGTAGGTTTTATGTCATGACCCTTTCATGCTCATATCTATCATGGGTAGAAATTTGGCAATATCACCAATATAGAGGGTTGACATTAGGTCGACTGTGGTCATAACAAACTTTCTCATTTCTTTTATGGAGCTTTTTGTACTCCATTACCAACAACATTCTGTTGCTAGAAGGCTTGATGATAAATTTGTTCTAAATTTGGCTATCACCTGGACTAGTCAGTCAGCCATATCTTGACCAAATCTTGAGCTTTGTTTCCCTTTTCTTTACTCCCTTCCCTTCTCCACTTGTCTTCCTACCCATCTCATCACGGGACATATCACTTCTCTCTTGTGAGTCTCTGTGGATGGTGAGGTGGCAACAACTTATGAGGTGTCCAAGGAGTAGGAAGGAGCGGTGAAGAAGAGGGAGGATGATTGAAACAGTAGAAAGGAGGAAGTGCAAATAAGCGAGGAAGGACAAATAGAGGAGAAGATTCATCTATCTCATCAACAATGCAATGGTTATGTGCTATAAGATATTAGTCTACTACTCAAAGGAGCTGCTAGAACTAAGAGTAGGCCTAGACAAACTTGTATTGACACTGTAACAAAGTTTATGTCTCTTATTAATGCTAAAGAGGACACGACACTTAAAAGGAACTATAAGATATTAGTCTAGTCAAAGGAGCTCCTAGAACTAGGGGTAAGCCTAGACGAACTTGGGTTGACGCCATCATAAAGGATACAGAAAATTTCGTACACGAGGGAGAAATTTAGCCAATTGGAAGTGAAGATGATGAATTTGGAGAATTTGTGGTATGGAGGGATGAAACACTACTTTTAAAGACGCATGAGGTGAGAATTGGGTGAGGTGGGCCAGGCGCCAACTCCAATGGCGCCCAACAATTAGAGAGGGAAATGAGGCGTCATTAGAGTTGGCGCCCCCCAGGAGAGAGGTGGTGGGGTGCCAACTATACTGGCGCCCAGCTAATTCAGGTGAATAGTGAAGCATTGTAAGGTTGTGGCAATAGCCGACTCAAAAATCTCACCAAACCATTAAGTATGTGATGGCCATCACCTGCAACGTTTGCAAGAGCCTTCCCGCAACAATTTCTTAATCATAAACCCATCAACATAGAATCCCTTCTCTTAATGGTCATTGGTCCATTACGAGAAAGGCTACCGCCACAAATTTAATTTAATTAAGGCTCTCATGTAAGTCCTTGTATGTTCCAGTTCTTGCTGCGAAGGGTTTTGCAATAACTGGGTGCCAGTATCGGTGCTCTACCCTCTCTCTCCTAGGGGGCGCCAACTCTAATGGCGCCTCACTTCCCTCTCTAACTGTTGGGCGCCATTGGAGTCGGTGCCTGGCCCATGCTCCCCTTGGGACGCCAACTCCAGTGGCGCATCATGCAATTCTTACCTCATGCGTCATTGGAGATGGCGTTTCATCCTTCCATACGTAAATTTTCCAAAATTTTCCTCTTTACTGTAAATTGGCTAAATTTCTCCCTCATGTACGGAATTCTCTGTAAAGGATATGGCATTTGTTAATGCTAAAGAGGACATGACCTTAACAGAGTTGAACAGAAGAAAAGAATTCAAATAGCCGACCCCAAAAGTTTGGGATAAAGGCTTTGTTTTTGTTGTTGAAAGGGGGATTAGATTCATAATTATAAGTCAGCAATATATAAAATGACTTCCAGATCAGTTGACTTCATGATGAGATAAATCCAAGGATAAGATGTAGAGTGCATAAAAATCCAAATCATTATCTGCCAAGCTTGGCTACTGATTCCTGTTTTGATGAAATCAATGCATGGGTTGATTGTTTTCATGATTCACTTAGCAAAGCTACAAAAGTTAAAAAGTTACCAGTACATGTTATGTACTATCCCTTTTACTGCTATTTCTGTGTACTAATGTCTTCTCTGTTCTTTTGAGTTCTGATTGCTATTTCTCTTATATGTTATGATATATTTTTTCCTTTCCCCCTTATCATTGTTATTTTGGCTTTGCTTTTTCTTGTATTTGGGAATGACATACTGAAAATGTATTACTTGCCAGGTGACCAAATGACCGAAAAAACTCCATTCACACAGTTCTCATAACAATCCTGACAATCATGTGGCTACTGTTCCTAGCGACAAGATTGGTGGAGGAATTAGTCCTGTATCTTTAAAAATCAAACAGCCATTAGTAGATACAAAGTCAGAAATGACATCGTATGAAACTGAAATCAAAATAACTCATCGGAAAGGATGATCATCAATCCAACTTCATGAAGTCCTAGGGAGCTGCTTTGGGTGATTGAACTGCCCGAGACTGATGAGCCTTGCAATTATGACGTGGATGTTTAACTGGTCTCTAATTGTAGAAGAAATGAAAGAGAGTGAACCTTAGGCGGCAGACAGAGATTCAGTTTACATCATTTGCCTATAAAGTTAGAAGAAATTTACTAAAAAATCTTTGTTGCAGGCCTCAAATGTGGTAATGGCATGGCCAAAACATTCTTTCAGGGTTCTCAGCCTTGGTGTTTATTTCTCCACCAGAAAGCAGGGGACCTTGCAGTTGTAGACAGGAGTGTACATATCTCCAATTGTACATTTGGTCATCGATCAATACTTTTTTTCATAGTTAGACATTTACCACTGCCTCCAAAGGTCAGTCTGCTGCTAGTCTTTCCATTTGTTTTTCTTTTCTATACCGATTTCCTTATACTTCACATCATTGAACAACAAAAGCAATGATTTCATTTCATTTTTTACGTCTGCTGATATAAAAATCTTGCTCATTCTTTGTGATACTTTTTTTTTTTTTTTACTTCTTAGGAGGTTTAGAATGGTTTTCTCTCTGTCAGATGACGAAAAATTTCTCATTGAAATATATACACCTGGGCTCTTTTATAATATACACTTTAGCAACCTTTCTGATAAATGATTTGTTGTGTATCTTACCTTCAGTAACCTCGAAATGTGTACTCAATGAAAAATATATTCTTTGCTTTTTGAATGTTTAGCTTGTATTTGTTATCAGTTAATAAGTTCTTTCTTACGAAGGCCCAGTATTATATCATGCATTATGCTTGTCTAGAATTCTGTCTGGAAATTGTTCTTTATGTAGATATTCAAAAAACAAAAATACAATAATAAAATAAAATAAAAATAAAAATAGTTATTCTATAGATGGGCTGACAGCGAGAAGGCGTAAAAAAGTTATTTTGCATCAAGGAATATGTTGTAGATGAAAACATATTCGAGGATATTCAGAACAGTTTGTCTCTGTTGTTGAGGATCTGGTCTTCATGAAACTGAAATAGAATGGTGAAGCGAAAGAGTGCTTGGCCAAACGCCTAGGTCTGAGATGCCTGTCTAGGTTAAGTGAGAATTTTTATAACCTCAAGTGTTGTATCAGTTAATGAACTTCAGGTGAAGTACTTACAGGAAGCTAAGACATGTAATTGTAACTGTACTTAGAATTCATAACTGCAGGAGATGGAAAATATAAGACCAATTTATTTTCTGATTTATTATTTTCCTTTTAAAAAATAAAATAAAATTGATGCAAGAGAATAAATGGGTCAAAGTGGTAAATTTGTTGGGCTCGCTCAACCCAAACCTGAGCGGTTTGTGCTTCATGTTTAAGTAAAACCAGTGCCTCACCTTTACATAAACTAGTCAACCCAACTTGACCAACATAAACATTTATTCTAATATATGCGAAAATAAATTTGTAAGACATTTAAGCACTTATTCTAGTTTTTCTTCAATTGCTAAAATTGTCATATTCATAGGTTTGAATGTTATTAATATTTGTAAGACATTTTAACAAACCCGCAAAGAAATTGTTTAAATGAGCCACTTCGGTTCAACGGATCAATTGTCTAGTATGGATGAGGTTCATTTATTAAATGCGTAGGTCCATCTACGATCTGAATCCGTTTAAGCCTGATTTGAACCCATCTAAATG
This sequence comes from Iris macrosiphon, assembly GCA_036927795.1. Lineage (NCBI taxonomy): Eukaryota > Viridiplantae > Streptophyta > Magnoliopsida > Asparagales > Iridaceae > Iris > Iris macrosiphon. Next base: position 4,744,770 of record JAYESA010000012.1, on the reverse strand, counting down.
GTCGGGTCGGAAAGTCGGTCATTGATCGCTAGTGAGTGTGTCCCATCTAGGCCCATGGGTCCATCACCACATGATCCATGTACGGGTTTTTTGTGCATCATCACTTGGGTCACCAGTGAAATATAAATCAATCAAACTCCCGAGGTTCACCTGCTAAATATAAATCAATTAAATTCTCATTTCATAAATTCTTGGGTTTCACAAAATATAAATTACTTGTCGAGGGGCTTAAGTCGGGGAATTAAGACCTAAGAAAGGGAATACATTTTGATGTGTGAAGAGTTATCGTAGGGTGGGTAGTTTATGTACGAATAATCGCTACTATTTGGTGTAAATTTTTTATAGACCTATGATCTATCTTGAATTTAATAAAGCATCTCTGTTTCTAAATATTCCACTCAAACCTAAGTAGCCCCTTTAATCACTATTATATATAATCTTTCTCTAAGGTTCTCTTCATCAAGTAGCTGCCTACCCATGGATAGCAATAGGCTAGAACACATGGAAAAGTTAGTTTTGACTTGGGAAGAATAGAGATGTAGGACTTCTTGAAAGATAAAAATCTTGGCATTGGACTTAGGAAACTTTACATTCTTGGGACTCTTTAACAACACTGTTTGATCACTAACTCCATTTGTATAAAAATCAATCAATCTCACATGACCTAAGCTTCCTAGAAGCAGGGGAGGGGGGAGTTGACTTCGATACAGATGGCTGTATCGAAGTTTTGATACAAATAATGTATAACAAGTGGATTTTGAGACCTATTTGTCATACATTGACAGTATCAATGTTTTGATACAGCCCCAGCCATCTTTATCAAAGTTATCTCTCGGGGGTGCAAAACAAACCTCCGAAATTTCACCAAGATTCCATGGCCTAGGGAAACATACCACACATTAAATGGTGAATGGAATTCCTCCAATTCTTTACTCCCTCTTAATCATGCATTACCCTAAGTTCCCTCCTCCCAATGAGGGGGTTGACATTGATTGGCATTTGGAATCCTTCTTAATAGTTCCCTCTCATTTATGGGCATGAATCTAGAGCCACTAGTTTATTGTCCAAGAAAGGACAAGACATCGCTTGTGCTGATCTTGTTTGTGCCTAGAGACATCACCATTAGATTATTCTCCAAATCCACACATTCACACAAGGTGTGGACTTCCCATGTCATGTCATTAGTCCTAGCGGGACTAGTTGGTAATTTTTATTATTTTATTATTATTATTTTTGAACTTTAACAATGTCAAGTGTCTTTTCTCCATAGAGATCCACTCCCAACATAAAGACCTCATGGACATAGAATATGTGACACAAATAAGGTTATGTATGTTTCAAGTACTTAAAAGGGTTATGAGTGGAGCTAAGGTTTTAGATGTGGTAGGTTTGGGGGTTATTCAATTCGTGTCTAGGTGGGAGATTTGACCATTGGTTAATGCAAAGGACCCCATGCCCAAGTTTATATGTGGTTTGTATATGCAAGTGATGAGAAAAAAATAGGGCACAGAGACCAATGGGAACCTAACAACAGCTAAAGGGGCATTAATAGCTATAGGACTCCTCTCTGTGAGCATTATACTTTTCTTATACAAGGACCTCTGACCAACTGGAACAGGACTAGCTTGCAAAATTAAAGAAAAATATAGACATATGGGAATGGGAGGCAGGCAGATGTGATCCCACGAAATTTACATTTACAAGGATAAAAGGAAATTGTGAACACAAATTAAAAGGATTTTTTTTTTTTTTTTTTTTTTTTTTTTTTTTTTTTTTTTTTATAAATGTGTTGCAAGTGTGAATAATTCCATGTGTAGCCTTAACTTGTTGCTGTTGCTCTTGAACTCAGGCTGAAGTTGTTGGTACCGGAGGAGGAACCATAGTTAGGAAACGAGAAGCTGCTACGGTCAGAACATGAATCACTTATATCGTTGGAGGCAGGGCCAGCCTAGGAGATTGGGTTGTCCTTACCGGAGCTAAATTTGGTTGTCCTTTGCTCTTGATTCCAAAAGAAGATATCTAAAATTTGATGGCGAGTGGGGTTGGCAGTGGCGTCGAACTCTCCGATTCTGATGACATCGTGTAGTTCGGATTTCGAGTTACTCTCCTTGATCTACTTGAGACATTTCCAGTGGGAACTCAAAATATTGGTCTGGTGTATTGCTAGTTCAACTGACAGTGGAGAGTTTGGATGGACCGCGAAGGCTCTATTGGCAGAGAAACGGGAACTTAGGGGTCCAGATGGTTGTCCTAACCAGAAGGGTTGTCCAAATCCGATGACTTGTCTGACTTATCCCAGGGGCGGCCCTGGTTGGAGGTAGTTCAAGTGGCGGTGGAACGAGAAGGGAGACTAGATTCAAGAAGACAAAAGAGATGTTTTGAGACGGCTCACAAAATTGATTTGTAAAGTTTTGAGGAGAACTGGTCCTAGTCTTCTTTGGCGGGGGTCTCTTGGCCATGAGATTGTGATCTATAATACTGTAGTTAATGAATTATTATGTGAAGTTATAAAGACAATGAAAGGGTCAGTTGAGTGTGTCACAGGAGAGCCACATGGAGGAATAGTTTTGTGTAAGACCATGTACTATGTAATGTGGTCACCAACCAAACGATCTTAATTAAAACTGGACCACACTTCTTCCAGTCACATTTTTTTTCTTTCAATACACCTCTCTCTACACATACATTACTAGACCATACTTTGCCACACGTGTTACATACACTAGTCATTTGGTTTTTTCTTGTTCGACTTGGGCTATCATGTAGAAATTGAAGTCCTGTACTATTTGATATCATATATAAGCCACACCTAAGAGGTTTTAGTTTGCTAATTATTTGACAAGTTGGAATGAAGCAAGAGCATTTACAATCTTTTAATATTATGGGGAAGTCCAAGTTGTATTGATGCGTCGTTAGTTTACATTCAGAAAGTTCTGTGTCCTTATCTTTAATTATTAATTTTGAGCTCTATATTGTACTGCTATATAAGTTGTCCTATATATTGTTGTTGCTCCCTCTCTCTCTCTCTCTCTCTCTCTCTCTCTTACTTGCTAGTTAAGTAGAACCTTTTGTTACAGTTGGATTTGCAATAGTGATTGTTTGAATAGCAAACAATTGTTAGGAGTGGATGCAAAAATTTAAGAAATTGGTTAAAAAAAAATCCAAAAGTAATATTATATATATATATATATATATATATATATATATATATATATATAATGTTTAAAAACTATTCAGATGATTTCATATTATGGAACCAATCTATGTTACAACCGGACTGAAATTACACTTGTATCTTTTAAGTAGCTATACCACTACAAAAATACTGTTAAATAGTAACGGATCTTAGCGACGAAAATTCGACTGAAAGCGACGGAAATATCCGTCGCTGCGAAAATTTTAAATTTTCTGCCGCATTTCATTTTCCCCCATTCTCATTCTCAATCTCTCTCTCTCTCTCTCTCTCTCTCTCTCGATCTCTCCAGAGAGCCCCCTCCCCTCTCCCTCTCCGGCGACCTCCCCCTCTGGCAGCTCCTCCCTCTCTCCGACAGTCCCTCCACCTCACTCGCCCTCTCCTCCTCCTCCTCCTCATCCAGCGTCCGACCTCCTCTCCTCCTCCTCCTCCACCATCACCCCCGACCCTCTGACCCCCTCTCCTCCTCCTCCACAGACCCCCGACCCCCTCTCCTCCTCCTTCTCCTCCGGCGTCCGATGTAAACTCCCTCACCCAAAATTAGGCCTACTTTGCTTAGATAGTGAAATTAGGGCTAGTTTGAACCAATTAGAATTTAGAACACGGCATTTGATTTAACTGTACACTATTTTATCGCGTAGCGCACCGTACCGTTGCTTCGTTAATTGGAGCACTACACTAGCACATGTCTTTCTACAAACTTTATACCCTTGTCCGAGACGTGCCCGCCTACCTTTCTGACCCTTGTGTAACTTATAATCATGCTCTCTGGTGCTATATTTCAGCCGCACAATAAACGTCGCGGACGTTATTTCTGAATTCTAAATAAATTCTAACTCGGTACCCTTGTGCGTTCCAATCGAAATTAGAAACACAACCTTGACCGTTTTGGTGCAACCCGGATTTTATGAATATTCTACACTGTACTCTCTACGTCCCTGACACTTGTGTCCCACCTAATTTCAATCTCATGTACTCCTAATTAATTCTAGAACATCATGCGCGTTCGATTTAATTAATTAAATCCAATTTTCTGCCTTTGTGCAATTTTCCAATTGTTAGGGGACTTTTATGCAAAAACACATTTAGGTGTCCCCACCATTGGAAAATTCATGAAGAAACCCAGTTTTCCCCTTCACATAGATTTTTTCGTAATTTTTCGGGATGTGCAACGCGCGCACATCGCTCTCGTGTATTTAAACCTATCCTTGTATTTAAACAAGGCAATTATAGCCCTTCCAAGCATCCCCATGTGAGCCCAAGGCCCAAGCCCAAGGAGAGTTGACCAAGCCCACAAATTCCTAGGTCAACCCAAACCAAAATTTTACATGTATAAATATCTCCTTCTCTTTAGTTTTTCCAAAAAAAACTCAAAAACCTAAAAAAAAACCTAAACTCCAATTCAGCCGACCCCCCCCCCTTTCATTTACTGTTCTTCTTCCTCCTCCAACCCCTCGCCAGAGCAGCCGAACGCCGGAGCTGACTCGTTCCCTCCATCCTCGCCATCGAGCCGCCTGCACAGCGCCTGAGAACACCCCGGCCACCCTCATCACATCTTCGACCCGCCGGATCCAGCACCCACCGATCTCACCAACCCCGGCCATCTCGCCTGAATCTTCCCCGATTTCCCTCCTCCTCCTCGACCACGCCGCCATTAATGCCGACCCACCGGAGTAGCATCTCGACCAGAGACTGCCGCTCCCGTCGACGTCGAACCATCCCCAGCACCACCATCGTCCCCTCTCTCCCCCTCTCGACTGAACACCCCCCCGCTGTGCATCCGCCTGCACGAGCGACCAGAGCCGCTGTGCTCCGCCGGACTGACCCTCTATCCCAAGCACCAACCTGAACCGCACCCCCTCTTCTTCCTGTTCTTCTTCTTCCTCCTCTTCTCGGCGTAGGAGCCGGAGCGACCTCGCCGGAGCCCGACGAGCCATTCTCTGCTTCCTGAACTCCTCCTCCTGCTTCTCCCTCTCGACCCATCACCCCGGCTGGACACCCTCCCCTCGCCTGGCCGGAACAGTAGCCCATCTACCACTCCATCATTCCCTGCTCCTCCTCCTTCTCCCTGTCCTCCTTGCCGGACCTCCCCTCGCCTGGCCGGAACAGTAGCCCATCCACACCACCATCATCCCTAACACCATCACCATTATCAACTCACCATTTATCACCTCATCATCCTAATCTTCACCATCAACCAATCATCATCTTCACCATCGTTCACATCTCCATCCTCGTCATCGTCCTCGTCCTCATCATCATCGGCATCATATCATCGTCATCTCTTCGTCGTCATTTCCAGCAGCATTACCATCATCATCACCTCATCGTCATCCCATCATCATCATCACCTCATCGTCACCTCACCATTCATTTATCATCATCAACACTGTCGTCCTCACCATCATCGTCGTTATAGTCGTCACCATCATCATCATCGTCGTCAACCTCACCGTCGTACCCGTGCACGTACTCCGAGGTATGAACCGGTCTGTCTGCTCCATTTATGTGTGTTTGTGTGCGTTCCAGTAGGACAGTAGTATTTCGTTACCACTGTTAGCTGATATCGGACCCTGATTCGGTGAACCCAGTGCTGCGTACACAAACTCGTACTCGCACGCATATAGTATTCAGTTTGATATATCTATATATATATTTAGTATATGCATACTATTCAACTTGGTATACGTATAATTATGGGATGATATATATATATGTATATGTATATATATATAAATATATGGTATGTACATAAATTGTAAGTAATTAAATACTCTGCTAAATAATAATTAGGACTATATATATCCAGACTGTACGACCCTAGGACACCGTGGACTGCCCCGTACTTACCCTGACCATGTTGACCCTAAGAACTTGTGAATTGCCTGCCTTGCGTACATTAACGCACTGGCTTAGACACCTGTCAGCTGACTGTCTGATTGTGTACAACACTTGAAGATGTGACCCTGCGTAATTCAACGCATAATTGACCATGTTAGATAACTAGTGCCACCCCTAGTATACCCCCTGAGTCCAGTATAAATGTGGTTGTGTAATGACTAATAATTTTATTGTATTATATTTATGTGTACATAGCATATTGGATTTGTTCTGCGCGACTTCTGGAGCAGGTTATTGGTACATTGCAGCTTCCTTGCCAGGCAAGTATACCTTGCCATTGTACTGTTATTCATATTCCGTATGTTGCATGCATCTTTATTTTCTGTCTTTAGTTCATATATTTTAACTGTCATATAAAATGCGCGCGACGGTGTCGTCGCGGTATGTTTTTATTTATGTATTTGTATTGACCTTGTTTATGAGACTACCCCATTATCATGTAGCATCTTTAGGTTTATTGGCCGTGACACAGTTGTTACACGAGTTGTGAGTCTCATATAGATCACGGACTGGTGTACAGGATTTGGCCTCCTGTACGTGTGGGCCGTGCGTTAGGAATAACTGCTGTTAGAAACTTTGCATGCTAGTAGACTTAGCAGTTATTAGAGGTCTAGGGACATAGCCTATTGTAGTACGGTGGTCCCATCCTTGTCCTTGTTTGGTTGTAGGATTGGGCTAGGGTACTAAGAATAGGCTATGAACCAAATTGTGTCATGGATGTGACATGCTTAGAGCATGGGGTGGGGAGAACAACAAGTACCGCATTTGAGCTCCTTTACACTTTTTCCTTCTGTAACCCGGAAGCTCCGCTGGAGATACGGGCGGTGATGACCCCTATACTACTTGGCGGGCCTCCGCCGTTCAAAAGACGACGTGCCTTTGAGGCCCCTGGTTCTCCGAGAGAGTCATGCCAATCCCAGTTTTCAGCCAGATAGCTCACTTGTGGGGAAAGTTGTTCTTAACTGCATTCACTTAGACGGTTAGGCGACCATTGGATATTTATTTCAGTACTTTATTGGCATGCTTTTATGTATCTTGTTATGTCCCTCTGAGGACCTGGCCCTTCCAGGTGTATTTGTTCTTGAGTATTCGCAGGAGCGCAGATTCGGATGGTCACATATGTTTCGAGGATGTCTTCTCTTCGAGCCCGTGATTGATAGCTGGTATTCTTATATATATTGTGTTTGATGTGTTGTACTTATATTATATTTACTCTTATATTCTAGTTGGTAGTGGATTTGTTTCCATCCAACTATCACCCTTAGATACTTCTTATTGAGATCTAGTTTCATAGATATTGGTTATTTAATTATATTTAATTTTCGTGGATGAGATTTAGATTATACCCTGTGACTTGTGACATATGTTTATACCACTTGTGGATTTGATATTCATATTACAGCGTACGTGTGGATTTTGGTTTCCATATATTGGAGTTGCCATATCCATGCGGCTGGCATGCTTACGTGTCCTAGTCCTATGTATTTTGGGACTGGGGCGTGACATATTTTTGTGGTGGCCCATGCAGGTCGAGAGCATATTGTCTCGGTTACGTTATTGTACCGAACAAGCCTGCACCTAGGACTAGAGTATAGGATCTCATCCACAATTGACTATGATTCATCTTCCTCCTATCTGTTCTATTTGAACAATTGTATCCTGCTTGATTCATGTACTTCCCTAACAGTTCTTTGAGTATAGCCTTCTGCTAGAATATTGGAACCCCTGTTATTAGGATGATAATTAGAGTAGCACACCTATTAAGATCACAACGAGAATATAGACACATCACTAAGTTTAGAATATCTAGTGAACCCTAGAACTCCTTATCTCTAGAATTGGTTTACCATTACCTCCTGATGTATTATGAGGACCTGTGAGTAGTATAGATACTACTAGAGTTAGTTAAGAGTCTTACCATAATGTTGACCCTAGTATTGAGGAACCAATAGAAAACCAAAATTGAATATTAGGACTGAACCTAACCTTCGCAGTTAGATAAGTATTGGAAAACTATAAACTTAGATTCTTGTCTTAAGATAAGCAGACAGTACCTTAGAAAGCCAAGAGTAATGCATAAAATACTTTCCTAATCATACCTCAACCACAGAGACTAGCACACCCCTTTCCCTTAGAAAACCATGATACTATCTAGAGCCCTCTATTTTAAATTTTTATACCTTGTTCCTCTGCGACCTTAGCGTTCGCTAATTGCGCGGCGACTAAATTTTGTTCTTCTATTCTTCATCTTTCAACTCGTGCCACTTGACACCTCTGATTATAGACCAAGTGATCGTATTCTATGATAGGATATATATTTGCTAAAGTTATAGTTGTAATCTTGAATTTTGAATTGTGTGCCTTGTAGTTAGAACCTGATAGTTGAGTTATTCAATTAGATTGTGATGATTACCCCTAGTTGTAGATCACGTAATTTGTACTCTCACCTCGATACAAGTTATATTCCCTTCCCTTGAGACTAGTAACCCTTCTATTCTTGCTATTGACACTTGTTCTATAAGCACTATGACTAAGGCTTAAGACGACCATGACCTATGTAATATAGGAAGATACCCTAATAGGTACCAAGACCCCTTCTCGTAGACCTTAACAAAAGCTTCTACGGTATCCTTAAGACCATTGCAATAGTAGTTCAATTGTTATAAGTTATGTAGTATACCTCACACCATAGGTATCACATAGTCTTTTGACCCATTATTGAAGCGTAATTGAATGACATTAATTGTATACTAGCATAAGACGACAATGTTTATTCAGACAATAGAATTTAGAGGTCCTTGCCCCCATTTGGTCGACTAGCGACATAGATAAGGAGGTTGTATGATAACTGTAGAGATTGTAGAGTCTTTATTATTATTGCTTATTTTGTTTTTGTTTTTGTGAACTTGAATTGACTTGTAACTCCTTTCATCATCATCTAGCGTACTTATTTGTTGTACCACCTTGACTTATGCCGCTATTATAGCCTAGTTTTTGCAAGCTTATTCCTTATCGAGCTTGTTCATGACATATGTATTAGTGGGTCGACACACTAATACATTTCAGAATCAGTGTATTACGGTCTGATCAACCATAGTGCGCTTGATTCGCCCTTCGCAAAAATACTTTACGTGGGTTGAGATATATAGTTGACTAGTAGACACCTGTACTTGCCCTCTAGATATGTCTGAGCGGATCATATCGGTTACATAACTGTACTAATACGAGTATGTGAATAGGAATTACCAAAATATGATTTCAATCCACAACTGCCTTGACAATTCCTATTTGAATTCTTTAAACGCCTTGATTCCGGTACTTCTATTCTATTACCTCTCCCTTGAACTCTTTATTATTGATCTTCGTCTTCCCTTATTTCGGAAAGACGAAACATCTTGCTTGGTATAAATTTGATATATAGATAGTACTAGATATACCCCACAGGCCAATCGTATTGTTTGGTGACTACCTTTTATAAAAGATTAAGGGAATATCATAGATGATATGTTTGAGGATTCAATAGCATGATTAAATAATTTGGGGCATAGCTTTCTTAGATGTATAGCCTTAGATGATAGATGGGTAAATTCTAAGTTGGGTAAAAACAACAATGTTAACCTGAGGGGAATTCCTTAGACTGTAACCAAGTAAGATTTGATAGAGAGAACCCTACCCTATTTTAATTTCGAGGACGAAATTATTTTAAGTTGGGTAGATTGTAAACCCCCTCACCCAAAATTAGGCCTACTTTGCTTAGATAGTGAAATTGGGACTAGTTTGAACCAATTAGAATTTAGAACACGGCATTTGGTTTAACTGTACACTATTTTATCGCGTAGCACACCGTACCGTTGCTTCGTTAATTGGAGCACTACACTAGCCCATGTCTTTCTATAAACTTTATACCCTTGTCCAAGACGTGCCCGCCTACCTTTTTGACCCTTGTGTAACTTATAATCATGCTCTCTGATGCTATATTTTAGCCGCACAATAAACGTCGCGGACGTTATTTCTGAATTCTAAATAAATTCCAACTCAGTACCCTTGTGCGTTCCAATCGAAATTAGAAACACAACCTTGACCGTTTTGGTGTAACCCAGATTTTATGAATATTCTACACTGTACCCTCTACGTCCCTGACACTTGTGTCCCACCTAATTTCAATCCCATGTACTCCTAATTAATTCTAGAACATCATGCGCGTTCGATTTAATTAATTAAACTCAATTTTCTGCCTTTGTGCAATTTTCCAATTGTTAGGGGGCTTTTATGCAAAAACATATTTAGGTGTCCCCACCATTGGACAATTCATGAAGAAACCCAGTTTTCCCCTTCACATAGATTTTTTCGTAATTTTTCGGGATGTGCAACGCGCGCACATTGCTCTCGTGTATTTAAACCTATCCTTGTATTTAAACAAGGCAATTATAGCCCTTCCAAGCATCCCCATGTGAGCCCAAGGCCCAAGTCCAAGGAGAGTTGACCAAGCCCACAAATTCCTAGGTCAACCCAAACCAAAATTTTACATGTATAAATATCTCCTTCTCTTTAGTTTTTCCAAAAAAACTCAAAAACCCAAAAAAAAACCTAAACTCCAATTCAGCCGACCCCCCCTTTCATTTACTGTTCTTCTTCCTCCTCCAACCCCTCGTCGGAGCAGCCGAACGCCGGAGCCGACTCGTTCCCGCCATCCTCGCCATCGAGCCGCCTGCACAGCGCCTGAGAACACCCCGGCCACCCTCATCACATCTTCGACCCGCCGGATCCAGCACCCACTACTCTCACTAACCCCGGCCATCTCGCCTGAATCTTCCCCGATTTCCCTCCTCCTCCTCGACCACGCCGCCATTAATGCCGACCCACGGGAGTAGCATCTCGACTAGAGACCGCCGCTCCCGTCGACGTCGAACCATCCCCAGCACCACCATCGTCCCCTCTCTCCCCCTCTCGACTGAACACCCCCCCCGCTGTGCATCCGCCTGCACGAGCGACCCGAGCGGCTGTGCTCTGCCGGACTGACCCGCTATCCCAAGCACCAACCTGAACCGCACCCCCTACTCTTCCTGTTCTTCTTCTTCCTCCTCTTCTCGGCACAGAAGCCGGAGCGACCTCGTCGGAGCCCGACGAGCCATTCTCTGCTTCCTGAACTCCTCCTCCTGCTTCTCCCTCTCGACCCATCACCCCGGCTGGACACCCTCCCCTCGCCTGGCCGGAAAAGTAGCCCATCCACCACTCCATCATTCCCTGCTCCTCCTGCTGCTCCCTGTCCTCCTTGCCGGACCTCCCCTCGCCTGGCCGAAACAGTAGCCCATCCACACCACCATCATCCCTAACACCATCACCATTATCAACTCACCATTTATCACCTCATCATCCTAATCTTCACCATCAACCAATCATTATCTTCACCTTCGTTCTCATCTCCATCCTCGTCATCGTCCTCGTCAACACCATCGTCCTCATCATCATCATCATCGGCATCGTATCATCGTCATCTCTTCATCGTCATTTCCAGCAGCATTACCATCATCATCACCTCATCGTCATCCCATCATCATCATCACCTCATCGTCACCTCACCATTCATTTATCATCATCAGCACTGTCATCCTCACCATCATTGTCGTTATAGTCGTCACCATCATCATCATCGTCGTCAACCTCACCGTCGTACCCGTGCACGTACTCCGAGGTATGAACCTGTCTGTCTGCTCCATTTATGTGTGTTTGTGTGCGTTCCAGTAGGACAGTAGTATTTCGTTACCACTGTTAGCTGATATCGGACCCTGATTCCGTGAACCCAGTGCTGCGTACACAAACTCGTACTCGTACTCGTACGCGTATAGTATTCAGTTTGATATATCTATATATATATTTAGTATATGCATACTATTCAACTTGGTATACGTATAATTATGGGATGATATATATATGTATATGTATATATATATATATATATATATATATATATATATATATATATATATATATATATATAAATATCTGGTATGTACATAAATTGTAAGTAATTAAATACTATGCTAAATAATAATTAGGACTATATATATCCAGACTGTACGACCCTAGGACACCGTGGACTGCCCCGTACTTACCCTGACCATGTTGACCCTAAGAACTTGTGAATTGCCTGCCTTGCGTACATTAACGCACTGGCTTAGACACCTGTCAGCTGACTGTCTGATTGTGTACAACACTTGAAGATGTGACCCTGCGTAATTCAACGCATAATTGACCATGTTAGATAACTAGTGCCACCCCTAGTATACCCCCTGAGTCCAGTATAAATGTGGTTGTGTAATGACTAATAATTTTATTGTATTATATTTATGTGTACATAGGATATTGGATTTGTTCTGCGCGACTTCTGGAGCAGGTTATTGGTATATTGCAGCTTTTTTGCCAGGCAAGTATACCTTGCCATTGTACTGTTATTCATATTCCGTATGTTGCATGCATCTTTATTTTCTCTCTTTAGTTCATATATTTTAACTGTCATATAAAATGCGTGCGACGGTGTCGTCGCGGTATGTTTTTATTTATGTATTTGCATTGACCTTGTTTATGAGACTACCCCATTATCATGTAGCATCTTTAGGTTCATTGGCCGTGACACAGTTGTTACACGAGTTGTGAGTCTCATATAGATCACGGACTAGCGTGTAGGGTTTGGCCACCTGTACGTGTGGGCCATGCGTTAGGAATAACTGCTGTTAGAAACTTTGCATGCTAGTAGACTTAGCAGTTATTAGAGGTCTAGGGACATAGCCTATTGTAGTACGGTGGTCCCATCCTTGTCCTTGTTTGGTTGCAGGATTGGGCTAGGGTACTAAGAATAGGCTATGAACCAAATTGTGTCATGGATGTGACATGCTTAGAGCATGGGGTGGGGAGAACAACAAGTACCGCATTTGAGCTCCTTTACACTTTTTCCTTCTGTAACCCGGAAGCTCCGCTGGAGATACGGGCGGTGATGACCCCTATACTACTTGGCGGGCCTCCGCCGTTCAAAAGACGACGTGCCTTTGAGGCCCCTAGTTCTCCGAGATAGTCATGCCAATCCCAGTTTTCAGCCAGATAGCTCACTTGTGGGGAAAGTTGTTCTTAACTGCATTCACTTAGACGGTTAAGCGACCATTGGATATTTATTTCAGTACTTTATTGGCATGCTTTTATGTATCTTGTTATGTCCCTCTGAGGACCTGGCCCTTCCAGGTGTATTTGTTCTTGAGTATTCGCAGGAGCGCAGATTCGGATGGTCACATATGTTTCGAGGATGTCTTCTCTTCGAGCCCGTGATTGATAGCTGGTATTCTTATATATTGTGTTTGATGTGTTGTACTTATATTGTATTTACTCTTATATTCTAGTTGGTAGTGGATTTGTTTCCATTTAACTATCACCCTTAGATACTTCTTATTGAGATCTAGTTTCATAGATATTGGTTATTTAATTATATTTGATTTTCGTGGATGAGATTTAGATTATACCCTGTGACTTGTGACATATGTTTATACCACTTGTGGATTTGATATTCATATTACATCGTACGTGTGAATTTTGGTTTCCATATATTGGAGTTGCCATATCCATGCGGCTGGCATGCTTACGTGTCCTAGTCCTATGTATTTTGGGACTGGGGCGTGACATCCGATCCCCAAGCCTACTCCTCCACCCCGACCCCCTCCGCCTCCGTCAGATTGCTTTCTCCTCCGGATAAGGTAACCCTAATCCTCATTTCGATTTGGTTAATTATTGCATTTGGATTGTGGGGGTCTGGACACACGTACATATACGATACGCTAGACACGGACACGATATGTTGGACATGGACACGTACAGACACGCACGATACGCTGGACACGAACGTCCTATTATAGTGCGTAAAATCCTAATTAATACTACATAAACCTAAACCGGAAAAAAAAATTAAAAAATATAATTTATGCCCTAAATTAGTGTGTATTGGGACGAAAAATCTCAGGCCAAGGACTATTCAGCGACGAAAAATTCCGTCGCTAAAACGTCTGATATACACAAATGTGCTAAATAAGTATCCGAATTCGTCGCTAAAATCCGTCGTTAATCCGTCACTGAGAGTGACCGATTTACGACGAACTCTGTGAGTCCTGAATGTGCAAAACCTTCTGAAAATTTTAACAAATTTTGGCTCACATAATCCGTCGCTAATCCGTCGGTAAGTAGTCATAAAGTTTAGCAACGTAACTTATACGCCGCTGGTTTAATGTCAATCAATCCGTCGCTAATCCATCGATATAGTGACGGATTAGCGACGGAATTTTCGTAGCGACGTTAGTTATTCTGACAAAACATTTTCGTCGCTAATCCGTCGCTAAAATCAAATAGCAACGGAAGAATGCATTTTAGCGACGGATAATTCCGTCGCTAAAATAGTGTATTTTTGTACTCTCTAATTTTAATCTCAATTTTGCAATACAAATCCAACGACTGTAAACCTGTAACATAGGTTGGTTATATATATATATATATATATATATATATATATATATATATATATATATATATATATATAATTTTACTGTTATCATTTTCAGACTCGACCACTTTTATGTCCCCCCCTGGCAATGATTATATACAAAGATTCACTTAAAAAGTGAAATGACAATATAAGATAGAAAATGTCCTAAGTTCATGCTATTCTGTTAGATATGTTTTTTCTGTGACAAATTTACATGTGTTGTGATCATATGACACAAAAAAAGTGTGGCCAAAGAGTAGATAATTCATGCAATACATGATTGAGACTTGGAAGTGAGTGAAGAGAGCAAATGGTCATGGTAGATTGCTTTTTTTTTTTCTGTCGTCTGTTTTAAGACTTTAAGCTTGTGGAGCACAAAAAGTACAACTACATGACACGTAAAAGCAGTGGTGTTAGAACCGGGCAGGACAGACGGTTGGACCGGCTGATCGAATTTGGCTAAAAAATTAGTCCAAATTTAAGTATATTCATCGAAGGAAAACTTAAAAATGAGGAAATGAAAATAGCACACAACCCATGTGTCGTTGGGCATGAGAATGATGCCTCAATTCATCTTCACACAATTAGGAGGAAGGATTGGATCAGAGCAAGCAATAATATAATGCCTCCTGGAATTGAAGATGAGTACAGAACTAGCTGGCTTGAAGTGTACAAATCATAATTTGTACATGAGGTGGAATTTCTTGAGAAAGAAATCATATACTCCATTCCAAATTAAATACACAACAAATTCAGTGAATTTAATTGCTGATGATGATAACTTTGGTGGCAGGAGAGACATGCCATCAAGCTATAGTACTCTCCTATGACCATGTCTCTTGTCTAAAATATAGAATACAATGTGTATCTATACCATACACTACTACTCAAGTTAGAAGATACATACCTATGCATACATTACTTCTCTAATGACAGAGGGACACACACACAAACAAAGAATGACACATCACACCAATGTAGCTAGTGTCATTTTCTTCCATACCAAAGAGAATATCATTTATAAAGACCTTTCTAGCATATAGACCCCAGACTCACTCCCCTCTATCATTTTCTCTCTCTCTCTCACACACACACATACACCACTGTTAATTTATTACCCAACCTTTTGTCCCACACTCCTAAGCTAGCTAGCTCCTCCATGTACACAATCAACAAAGAAAGTCTCTCACCACTACACAAACTACTCAATTATTCCCTCACCCAACACTAGTCCCATAAATCCCCTCCCAACCCAAACATAATTACCCCATCATTTCACACCCTTTATGTTCATTCATCTCTCTCACATCTTCCCCCTCCCTCTCCTTCCCTCTTATGGTCAATAAGTAGCAATAGTAGCACTCCTAGTTAGCTCCTTGTCAAGAAGAAGAAGAAGAAGAAGAAGAAGAAGAAGAAGAAGAAGAAGTCCATCTCTCTCTCTCTCTCTCTCTCTCTCTCTAACATAAAATTCAAGAAGTAGTAGTCAAGAAGAAGGAGATCTCTCTATAACACAAAGGTCTAGTAGTAGTGTTAGTAGTACTAGTCAAGAAGAAGAAGAAGAAGAAGAAGAAGAAGAAGAAGAAGATTCAAGTAGCCAAAGAGGAGAGATCTAGAGCTAGGTAGATGGAGCTATTTCCAGTGCAACCAGACCTATCGCTGCAAATTAGCCCCCCCAACATCAGCAAACCCACATCAAGCAACTGGAGGAGGAGGAGTGCAGCAGCAGCAGCAGCAGAAGAAGAGAGCAGTGGTGCTGTGGATCTAGGGTTTTGGAGAAGAGCCCTTGACCACTCCCAAAACCCCACCAAAACTACCACCACCACCACCACCACTGATCTCTCCTTGTCAAGCCCATTCACCACCACCACCACTCCTCATCCACACCACCACCACCAACAACAACCATTACTTGACCATCATGATCACCACCACAACCAGCAGCAGCAGCAGCAGCAGCACTATAACAACATGATGATGATGAGGCCCATAAGAGGGATCCCAGTGTACCACAACCCCCCTCCTCTATCAATTTCTCACCACATCCAACAGCAGTTCCAGTATCAGCAGCAGCAGCAGCAGCAGCAGCAGCAGCACTACAACGCGAGGTTCCTCTCGTTGCCGTCGACCCGGCTGCCGCCCGCCAAGCGCACCATGCGCGCCCCCAGGATGCGGTGGACGACCACCCTGCATGCGCGCTTCGTCCACGCTGTCGAACTCCTCGGAGGACATGAAAGTATACATACATGTACCCTTTCGTTAATTTCTTTATTTATTCTCTCAATTCTTCTGACACCACAAGAAAATTGGATTTCTGTGACATATAAAGTTGTTACAGAAGAGGTTGTGAAACTCGTCACAGCACATCTTTCTCATACAATGTTATTTCCAGGGGCGACGCCGAAGTCGGTTCTTGAGCTCATGGACGTGAAGGATCTCACCTTGGCTCATGTCAAATCTCACTTGCAAGTAAGAATATTAATTGCACTCTATAATGAAATCAAGAAGATCTTTGATTATGCCTTTTCTTTTCGTTTCGTTTTTCTTTCTATTCTATAAATTTTCTAGGCTTTTATGAGACTGCTGCTATTATAATAGATCAAGCTGACAAAGAAGAGGATTTTTTTCTTTTTTCTTTTTTCTTTTTTCTTTTTTCTTTTTTCTCTTCTTCTTTTCATATAGCTAAGAAAAAGTTGTTTTGATCATCTATTCTCTTTACTTTTCTTTTCTTTCTTTGTTTCTTTCCCAATTACACTGTACTCTCTCCCTCTCTCTCTCTCTCTCCATATGTGGTCAGTGATTACAGTGAGTTCTGCAAGAAGTACTACTGCAAGTTTTAATTTTTGTGGCAGCTGGAATAAAGGGAGAGAAATCAACACTTTTGCAACAATTCTACCCAAAATGAAAAACTCAAGAATAAAACAAAAAAATGCCTGTGGTTCAACATACTAGCTAGAATGATGTACATATATATACTACACAAATCAAGAGCATATATAATTTCAATAGATTTTTAAATGCAACAACAAAAAAATGATGTCCTACTTATTTCCATGGTATCTTTTGTGCATCCTTGATTTTTTTTTCCCAATGTGATCTATATAACTTAGTGATAATGTGGTGTGTATGATTGTATAGATGTATCGGACGGTAAAGAGCACTAACATGCCTGCGGCTTCTTCAGGTATAATCAAGTCTCTTTGTCGTCTTCTTCGTCCTCGTCTCCTCCTCTCTTTAACATGATTTCATTGCAATCGAAGCGAGCTATATTAATCCATTGTGTATCTAATTTTATTTTATTTTTTCTTATCTCAGGCCATTCTGACGGGTTTGAGAATGGGTCAGCCGGTGAAGTTTCCGACGACAACTCGATGGATATGCAAAATCTCCTTGGACCTCAATCATCAACTCAACCAGCAGGGAAGCCGGTATCGAATCAGGGAACTAATCAGTATGGTCTATGGAGCAATTCTTCTAGGTGGTAGTTATACATGATCAAAGATCTCCTCTTATTTCCTATTTATCCCCTTTTTCCGAGATTTCAGATCATACAATTTCTAATGGACATAAGTACTTGTTCACAAATTTTGTCACACATCTGGACTAGTTTGGAAAAGATGAACAAATTTTCAGGACTTGTTACTCTTAACAATATTAGAGAAAACAGTAAAGCCATTAATTGTTGAAAACTAATAAATCGTCACTATATATACATCAAGACTAAATACTTAGTTGGGATAGAGTCTAATCTCATGGAGACTAGCCTTTTGATGACTTGATTCTTTGCAAAGAATTACGTTCTCACATGATTTTAGCATGGAAAGGAATTACAAACATTTATTTGATAAACGATTCAATTATATATTCTTGTCATAGTTTAAGAATATGTAGGAGAAATTAACATAGTAATTGTTTGCAATTCCTAGGCTCCTCCTACCCTCAGTCACTCTCATTGAACACTTTAATAAGCTTGGCTATTCTCTCTTTCTTTTATTATTGTTTCATGCATGTTCTCCCAAAAAGTAGCAGGGATCTTTGCTTTGTTCCATCTGTACTCAGGCAGGGTGGGCATTCATTTCAACCCCCCTCATGATGGTGCAATGATCCCTTGCTGCAGTTCAAAACAACAACAGTAGTTAAAACCCCACCCACCCACCCACCCACTCTCTCTCTCTCTCTCTCTCTCTCTCTCTCTCTCTAGACTATAGTAAAAGTTGCTGCACACTACAGTGCAGGAATTAGGGTTTCCGTAGGCTTGACCCATGTATCACTGACTTTGCCAATTGCTTTAGTTCCCTATACTCATATATGATATCCACTTTTAAACATTAACTGTGCATAAAAATAACATGTTACTTGTTTATATGTTCATTGGACTTGCACTAAACAAATGCTTTTCTACTGTGATTATGTCAGCAATAGAGCCTGGATTAATGGCACACAAAGGGATTCCAACACAGGATTAAGCAAGCACTTCATCGAGGTACTGGTCACTTGTCCACTAATTAATTGTCGCTTTGGGTCAACTAATTTGTTTACAATGAAGTTTCTATTTTTAGTAGTTGAAGCTAAATTTGATCGAGTACTCTAATGGGTTTCTTTTTAGAAATGCCGACATAGAGGTAATTCTACACTACGTTAGTGGGTTAGCTTCTCACTCAGGAATCCACGCAGGCTAGGCTGCACTTGGGGATATTAAATCTCAACGAACCCACCCTGCCAGGAAGAATGCCGTCCACCTCAGCCAATATATATATATATATATATATATATATATATAACCATCTAATATATGGAATATAAGGACGAGTCCCAACTCAGGAAGCATCTAATTTCGAAAAGACGAGCGATGCCCATAAATGTATACAACAAAATGGAAAAGTGTCCCCCCCCAAAACCCAAAAACAAGATCAATCAAAAAGCCTGACGCTCTCTATGCACAATCTCCTCCAGCTGACGCGGAAACTGCGTGTCAGCTGTGAATACCTCATCCCTTGCCAGCGAATGACGAAGTTTGGCTAAAGGCCCTGCTATGTTGTTTTCCCTTAAGGAACACCATGAGACTCTCCACCTACAAGATACCTCCCTCAACTCGCAAAGAGTCTTATGAAGTCTCCAGCTCGGTTGACACTTGCCTTCCAGACCATCTACAATGAGCTTATCCGCTATCTGGAACACAATGTTCTGTATGCCCTGACGTTGTCCCAACCTCCAGCCCTTGAGAATAAGACTACCAGATACCGCATGTACATGCCCTCTCTCATATCTACAGCTCAAGCCATAAGTCATATTCCCTTGGAAATTTCTGATAATCAAACCCCCATCCCAAGGCCCCAACGTACCCCTGTGTTTCACGGATATGTTGCAGGTGAGCCAGTTCTCCTCTACAGCTTTCCAAGGTCGCAATATCCTTGGAGTTTTGGTTCTACCGACCCTCGTAATGAAGCTCGGGATGCCTCAGCGAATATATATATATATATATATATATATATATATATATATATATATATATATATATATATATATATATATATATATATATGATATGCTAATTTTATTTCTGCAAAAGACACTAATCATGTTTATTTCGCTCTCTCCAGATATTTATTTCGCTCTCTCCAGATATGATATACTGTTGAAATAAGACCAATTTTTGTCATCCTATAGATTGTACTGTCTTTATATATACTAGTAACGTGCACGAGCATTGCACGCATGTAAAAAATTGATTTTATTAAAATTAGAATTTGTTATAGATATCGTTGCTCCTTGGAATCGAATCCACACAGCAAAAGAGAATGCCTCCCACATTAACCACATGAGTTGGAGGTATTTGACTATAGTTAGATAATATTAGATAGCTAAACAATTAGTCAGAATATTTTTTAATTTTTAATTACGTGAGGATATATACATGGCTTAGAATGCTCAAATTCTTCGGGAGACTAACATCAATCCCGAGACGGACGGGTTCGATCTGAGAAGATAATGTTAATATTATCCCGAAATAGATCAATTTAGCATAACTAATTTACCAACTCGACTCAAAATTCTTCATTCCAAGTGTGTGAAATATTTTCCGGATAAGTGATTTATTGATCCTAGTAGTGTTGGCGAGATGATCATGCAAGTTAACGATGACAATATTGATAAGGGTTATTTACACTAACATTTTCTATGTTTTCGATTTATTAAACTACATCTCTTAATTTGAAAATAATTACGATAACATTTTCGATGTTTGATGTTTTACGTAAATGGTTATTACACTAACCACCTTACAACATAAAGGGGAGGGGAGGTTTATGTAATATTTTTCAAAGTAAGGGGGTCCAAGGTCCGTTTAATAAACCGAAAATATTGGAGATTTTAGTGTAATTAACCCCATTGATAAACTAATATCTTCGGATCTCCTTGAGGGGTCCATATAATTATTTTTAAAGTAAGGAATGTCGTCACTTTTATCTTTTAGCTATGGAAATATATGTAACGAAACTGCGTCGTCACTGTACTCGTCACAAAAGATGTGTTGTGACGAGTTTCTACGTGTCACAGAAAGTCAATTTTCTTGTAATGTAACAATTCGATGAACCTTCATATATAATAAATGACACTTTCTTATATATATGAAGGACGCACAATCCAAAAATATCGAAATTATTTCCGATTTGAACTCGTCGTGTCTCTCTGAGACTGCTAGCCCGGTGAGGCCCAACCTAGAGTTCACCTTGGGGAGGTCACATTAGCTTGATCATCATCCATCTCACTTGAAGATCTAACAAGAAGAAAGAGAACAAGAAAGAATAGACAGGAAGAAGAAGAAGAAGAAGAAGAAGAAGAAGAAGAAGAAGACCTACTAATGAAGCAGAAGAAAAGCAAACTAAAGCCAAAGTGATCAGGAGGACATTGCTAGCTAGCTTATCATCCTTCATGAGAGCTAGAGAGAGTACAAAGAAGATGTGAGTGACTAAGCATGCAAGAAAATATATGGGATTTTGTTTTAGAGAAAGAGAAGAAGTACTGTAGGTGGTTTCTTTTCTTTTCTTTTTTCCTTTTTGTGCATTAAAAGGATGAGAGAGAGAGAGAGAGAGAGAGAGAGAGAGAGAGAGATATTTGGTTTTTCTTTCTCATGCATGTGCACGTAGAATGCTTTATAGTTTCCCAACAAAAGAGAAAGGAAATCAGGACTTTCTTCTATCATAGAGAAGGGGGGCATTGAGCAAAACCAATTGCAACTTTTCCCTGTTTGTTAGCGTGCATGCATGCATGGCTTGGCTTGTTGATTTTGCTACCAATGACAAAAGTTCTTTGTGGTTTGGATGCATATATATTTCATCATCATGCACTTTATGCATTGGGAAACATCAACCAAAGTAGCTAATATATATTATGTACTTTTAGACTTTCAACTATATGCATGAATCATCAGTCTATATGCAAGTGTTGACCATAAAAGTTCATAGGGGGAGATGGACTAGAAACCTTGGTGCATGGTGGATATATACAGTGTTGTCAAAACGGTACCGCACTGGCAGTTGAATCGGATCGGATCGGATCTGACCAAAAATTCGGTTCGATCTGACTTGAATCAGAGTTTTTTTTAAAACCGACGATGTTTTCCAAGAACCGGAGTTTAACTGTTGAACCGACCATTCTGGTTTTTTTTAAAAAAAAAAAAAAAAAAAAACTCAAAAAAGTTTATCATGTGAGATTTTGACCATTTGGTACTTGGTTTGGTTTTGAGAAACCATATAATTGTAAAACCAAACCATACTTACTAAGAACTAAACCAAGTCAAACAAAAAAGTAAATGTGGATATCTTACATTATTTGGTTCTCGAAAAGGACCTATTTGAACTCCGGTTGAACTCCAGTTGAACTCCGATCCAACCTGTATCAAAGGTTTTCCGTTCAATCATCGGTCCGGTTTTTAAAACATTGCTTTGCTCGGCATGCACACACTAAAGACCATACTCTTCCTTACAAGTCATTTGGGGCTCATTGGGACCAATAAAGGTTGATCAGAACTCCCCATATATATGGCTTTCTTCTTTCTGAGATGAAGTTAGTTACTTAGATTTTTGATCAAGCTTGGCTTATTTCTCCTAGCTATTTATGTGAAGCTGAATGTCCAATTGCATCTTGTGGAGAAGAGCTAATTAATTGTGATCTCTCCTCTCTGTGGCTGTTTGTTGACTGTAGATAGAAATATATTACAACTTTTGCTGCTGTAAATAGTGTTGTGGTCATTTTAGTTACAACAAAAACATACAACAAAAATAACATTTACTGGAAGACGAACACCGAAATTGTTGTAAATACTGCAACACCAATTATGTTGACATAAGTCTCTCTTGGGACAATCCCTCATATTAGACACATTTCAGCTACATATTGTTGACTTCCTCAACAAATTAAGTTCAACATAATACATCATCTACATATTGTTGGATGTTGGGAATAAGTGCGGAATTTATGTCCCAAAGATCGCAACCCGCAACGAACTGACAACCATGATGACGACATGATGGCTGACTTTTGAGAAAACAAAAATCAAAATACAGTACTCAAAGAACAAGGATTACGTGAAAAACCTAAAACACATGGAGAACCAAATCACTATTAAATAAGGTTAAAATGTTTATAAGAATGCTAAAACTTGATAACCTGATCCAATATAAAAGTAACTATACAAAGAGAACCCAAGAAACATCTGACATTTAAAAAATAAAGAAAAATAGCGACGAAAAAAAAATCATTCGTTATGTTTCTAATTTTCGTTGCTAAACCAAAATAACGACAACTTTGTTGGGAACGAAATACGGAAATCGTTCTCCAAACCAGAGAGTATCTGCGAGAGAACCGATCAAAAATGTACAAACCAAAAAACATCAAACACAAATCGCAGACACAGAAATTTTTACGTGAAAAATCAAGATGGAAAAAACCACGGGACGATCGGAGTCCAACCCTAAAGAACCTCCACTAATGGAATAAAGAGATTACACCATCTACAAGCTCCTCACCGATCCAACACGGATCACTGTAATTCTTTGGAACAGAAAATAGATTACAATCACGAAGAAAAAAGATAATTAGAAATACCCTAAATTGATCTCCTTCTCTGAAATGGTCTCCGATCATTCTTTCTCCTCTCCAAAGTTACAATGGCACTCTTGCCACCTTTTTTTTCTCTCTCTTTGTTGTATATTGCATGAGCCTTTTTATAAACCATTGCATGAATTAGAGTTTCCATATGAAAATTAATATATGGAAGCCAAAAATATTTAAGAAAATCCAATTACATCCAATCATATATTTAACGAAAATCAAATCATAAATTAGCTTACCATAAATTGGAAATCCAATTATATAAAAAGTTAATATATGAAAGATCCAATCATAAATATATAATTAAAGTCAAAGATGAAAATCCAATATAATATTTTCTTACCATAAATGTTCCAATACATGGTGCTCGATGCACTTTTTGAGCTTTTTTGATACACGGATGACGCTCGTCGCACTCCGGGGTATTCTCCACATAGGTTGGGAACCCCACACACTCCAACAAATCTTTTCCTTTAAAACTATGTGGAGGGGGTCGTCATCCCGACGATCCGCCTGCAATACTAAACTTTTTCCTTGGAAGAATCTTTGTGAACATGTATGCTCCGTTGTCATCTATATGAACCTTCTCAAGCGTCGCTTCCTTATTTTCCATAATATTCCGTATCCAATGATACCGGGTCTCCATGTGCTTGGACATGCTATGAAATATCTGGTTCTTCACAAGGTGAATAACACTCTGACTATCGCAAAGCAAAGGATACTGCTCTTGTTTTAGCCTAATTTTCTACAACAGCTTCTTCATCCACAACAACTCCTTGCAAGCCTCTGTCGCCGCAATGTACTCTGCCTATGTTGTCGATATGCTAAAATACTTCTGAAACCATGACTGCCACGATATTGCTCCATCAGCAAACATTATCACATAGCCCAAAGTCGATTGCCTCGTGTCTACATCTTCAGCCATATCAGCGTCGGTATACCCAACCAGCTTCGACTCGTCATTACCAAAAGAAAGTCTCCAATCGGCAGTGCCCTGAAGATATCGTAGAATCCACTTGACCCCACGCCAATGTACCCTTCCAGGATTGGAAGTATACCTGCTAACTGTGCCAACTGCGTGAGCGATGTCTGGCCTCGTACACACCATAGCATACATAAGACTCCCCACAGTTGAGGCATATGGAACCCGCTCCATATCTTTCTTCTCATCATCGGTAGATGTACACTGCTCCTCAGTGAACTTAAAGTGAGCCGCAATGGGGTTACTCACTTTCTTTGACCCGTCCATCCCGAAACGCTGAAGTACCCGATGAATGTACTTCTTTTGGGACAATTGTAGCAGCTTGGACTCTCTCTCTCTCTCTCTCTCTCTCTCTCTCGGCTGATCTCCATCCCAAGAATAGTTTTCGCTGTCACGACCCGCACCCGGAATAAGGATACGAGTAGTAAACAACGCCCAGCCTACACCGCAACATCGGCGGTAGAACGTTGTCAGGGTCAACTATACTATCTAAATATCTCATTCAATATATACATGATACTTGTCAATATCATCTCAACTCCAAACGGAGGAACAATATGATATATGATAATGATAAACTATACTCAATCACGTAACAAATTAAGGAAGATAAAGCACGATACCGAATAACGAAGAAAAATAGTCTCAATACATCCACAAGTCCGAAATAATATATATATACATGCCAATCCTCAATAAAGTCTAGTACACTTAGGCTTGATCACATAACCAACTCTTACTCCCCCATCCCCAACCAATACCAATGGATCCAATCATGACACGTTACGAACACGAATATGGGCACACTGAACACGAGCAGTATGTGAACACGAAGTACACTAAAATCAATACCCGATACACACGATGAAATACATGTGAAGGATTACTCGCTGAACACGGTAAGAGATAACATCTCCTGACAGGATCCATATAGTACTAGTCCGTGTAACCACTGTGTCGGAATCAAGTGTACAGTTCTAGAACATGCAATATATACACTATTATGAAATAAAAACTAACAGAGAAATGTACTCGCCTCTGGTCCTGAGCAAAGGTGTCTCTCGATGCCCAAGTTGGTGTCACACAATCCTATTGAGGAATTTCAAGTTAATTTGGTTGTAATAAGAGGTACATAAGTTAAATATGCATGATTCAAAGCTATCTCTAGGTCCAACTAGGTCTTGGGTAGGTTTCTAAGTTATACCTTCAAGTATTACTATACTTAGCTAATGCCATTAAGATATCTATACACTAAGTACTATGATACTAGGTTGTAGTGAGGTATCCAGGTCCATATCTGGTTGATGTTAGTTAACTAACTAATATTACTAATTATCTGTATACATATATCACTCATGAAGATATTAGTTAAGACTATTATTTAGTAATACTCTAGTATGAGTGACTACCCAGTACCTTATTGTCCCCTCATGGTATTAACACTAATACTTGATACTAAGATACCTAGTATCTCATTCTTCACTATCCATATGTCTAATGCCACTGGTTCTGCTGCTGCTATTTGTGTTGCAGCTACTGCTGCTGTTCTATTAGTTTATGTCACGCCCCAGTCCCAAAATACGTAGGACTAGGAACACGTAAGCATGGCAGTCGTATGTATATGGCAACTCCAATATATGGATACCATAATATACACGTACGCTGTAGAATGAATATAAACTCACATGTGGTATATATAATGTCACAAGTCACAGATATGCTAATCTCATCCACACAACAAGTTATAGAAAAGAAATACTAACTAGAATAAGGAGTCTGAAATATCCAAAATATTAGTCGGTGGAGACAAATCCACTACCAAAGACTATATCCAAAACTAAAATGAGAGAAGAGTATAAAATCTCCAATATAAAATAATGTGAAGACAGAAGTGTATCAGCTAAAAAGAATCCATCGCTAGATGTAATCAAAGATGCTCAGAAGGTAAGACCTCCTCGGCAGACAGGAATGCGTCAGGTCCAGGCCCGTACTCCTGCGGATACTCCTGGTCGTCTATACCTGGCAAGGGACCAGGTCCTCAGAGGGACATAACAAGATACATAGAAGCAAGCCAATTTGAATACAGTGAACATGCATAATGTTTGAAAATAAATAAGTACGATATACAAGATAATCTATATGAATGCAATAAGGACAACTTTTCGACGTATGGGCAAGGGTAGGCTACTCGATCTAAGCCTCACAACTCACACACCCGTCTAGAACATCATCAGTCGACATACCTCGGGGGTAGCGAACCTCGTGACTCCATCAACCGACATACCTCGGGGGTAGCGACCATCGGACACACTCCCGTAGTGCGAACTATATACTACGGTTTACCAGAGTGGTTAAAAGCCCATACGCCTAATGATTGTCCCCTCATGATACTAAGTGCCATGTGTGTGTCAACATATCTAATACATAGTAATGACTGAAAGAAAACTACACATGCAAGAAATATACAAAAATGCAATAAATTTACAGAAATATACTAAGCATGCAAAATACTGTAAGCAATTTGGTAAGGTATCTTGCCTGACAAAAAAGCTGCAAAAATGTAATGTCCCGATGTCCACACCAAGCGTCAGAAGCTACGGCCTCAGAATGAACGTCTCCGAATACTGAAATAAACATCACTAACGTTCTCAGAATAAGCAAAATAGCTAGAAAGTACTTCCCTTTCGTCCAATTTGGACACATGGGCAAAACGGTAATTTCGGGTAAAAGTGGGGTCCACGTGTGGCCCACTTTGCACCGAAAAATGTGCCAAGGGTAACAAGCTCTAAATAGGACAAATTATAGATCAAACAAACTCTAAATGTTAATACGAACCCAACGGTATGTCCAAATATGGATTCCGATGGACCGAACACAAAGTCACCCAAAAATTCAACCGTGGGGTCCGCCAATTGGCGACTTGGTCAACTGTCTCAGAATTGCGTGAAAATTGGGTCACAGGACCAGCGTGTTACCATGAGTCCAGTGACATAAGTTTTATCGAAATCTGACGAGCGTGCACAAAATGCGCGCGACTTTCTTAAAAGTTGCGACACGGGATTTGTCCGCGGATACGGGCTGATTCCGGCGCGTACATGCGTCCGAATCAATTTTTGCGAACTCTAACGTGTCCGGTTATGCTGAAGGCACCGTTTGGTACACTTGGTACACGGCGGGGCGGTCCCGTTTGGCGGGGCGCGCTCCGTTTCACAACTTTTGGAAATTTGAAAAAGTGTGTTCGCGGGATTTTCCAACGAATTAAATTCTGTCTACAGCAGTTAATAATCTAGGGTTATTTAGCAGAAATTAAACTAGGTCAAGTGGTCTATGCATACAAAAAAGAATCATCAAATTTGGATCTCTGTAGTGGGAGATACGAACTCGGAACCATGGGTGATCACCGCAGTTTTCTGCGATCCCAGAATTCGGTCTATTTTTGCCAACTTTGGCGCTATTTTTGCCTATGATTACGCGTTGTTCGAGGTCTACTATCACACAGATATGGAAGAGGGTTAAGGGGTGAGCATACCAGTGAAGACGGGGTGGCGTTTGGTTGAGCGAGGGGACGGGAAACAACTCCGGAACACAGGTACCTCGCAGCGGAATTTGCAGTGCGCGGGGTCGCGGTCATCGGGATTGGTTTGGAAGGCCTGGCGAGGTTCTCCGGCTGCGGTGGCGGCGCTCTCTAGGTCTAGATGGGAAGAGGAAGGGTCTGGATGATTTAGGTTTAGGGTTTTATTGAAATAGAGTATATATATATATATATATATATATATATATATATATATATATGAAAGGGAGAGAGGAGGGGACGGCTAACGCGGGCTAAGGGGTGGTGGGTTTACTTTGCTAAGGGGTGGTTGCTTCTTTGCTAAGGGTGGGTCACAAAGCTACTAGGGGGCGGCTGCTAATGGTCCAGCTGATGGCTGCTAGGTTGGTTTGCATGGAAATTGTTTGGAGTAGTTGTTTTAGGAGTAGTTAATAGTTATTTAATAGTATATATATATATATATATTTCTTTTTATATAACTCTTTTTCTTTTATAATACTTTTAATATATATATATATATATATATATATATATATATATATATATATATATATATATATATATATATATATATATATATATATATATATATATATACTCATAGAAAAATCTAGAATTATATTAATGCACACCATTAAGCTAGCAACTGCTCAAGGGATCTCCTACATGAAATAAATTCCAAAAAATTTCTAATGGTCCCATAAATCTTCTAAGTGCACGAACACCTAAAATAAAAATTAATAAAAATCTATTTCTCCTAATTAGCACATAATTACTATAATTAAATTATTAATTAATAAAAATAATAATAAATACGGTTTCTAGGAATATGGGTTTTACATTCTACCCAACTTACCAACATTTTGTCCTCGAAATTGACACTAACCCATATTCATAATGATAGCTATAGCTATTACACTACATTGGTATCTAGCAGGACTCCTTAAACTCATGGTCTGCCATTCTAACACTTCCTCATCTATTGTCCATACACTATTCTATCATCCTCTAACTCGTCTACACTACCCAACTTACAAGAATTCTACTAGTAGTCACATTCTTTGAAGCTATTGTCTAGGTTTGTAAGGCAAATATATTTATTGGGTCGAGAATCTTGGGATACATGTCTAGAATCTCATAACTATGACTTTTTCCCGTAACCGTCAAGTATCATAGTCTAATACTGCCACGCCACCTGGCCAGTATGGCTACAAGTAATTCGACTACTCTACCATAATCGTCTGGCTGCAACTGTCGCTACCTCGCCAGCGATTTGTCATAGTCATCAGTTCGTAACAAGTGCCTTCAACTCTTTCCTAGGCATAGTCTAAGTTTTTAGGGAAACACTTAAGGTCTTGACTAACCACTAGGGGTATGATCTATTTTCACTGATCTAACAAATTTCTATTAGGCTACATGGTGCTACTTAAGGGTTAAACTAATAAAGAACACAGATATTGCTATAGTACATATACATATTAAGAACTCATCCTTAGTTATCAAGCATTACTAACACATTTATGTTTAACTAACAAAATAAGGATGTGGTTGATATAAATCAAACAATTAATAATGCACGAAAATATACGACTATAATAGGAAGAGTTAAGCACGAGATAAGGAATGAATATAAAAGGAGGAGATGAGTCACCCAAGAGGGCGAGATAAGGATAGGGGAAGAATACTACTACTGCTACTCACGTCATCCATTAGCATCGCGTGTATGCCATCTGGGTAGAATATACATACATCCTCATAACTGCTAAACTACCATATATATAATTCTACATCTATTTGTACATCTAAGATCTTGTGTCACATTGGGGTTATGAGTATGCAAAGACAATTATAACTAGAAGGTTGTTCCTGTATCTACGGCTTCCTGTGTCTGCTCTCCCATACTTGTCATAATGAGTGCTTGGCCTTGTCCTTGGTTGTTCAACTGGGGTCTAGTCCCCTCCATTTGTGCAGACTGTAGAAGCAGTGGCGGGTCCCTTTGGTCTTCTATACTTGAGGGTGTATGCGGTGTTCCTGATTCTAATGCCATAGGTCTCTGGTTCTGTTTAGGACATTCTCGGGCTTGATGGTGACTTGATCCACATATCATGCACAGCCCCAATCGACGATGACAGTCTCTTAGAATATGACCTGTCCTACCACAATAGTGACAAGTATGGAGCTCCTTGGTTAGATATGGTGCAGCACTATCAGATTGCTGGCGTGTCAAAGGGTGTCTAATGGGTCCTCCTGGCTGTGTCCTTACTGGTCCTTGGTGACTTCTCTGTTGAATTCCGTTTCCCCTGCTGATGGCCTCCTGGATCCTGGCCTCTGTCAATAGCTCGGCATAAGAGATCCGGGACTGTGAGCTAGTGTAGTGCTGGAGCTCCTGAGTCAGACCACGGTGAAACCTCTTAGCCTTCTCCAAGTCATTAGGTATTAGGATTGTGCCATACTTACTGAGGCGGCTAAACTCTGCGTCATAATCATCAACTGTCTTGTTCCCCTGCTCCAGATGGAGGAACTGATCGTACAACACGTCCCTTATAGTGTCCGAAAAGTACTTCCTCTCAAAGCACTCCAAAAATTGTTCCCAAGTCTGACGCGTACCCAACTGGCGCTCCATTGATTCCCACTAGTGATGCGCGTTGCCTTCTAACTGAGACCTCACGCCTATCATCCATAGGTCAGAAGGTAATTGTGATGCCTCTAACAACTTCTTGGTATTGGCAATCCAGTTCGTGGTCTCCTCTGGACTCTCATCGCCCTTATACGGCTTAGGACCCATCTGCACAAAGTCCTTGACTGAACCAACCCGATTTTGTGGTACTGAAACTAGTGCATGGGTTGGTGCAGGGGCTAGTGCAGTCATTCTCTCAAGTGCTGCCAGAAATTCTAGCCTCTGCTCTGCTGCTTGCTGCCTCTGTTCCTGTATTATCATCTGAAAGAATTGGAACAGCTGTGTCTGGCCATCCTGCGGTGCTGATAAAGCTGGAAGGGTCCCATTGGGTATCGTGGAAGGAGTTGATGGAATTTGATTGTTAGTCAGTCCATCCGGTCCGGGAAGAAGAGGTGTCATTGAGGTCACTCCTGGTGATTGGTCGTCGTCCCCTAGAGACGTGTTGTCCCCGGTGGCGGCATGCCCGTTATGCAAATTTATCTCTCTGCAAGAGATGGGCGAAGGATTAAGAAGAGTACATGAATCAAGCAGGATGCAAGCACTTAAGTAGGACATGTTGGAAGGAAGGTAAGTTATAGTCAAGTGTGGATGAGATCTAAAATTCTAATCCTAGGTGCAGGCCCGCTCGGTACAGTTACGTAACCGAAACGGCTAACTTGACCTGCATGGGCCACCACAAAAATATATCAAGTTCCAGTCCCAAAATACGTAGGGCTAGGAACACGTAAGCATGCCAGCAGTATGTATATGTCAACTCCAATATATGGATACCATAATACACACGTACGCTGTAGAATGAATATAAACTCACATGTGGTATATATAATGTCACAAGTCACAGATATGCTAATCTCATCCACACAACAAGTCATAGAAAAGAAATACTAACTAGAATAAGGAGTCTGAAATATCCAAAATAATAGTCGGTTGAGACAAATCCACTACCAAAGACTATATCCAAAGCAAAAATGAGAGAGGAGTATAAAATCTCCAATATACACTACCAGAAAAAGTCAAATTAGCGACGTCTAAAAACGTCGCTAAATAACCAAAAATTATCGCTAATTTGGTTTAGCGACGTTATTAGCGACGTTTTAAAGCAGTCGGAAAAAACCAAGTCGCTAAAACAAAAAACGTCGCTAAACGTCGCTATGCCGACGTTTTTTAGCGACGTTTAGCGATGCCGCGTCACTACATAGCGACGTGTATTAAAGTCGCTAAACGTCGCTGATTAGCGACTTATATAGCGACGTTACACCGACGTCATTAATGACCTGGCAATACTGCCATGTCAGCAATTTGCGACGTACAACGACGTTTTTAGCGACGTCATTAGCGACTGTTTACAGCATTGCTAATTAGCGACGTATTTAGCGACTAAGGATAACGTCGCTAAACGTCGCTAAATGTCGCTAGAAACGTCACTAATTTTAAAAAAAAATATTGCATTTCTGGATTTACCAACCCCCTTGGGTTCAGTTATTACATATATCATGATCGATACAGAAATAGATCGAGTCATCTGTTTCTTTACCCAAGAAAAAGTATTTCTATTTTGCATGGTACAATCATTGATCCCGGAATTTCTACAATAAATTAGATAGGTAGCTAGTATAGTTCCCTATCCACGAATCTGCCATTGTACGGAAATAATTGTACTGGAATATAAGGTATATGATGGTAGTAGAAATAACTGAATAAAGAACACAGTAACAGCACCAAGGGAAAAAATTCTAGTGCACTGGGTAAATACAGGCCAAGCACTACTAGAAAAAGCGGGATTAGCGACGTATTTTAGCGACTCCAAGTAATAATGTCGCTAAATTAGCGACTCCGTAAAAATCGTCGCTATACGTCGCTAAATGGCGACATTTAGTGACGTTTAGTGACTTTTATTAAGATGTTAAAAGATTAGTCGCTATAAGTTCAATTAAGGTCGCTAAACGTCGCTAATATATCTGATTTAGCGACGTTTAGCGTCGTAATTAGCGACGTATCTATCAAAAATATTTAGCAACGTATTTAGCGACGTCTTCGACGTCGCTAATTTTTATTTTAGCGATGTTTTTTTATGACGTCGCTAAACGTCGCTAAATTTTGGTTAATTAGGTCTCAGTTTTCTTTCCCCATCCGTCGAAAATTTCGAAATTTTCTTTTCGATTTCCCCCGTCCCCCCCCCTCTCCGGCGACCGGCTCTCCACGGCTTCGGCTTCCCCCTCCTCCTCCTCGAGCTCTAGGTAATCTCTCTCTCTCTCTCTCTCTCTCTCTCTCTCTCTCATGTGACACTGACACAAGACACACTTGACAGACACGACACACGCACACAGACACGATACACTCACACAGACACTAACAGACACACACGACACACACGACACACACACACACAGACACAGACGCAGACACACACACACTCACACAGACACAGATACTGGCACTGCCACAGGCACGACACACACACACACACACTGACACACACACAATATTTGATCTATTGGTTGTGTCCATGTGAATTAAGGGTTGGTATCATGGTGGTGTGGTGTATGGAGATGTATCCTAGAGTATCTTGGTGTTGCACACCAAATATTTGTGAATTGGACTAGTGGTTGTGTGTGTGTGTGTCTATTTATGCCTTAGAGTATCATATGATATGTATATGTAAATTGGTGTATTATCTATTTGCATATGAGAGAGTGTATGCATGCTTGAGCAATGGCAAGGCAGCAACAAGCACTGTTGCGAGCCATGGCTATTTCCTAAGGGCAGTTGGAAACAACTAAGTGAAGGGAAGATTTAGCCACTGCAGAATAAGTGCAAAGTATCAGAGGTTGCAGACTTAGTTAGGGTCTGCAGGCATGTGTTTGGGTTAAGGTATAGACAAGTATCGGGTAGGTGTTCACCGGTCACTTGTTGCATGCCAATACAACCGTTAACTGGGTTGTAGTCCAGTGAGCAAGTATAAGGATGAAGTGCAAGGTGCCAGGCCAAGGGTAATAGATCGTCGTGGCATAAAACCATTATCCCTTCACTTCGATTCGGCAAGGATCTTTCCTAAGTCACCCTGAGATCGAATTCCTTATTCACATTTCTTTGACCTCTCGTCCTCCTAAGCAAGCTTTCCTATATTCCTTTCCGGTTCGTTCTAGGTCACTCGCACACACTGAACTAATCCGTCATTAGAAATGCCTAGGAATGGATAAAGGTTGCTTCATTTTTCGCCGGGGCAGAAACTAAATCTGAGAAAAGTGAGTCAAGTTCCAGTGGGCAATAAGAAAGCCATTGTCTGACTTCCTTTCTATGAGTGAATGGGAGTTTTAAGACTTGCAAAGCTTCATTTAGGAGAGGCTCTCAGTGTGGATAGTAGAGTACTTAATTTCAAAGCAGAATATCCATAGTGTAGCAAGGTATTAACCTAGTATTGACTAGTATAAACTAGTATGGATCTAGAAGTGGCTTAAAAACATCACCATGAACTAGTTAACCCTGTTTATCATTTCAAGGGCTCTTGGACTTTGATAAATGAAAGTATGTATTATATCAGTTATGAAATGAAAGTATTACTTATTTTAGACTTTGATAAATGGTCAGTTGTTTTGAATATTGCTTATTTTAGACTTTGATAAATGAAAGTATGTATTATATCGATCAGTTATGATTTTTATAGTACGGTTAAGTTATGAAGTTAGGTGATAAACCACTGTATGTAATGATTTATATGATACATTCTGTCATTTTTGCAGAAGTATCTAGAAATGGATATAAATTACTATCTGCGTCATCGTTCGTGGATGTACAACCGTCATCCTGATGACATGTGCGGTGTGCGGGATGAATTCATTGAGGGTGTACAGCAGTTCCTGCAGTTCGCCAAGGCTTTCCCTCAGTACATGGACGGTACCAAAATTAAGTGTCCGTGTGTGAGATGTCGCAACAGGAAATATCATCCAGAAGTGAAAGTTACATATCATTTATACTCGAAGGACTTCACGCCGAATTACTATCAGTGGACCGCGCACGGAGAACTTGTATCTCTAGCATCGGAGTCGGAGCCCTATGTGGAGCCGTATACGGATGTCCACGACCACGATGCTTACGACGACGGGTTGGTGAATATGGTTTATGATGCGGCGGGGCCTAGTTTCAATCCGGACAATTATGATGCGGCGGGACCTAGTTTCAATCCGGACAATTATGATGTAGCTGAGGAGGCACCGAATGCCGATGCTGCAAAGTTTATGGAGTTGCTGGAGAATGCAAGGACTCCACTATATCCTGGTTGTGAGGATCATTCACCGTTGGAGGTGGTTACAAGATTATTGAGCATCAAGTCCGATTTTAACATGTCGCAAGAATGCTATAATCGACTGCTCGATTTGATTATAGAGATCTTGCCCGAGGGTGCAAAGTTTCCTAAAGACTTCTATCGATCTAAGAGGATGGTGAGATCGCTTTGGATGGGATACGAGAAAATATGCATGTCGCAACGGGTGCATGTTGTACTACAAACACGACAAGGATGAAGATGCGTGCAGATTCTGTGGTGCTGATCGCTACAAGGCCACTGTTAGAGGAAAGTCTGTCGGTGCAAGGAAGCCTACCGATTCGATGCACTACTTGCCTTTGATGCCGCGGTTGCAGCGGTTGTTTATGGTTAAGGAGACTGCAGAAAACATGAGTTGGCACAGGCGAAAACAGATCGAAGGAGTATTGGATCATCCATCCG
This sequence comes from Iris macrosiphon, assembly GCA_036927795.1. Classification (NCBI taxonomy): domain Eukaryota; kingdom Viridiplantae; phylum Streptophyta; class Magnoliopsida; order Asparagales; family Iridaceae; genus Iris; species Iris macrosiphon. The sequence goes on along the minus strand of JAYESA010000012.1, from coordinate 4,709,118 downwards.
ATGGAGAAGCATGGAAGCGCTTTGATCGAGAGTATCCACATTTTGCCGAGGAAGCACGTAATGTCAGATTGGGGCTCTCCTCTGACGGTTTTACCCCATTCGGACTTTCGGGCTCCCAGTATTCGTGTTGGCCTGTGATCGTCACTCCGTACAATCTACCGCCTTGGATGTGCATGAAGACTCCATATATGTTCCTAACCGTTACTATCCCGGGTCCGAACAATCCGAAGAGGAACATCGATGTGTATTTACAGCCTTTGATAGATGAGTTGAATCAGCTGTGGGAAGTAGGTGCCAACACGTACGATGTTTCTAGAAAGCAGAATTTTCAGATGAGGGCATCACTTATGTGGACCATCAACGACTTTCCGGCCTATGGAATGTTATCGGGATGGAGCACCCATGGTCGTCTCTCATGTCCGTATTGCATGGACCGTACTCAGGCTTTCCGTTTGAAACACGGAGGCAAAGCGTGCTTCTTCGATTGTCATCGACAATTTTTGCCGAAGGATCATCCGTACCGAAGGAACCGGAATGCTTTTCGTGTGGGAGTTGTGGAGAAGGCCAATCCACCGCCAAGGTGGCCCGGATGCACGATATGGGAAGAGGTAAAAGATTTACCAAGTGCTATCGAAGAGCCTGCTAAGGGGTACAAGTGTGACGGATTTGGTCGCACCCATAACTGGACGAAGAGGAGTATATTCTGGGATCTGCCATATTGGAGCACCAATCTGATCAGACATAACCTTGATGTCATGCATATTGAGAAGAATGTGTTTGATAACATAATTAATACTGTAATGGAGGTAAAGGGGAAGACGAAAGATAATCCGAAGGCCAGGTTGGACTTAGAAGAAATATGTAGACGTCCTGTATTGCATTTAATAGAGAAGGGGAATGGAAAGTTAAAGCAACCTAAGTCAGTTTTCTCACCGGAGAAAGAGGATAAAGGTAGACTTTGTAGGTGGATTCAGGGTCTAAAGTTTCCAGACGGGTACGTGTCGAACTTGAGAAGATCTGATGAGCGTGCACAAAATATGCGCGACTTTCGCAAAAGTTGCGACACTGGATTTGTCCGCGGATACGGGCTGATTCCGACGCGTACACGCGTCCGAATCAGTTTTCGCGAACTCTAACGTGTCCGGTTACGCTGTGCGCACCGTTTGGTACACTTGGTACACGGCGGGGCGGTCCCGTTTGGCGGGGTGCACTCCGTTTCACAACTTTTAGAAATTTGAAAAAGTGTGTTCGTGGGGTTTTTCAACGAATTAAATTCTGTCTACAGCAGTTAATAATCTAGGGTTATTTAACAAAAATTAAACTAGGTCAAGTGGTCTACGCATACCAAAAATAATCATCGAATTTGGATCTCTGTGGTGGGAGATACGAACTCGGAACCATGGGTGATCACCGCAGTTTTCTGCGATCCCAGAATTCGGTCTATTTCTGCCAACTTTGGCGCTATTTTCGCCTATGGTTACGCGTTGTTCGAGGTCTACTATCATACATATATGGAAGAGGGTTAAGGGGTGATGTCACGACCCGCACCCGGTTATTCGGGCACGAGTGCGTGGGCACGTCCAGCCTACGCCGCAGAGTCGGCGGTAGTACGCTGTCTAGGTCTTACTCACAGGTAAATTAAATCTATCTCATCCACAAAAGTAAATAGACAAGAAAATTAACAGGAAATAGGAATGCTGATAAAATAAATGGTGATAACAGATCCATAGTTTATACATGAACAGAAGATAAATCGGGGACAAACCCGATTACTGAGCTGAAAAGGGAAAACTAGCTAACTGGCTACTACTCCTCAGAGATAATCTCCTGAGTGGGAACCGGCCTCTCAACTGTGTCACCTGCTACGTCATAGGGATCAGAATAGGTAGGGCAAAGTCCTCATCATCGCCTAAAACAACGGATCCAGTCAGGAAAGGAGCAAAGTACACAGTGCACGACAAGATTAAACTAAATATTTTATGACAATTAAATATTGGATATCATGTTGAGAAACAGCATTAGCAGAACATTATTATCTCAGAGTTAGCTGTAAACAGGAATATGAGAAACTGAAATAAATGAAACAGGAAATGAAACTACAATAGCCAGCAAGAAAATATAACATGACCAGAACTATCTGTGTGAACTTGTGTTTATTTTTAGAATACTTAGTTGGCATGTAGGGGTTTATAAGGCTAATCCGGCCGTCATAAACGGCTATTAGGCAATTCAATCGAGATCCGGCTGATGGACAGTCGTGTACCAACAGCTATTAGTCAATCCAGGGGAAAGGGTAAACTACATGCCTTCTAGGTATTCTCCCACCCGACATGAAAAACAAGACAGGAACCACCAATATTCAAGACATGAAATTCAACATTTCTAACACTAGGTGTAAACATCAAGGGTACATGTATGGCAGGGAATTAATTATCACAATATATAAAGATTAACTTGAAGTGCAGGTACTTGCCTGTTGTTTGGATCTGATTAAATTGGTTCTTGGGGGAAAAGTCCAGAGATGAGACCAAAAGCTGAAATAGACATTACCATCATGCTCAGAAGATATCAAATAGCTAGAAACGCCTGTCCTTGGGTCCAATTTGGAGACAAAGGCAAAAACGGCAGTTTCGGGTCAAAACGGGGTCCGCCGGTGGGGCCGCTTTGCACCGAAAAACGTGTCAGGGCCAAAGGTCTCCAAATTCACCAAACTTAGTGTCAACAGGTCAGGAACGCTGATACGAACCCAACGGAACTTCCAGATTTGGATTCCGATGAGCCGAACACAAAATCGCCCGTCGAGCGGGGTGAAACAGGGTCTGTTTTTCCTGTTTTTGGATCGCGGTGTGCGATCATCACAGGACGCGATGCCCCGAGCGGTTTGTCCGGACACCGAGAGGGTCATACAGGCTTCACAACGCAATTTGCGGAATCGAAAACAGAGCTACGAACAAAAAGTTACAAGTACCTGAAGGGGACCCGAAAACCGGGGTCGATTCGTGTCCGACACGTGTCGGACACGCGGATTCGAGAATTAGGGTTAGGGTTTGGGGATTTACGGCAGGCGAGGGGCGGAGACGGCGGATGGGCTGGCTGGGCTGCGGCGGAGGGGCCGGGGTTCTGCGGCGAGGCGGTGGCCGGCGCTCACGGCGGCGCTGGAGGCGGCGCGGCGGTGCGGGGGCTGCTCGAGCTGCTGCGGTGCCCGTTGCCGGAGAAGAAGAGGAGGAGGGAGGAGCAGGGGGCGGCTGACGGCGGCTCGGGGAGCGGCGCCGGGGTGCTGCGGGTCCGGGCGGAGGTGACGGCGGCGGCGAGTGGTGGTTATGGCGGTGGTGGAGCGAGGCCGAGAGGGGGAACGAGGGTTTTAATAGGGGTGGCCGGGCGGTGAGGGGGCCGAGACGGGCGGGGAGAGGGGTGGTCGTGGGGGTGTGGGCGGGCGGAGCGCCGGGCGGAGCGGGCGGCGGCGGCGTCTCCGCCGCGAGACGCGGGCACAGGGGAGAGAGGGGAGCCGGGTCAAGCGGGTCGGGCGGCGGCGGGCAGACCCGACCCGACCCGGTGGGGAGCGGGCTGGGCCGGCCTGCGGGCCTGGGTCCAATGGGCTTGGGCCGGGCCGGTTATTTAATAGAAATAATATTAATAATAGTATTTAAAAACAGTAATAAATAATAAATGAATAATTAATTAAATAAATAGTTTTAGGCATTTAAAAATAGGTCCGGGGTCCGATAAATTCCAGAAAAAATTGCCCTAAGTCCAGTTTTCCATTTTACACCCAAAAATATTATTTTCATAATATTTTAACATTATTTATTAACAATTAAAAATCATTTAGTAAATAAAACCTTGATTTTAATTGCAGAAAATTCCCAGAAAATTCCAGAAAATTGTGAAAAATCCCAATTTAAAATTCTTGCAAAATCTGGGGGTTTACAATCTACCCAACTTACAAAAATTTCGTCCTCGAAATTTAAAAACCTAAGCCATACTCTGTAAATCCTTCATGTACATCAATCGCAATCTCCTTGCGGTAATTAAAAAAAATCCAAATCTTGTTCACTGTAATCACTTCAAGGTTAAGACGACTGCTGTTCCAATCAGAAACTCAACCTATGGTTATTACTTCTTACTTTCTCAAATTATCCACAGGAAATTTTAAATTAAGTCCATATAACATCTTCAAGATTGCACATGCTTATGACCTTGCCTCACTATTCTAACTATCATAATTCCTCTAGAAGTGATTCGAGTCCCATTTGTAAATTTCATTCACATCCTCAATATTCCAACTAGGTAGTCCAACCATCGAACTTTAATTCAAAATTGAAAAATAATTTAAATGTGGTTCACCAATGTTCAAGTCTGAATTATATATCCTCTAAATTCAAAATGACGATTTTACCTTCATTATTTCAAGATCTAAATCATGTACTTGAGATATAACTATTGATATCAATTCATTAATCATCTTAGTCACTCCTCTAAATTTTCAAAATGAGAATGGCTTGAACCTCTTCCAATCTAATCTTCTCGGTCACAATTTTAAAGAATTTATCTTGAGTTGACAAATGCACTGCTACCCAACTTAGAGTTTACCCATTCATCACAAAAGACTATATACCTCAAGAAAAATGTTCCTTAATATGGTTACTTATGTCATTCAATCCTTGAATTTCAACGCCGATCATATCACATATGATATGTCCTCAATTACGAAAGGTTAATCCTCAAGTATGTGATCGGCCTATGTGGCATATCTAGTACTATCTATGTACTAAACTTATACCAAGCACGAGATTTCGTCTTTCCGAAATAAGGGAAAACGAAGATCAATAATAATGAGTTCAAGGGTGAGGTGATAGAACAGGGGTATCGGGATCAAGGAGTTTAAAGGATTCAAGTGGAAATTGTCAAGCAATTTGTGGATTGAAATCCTAACTTGGTAATTCCTATTCACATGCTTGTATTAATACAGTCATGTAACCTGATATGATATGTTCAGACATGTCTAGGGCAAGTATATTAGTCAACTGTATATCTCAATCCACGTAAAGTAGTGCGAAGGGCGAATCAAAATGTACTAAGGCTGATCAGACCGTAATACACTGATTCTGAATAGACAATCGTATTAGTGTGTCGACCCACTAATACATATGTCATGAACAAGCTCGATAAAGAGTAAGCTTGCAAAACTAGGCTATAGAATAGCAGCATAAGTCGAGTACATCAAAATTAAGTGCGCTAGATGATGATGAAAGGAAGGTACAAATTATTTAAGTTCACAAAACAACACATAATAAGCAAAATAACAAAAGACTCTAAAATCTCTATAGTTATCAATTATAAAAGCATTCCAGGTTATTAGCAAGTTCAAAGTTACTAGGTTGGGGCTGAGGTCACGAACCAATAGGCGCGAGCTAAGCAATAATGGAAAGGCAGCTAAAAGAAATCACTTACGCGCATTAGCTGCTCCCAGAGTCTGCGCGTTCTCCACGGTTATGCTGGTAGAGCATCTCGTGGTGATCTTGTAGGAACCTTGTCGCTTGCTGGTAGATCCTTTACTCTGCATCCAAAATAAACGATAAAGGCGCACAGGAATCAAGGCAGGATGCAAGTCAATAAAATGATTCGAAGTCGATATGAATATCAAGAACGATTCAATCAAGTGGATGAGCTTTTCCTAAAATTCTCAATCTTATTGCAGGCCTGTTCGGTCCCTAAGTTGAAACCGAACAATTTAGTCGTTGACCTGCATGGGCCACCACAAAAACGCGTCACGACCCGCACCCGGTTATTCGGGCACGAGTGCGTGGGCACGTCCAGCCTACGCCGCAGAGTCGGCGGTAGTACGCTGTCTAGGTCTTACTCACAGGTAAATTAAATCTATCTCATCCACAAAAGTAAATAGACAAGAAAATTAACAGGAAATAGGAATGCTGATAAAATAAATGGTGATAACAGATCCATAGTTTATACATGAACAGAAGATAAATCGGGGACAAACCCGATTACTGAGCTGAAAAGGGAAAACTAGCTAACTGGCTACTACTCCTCAGAGATAATCTCCTGAGTGGGAACCGGCCTCTCAACTGTGTCACCTGCTACGTCATAGGGATCAGAATAGGTAGGGCAAAGTCCTCATCATCGCCTAAAACAACGGATCCAGTCAGGAAAGGAGCAAAGTACACAGTGCACGACAAGATTAAACTAAATATTTTATGACAATTAAATATTGGATATCATGTTGAGAAACAGCATTAGCAGAACATTATTATCTCAGAGTTAGCTGTAAACAGGAATATGAGAAACTGAAATAAATGAAACAGGAAATGAAACTACAATAGCCAGCAAGAAAATATAACATGACCAGAACTATCTGTGTGAACTTGTGTTTATTTTTAGAATACTTAGTTGGCATGTAGGGGTTTATAAGGCTAATCCGGCCGTCATAAACGGCTATTAGGCAATTCAATCGAGATCCGGCTGATGGACAGTCGTGTACCAACAGCTATTAGTCAATCCAGGGGAAAGGGTAAACTACATGCCTTCTAGGTATTCTCCCACCCGACATGAAAAACAAGACAGGAACCACCAATATTCAAGACATAAAATTCAACATTTCTAACACTAGGTGTAAACATCAAGGGTACATGTATGGCAGGGAATTAATTATCACAATATATAAAGATTAACTTGAAGTGCAGGTACTTGCCTGTTGTTTGGATCTGATTAAATTGGTTCTTGGGGGAAAAGTCCAGAGATGAGACCAAAAGCTGAAATAGACATTACCATCATGCTCAGAAGATATCAAATAGCTAGAAACGCCTGTCCTTGGGTCCAATTTGGAGACAAAGGCAAAAACGGCAGTTTCGGGTCAAAACGGGGTCCGCCGGTGGGGCCGCTTTGCACCGAAAAACGTGTCAGGGCCAAAGGTCTCCAAATTCACCAAACTTAGTGTCAACAGGTCAGGAACGCTGATACGAACCCAACGGAACTTCCAGATTTGGATTCCGATGAGCCGAACACAAAATCGCCCGTCGAGCGGGGTGAAACAGGGTCTGTTTTTCCTGTTTTTGGATCGCGGTGTGCGATCATCACAGGACGCGATGCCCCGAGCGGTTTGTCCGGACACCGAGAGGGTCATACAGGCTTCACAACGCAATTTGCGGAATCGAAAACAGAGCTACGAACAAAAAGTTACAAGTACCTGAAGGGGACCCGAAAACCGGGGTCGATTCGTGTCCGACACGTGTCGGACACGCGGATTCGAGAATTAGGGTTAGGGTTTGGGGATTTACGGCCGGCGAGGGGCGGAGACGGCGGATGGGCTGGCTGGGCTGCGGCGGAGGGGCCGGGGTTCTGCGGCGAGGCGGTGGCCGGCGCTCACGGCGGCGCTGGAGGCGGCGCGGCGGTGCGGGGGCTGCTCGAGCTGCTGCGGTGCCCGTTGCCGGAGAAGAAGAGGAGGAGGGAGGAGCAGGGGGCGGCTGACGGCGGCTCGGGGAGCGGCGCCGGGGTGCTGCGGGTCCGGGCGGAGGTGACGGCGGCGGCGAGTGGTGGTTATGGCGGTGGTGGAGCGAGGCCGAGAGGGGGAACGAGGGTTTTAATAGGGGTGGCCGGGCGGTGAGGGGGCCGAGACGGGCGGGGAGAGGGGTGGTCGTGGGGGTGTGGGCGGGCGGAGCGCCGGGCGGAGCGGGCGGCGGCGGCGTCTCCGCCGCGAGACGCGGGCACAGGGGAGAGAGGGGAGCCGGGTCAAGCGGGTCGGGCGGCGGCGGGCAGACCCGACCCGACCCGGTGGGGAGCGGGCTGGGCCGGCCTGCGGGCCTGGGTCCAATGGGCTTGGGCCGGGCCGGTTATTTAATAGAAATAATATTAATAATAGTATTTAAAAACAGTAATAAATAATAAATGAATAATTAATTAAATAAATAGTTTTAGGCATTTAAAAATAGGTCCGGGGTCCGATAAATTCCAGAAAAAATTGCCCTAAGTCCAGTTTTCCATTTTACACCCAAAAATATTATTTTCATAATATTTTAACATTATTTATTAACAATTAAAAATCATTTAGTAAATAAAACCTTGATTTTAATTGCAGAAAATTCCCAGAAAATTCCAGAAAATTGTGAAAAATCCCAATTTAAAATTCTTGCAAAATCTGGGGGTTTACAGGTGAGCATACCGATGAAGATGGGGTGGCGTTTAGTTGAGCGAGGCGACGAAAAATAACTCCGGAACACAGGTACCTCGCTGCAGAATTTGCAGTGCGCGGGGTCGCGATCGTCGGGATTGGTTTGGACGGCCTGGCGGGGTTCTCTGGCTGCGGTGGCGGTGCTCTCTAGGTCTAGATGGGAAGAGAAAGGGTCTGGATGATTTAGGTTTAGGGTTTTTATTGAAATAGAGTATATATATATATATATATATATATGAAAGGGAGAGAGGAGGGGGCGGCTAACGCGGGCTAAGGGGTGCTTGGTTTACCTTGCTAAGGGGTGGTTGCTTCTTTGCTAAGGGTGGCTCACAAAGCTACTAGGGGACGGCTGCTAATGGTCCAGCGGATGGCTGCTAGGTTGGTTTGCATGGAAATTGTTTGAGTAGTTAATAGTTATTTAATAGTATATTTTTTTCTTTTCTTTTTATACTCTAACTCTTTTTCTTTTATAATACTTTTAATATATATATATATATATATATATATATATATATATATATATATATATATATATACTCATAGAAAAATCTAGAATTATATTAATGCACACCATTAAGCTAGCAACTGCTCAAGAGGTCTCCTACATGAAATAAATTCCAAAAAATTCCTAATGGTCCCATAAATCTTCTAAGTGCACGAACACCTAAAATAAAAATTAATAAAATTCTATTTCTCCTAATTAGCACATAATTACTATAATTAAATTATTAATTAATAATAATAATAATAAATACGGTTTCTAGGAATAGGGGTTTTACAGTTTATGTCAGGCAACACCCATATGTATTCACTCGAGCACCTATGTGCTGCACTCCTTAATCACTGCTGCATCAGTGCATGGTACTGAAAATCTCCCATGCTCACCTCTGATACACCCCATGGTTCACACAAGTCTGTCACTTGCAACACAAATACACACACACATACACATAAGTGAGTCCACTATGTCTGATACTCTGGCATCTCTTGATGCTACAACTGCTACCTGATTCCAGATATTCCCAACTCAAATACAACTGATACACTTGGCGATACAACTTCCTCAACATCACCAACCAATACTTATCAGTCAATAACTGACATCGTGCTAACTGATGCATTACTTACTAATGATTTCACACTAGCTAACTCCCTAACATACATTTAACTGATATAATACTAAATAACATATCCTAACAAGCTTTGTTCTCTTCTTTAAATCTGAATATCAATACATGTCCTCCCCATCTATATTTACACTACCAATGCACTTGAGTCCATCACTTCCTACTCCTGAACCCACCTGTACCCGAGCCAACTACCCTTGTATGCATACTACCATTGCATTCCTCGACATCACTGCACATACACAGCACTACACAGACATAATACCTAACCCGACCTCTCCTCACTTGCACAAAATATTGACACTCACTGATACTCGAGTGTATCTGACATACACTCCACACACACACAATCAGTCACAGTGTCAAAGTGAATCCTCCCCCCATCTACATACACTTTACTGCACAGTACCTGAAATACTTCACCCACCACAGTCACTGCACATACACAGTCCCATAACTTCACTCCAAATCAGTGACACAGTCACAGACACCAACTCACACTCACACAACTGCTATATATATATATATATATATATATATATATATATATATATATATATATATACATACACACACAAATTTCTATATCTATATATATACGTTTAGACATTTAAACAAAAACATATAGTGCATAAAATAGAATATCTATGATACTCAACCCATTTAGGTGCTAAATTTCTCATTCTCCATAATTGATTATTCCGACAAGTCAAATATATATAATTACAACCATTAGAAGTTATTACAACATATAATGAAGAGAATTCATGCAAAACATCCAAAATGGCTCCGTATCATACGGTATTGTACCGTATCACGATACGATCTACTCGTATACAATTGTGGACACGTATCTAGTCCCACAACCCCGATCTAAGTCTAATAGATCTAATTGGTCTCATGACACATAATTGATGTGTCAAATCTCGTAATTCCTCCAAATTAGACACCAATCACCATGTAGAATTCATAATACATTACTAATTAGCCTAGAACTTATTCCTATAGGTAGTCCTATGCATGGGGTGGTTCTTAATGGTCAAACGCATGATTTAGGTGTTAGAATAAAAATGAATTTAGAATTTACCAATTGGGAGATGGATTTCTAATGAAAACATAATTGGACACGATCCAGACACGATCTCTCGCTCCAAAGCTCCTCCTCCTTGAGATCCTTGCTTCTCCAAGCTCCAAAGCTCCAAGGGTGATGAATTTGAGAAGGAAATGGAGGTGAATTGAGATAAAAATTGATGGAAGAAATGTTGGAAATTTGGGGATCTAGAATTTTGGATCAAAAAATGAATGCAAATAAGGAGAGAGAGAGAGAGAGAGAGAGAGAGAGAGAGAGAGAGAGAGAGGAGAACCCCCTCTAATAGTGGCCGACCTCTTTTTTCCTTCCCCAAGTCACTTGCAAAGGTCTAAGTTACCCTTACATGGTAAATTATGAGGAATAATTAAGGGTGGGTACTTTTGGAAGTATCTAACTAATTGTAATTAAACTAATTCTCCTTAATTAATAAGTGGAAATGACTAATGGACTTGGGTCCAAGTTAGGTTCACTATTTGTCATGAGAAGTCTAAATGGGTCCATATGTGTCAAGTCTAAATATTGGGCCAGTCCCTCTAACTAAAATAAATAACACAAGCCTCTAACTAAACAATTAATACAAGTCACAAATAATTTATAGCTCAATATAATTAAATAATTAATACAATCATCACACTAATATTCAATATTATATTCCTAAAATTAAATACCCATATCAAATTACCAAACAACCCCTAGCTGAAAAAGTGAGGGTGACATTCGCTGGCCCAAATTCTTCATAGAGAAGGCTGCGCCCAGTTAGCGCTTCAACTCCGATATCTTAGTGGCATTCCGACCCACCACTAGCATATCATCAACATAGAGCAGTAAAATGATGAAATCATCCTCGGCAAAGTACCTCACAAATACACAGTGGTCCGACGTCGTCCTTGCGTAACCATGCTCTCCCATAAATGACTCGAACTTCCTGTACCACTGCCTCGAAGCCTGCTTCAGACCATACAAGTTCTTCCTCAATTGGCAGAGCAAGTGTGACTTATCCTTCTCACAGAATTTATATGGCTGCTCCATGTACAACTTCTCCTCAAGATCACCGTGGAGGAATGCCGTCTCCAGGTCCATTTCCTCGACCTCCAAGTCAAAACTGGCTGCCAATGCTAGCACCACCCGAATAGACGACTGCTTGACGACTGGAAAAATAAGCTCATCATAATCTATGCATTTTCGCTGACCGTAGCCTTTAACTACCATCCTCGCTTTGTATTGAGGGCGAGTAGCATCATCTGTCTACTTCACTCTGAACACCCATCGATTCTTCAAAGCCTTCTTGCCCTTTGGCAACCGCACCAAATCATAAGTAGAGTTGGCCTCCAAGGAACTCATCTTCTCCTACATGGCCTCCATCAACTCCTCCTATGTTCGTTTTCCACAGCCTCTGTGAAACTTTTGGGTTCTCCTTCGTCAGTCAGTAGCACATACTCACCCTATGAGTATCTCGTAGATGGTCGACGCTCACTATCACTCCTCCTGAATGGAACCACTAGTGTTGGTTGTATACCAACAGCCTCCTCTTCAGGAACTGCCTCCTCGGCATGCTCATCCTCCTGAAGATCACCCTGACAACCATCAGCAGGCTGATGATCAAGGTTGGGAGCAACTTCATGTACTGGCTTCCCCATAACTGGATCCTCTGCGATGTCCTTTGGAAACTGCTCGAAGCGAAATGACTCTGACTCAGGCAATTCCCCATAACTGGATCCTCAAGCACGGGCTGTTCCACCGGAGTCGCTGCTGTTGCCGCAAAATGGTTGGAAGCAAAAGTCTGAATGATCTGTTGCAGGGCATCTACCTGCTTCTGTTGGACTGAGAATCGAGCTTCTATATTGTCTTAAAACTTGAGCTGACTCTCCTCCGCCCGCTTCTCGGCCCGTTCGTAGCGAGCCTCGTCCCTTTGTTGGTTTGCCTCCAACATCCGCAACATTTGCTGGATGGGATCGATGCTTGGCACGGCTCGCTGGCTCCTTGAACTTCCCGAAGTGCCCAAACTACTTTCTTGGTCTTGCGTTTCGTCCGGTGCTAGCGCTGCAGATTGCACTGGTGCCATTCCTTCAAAAGAAGGTAAATTACATTATGATCATAATGTATTATGGACTCATTGCATGAACGTATCTCATTTTGGCCTAGCGAGTTCAAGAGTTCGCACAGAAATTTGATCGTTAAAGGAAATTTTCCAATACGAGAGTCTAAGGAACTTGAATCTGTGCTCTGATACCACTATGTCACGACCCGATTCCGTGGAATCGTTGGGGCGTCCCCCGAATTGTGAGCGTCGTGCGGGCCTGGGGTTGCGCCTGCACAAGGCTAATGTATTTTGCATAACGACTATATATTCAGAGTAGGCAGATAAATTGAAACACAGATTTGAAAGATGAAAAAGTTCTCTTTATTGATAATGAACATCTATTACAAACTCTTGAACGAGTCAGCTAATTAGCCGTACGGGCTTACAAAACTGTTGACTCAAAATGAGATAGCAGTCATGTACATTACATTCCTTTACTAAACTTCAAAATGTATAGACCTCCGGGCTGGAGGACGGCTTTGCCACGGAGCTGCATTGTGTATAAAGTTGCAAGCTCCTTTCTTCAAGTACTTCAAATTGCGGCGCGATCAGGATGCGCCTACAGCTGGACTGGATCGGGAAAGACGACTTCGGCTCCTCGCTCGGTTCGCCTTAGTGCGGGGAACCTATTTCAATGAGGGCCAGTATGTCGAAACATACTGGTGAAGGCGAACTAACCCAACTATACCAATCAACACGTTATTTTAATGAAGCATACATTTTTATTATGGGTTTCTATCTTGCCTTAGTTCATTTACAAGACAAGCAATATACATGATTTACTGAAAGGAACTTGACACCGTTTGGTGACTTTTACCTGTCCGTCTGAACGACCTGCACAATACTTACCATGCCTTCCCTGCCACGAAGACACAAGTTAGTTTGCAACAGGTTTAAATATACAAGATGATCACTGGCTTGATTGCCATAATGGACACTAGTCTGTGACGAAGATGGTTTGCTACGTGCAAGTACGTAAGGCGCCGCATACCATCCTGTCCAAGTATGTGAGACTAAACGTGAGTTCCGTCCGGAGTCAGAATGGTACCAGTGCCCTAGCTGCCGCCCGCAGGAACTATTACCTTGTGCACAAGTTGTCCATGATCGAACATTAACAATTATTCGCCCTGAGGCTATGTTAACAATCATTCACCCTGAGGCTACATTATTCTCCCTGAGGCTATATGAGTATAAGACAAGCAGTATTGCATGATTCATTTTACATTGCGTCTATGTTCAATTCATGCATTAGGATATAGCTTTATACATTGTACAATATAAAGGAGAAGTATACATTCAAACTTGTATCTATGCATATGATGAACATTCCGAACGAACAAGCATGCAAAGATATAACCGTTCCCAAGTTTAATTGACAAGCAATACAATTCAAGTCTATTCCATTTTATCTTGGCATCTTTTAGTTATTACTTGGTATCGTTTCATCGGGGCAAAGAAGAATGCAAGATTTTTGGTGTGAAGACTTGGAAGCAGGGCTAGCTAATCGGGTTGGTAGCCACTCACTTAGATGGTTGGAAGGGAGAAGAAAAGAGGCACTTCAAGACTCCGCTCGTAAGCCGCCTACTACTCGTTCACCTGTATCACGAATAACTCGATCAATACCTCTTCCACTCTTTCCAAATCTCGGAATTGAAATACAGTTCAATGAACGAAAACAATAAAATCCATCGAAACCGTTCAAGGAAAATAAACAAATCCGAAAATCAACTCAAAGCACGAAAGCAACAAGCGACATCGAAATCTGAGGCAACAAAGATAACAGCGGAGAGGTCCCTCCTGACTCTGCCGCTAAGTCGATCCCGGGGGCACGGTCCACTGAATATGGGAATCGATTCTGAAGAAACAAATCCATAACGAGGACGAGTTCTTATTTCAATCTATCTCGATCTAACGATACCATCTTGTATTTCTTAGCCACGCTCCTCGAATAGGAGGAACGGGGAGCCACACCATGGTCATCGCAAAAGCTTGTCCGCGTCCTTGTGGTGGATTCCTCTGTTGCTGCTGAGCTGCTGGAAGAGTACTGCCTGGGGTATTAAAGGTGGCCTCGGTTGATACACTTCTGGAGGTGGTGGTATGACTCCTTCAACGCTCGTTTGCGGTGCTCCCAATGCTGGATAGGCTGGCCTCGGTACTAGTAAAGTTTGTTGATTTACCATTGGTGCTCCTTCTCGACGCTCAAGGCATTCCCTCACTAAATGTTGACTGGGTCCGCAAGCTAAACATAATCCCCTTTTGCGTCTGCACTCGTTCTCAATATGGCCTCTCTTGCCATAATATTGACAGATAGGAAGGAATAAGGCTCTTGGTGCTGCTCTCGGTGGTGGATTCATCTGTGGTCGCTTTGCAGCTCTTTTCTGTTCTGCTTGGTCTAGTGCTAATGCATGCGGCCGCTTCTGGATGGACTCTATCCTGGTGATTCACTCCATGGGCCGTGCTGCAGTAAGAACTTCCGTTGCAACGGAGCTAATTAACTTCCGTAGCTCAGAGCTAAGTCTGTAAATGAACTCCTCCGTTTGGCTTTGTTGGGCTTCTTCATGAACCTTCTGATAGGCTTGCATCATCGCGTAGTACATTTGAAACATCTATTGCCCGTCCATAGCTTTCCCTTATAAGAATATGGGCATTGGTGGAGTGAACTGCGACGTTGGTGGGATGTTATTTTGCTGGATTCTCGAGGCATGCTGATTTGCTTGACAGCGTTGTTGAGCTGATTGACCTTCACCTACTGGTATTGCTTCTTCTTCATGGGTAACCACAACTCCTTGTGGTGTTCCTGCAGGAATCTCGTCGCTTGCTGGTGGATCCATTACTCTGCATCCAAAATAAACAATAAGAGGCGCACAGAGGAATCAAGGCGGGATACAAGTCAAGAAATTGATTCGAATATGATATAGTGATCAAGAACGATTCAAGCAAGTGGATGAGATCCTTATACTATTCTTTATTGCAGGCTTGCTCGGTCCCTAAGTTGAAACAGAAGCAATTTATTCGTTGACCTGCATGGACCACCACAAAAACCATGTCACGGCCCAGTCCAAAAATATCGAGGGACTAGACACGTGGCAATGGCCAGCAGCATACACCGATGGGCAAACCCAATTTAATGGACCCATCAGGGTGTCCTTAAGCTGTAATACAATAATAAGGGTCTAATATACTAATCTTATCCACAGAAATGAATACAACAATATCAGAATATAAAGCAATATCAAATCTTAATAAAATATTACTCGGGGAACAACCCGATAATGAGTCTGATACAATGGTCAAGAATAAAGATAATAATAGTAAATACTGAGTATGGATAAAGCATATACTCAGAAGAAATCCTCGGCGATCACTCGTCTTCTGGTTCTGGTACTGCTCCAGTGCCTGCTCTTGTTCCTGCTTTTGCTCCTGCTATTGCTCCTGTCTCGTATACCTCGGGATAGATCTCCTCTGTTATTCCTGGGGACATAATCCGGATCTAGGTCCTCAGGGGATATAGCAAGGTACAAAATAACTCAAGCCAAAATAAATACAGTGCAGCAATAAATGAAACAATAAGGTAAACTATATAACCAGCTAAGTGATATGCAAGTGAGAGTTTTAATCATACTTGGGCTGAGACTACTATAGGATCTGTGTCGGAGAAACCCATAGCAGTATTCTCTCGAAGGGACAGTACATGTGTCAAAGCTCTGTGTCAGAGTCTAAGACACCTCCAGATAACAATATATATATATATATAATATAATCAGCCTTTTGTATGGTAAATCTCTCCCCACCCAATGTAATCACACGTCTCATGTCCATGACACGCAAGATCATGACCTCTAACTGATGCAGCAAGTCATAAAGATAGCTAAGCATATAAATAAAGTATATGTCATTAAACCTGTATCCTATACAGAATCACCATGAATATCTCAGGAAGATTCTATCTCATGAATAGTGTCAGGTGTTCTGAGGCATGACGTACTTGATAAGGCAAGCACGAGAATATATAGGGTCTCGATATCCATGTCTATGTGACATTACACAACTCTGCGTACAGTGTTGACACCCGAATATTATTTGAACGCTAAGTAATATTACACGGTCCTAGGTTGAACATAGATCTTACAGTAATAAATCAAGAGATTAGTATAAACCAATGCTGCAAGTATGGCAAGGTACACTTGCCTGGGGTTCTGACTCTAACTTTTGCTCTGGTATCAGCGGGATTTGCAGGTACTCCTCCAGTTGCTGAAATAAATGTTACCATCAGGTTCATAAGACATCAAATAGCTAGAATTGCCTGCCCATGAGTCCAATTTGGACACAGGGGCAAAAGTGACAGTTTCTGGTCAAAGCGGGATCCACATGTGGTCCGCTTCGCACCAAAAAATGTGTCAGAGACAATGTTCTCCAAATTCATCAAATTTAGTGTCCACAAGTTCAGAACAATGATACGAACCCAACGGAATGTCCATAACTGGATTCCGATGAGCCGATCATAAAATCGCCCGTCAAGTGTAGCCGTGGGGTCCACGATACGCGATTTTGTCAACGTTCTCAGAATCGAACCAAACTTGGGTCACAGGACCAGCGTATTGCTACGAGTCCGATGGCGTAAGTTTTGTTTTGATATGACGTGCGTACACAAAGTTACAAAGAGTTCCAAAACAGGGCCGATACGGGGTGTTGTCGACGGATACGCGTTGATTCCGGTGTGCACGCACATCCAAATCAACTTCCACGAAATCCCATACGTCCGTATTAACGGCGCGCACCTTTCGGTGAAGTCCGCACACGACCAAGTCATCCCGTTTAGCGGGACGCACTCAGTTCCGAGGAAAAATAGGGCAATTATTTTCCTTATTTTGGGTCACAGTTTGCGATCGCCCCAGGACGGGATACCCCGAGCAAATTGTACGATATCGAGAGGGTTATGCAGTCTACGCATCATAGCAGACGGAACAGGAAACGAGACAGCGAGAAAAGAGATACAGTCACCTGAACAGGGTTCCAAAGAAGTCTGAAAACCGCGTTCTCGCGAGGCGGTGCGACACGGTGGCGGCTAGGGCACTGGCGGCGGCGGCCAGGGCTTCGTCGAGGCGGCGCTGGAGGTAGCTGCGGCGAAGGCGTCGCCGGAGCTGGAGGCGGTGGAGCTCGGGTCGATCGAGGAAGTGGGTCGGGGAGGCCGAAAAGGCAGTGGAGGAAGGTGGTGGTGTTCAGGTTGGGGGAGGCCGGGGTTCCTCGGGGAGAGTATCGTCTGCTCGGCGCTGGCGGCTGGAGGCGTCGTTGGTGGAGCTGGGAGGGACGGTGGCCGGGTGCAGCGGGTGGCGGAGACAGGGAACGAGGGTGGTGGATGGTGGTGGCAGAGGAGGATGGCGGGTTTTATAGAGGGCAGACGGGAGGTGGAGCGCCATGGCGGTTGCGGGAGGCGGAGACGGGGGTTACAGCGGTTAGGTTTCCACTGTAGGTCGGGTTTGGGTACGGGCTAACGGGTCAGCGGGTCGGGTCTGAATCCGACCCGCTAGGGTTGGTTTAGACACGGTTCAGGGTCGGTCCGGTTTGGGTTGGTTTGGTTCAATAAATCGGTTGGTTCAGGTTGGTTTATTTTGGTTTAATAAATAACTTAGTTTTTAGGTCTTTAAAAATGGTTCTGGGGTCCAATAAATTCCAGGAAAATTATCCTATGTCTAATATTTTATTTTACACCTAAAAATATTATTTTTATAATATTTTAATATTTAGTAAAAATATTTAAAATTATTTAAAACCAGAATACCTTAATTTTAATTAGTTAAAAATATCAAACAAAATATGAAAATTTGTTTTTAAATTCCTGAAAAATCTGGGGGTTTACAATCTACCCCCCTTAAGAGGATTGCATCCTCACAATCAAAGAAATAATCGGTCAGCAGAGATGACACGGTTTGCAAAACAAGTTTGAAGCACGACACCATCAAAGAATCATCATCAAGGAGAATTAAAGGACGAGGGTTTAAGCAAAACACATAGGGAATGAAAAACAACATTTCCCTAAGCAATGAAAGTTATGCAAATTCAAAAGTGAAGGAAATCTAGTTAAAGCAAGAAAACTACAGCTTAGAAAAACTAGGTTATCAATTATTACAAGTTCAAAAACTAAGTTTATAGCTAAGGTCACGAACTAACAGGCACGAGCTAAAGCAATAATAGGAATAGATAACTATAAAAAACTTACGCATATTTGCTACTCCACGAGTTTGCGCATCCTCCATGGTCATCGCAAAAGCTTGTCCGCGTCCTTGCGGTGGATTCCTCTGCTGCTGCTGAGCCTGCTGGAAGAGTACTTCCTGGGGTATCAAAGGTGGCATCGGCTGATACCCTCATGGAGGTGGTGGTATGACTCCTTCAACGCTCGTTTGCGGTACTACCAATGCTGGATAGGCTGGCCACGGTACTGGTAAAGTTTGTTGATTTACCATTGGTGCTCCTTCTCGATGCTCAAGGCATTCCCTCACTAAATGCTGACTGGATCCACAAGCTAAACATAATCCCCTTTTGCGTCTGCACTCGTTCTCAATATGGTCTCGCTTGCCACAATATTGACAGATAGAAAGGAATAAGGCTCTTGGTGCCGCTCTCGGTGGTGGATTCATCTGTGGTCGCTTTGCAGCTCTTTTCTGTTGTGCTTGGTCTAGTGCTAATGCATGCGGCCGCTTCTAGCTGGACTCTATCTTGGTGATGCACTCCATGGGCCGTGCTACAGCAAGAACGTCTGTTACAACGGAGCTGATTAACTTCCGTAGCTCAGAGCTAAGTCTGTAAATGAACTCCTCCGTTTGGCTTTGCTGGGCTTCTTCACGAACCTTCTGATAGGCTTGCATCATCGCGTTGTACATTTGAAACATCTATTGCCCGTCCATAGCTTGCCCTTGTAGGAATACGGGCATTGGTGGAGTGAACTGCGGCGGTGGTGGGATGTTATTTTGCTGGATTCTCGAGGCATGATGATTTGCTTGACTGCGTTGTTTAGCTGATTGACCTTCACTTACTGGTGTCGCTTCTTCTTCATGGGTAACCACAACTCCTTGTGGTGTTCCTCCAGGAATCTTGTCGCTTACTGGTGGATCCATTACTCTGCATCCAAAATAAACAATAAGAGGCGCACAAAGGAATCAAGGCAGGATGCAAGTCAAGAAATTGATTCGAATCTGATATAGTGATCAAGAACGATTCAAGCAAGTGGATGAGATCCTTATCCTATTCTTTATTGCAGGCTTGCTCGGTCCCTAAGTTGAAACCGAAGCAATTTAGTCGTTGACCTGCATGGGCCACCACAAAAACCATGTCACGCCCCAGTCCGAAAATATCGAGGGACTAGACATGTGGCAATGGCCAGCAGCACACACCGATGGAAAAACCCAATTTAATGGACACATTAGGGTATACTTAGGCTGTAATACAACAATAAGGGTCTAATATACTAATCTTATCAACAGAAATGAATACAACAATATCAGAATATAAAGCAATATCAAATCTCAATAAAACATAACTCGGGGAACAACCCGATAATGAGTCTGATACAATGGTCAAGAATAAAGATAACAACAGTAAATACTGAGTATGGATAAAGCATATACTCATAAGAAATCCTCGGCGATCACTCGTCTTCTGGTTCTGGTACTGCTCCAGTGCCTGCTCTTGTTCCTGCTTCTGCTCCTGCTATTGCTCATGTCTCGTATACCTCGGGATAGATCTCCTCTGCTATTCCTAGGGACATAATCCGGATCCAGGTCTTCAGGGGACATAGCAAGGTACAAAATAACTCAAGCCAAAATAAATACAGTGCAACAATAAATGAAACAATAAGGTAAACTATATAATCAGCTAAGTGATATGCAAGTGAGAGTTTTAATCATACTTGGGCTGAGACTACTATAGGATCTGTGTCGGAGAAACCCATAGAGGTATTCTCTAGAAGGGACAGTACGTGTGTCAAAACTCTATGTCAGGTGTCCTGAGGCATGACGTACTTGATAAGGCAAGCACGAGAATATATAGGGTCTCGATATCCATGTCTATGTGACATTACACAACTCTGCGTACAGTATTGACACCCGAATATTATTCGGACGCTAAGTAATATCACACGGTCCTAGGTTGAACATAGATCTTACAGTAATAAATCAAGAGATTAGTATAAACCAATGCTGCAAGTATGGCAAGGTACACTTGCCTGGGGTTCTGACTCCAACTGTTGCTCTGGTATCAGCAGGATTTGTAGGTACTCCTCCAGTTGCTGAAATAAATGTTACCATCAGGTTCAGAAGTCATCAAATAGCTAGAATTTCCTGTCCATGAGTCCAATTTGGACACAGGGGCAAAAGTGATAGTTTCTGGTCAAAGCGGGGTCCACATGTGGCCCGCTTCGCACCGAAAAATATGCCAGAGACAATATTCTCCAAATTCGTCAAACTTAGTGTCCACAAGTCCAGAACGATGATACGAACCCAACAGAATATCCAGAACTGGATTTCAATGAGCCGATCACAAAATCGCCCGTCAAGTGGAGCCGTGGAGCCCACGATACGCGATTTTGTCAACGTTCTCAGAATCGAACCAAACTTGGGTCACAGGACCAGCGTATTGCAACGAGTCCGTTGGCGCAAGTTTTGTTTCGATACGACGTGCGTACACGAAATTATAATGAGTTCCAGAACAGGGCCGATACGGGGTGTTGTCGACGGATACGCGTTGATTCCGGTGTGTACGCACCTCCAAATCAACTTCCGTGAAATCCCACACGTCCATATTAACGGTGCGCACCTTTAGGTGAAGTTCGCACACGACCAAATCGTCCAGTTTAGCGGGGCACACTCAGTTCCGAGGAAAAATAGGGCAATTATTTTTCTGATTTTGGGTCGCAGTTTGCGATCGCCACAGGAAGCGATACCCCGAGCAAATTGCACGGTATCGGGAGGGTCATGCAGGCTATGCGTCATAGCAGACGGATAGGGAAACGGGACAGCAAGGAGAGAGATACAGTCACCTAAACAGGGCTCCGAAGAAGGCTAAAAATCGCATTCTCGTGAGGCGGCGCGACACGGTGGCGGCTAGGGCACTGGCGGCGGCGGCAGCTAGGGATTCGTCGAGGCGGCGCTGGAGGTAGCTGCGGCGGAGGCGTCGCCGGAGCTGGTGGCGGTGGAGCTCAGGTCGATCGATACAGCGGGTCGGGGAGGCCGGAAAGGCAGCGGAGGAGGTGGTGTTCGGGTTGGGGAGGCCGGGGTTCCTCGGGGAGAGCAGCGGCTGCTCGACGCTGGCGGCTGGAGGCGGCGTTGGCGGAGCTGGGAGGGACGGTGGCCGGGTGCAGCGGGTGGCGGAGACAGGGGATCGAGGGTGGTGGATGGTGGCGGCAGAGGAGGATGGAGGGTTTTATAGAGAGCGGACGGGAGGTGGAGCGCCAAGGCAGTTGCGGGAGGCAGAGACGGGCGGTCGTGGAGAAGGCGAGGGGTCAAAACCGTCGGCGGGGATCACGACGGTCGGAGCTGATCAGCCGCGGGCAGGGGTTACAGCGGTTAGGGTTCCACTGTAGGTCGGGTTTGGGTACGGGCTAACGGGTCAGCGGGTCGGGTCTGAATCCGACCTGCTAGGGTTGGTTTAGACACGATTCAGGGTCGGTCCGGTTTGGGTTTGTTTGGTTCAATAAACCGGTTGGTTCAGGTTGGTTTATTTTGGTTTAATAAATAACTTAGTTTTTAGGTCTTTAAAAATGGTTCTGGGGTCCAATAAATTTCAGAAAAATTACCCTATGTCTAATATTTTATTTTACACCCAAAAATATTATTTTCATAATATTTTAATATTTAATAAAAACATTTAAAATTATTTAAAATCAGAATACCTTGATTTTAATTAGTTAAAAATAACAGAAAAATTCTGAAAATTTATTTTTAAATTCCTGAAAAATCTGGGGGTTTACATCTATATTCGTGCTTGGTTTAACTTGGTTTTATACTTGGACAGGGAAGGACAAATGGTAAGTTGGTAAGTATCACCGTGTTTCTTGTATATCACACGGCGCACTGCCACATGAGTTAGGCTTTGTATCTTATGCCATAAAATTGATCCTAAGGCAAGACTAGAAAGATAACTTAATAGTTAGTGCACGGAACTAATATAACGTGTTGGATTTATCGCGGGCAAGAAGCCTCCCCGCCAGTGCATTCATGTACTGATAACCCACCAGATTGATTGCAGGGTGCGGGAGAACCTCGTTCGGTGTGGAACGTCCCCTCATACGCACTAAGACATAGAGTTCACTCTGGAGCCTTGGAGTGTTGCGTCCGGAGCTGGATCACATATACAGGACATAGTGTTGTAACATCGGCTATGTATCATTCCAAGTTGTAAGCCGCTTGACACGCCTTTATTATTTGAGAGAGAGAGAGAGAGAGAGCTTGAGCGACTTATAATCAAGGCCTAGCGCCGCTTGTAACCTTATTCAATAAAGAGCTTGTTTATGTATTCATACTTGTGTTTATTCTATGTTTACTCTATATTGACTTGGTGAACTAGTTATCAACGTCCGTTCCGGTATTTGCCTTGCGCGGGCGCAACTCCAGGCTCGTACAGCATCACGTCCCGATAGAAATAATCATCCTGTGAGAGCGCTGGCGCGATGATTCGTGCCTAGCAGGAACAACCGATTCCTGCGGGAGATCAGGATGTGACAACAACCCTAGCTAGTTAATCGTAGTAAGCCGTAGAGCTATTTGGCCGTACGATGAATGATGTTACTTTTATTTTAGGTCGCTCTTCTAGTTTTATTTTTTACCTGGCGCTTGGTTAGGGTGCTAAGTTCTGCTCGGGTGAAGGTCTGCAATTCCGGTCCTTATTTGGTTTAAGGGTTGTGGTCCCGATCCAGAGTAGTTCCTATGATCTCTTGCCGCTCGTCGCCTTACTTTTATTTTTGCACTTATTATCAGTTCTTCCAGTATTATTCTTGAGGTAAGTACATTGGTACCGTACAAGTCTCAATCAGCATTTATTTCTTATATGTCTCTTTCTGCTTATGTTGTGATATATTTGGTCTATCACCTCGAGCCCTTTTGTGGTACTTGCTGCTTGGGGTTCTGACCCCACTGGCTTTGCATGGCCAGGTTATCCCTAAGAGAACCAGGATCCACCGCACTTCCCGTAAGATGGCTCGCACTCGTAGGACTGCGGCCGAGGCTCGCGAGTAGGTTTCCTTCTTCCACCCCTTATCTTGATTACTTTATTTTGTGGTGTTTAGCAAGGGGCAGAGTTAGCTCCTTATATATTTTTGAGACTACGGTCACATGATGTATATATTAGACCATGGATGGTATATTTGATCATATATTATTATACTCTGCTAGTGCAGCATTTTATATTCACTAGCTTCATGATCATATGTGACATATAATTTGGGACATCTTTTTACTTTCATGTATGATATACTCTTATACTTGTGTTAATGGATTGAGATAATATGATTTATTGCCTTAGGACTGACGTCATAGCATGCTAGAGTTCACATATCTTTCTTCTAGACAACCTTAACACATTGGGGTATACTTCAGTATTCTGCAAGGTGTTGTTGGTCATGTTAGTTCCCGTATTTATCCAGTATTCTGGTTCGGGGCATGACATAAACCAAGTACATCTGTCCAGTAGTCACTAAGCTAACTCCAATGTCTAAAGAAAACTAAGCATAAATAAATAAAGAAATAACATAGTGCTCAAGGGAAGTCCTCTGGCACAATCTCGTCCTCTGGTGCAAGTACTGCTCCAAAGTCGGCTCATGTTCCGTAAACCTCGGGGAAGCTCTCCTCGTCTATACTTGGAGACATAATCTAGATCAAGATCCTCAGGGGACATAGTAATGTACAATAAACACTCAAGCTAATGTAACATTAAATAACAAACAGTGTGCTCAGGGTACCTATCATAACCAACTAAGTGAATGCAATTGAGAATGTACTCGTCCGCTAAACCACTGAGGCATGTAGGTCTCATAGACACGACAATAGCACGTAGTAGTAGTAGTAGTAGTAGTAGTAGTAGTAGTAGTAGTAGTAGTAGTAGTAGTAGTAGGTACGTATAGGTTCTGTCAAGGTACCTGTAACACTATAGGGCCCGAACCGCAAGCAACGGTAGCACGTATTGTGAGGTAGCCCAATATCTCGCGTCTTATGTCCATAACACGCAAGACAAGTTCTAACTATGTCTCGAGTCAAGGAAGTAGATTCAATCAAGTCAACTAATCACATATCACGAGTTATGTCCTAACACAGAAGCCGAAATCCTTGAATAACTGAAGTAAGGCTTCTGTACATGAGGGTCGTGTATAATATCCTAAGGTATATCGTGCAAGAGTTGCACGTATAGGGTATACGATGACAATGCAGTCTAACGATATCT
The DNA here is from genome assembly GCA_036927795.1 of Iris macrosiphon. Lineage (NCBI taxonomy): Eukaryota > Viridiplantae > Streptophyta > Magnoliopsida > Asparagales > Iridaceae > Iris > Iris macrosiphon. The sequence goes on along the minus strand of JAYESA010000012.1, from coordinate 4,684,213 downwards.
GATTCCACGTACCAAAGTCGGCACCGGAATACACTTCGGACGCTAAGTATCGTAACGATCCTAGGGTAACAGCAAGTAAAAGCAAAGAGCTTGAAATAGAATTAATAACTAGTAGTAGCAATAAGCAGAAAATACTGGAACAAATGCAAGGTACACTTGCCTGTTGCCTATTGCTGTGGTACTGTCTGACTGGTGTCCTCAACCGAAGGTGCAACGAATCCAAGTTGTCCTATTATAACATGCTATAATCAATACACCATATAATGTGATTAACATAAAATAATATGATTGTTCGTGCGACGTCAACTGTGTGGTTACGTTCATGCCAACGACCCAACAATTATGGGTCATTGGCCAACGTGGCAATAACCATGTACCATGGCATATCTAGTACATTGTAGGGTCTTGTTCATTGTGTTTTATTACGTATATATAGGCACCTACATGAGTTCTGACACGTGTAATCCTATATATACGCAGATACGACACGATGTCCCGAAACTTGTAACAACGCTAAACTATAACTTGAACATGCATGTCGGCTCTCAAACACACATGTCGACATCCATTAATACTAAATTAAAATAATTTAAATTCTGGCATTATGGTTTATTTAGTAAAAAAATACCGAAACGGCACCGTTGCGCAGAAAGTTTCGTTGTGCGTCAACTAGTTGTTCTAGTTACTTTGGCAACTAGTTTGTGCATGTAAGGTTGCCAACTTGCATGAAAGATTTATTTAACATATAAAATATAATAATTAATATTCTAAAAAATATTAATTAATTTCTGGAAATTCATATTCGAATAATAAAATAACATCTATAAAAACTAGGTTATTAGGGTTTAGACATTGCCATGTATTGGTTTCCGTGTCACCAAAGAGTAGTTTTCATATAAAAATTAGGGTTTCTCATACATGGGATTTCCTCATTGTCATCTAATCATATTATTTAATTCATAAAAGGGTTTTTACATGGGAAAATAAATATTAAAAAGAAATTACAAAACTTACGTGTTATTTATTAAGACGGAGCTTCTTCTTGCGATACGGACCTTTTGGAGCGTCAAATTGACTCCAAATTCCACGAAACTTGAGGGAGCTCTTGGAGGATTCAATTAGAAGGTAAATATTGAGTTTGGAAGAGTTTTTGGAGGCTATGAAGGGCCAAAACTCCTGTTGCAACCAGCAGCACCTGTCGGCTTCAAAGGGGGTGGCCGATCACTTCTAGGGGGTTTGGTCGGCCTCATTGGTTTGTGTGGAGGCTTGGGGATGATGGAGAATGAGAGAAGAAGAGGGGGAGCTACTATAAAATTTGTAGGAAGGAGGGATACGTGAGGGAGGGGAGAAAATAGGGTCGGCCCTCCTATTAGATAGGTTTATATATGTATAAAGATATGTAGGTTGGTGGTTAGGATTTGTTCTAGGGTTTCCACTTATGGATATAATTTAGGGAGGTTAAAATAGGTTGCGGGGATGCTATAGAATCTTTAAATCATATTTTAAAATATTTTTTTCAGATTTGAATTGATATGCAACAAGATTGCATATGGGTCTTTCCTAATTTAAAAATATTGTATTTATGGACCATTTAATTGATTTGTTCAGATTTTGTTGATATATTTTATATGTGTGATTTGTTGTGGAGTAGAAAAAATGTGTGGGGGTAGTGTACTTGCCTTATAAGAATTGGTTTGAGAGTCCGAGTAGGGTGTTTGGGCTCGGTTGGGTTCAACTAGCCAAATAAGGGTAGTTTTGCAATGTCAATGGTTCTATACATTTGTTAATATTTTTGGAGAATGGGGGAGATAAAACTAATGAAACACCCATGTCCCAAAGGTACTAAGTACAGTCAAGGTCAATAATATAAATTTGGTTGGAAAAAAAAATATGTATATATATATATATATATATATATATATATATATATATATATATATATATATATATATATATATATAATTCGGATCAAGAGCCCCGCTTATAAAGCCCCCCAAAATTTCCGTTATTTCTAGCTGTTGGATCGTCTTTAAGTCATCTAATCTTGACCTTTGTTTTGATCAATCGTCAAGATTAGATGACTTAAAGCACCATCCAATGGACCACAATGACGGAGCTTTTTGGGAGATTTATAAGCGGGACTTTTGATCCGGATATATATATATATATATATATATATATATATATATATATATATAAGGATTCTATAAATTAATACTTCAAATTTTTTAATCAATTAAAATAATAAATAAATTAAAAAATATCAAATTATCCCTATTCCAAAATGTGGGGGTTTACATTTGATAATTGTTGTTGTAAGAGAATTCTATTAAGTGAAGATGATATTTCCAAGACCCACCAAAGTTTAAGGTACAAGACCGCAATATATCTTCCAAAGTCTGGATCGTCCTCTCTGATTGTCCATCTGTCTGGGGATGATACGCAGTACTGAATCTCAACTTGGTACCTAAACGCCCGTGCAAGCTTTTCCAGAAATGAGATATAAAGCGAGTATCACGATCTGACACCATACTGCTGGGACTCTGTGCTGCCTTACTATCTGTCGCATATACATCTCTGTTAACTGCTCTGTGGACTGTCCTACTCGAAAGGGAAGAAAATGTGCCACTTCCGCGAGTCGGTCTACTATTATCCAAACTGAATCACGTCTAGTAAGGGATCTAGGTAAACCGGTCACAAACTCCATCGTAATGTGTTTTTACTTCCACTCTGGAATAGGTAGGGGTTGTAACAATCATGCTGGTCGCTGTTGTTCTGTCTTCACTTGCTGACACACGAGACATCGTGAAACGAACCGAGCTATTTCTTTTTTCATTTCGTTAAAGTGCATGATATATTTCATGTGTCTCAGTTGCGTAGGTATATCCCGGATCCGAGTCATATCCTCGATCACTCTAAGTTAGTCATTGGTACCGACTTAACTTACGAGGAACAACCCGTGACCATTTTGGATCAGAGAGAGAAGGTACTCAAGAATCGGACTATTCATCTTATTCGTGTTGCTTGGGGCCACCACTTCTTGGAGGAGTCAACGTGGGTGCGCGAGGACGATATTCGATCTCGGTACTCGTACATATTCGATCATAACGTATATTCCCTTCGTATGCCTTGCATCTTTCATTCCGTGATCGGCAAGTACTTATAAGAAATGATGTTGCTTCGCTTTATTATATGTATTGTTATACTTGATTATTTATATGTGTAGATTGCTTTTAGTTAGTTTATAACATGTCTTGATATCTCTAGCTAGCCTTGAGTTTGAATTCCGAGGACAAATTTTTTTTAAGGTGGATAGAGATGTCAACCCCCTTCCTGGCACACTTTGGCGCATGTTGTCTTTGGCACATGTTGGTTGCTTGTCCGGCCTTTGTTTAGACTGGACTCGTGAGTTGTGGAGAATAGTGGGTCTGGTTGGGTTGGTGGCATGTGTGGCTTGGATGAGTTTGAGTAATCCAACGGTCCACATCTCAAACCTAAACCTATATATATTTCTATTTCTCTCTCTCTCTGCTCATTTTTTTCCTTCCATTTCTCTCTCTTAGGTTTTCTCTCCCTCCGTAGGTAAGTACATCTTGCACATGAGAAGAACCTAAAACCTTGTCACGTCACAAATTCCAGAATACTGGAGAACGAGGGAATGACTCAGCCAACCGCACCTTACGGAATACCGAAGTAACCCGCAATGTGTTAAGGTTGTCTAGAGACGAGGGGGTGCATACTACAATCAAGTCTCCTAGGGTCAAGAACTTCTATATCTCAATCATCCAATCAAGTAGCAATAACATAATTTTTTTAAAATAAGCTGTAAGGCATCCCAAACGTCGCAACAGAATGTTCTAGAGAACTGGCATATCCTTTTTGTATTGCTAGTTCTCTAGAACATTCTGATACGGCATTTGGGACTCCTTACAACTTATTTTGAAATATTCTATGTTATTGCTACTTGATTGAATGATTGAGATATATAAGTTCTTGATCATAGGAGACTTGATTGTAGTATGCACCCCTTCGTCTCTAGACAACCTTAACACATTATGGGTTACTTCGGTATTCCGTAAGGTGCGGTTGGCTGAGTCATTCTTCCGCTCTCCATTATTCTGGAATCTGGGAGGTGACACTCGGTCTCCCAGAGTTTGATACGAAATGCGTTTGCTGCTAGTTTTTTTTTTTTTTACAAATTTTGTTAGGATATTTGTAGCCAACTCTATAATTTTAGGATAAATATTTTGTTGTTTTATGTAGTTGATTATGATTCGAGATATATTATGAATCTATGGTTATGATGCATGCAAGGGAGGACCTAAGGTTGGGGCTGAGGTGAGCTCTAGCCTATCCCATTTTTTTTTTCATATATAATTTTTTTTTTTGGTTTTTTTTGTGAGTCAGTCTATACCTAGTCCACCCTAACCCACTTTAGCCTACCTCAGCTCATGTTTCTGGTTTCACTCTTTTGGATGGATGCATGAATATTATTTATATTTGTAGGATCCTCAGGTCACATGCTACAAAGCATTTACTGGTCTGTAGTCTATTCATAGTAAATACCCTCTTCCATGACACTTCAACATAATTAATATACATAGCTTCAACTAATTATACACATGGAGACTAAAGTAATGACCAGTGAAAAAATTGAAAGAAAAATAATTTTGGATGCTTCTTAACAGATGTTCTGAGGAGATAAGATAAACTTGCTTAATTACCCTTGTCTTAGTTGTCTATAATTAAGAGTATGGTATGTTCGGCGGTTGGATTGTTTGAGCTGGAACTTATTTTAATTGTTCCTTGATACGACCCTGACCTCTTACAGGTTACGTTCGACTTGAAGGATTGTCATAAACATAAGGACATTGTCCAAGTTTGAAGTCTTTTCTAGTTTATCCCAAGATCGATCCTAATTAGACACAACTCAATATCGATTAGTTCCTAGTTTAAAAAAAAAATATTTTGACTTTGGGTCTCGAATAAGTTAAAAAAATTACGTTTTAGTCTCCATAATATACATATTTAGTGTTTGGGTCTTGGTCATCCAAATAACTGTCATATTTCAGCTTATTTGAACCCAAATGCAAACACTAATTTTGTGTCCAAGACCTAAACACTAATTTTGTGTATTATGGAGATCCAAATATAAATTTTTTAACTTATTCGAACCCAAAGTCTAAATATTCTTTAAAAAAAATAAAAAATAAAAAAATAAAAAAAAGGAAACAGGTGGTGATGATAAAAAAAATAAAGTCCATGGAGAGAGTGATGGTTCCTTGGGTGCAAAGCAAAAATGAGAAAAAGCATAGATCCTCTAGACACACTTTGCCTTTGATAGTTGGCAGATTGAGTAGATGATAAAAGGCCTCTTTTCAGAGGGTGCCTTTTGTCAAGCCAAGGCATCAGGAACCCAACCAACAACAGCTAGCAGTACCTTACTAAAGGCCACTCAACTTTGTTATCACTCACTGACACACTCAAAGAGAGAGGGAGAGGGGGAGAGAGAAGAAAAAGTGTGTCAAATAATTAAAGAATGATTACACCATGATGGTGTGATGTAGGTGTAGTAACAGTAGTAGCAGTAGTAACCCCTCTCACTCCACTCACACACTAGCCTAGCCCCCCTTCTTCCTAGCTGGGAACAAGGACAAAGAGAGATGGGGGAGGATGGATGGATGGATGGGTTGTGAGTTTTCTTGATCTTGCTGCTCTGCTGCTGGCTCTCATCTTTCTTTGTTACTGTTGGGTGTGTCAGAAGAGAGATGGTTGTGTCCAGTCAGTCTCTCTCTCTCTCTCTCTCTCTCTCCTTGGACACCACCACATATTGAGGTGACTCCTCTTTGATATGCATGCAGGCAGGCAGCAGCATTGTTTTCACCAGGGCTGCATGGAGTCTTGAGAGAGGGGGTCTCTTCTGTTGGCTCTTCCCAATACTGCCTAGAGAGCTGAGCTCTTTATTGCATTTTTTTTCTTGCTAGCTAAAGCTATTAATACAGCTTTAGCTTTCTAGGACAGTAGTAGCAGCTAGAAGTAGTACTATTTAGTCAGCAGTCAACAGTTACAGTAAGGAGGAGGAGGAGGAGTTATTGGATTTGTCAACTCATGTGGACTTGGGATTTGAAAATCATGACAATTTAGTTGACTCTCAAAAAAAAAAAAAAAAACAAATCTTTGAATGTTGTTGTCATGAGAAATTAAGGGTATGTTTGGATTTTGGAAAAAAAAAATCTATTTAAATGGGGTTAAGTGATAAGGAGGAGAGTCAATAAGTATCACTTTATTTGGATTGGAGAAAAAGTTAAGTAGGGTGTGTTCAATAACTCTTGTTTTGATTGTAGATTTTGAGTGAGAGAATGATTAATAAAAATACAATAGTTACTAAAATATTCTGACTACATATGGTTTTGAGTGGGAGGAGTAACTAATAAGATAAAGCGAAAATGGACGACGTACTTGGATGACAGTAGGTTAAAAGCCAGGAAGACTGGAAAGCATGTTGAAAGTAAAAAAAATGGAGAAAAATACCATGATATTTTGTAGGGGAAATAAATGATATTTATTATTATTTTTAAACAAATTTTCTCATTTTTTCTTGTTAACCTTCTGATTTGAGTGATTGAAAAAAAATGGCCAAAAAAAGGCTAACAACCCCTCACCTCTATGACTCTTCCTCCTACACCACTACCCTCAAACCAAACAAAGTAGAATTTTTTTTTCTCACTTAATTTCTTCTCACTTTACTTTCTTCATCCTTAATCCTAGCATACCTTAAGTGTGAATTATTAGTAATGTGTGATATAGTACGTGCCTCTAGTTGTAAAAAAAAATTTGGGAGGAAAAAAAATGAACAACAATTTACTTAATCTAACAGTTCACTTAGTATTTAGTACTAATCGTCTTCCTAGGCAATCTCTTTCGCCTTGTCTCTTTTGTTGCAATCGAAAAATACAAAGACAAATTAATAACAAAATTAAAAGAAGTAACTAAAAGTGAAAAGAAAAAGTAATTCCTCATTAGAGTGGTCAAAATTATCAGTGCTGTAAGTAATTCAACATTGTTGTCGACTGCTTCCATGTCAACAACCTCAAAAGAGTTTTTCTAGAATGCTTTTTGAATCATGATAGTTGAACATTGGCCAGGACCAGCCCAAAGGGTGGACGAGCTTGGCGACCGCCTCAGGCCCCTTAATAGGCAAGGTTTTCAAACATGGTCCCAGGTTACTTACTAGGCCAACCAGAAATCGAAGAATTTTTTAGAAATCCTACAAGATCAATTCGTTCTTTTTTCTCTGACAGGTGGCCAGAACTTCACCTGGGTTCGAAGACGTCCCGGCCTGGGAGCCCCGTTCGCCGCTTGTAGTAATTTATCATTCAATGAATGAATGAAGAATTTATTTGATCGGCCAAGAAGCAACCAGCTGACTGCCCCTTACAATGGAAAAGTCTAAACATGTTCTAGACCTACTCGGTAGTAATGACTTTAGTATGAAGGATCATAGTTAGCAACCAAAATTAATGACATTGACATGATTCGAACAATAAATTACGAAATGTATTGAGAGGGTCATTACCACGAGAACAACTAATTTTTTTTTTTAATATTTGTTATATTATTCTAACACCTACTTTGTGCTTTTGTCACAAATTTTTTTGACACGATTGAAAGTATATGAAAATCAAGCAAGGAATATTCCATCCCCTCCTCATGGTTGTGGCAGTGTTAGGGAGAGAGAATATTGGAGGAGATGGAACAAAAGTAGGCCCCACAGACATGAAGCTGTCCTCCATCCATGACCACACCCCCATAGAAAGTTGGTTCTGGGGGGTCAGTCAATTGCTTTATGATTGGGTACTCCATTGCTTTATGATTGGGGTCTGCCCGGGCTGACCAGAAATGTCCTTTCCCATCTCTTGGGCAGTCCGGGCAGTTAGGGCTTGTAACCCTAATCTCTTGACAGTGACCACTCCCACCCCCCTCTTTGCCCCCAACATTCAATGAAAAATTGAATCTATTGTCTAGGACAGAATACTAGTATGCTCTCACTCATTTTTAAGTATGTTATTCAGATTAAAGGTGATAACAACATATCACATGACACTTTTAGACAACTATTTTGTCTAATGTCTATGGCTAGTATTGGTAATACAAAGAAGGATGGCTCGATGTCACGAAGCTTGTGCTTAATTATTTTGAATATTATTTCATCGTTATAAGGTCAGAGTCAGTTTTGAAATAAATTCGACAAAATTTCGGACTTGAGCAATCCTCATCTGCTTAGGACCACCTCCAGGTCTAACATGACATGTAAGAGGCCGGAGTCGCATGTGACCCTCAAGAACCAGTCCACACAACAAGGATCAAGGGACAACCAAAATAAGCTCTGGTTCGAACAACCAACCCCTTGGCCCGGCCATGGTTAAGCTATAACTTTTAGGTACTAAAAAGTAACACTTTTTCATTTGATTCTCCAGCTTATAGATCCCCAATTCAAAGGAAGAGATTTTTTTTTCCTTCTAGAAGAGGACTTCACAGAAAGGTTGTCTGTATTTGTATAAAAATAGTCAGGTCTTGATATGTATTTGTACACGTGAATATGAGAACAAGCAGCATCACCTTCATATACAGGCATGTCATTCAAATGATCAAGTCTTCTGACAAGTCCGCTCCTTAGTCCGAATGCCCTCAGAAGAAATCCAAGGCATGACCCTTTTTTTTCCTATAGAACCGATACCCTTTCTAACATACCAAACAAGGATTCGCCGCTGCCACTTGTACCTATCAACCGAAGCTCTGGACCTGCCACTTGAAGGGACACATGGTTATGCAATTTTACTCCAACAAATATGGAGGGACTCGTTCGAAGCATCGGGCCTGCGACTTGAAGGGACATATTGTTACACAGTTTATCCCACAAATATGTAGGGACTCGGTTTATGTGTTGGATTGTATCTCATTTTCGGTTGAGCGCTCAAAAGGTGGTGACAATGGAGTTGATAGTTTAGTCCCACATCGAGTATGAAGTGGGATCATAAGGTGTAGATAATTGGGATTAGTTCAGGCCTTACATGAAAATTTTCTTCTAAGGCATGTAGGCTCGGTCCAACATCGTACCTCGTGTGCCAACTCTAGTTTGGATCACACCACGTTCCCAACAAATAGTATCAGAGCACAAGATTACATGGCTGATTTAGGCGACTCTAATTTGTTCGAGACAGATTTTGCTAAATATTTATGCGTATAATCTGATCGTATACCGATTATACGAGCTTACTTCTCAAGGTGGAGTAGGAGCATCCTCTATAAGGTGGTCTGAAGGCAGATCATACCTAAGGTTAGAGGCAACTACACGGATTGGTTTCAAAGGTGGAGACGACACACCCAAGACATTGTGGTTGGCATACAATGATCGGGTGGATGAACGTGTTAGTTTGGTTTTGTGGTCGAATGAATCGAGATGAAAATATGTTGGATCTCCTGGGTGCTCGGCTAGTGCGGTTAGCGAAAATGAGCTAAGGTGAAGATTGTTGGATCGTATCTCATTTTCGGCTGAGCGTTCAAAAGGTGGTGATAATAGAATTGATAGTTTAGTCCCACGTCGGGTAGGAAGTGGGATTATAAGGTATAGAAAATTGGAATTGGTTCAGGCCTTACATGAGAATTTTTTTTAAAGGTATATGTCCCAGTCCAATATCGTATCTCATGGACCAACTCCAATTTGGATCACACCACGTTCCCAACACTATGATTCAAATTCGCGTCCTATATCATTGTGAGCTCACTAGCCTTACTGTCACATCTGGTCTCACTATGTTATGTTGCAACCTTACTCTCTCTCTCTCTCTCTCTCTCTCTATATATATATATATATATATATATATATAGAGAGAGAGAGAGAGAGAGAGAGAGAGAGGTTTCTACAACTCGAATTTGCATCTTCCATGATCCAAGCAACCAGTCATGCATATTGTCACGCCATGACACGACAGTTGACACCCTCCCTCATGTTGGTAACATTGAAACTTTTTTTTTTCCAAATGAATTTTGTATTTGTACCTAGCTAGTCTTGGGGATGCCTAGATTTCCTTAAGGGGATAGTGATCACAGTCTAGATCCTAGTCTGAGACCGAGATTTCGAAATAATATTGTTCAAGTTATGCATGCATTCCTGTGATTGTGATCGATCGTGTCATCCTCTAGCTAGAGGTATATATTAGATAAGTTACAGAGGTATATATTAGATAAGTTATCTCACTGAGGAACAAACCTGCTGGCCCATATCTTAACCTTGACCAGATTTAGGCTGATGCTTCTTCTGCCGAAAACTAAACAATAACATGCAGATACAGAACATATGGGCCATCATCAAATCAACTGGGCTTCAATTTTGCCATGAGCACAAGAGAATGCAATGATTTCTAGCACAACAAGAACAATAAAGTTTTTATCCCAAATTCATGTGATCAGCTGTTTGAATCTTCTTCTTCCATTAGTGAGTACAATATATATAAACCATCATCATGACAGTACAACATATGCTACCGGAATTTTGCTTACAACATTACAAGGCTTAAGACTCTTGGGAACTAAATTGCAGCTCATTTAAGCTATATGAAGCCAGGAAAAACTTGATATTGCCTAATATGACCCGAAGCCCCATTTTACTTGGATGGGGGCATAAACGGTTAAATTGGTTTTATGATCTCACTTTAGCTGCAGCTTCTTTGATCTGCTCGATCGTGAAAATGCCAAAGAAGTCGCTGTCTCTAACCGCACTCACTACTGCGTAGGCGATTTCGTCGACACTGACAGGAGGCGCCAGTAGCAGATCGGATCCAGGAATGGAACTCAAGGGCTTTGTGAAGTTCTCGACCGCAGTAAGTAGCTTTTCCACCGGCTCTCCTACTACATCGAGGGGGATCTCGTAGCCGTCCACCTTCCGCTTGCCGTAGATGAATCCTGGTCTCAATACAACACCTGTTGGATTATACCACCTTTATTGTTAGACCAAGAATACAAGAGACACTATCATTGTTCTAGCGTAATTGTCCGCAGAGGCGGAGCTACACAAGGGCATGGGTGGGCCCAAAATTATGGAATTTTTTTGGAATTAATAGTTTCTTAGTTGTGTTTTATTCCAAGCAGGCAACAATTAAGTGATAAATAAATTCTAAATAATTTGATACTTTAGGCAGTCTGTTCAGCATCCCCCCCCCCCCACCCCCCCCCCCCCCCCCCCCCCCCCCCAAATTTTAGATGCTAGCTCCGTCATTGATTGTGCGGTACCCGCTCAAATTATGACTACTGTGTGATTCCATGGAAGAAATGATGCAGTTGCACATTGGCTGCTAAAGTCCTCTCTCTATATATATTGCACTTATATGTTACAAGGAAAGGGAGGTGAAGCTGTCACCTGAATTTGGGTACTTGGCCAAAACCTCTGATTCTGCGCTTCTCTTTCCAGTGAAGTAGCCCGAAGTAAGTAGAAATGGTGGAAGATTATACTCGTGCACTGAGATCAGAATGAACTTTGGAACTCCTGCACATAAATCCACTTAGCATTACAGAGTGCGTGCTACGAATTATAAGTTACAAAGTATATCAAATGGCTACAAATATGACACGTGTATATGTCAAGCTAATAAATGTATTATTAAATGATATCAATGAGAAGCAATTTAAAAACCGAATTATCAAGGAATGCTGAGAATAACTAGTATTATAAAAAAATGAGGTTAATTAAACAATAGGATTTTGTCTTATTTATAAATTTTGGCAGGAACTGAGCAGTAAAACAGAACATCATTGAAAAAAATCGAGATTTTTTTGGGTACATCAGAAGTCAAATGCAACACCCGTTGGGAGAAGGAATTATTGATCCAACACTAGATTATTAGGACACACGTGATGAAGTGATGAATATACAATCATTACATATTAATACTACTATTTATCCACACACACACACAAAAAACCACTCGGCAAACAGACTCACATCCTCCTAGAATCGAACCCATAACTACAAAAAATTCTGTATTGAACCAAGGGGCCAAATAACTTATGCCACCATACGCGACCATATACCTTCATATACATATTGTATATATATATTTCTACTAATTTTCAAAAATGTATACGTCAGGCAAAAACAATATACATGCACGTGGAGTCGAAAGCCCCCTATCTACTAGAAGTAAACTACCAGCAGGCCAAAGAGGCTAGTGCCAACAAATGCGAAATATACAACATGTAGAGTATCTATACTACTCACCAGAAACATTTAAGTAAGATGTTAATTTACGAAATGCGTTGGTCAATACATGCCCATATGAGTATAATTTGCTTAACAAGAATCCAGTTCAATCAAATGTACTCGACCCATTATTCTGTTTTCATCTGCATGCACAAAATGATTAGCTGCTTAGCAATTGATAGAAGCACTTTGAAGTATCTACGTTCCTGTCTAATGCATTAATGTCACAATAGCTCAATAAGACTGAGGTGAGAATGATTTTTTATGAATTTGCAAGCACTTGTTACTTGGGCGGTAACAACCCTTGACCATAACCTAGTAACTAATCTAGTTTTAAGAAATGTGAGCTTCTGTTTGATGTGTATTCTTTAGACTCAGATCTAGGCTCGGTCTTGGAATTAGAAACTGTTGAAATTAGTTTATTGATTGTCTCATTGGCATTATATAGCCTTACAGTCATTAATACAATGATCTCAATCATTATGACAATAATCTCATAATGGAATATCCTGTGACATATTCTGGCATCCCAAATATGTCCTCAGGATATTCCCATGTGCTTATACTATACTTAAATATGACACCCAACATACCATATCAACACCCAACATACCATATCAACACTCCCCCTCAAGATGGGTGAAAGATATTCACTAAGCCCATCTTGTCACATCCTCTAATCATGCTCACTGAGGCGAGTCCCTTGGTTAGTCCATCTGCTACTTGATCCCTGGTTGGAACATGGCCAAGCTCCAGTAATCCCCTATCCAACTTCTCTTTGATGAAGAATCTATCAATCTCGATGTGTTTGGTCCTGTCATGCTGTACTGGATTGTTGGCGATACTAATAGCTGACTGATTGTCACACCACAGCTTCATCTTGGTTCCTTGATCCAGCTTCAGCTCCACCAGCATATTCTTCAACCATAGCAGCTCTGCAACTCCTAAGGCCATAGCTCTGTACTCTGCTTCAGCTGTCGATCTGGCCACCACAGACTGCTTCTTACTCCTCTAGGAGACCAAGTTACCTCCTAAAAATATGCAATATCCCGAGGTAGACCTCCTGTCATCAGCACAACTAGCCCAGTCAGAATCACAGTAGCCCTCGATGCTCACGTGATTGTTCTTCCTGAATATTAGTCCCTTTCCGGGAGCACCTTTCAAGTACCTCAGAATCTGGTACACTGCATCCATATGACCCTTCCGTGGGTCATGCATGTAGCGGCTCACCACACTTACTGCAAAGCAGATATCAGGACGTGTGTGGCTCAAATAGATCAACTTGCCAACCAGTCTCTGGTATCTGTCCCGATCAACTGGTTCTCCAGCCTCAGCATCAATCTTGAACCTCTGATCTATTGGTGTCGCTGCAGGTTTGCACCCCAACATCCCAGTTTCTGTGAGAAGGTCCAGTGCATACTTCCTTTGAGAGAGAACAATCCCCTCTGCTTCTCGAGCAATCTCAATCCCAAGAAAGTACCGAAGAAGGCCGAGATCCTTCACCTCGAATTCTTTGCCAAGCTTTCCTTTGAGTTGGGCGATCTCCTGCTCATCATCTCCTGTGATAATCATATCGTCCACATACACCGCAAGCATGGTGATGTGGCCTCCACTCCGACGGAAGAACACAGTATGATCAGCATTGATCTGCTGATATCCCATCCCTATCATCGCCCTTCTGAATCTGTCAAACCACGCTCGAGGAGACTGCTTCAGTCCATAGAGGGACTTCTTCAACCTGCAGACCTTGCCCACTGTCTGATTGGTGCCAAATCCTGGTGGTATCTCCATGTACACCTCCTCTACTAGATCTCCGTGAAGAAACGCATTCTTCACATCCAGTTGGTGTAGCTTCCATCCACCATTCGCTGCCAGAGAAATCAGAGTCCTGACAGTGCTCATCTTTGCAACTGGTGCAAAGGTCTCGTCATAGTCGATGCCGTACGTCTGACTGTATCCTTTGGCTACTAGTCGAGCTTTGTAGCGCTCAACCTGTCCATCTGGGTTCTGCTTCACGGTAAAGACCCACTTGCATCCAACTGCTCTCTTCCCCTCTGGCAGTCTCACAAGCTCCCAAGTGTGGTTCTTCTCCAGAGCTCCCAACTCCTCGTGCATTGCCGCTTTCCACTTTGGATCGTTCTTGGCAACCTGCCAATTGTTAGGTACAGTAATACTATCCAAAGATGCTATAAATGCTCCATGAGAAGAAGAGATATGGTCATAAGAAACAAACTGAGCAATATCCCAACCATATCTGTTTGGAGGATTTCCTGCATTGCTGCGAGTGGTCCTCCGTACAGATAGTGGTGTGGGAGGAGTAGAAGTAGGAGAAATGATATCTTGTGAATGAGGGGGTATCACCTGAAGGGGGGTTGGTGTCGGTGCCTCAGGAGTTGGGACGAACGCAGGCAAGGGACTTGGCAATGGCACTGTCGGTACTGGTCCTGCAGTTTGCTTCTCTCTCCTGCTGTAGGTAAGTAACTCTCCCTGAGCCGTAGGCCTAACACATTTACCTTCTTGTCCCTTCTCCGTGCCTCCATGCCAAACTTCTAAATCAGTTACCACCAAGTTCTCCATCTCCCCCTCTCGCCTAATACTGGCAGTATTAGGCGTGTTGTGTGAAGTTCCGTCCTGGCGGTAATATGGCTCATGCTCCCGAAAGTGGACATCCATACTGACAAACTTCTTCTTCTCTACTGGACTCCAGCACACATACCCCTTCTGGGTCGCCGAGTAGCCTACGAAGATGCATTTGACCGCTCTAGGGTCAAGTTTCCCAACTGATGGCCTGTTGTCCTTCACAAAACACACACACCCAAACACCTTAAGTGGGAGTATCCCACTATTATTGCCTTGCAATACCTCACATGGGGACTTCCATCCGAGGACCTTCGAGGGCATCCTGTTGATGAGTTGAGCTGCTGTCAACACTGCATGCCCCCACAGACTCTGTGGGACATTCATGTCGATCATCATACTTCTTGCGACCTCCAGAAGGTGTCTGTTTTTCCTTTCTGCAACTCCATTTTGTGCTGGTGTGTATGCACAGGTGGTCTGATGCTGTATTCCGTGTGCTGACAAGTATTCTGCAAGCGTCCTGTTGGTATACTCCGTTCCATTGTCAGACCTCAGTACCTTCACAACTGCTTTGTACTGAGTCTGGACATGCTTATGGAAATCCCGAAAACAAGCAGGTACATCATTCTTATTTTTCATCAAATATAACCAGGTAACACGAGAGGCACACTCAATGAAAGAAACAAAGTACTTATAACCATTCATAGTGTTAGTAGCACATGGACCCCAGACATCAGAATGTACTACCTCAAAAGCAAAAGTGCTCCTATGACCCGTGCCAACATATGAGCTCCTAGTAAGTTTTCCTAACTCGCACGCATCACATACTAATTTCTCTTTATTTGTTTTTGCATAAATCTCTGGATACAACTTACTTAGAGTATCAAAGGAAGAATGTTCCATCCTCCGATGATGGAGTATCAAGGTATCCTCAGTCCTCTGCTGCAGTCCTTCCATGCCAGCCTTCTCTGCCATAGATACCAATGCTGAGTCCAGTCCTTCTCGATCTAGGTACCACAGTCCCTCATGCCAAGTGCCAGTCCCAAGTCTTCGTCCTGTCCCTTTCTCCTGGAAGGTCACCTTAGGAATATCAAAAGAAACAATGCATTTAAGTTGGAGGATTATAGAACTAATGGACAAGAGACTGACTGGAAAGGATGGAGCATGTAAAACATTGGATAATCTTACTGAACCTGTACAATTAACAGTACCCTTACCGACCACTGGCTGGAAAGTGCCATCAGCTGTCTGAATGCTGTCTGTTGATGCTAGGTGGGTGTAGGAAGAAAACTCACTAGCATTCCCCGTCATATGCCGAGATGCTCCCGAGTCGATAATCCAGTCTTCTGATGGATGGGCATACATGGCAGCGTTGCCCCTAACAAAGAATGAGGTGGACGCCTCCTCTGTTCTACTCCTCATGTCTCCCAGTGCCTGGTCCTCCACAGTAAAGGTGCCATCAGCTTCTCCGTTCCCTTCTGATATCAGGAGGTTCGCCCGATAACCTCCTTGGCCGCCTCGTCTACCCCCTCGACCACGACCACGTCCTCCATTATATCCTCGTCCGCCGAACGGTCCTTGTCCACCACATGAATCTCCCTCCCTAGGTGGTTTGGTACAAGCATACCGATGATGACCCATCTCCCCACAGTTGTAGCACTGCCGGTTATGCTGCCAGGGCTCTCCCTTAGATCCTGTGTTATCGATGGAGGGAAGCTTCAACTCCGGCGACGTTCGTGTCGTGTTCTCACCAGCCGACATCGTCAACAACTTCATCAACGTCGCCACCTCTGCAGAATCTAGCTTCTTGATGATCTCCTCCATCGATGCGTCGTCTATCCAATCACGTCACGTCCGCTCCACGACTCACGCTCGTCCTCGTCGTCCGCTCCTAGATCCGAACATGTCCCCCCTTTTTTCAGATCTAGGCATCCCTATTAGGCGTTGTCTCGTGCTGGTGCGGAGGAGGCGGCAGCACGCATGTCACAGTCGCAGCAGCAGCAGCAGTCGCAGCAGCCGCAGCAGCAGTAGTAGCCGCAGCAGTAGCGGGACGGGGCAGCAACAGCGAAGGGCGGCCTGCGAAGGGCGGAGAAGAGGAGAGAAGGGAAAAAAGGGGGGGGGCGTGGAAGAGTTCGGTGGAGGAGATCTAGGAAATCCTCCTGTGGGTTTGTGGAAGCTTGGTGACGGCTAGGGTTTGTGGAAACTTGGCTCTGATACCATGTTGAAATTAGTTTATTGATTGTCTCATTGGCATTATATAGCCTTACAGTCATTAATACAATGATCTCAATCATTATGACAATAATCTCATAATGGAATATCCTGTGACATATTCTGGCATCCCAAATATGTCCTCAGGATATTCCCATGTGCTTATACTATACTTAAATATGACACCCAACATACCATATCAACACCCAACATACCATATCAACAGAAACTACAGGCTTGAAATAAATAGTATAGAACCGGACTAGGGCCTATAAGAATCTAGCCTTAACCCAAGCTACTTCCAACCATAACTATATCAAACATGAAGGCAACAACTGTTGAAGAATAATGTCACTGGATAGTTTATATTATGCTCTTTTAGTTTTCTTATCTATTCTATTCTTTAGTCCCACATATGCGCTAGAGCAGCTAGCCTCCTATGCAACTCTCCTTATATATAGTTGACACCCCTAATGGAAGCATTCCGACATTTCCAAAGGATGTGGTAAATAATAATCCTATAGAGGAGATGGCTCTTATTAAAGCTGAATGGAAGAAAAGGTTCATCTAGTATAACCATAAAAAAAGGCTCCTAGTTTTGTAGTCACTTATGTCGATGCTGGATTTTGGCACAAGGCATCGACAAAATACTCTATTCTATAAGAAGGGGTTGTATATGACAATGATGTAAGCATAGCAAGGATGCTAGAAGCTGGGGGCAATCCAAAAATCCATCTTGAGAATTATTGCGTCATGTTTAAACTTTAAACAAAATTTGAAAGTTGAAACATGAGATTAGAAGACAATCTAATTTCATCTAGAGATTCGGATTTGCAATAATAGCAAGATATCAATCTACACTAGCTATTGCTTTAACAAAACTGAATAAATTAAAGTAGTATAATCATCAAATGCACGTAGATATTCAGTTAGCAAAGTACTTACCATATTCCTTTGCAGCACCTACTGCCAATATATTGGCCTCGCCATTTATCTTCTTCATCTGCTCCTCATTCCCGAATCCTCCGAGAGTTGATACAACTGCAGTTGCTCCAAGCAATACTTCATACCAATTGACATAGAAAACATCCCCTGCATATATTCAAGTCCTCACTTATATAGGTGATCAGAAATTTTCCAAGAGCTACACGAATTTAAGAGCTTCAGTGCATATATTTCCAGGTGCCATCTCAAGACTCAGCACAATCATTGAATGTATAACCATTCCTTATATTTTATTAGAGGAACTAATCCACTTTAACCATCCTTATATATATTATCATTATGAGAGGAACTGATCCACTTTTTTGGAACTGAAGACGTGAAAGGTGATTATATGAATAGTGATTTGAGAGTAAAAAATTGTGTTTTCCATAAGATCAGGAAGAATATGAAGAATGCAATCAGAAAAGATGTAAGACCCAAAATGTGAAATATATTGATAAAATTAAACCATATTCTATTATCATTGGCTTATATCAAGTATCGACATTCCTTACCTTCTTGCGCTGGTTATGGATAAAATTACTAGATATATCTAGAAGAAGGTTTCATGGTGTATGATAATTGTTGACGATATTGTCTTTGGCCGATTTGAGTAAGAAACGTTATAAGCTAAAATAGAAGTGCGAAGAGAAACTTCAAAATTCAAGGGTTTCAAAAGTAGTAGGACAAAATTATAGTTATATGAGGTATAACTTCAACCAAAAGACAGAGAAATGATGGAAGAGTACATATAGATGGACAAAATATATCTAGAAAGTGATAGTTTTCAGTATTTAGGATCAATTATTCATCGTAACGGATAGCCACCAGGGGATGGCCAAGCGATTAGGGCTCGTATGGGTTATTGGGAAGGTCCTGGGTTTAAGTCATAGCCTTAAAGCAAAAAATAATTATCATAACCGGTATATTGAGAAGGATGTCATCCACAGAATTAAAACTAAATGATTGAAATGAAGGAATACTTCTGGAGTACTTTGTGATCAAAAGATACCATTGAAGTTGAAAAGACCGACCACGCTGTATGGATTAGAATATTGGACAATTAAGAAACATGTTCAAAAATTAGTATAGCGAAAATGAGAATGTTAAGATGGATGACTAACAATACATTAAAAGATCGGATAAGAAACGAGTATTTTGTAGAAAATTAAAGGTGGTACCAATTGATGACAAGATGAAATAAAATAGTTTTAGGCTGTTTGGACATGTGCAATGTAATGCAGTAGATGCTCAGGTAAGAAGTGATAAGATAGTAGTAAAAGACTCTTAATGTATTACTCATCAATAGAAGGAAAGTATTTAGAAGTAGAAAAATGCAAAATCTCAAATTGAATCTCTTGTTCATCACTTATATATATATATATATATATATATATTCCAAAATGAAGTACATACTTCCTCAACTCAGCCCTCCACTCCTACCCCCACCCCTTACATTAAATGGACACGCTACGCTTACAATTGACCATGCTCGCTAAATCATGTACATCAATATTTATTCACTCACTTAGTTAAATGCGAGCTTGTTCTAACCAGAAGGTTAGTTAACTAAACAACTCCTCCTTTCCATAATATGTTATTCTTTCATATCCGACCTTTCTCTGTATTCTGGATAAGTTGGATCCACTCAAGATCATCCATGACCGCTAATGCGTCCAACCCTTTCTCTACCTCAGCATCCTCCTCAACATGAGTCATATCTTCAACATTTGTTGTTTCAATTTTCCCTGGTCTTACCAGGAAATGGAGCTCCGAAGATGGTACCATCTCGCTCTCCGTCAAAGGAGGGTACTTTAGAAGGTGAAGACCGCGCGCTCTGGAGGTTGGGGCCTCCTTTATTGAGTAGGTCGAACATGTCAGGGGAACTCCTCTACTTCCTAACCCACAGTTGTGTTAGTTAGGGGGACTCCCTCGAATCCCAACCCCGATGTCATCCTCTCTTGTGGTTTCTAATTCCTAGCCTGTGAGATGCCTGCATTAGGCATCTCATTTGGGTCAGGCAATCTGGGGCCATATGCCCAAAGCACCTGCATCATGTACACGCTGGCGGTACCCATTCATAAACGACTGACTGTTCAAATATCTGATCGTCAGGTAGGCGAATCTTTACCGAACAGAGTCCTAATCTCTAAGAAGACCCTCGCGAAGGTCAAGCGTTGCTGGCTAGTCGTGGCAAAATCCATCTTGGTAGGGATCCTGACCACATTGGCTATCTAGCCAACATTATCTGCATCCCAAAGTTGAAACGGGAACCCCGAAAGTCGGATCCACGTAGGGATGGCTACCAGCATGTCCCTCTCAGAGGATGTGAAGGAATCCCATCGCTTGGTGACGACCAACCTGCCATCAAATAGCCAAGGCACTCCTACCAAATCGCTATCCGGATCCTCCGTTAGTCCATAGTGACAGAGAAAGACACCGTTCTCCGTGGAGAAGACGTCCATCTCCATCGAACCAATTGGACGGCACAGTCTTCTTGCAAACGCCGAGATGCTAGTATTCGTGGGTTTTGGACCGACCACGTATACCAGTAGGGTGTTCTTCCACCTAGCTAGAGGGTGTTCTTCCACCTAGCTAGAGAGGGGACTACGTCCTCCTCCGGGATAGCCGCCACCCTCTCTCCATTAATCATTGCTGGAGCAGCAAATTGCAAACAGACGTCCTCAGTAATCGGAGCCAGACGACAAAAGATTCCCATGTTTTGGGTTGCGTTGCTGCAAGTGCTAAGGGATCCCTTCTTATATAATCTTGAGTTGGCTCCCACTCCCTGGGTTTCAGCTTCCCTACTTTAACGCTCCGATACTTCTAGCCGCCCTTTGACCTATCCTATCCCCACCCTTCCCAAGGCTCTTCGGTCCTGCCTCCTGACCTGTAGCTTCAAGTATCAGCCTTGAAGCTTGCACCTTAATGCCTTGGGAAGACTTCCCCTCTGACATTGCAACTCCTCCAGTCACGCCATCCTTCGTGCTTGC
Source organism: Iris macrosiphon (assembly GCA_036927795.1). Taxonomy (NCBI): domain Eukaryota; kingdom Viridiplantae; phylum Streptophyta; class Magnoliopsida; order Asparagales; family Iridaceae; genus Iris; species Iris macrosiphon. The sequence continues at coordinate 4,663,192 of JAYESA010000012.1, read as the reverse complement.
CAGCCCCTTCCTGTTCCATCCGATCGAGATGTGGGCCATCTACCCACCATGATCCATCCTTATCCCTCTGCCTCCCCTATCCCCTTAGCCTTATCAGTGGTAACAGCTCCCGTCGGAACTGAGACATCCAGACGCCTGTCCTACTCCCGAACCCTAGATGAACCCGCGGTCATTATATAGTCAACAGTATAGTTATTTTCGGGTCAAAGGCAGTAGTTTATAAGCAATAAACTCCCAGAAGAAAGCATAAACTGGGTAACCTGTTATCCATGTGACTTGATCAACCCAAGCATCAGTAGAAGTAGGCCTCCCTGATCTGCATAAGTGGGAAAATCATATGAAAAAGACTGGATTACATCATTCACTAAACAGAGGATAACATTTTCGAATTATAAAGGGCATTCACTAAAAGAAGGATAAGATTTATCAAGGACATTTGCATGTATCATGCATAGAACAACAATCTTAGCACTTTTTAAAGACTCAGCAAGTACCTGCTTAGGCTGACAACCTCGATGCCCTTGGAGACTGCAGCTTTGCATATCGCAGACCCGACAAATCCGCTCCCTCCCAAACCTACAATCTATTTGACAACACCACGGTCAGATTGTGTATCTGAAAGTCCATTTTTCACAGAAATCTTACAGCACAAGGGTTAAGGATATACCTTCTCAGTTTTCACATCAGCTACGACGTCTATTGGAACAGAAGAGGAATCCAAGTTAATATCCGATGCAGCACTAGTACATCTGACCCTGAGCCTACAAATGGTGGGACGGATGCCAAATTGTAATGCTCATCGGGTAATTTAAGTTGAATTAGTATCGCAGCGAAACCAAGACCAAATATTTAGTATCAATTTCAAGATAAAAAAGTATGCCTCATCATTATTTAACAGATTCTACAAAGTGTCCATTTTCTAATTCTAATATACCTCAACAGTAGTATCTTTATATGTGTTACAGCATGTATGTTATGAAGTGTTACAGACTGTATATTACAAAGTAGGAAGTTTTGTATAGTTGTATAGCTTGATTATAGGAGGTGATTAGGAACCTAATTAGTAGTCCTTCCTTGTATGGATTTTCTGTTGGTTTTGCTTTGCTTGCAAAAGCTCAAGTTCCTCTTCCTTTCTTTAGTCCCACATCGGATGGGCCAAAGCTCTCTTGTGTACATATATTAGTTTCTCTTCTTTGCTCTCTTAAGTTGTTGTTGTAGCGCCCCGTTCTCCCGGTGCGGAGAGCGCGGCTAAGAAACACAAGACGGTATCGTTCGATCGGGATAGATTGAATTAAGAACTCGTCCTCGTTATGGATTTGTTTCTTCGGAATCGATTCCCATATTCAGTGGACCGCGCCCCAAGGATCGGCTTAGCGGCAGAGTCAGGAGGGACCTCTCCGCTGCTATCTTGTATTGCCTCGGTTTTCGATGTCGCTTGTTGCTTTCGTGCTTTGAGTTGGTTTTGGGATTTGCTTGTTTTCCTTGAACGGTTTCGATGGTTTTCATTGTTTTCGTTCATTGAACTGCACTTCAATTCCGAGATTTGGAAAAGTGGAAGAGGTATTAATCGAGCTATTCGTAATGCAGGTGAACGAAGCTTCCTCCTGCTCTATATAATACTTTCCATTCCAAAGAACGGAGTCGTGAAGCGCCTCTTTCCTTCTCCCTTCCAAAATCTAAGTGAGTGGCTACCAACCCGATTAGCTAGCCCTGCTTCCAAGCTTCACACCCTAAAAGCTTGAACTCTTCTTTGCCCCGATCAAACGATACCAAGTAATAACTAAAAGAAACCAAGATAAAAGAGAATAGACTTGGTACCTTATGCTTGTCAATTAAACTTGTGAACGGTTATATCTTTGCATGCTTGTTCGTTCGGAATGTTTATCATATGCATTGATACAAGTTTAAACGTATATCCTGATGCAATGTGCTTGTCTTGTACTCACGTAGCCTCCGGGCGAACGATTAATAACGTAGCCTCCGGGCGAACGATTGTTAACGTAGCCTTCGGGCGAATGATTGTTAATGTACGATCACGGACAACTTGTGCACAAGGTATAGTTCCTGCGGGCGGCTGCTGGGGCACTGGCACCGTTCCGGCTCCGGACGGAACTCACGTTTAGTCTCACGTACTTGGACAGGATGGTATGCGGCGCCTCATGTACTTTCACGTAGCAAACCATCTTCGTCACAGACTAGAGTCCACTATGGCAATCATGCCAGTGATCATCGTGTATATTTAAACCTGTTGCATACTAACTTGTGTCTTCGTGTCAGGGAAGGCAAGGTAAGTATTGTGCAGGTAATTCAGACGGAAAGGTAAAATCCACCGAACGGTGGCACGTTCATTTCAGTAAATTCTATATGCTGCTTACTTGTAAATGAACTAAGGAAAGATAGAAACCCACAAATATGCATGCTTCATTAAAACAACGTGTTGATTGGTATAGTCAGGCTAGCTCGCCTTCACCAGCATGTTTCGATATGCTGACCCTCGTTGAAACAGGTTCTCCGCACCAAGGCGAACCGAGCGAGAAGCGAAGTCGTCTTCCCGATCCAGTCCAGCTGTTGGCGCATCTTCACCGCGCCCCTTTTGAAGCCTTTTGAACCCGGAGCCTGCAACTCTTCATACACAAATGCAGCTCCGTGGCAAAGCCGTCCTCCAGCCTGGAGGTCTATGTCTTTTGAAATTATAAAAGGATGTAATGTACAGGACTGCTATCTCATTTTGAGTCGATACTTTTGTAAGCCCGTGCGGCAAATTAGCTGACTCGTTCAGGAGTTTGTAATAGATGTTCATTATCAATAAAGAGAACTTTTCCATGTTTCAAATCTGTGTTTCAATTTATCTGCGTACTCTGAATATGTGCTTGTTATGCAAATCATTAAAGCCTTGTGCGGGCACAACCCCAGGCCCGCACGGCGATCACGACTCGGGGGACGCCTCAATTGATTCTACGGAATTGGGTCGTGACATAGTGGTATCAGAGCACAGATTCAAGTTCCTTAGACTCGTGCTAGAAAAGTTCCTTTAACGATCAAATTCCTGTGCGAACTCTTGAACTCGCTAGGCCAAAATGAGATACGTTCATGCAATAAGTCCATAATACATTATGATCCTAATGTAATTTACCTTCTTTTGAAGGAATAGTACCAGCGCAATCTGCAGCGCAAGCCCCGGACGAAACGCAAGGCCAAGAGAGTAGTTCGGGCACTTCGGGAAGTTCAAGAAGCCAGCGAGCCATGCCAAGCATCGATCCCGTCCAGAAAATATTGCGGATGTTGGAGGAAAGCCAACAAAGGGACGAGGCTCGCTATGAACGGGCCGAGAAGCAGGCGGAGGAGAGTCAGCTTAAGTTTCAAGACAATATAGAAGCACGATTCTCAGTCCAACAAAAGCAGGTGGATGCCCTGCAACAGATCGTTCAGACTTTGGCTTCCAACCATTCCGCTGCAACAGCAACGACTCCAGTGGAACAGCCCGTGCTTGAAGTTGAGACGCCGCAAATTCCAAGACCGAGGGACGTGACTGCCTTCGACTTTGGACACTTCAAGAAAGTCTGCAACACCCCATTCAACGGGACTGAGGACCCAGTCGTAGCTCTAGATTGGTTGGCCGAACTTGAAGATCACTTCGCTCTGCTAGAGGTCCCCGAAGAGAAGCGCGTCGCCTGCGCGCAACTACAGCTCCGACTCAATGCGCACGATTGGTGGGACGTGCATCGACGATCTCTCCAATTTGATCACGGAGAGGAGGCGATCTCGTGGACGACTTTTCGTGCCGCGTTCGAAGAGGAGTTTGTACCCCCTCCAGTACAACGTCAAATGGAGAACGAGTTCGTGCAACTGAGGCAAGGCGGCATGACAGTTAAAGAGTACTCCGCCGAATTCAACCGACTCTCCAAATTCGCTAGGGCATATTTACCTGATGCAGCGAGTCGAGCTAGAAGGTTTGAAGGTGGACTACGCCCTGCCATCCATTCGCACGTAGCCGTTCCTCAGTATCGTACGATGCGTGAAGTCATGAATCACGCCCTATCACTCGAACCGCAGTATCCTCACGTTTCCACCGGCGCTGTGCATACCTACAATCACAAACGCCAAGGCAACGAGAGAGGAAACACCGCTGCAAAGCGCCATAACCACGGCGGTCCACAGAAAGGCAAACTAGGGCAGCTATGCCACTTCTGCAAAAAGCCAGGGCACCTGGTCACTGAATGTCGTTTGAAACAAGGATTATGTCTCATCTGTGGCGATGCAAACCACAGAATTCATGACTGCCCTAAATACTCTGCTAGACATCCTCGTCGTAACGTTCCCTGATGGTAAGTTCTACCCTAAGTTTCGGGACGAAACTTCCAATTAGTTGGATAGGATGTAGCGCCCCGTTCTCCCGGTGCGGAGAGCGCGGCTAAGAAACACAAGACGGTATCGTTCGATCGGGATAGATTGAATTAAGAACTCGTCCTCGTTATGGATTTGTTTCTTCGGAATCGATTCCCATATTCAGTGGACCGCGCCCCAAGGATCGGCTTAGCGGCAGAGTCAGGAGGGACCTCTCCGCTGCTATCTTGTATTGCCTCGGTTTTCGATGTCGCTTGTTGCTTTCGTGCTTTGAGTTGGTTTTGGGATTTGCTTGTTTTCCTTGAACGGTTTCGATGGTTTTCATTGTTTTCGTTCATTGAACTGCACTTCAATTCCGAGATTTGGAAAAGTGGAAGAGGTATTAATCGAGCTATTCGTAATGCAGGTGAACGAAGCTTCCTCCTGCTCTATATAATACTTTCCATTCCAAAGAACGGAGTCGTAAAGCGCCTCTTTCCTTCTCCCTTCCAAAATCTAAGTGAGTGGCTACCAACCCGATTAGCTAGCCCTGCTTCCAAGCTTCACACCCTAAAAGCTTGAACTCTTCTTTGCCCCGATCAAACGATACCAAGTAATAACTAAAAGAAACCAAGATAAAAGAGAATAGACTTGGTACCTTATGCTTGTCAATTAAACTTGTGAACGGTTATATCTTTGCATGCTTGTTCGTTCGGAATGTTTATCATATGCATTGATACAAGTTTAAACGTATATCCTGATGCAATGTGCTTGTCTTGTACTCACGTAGCCTCCGGGCGAACGATTAATAACGTAGCCTCCGGGCGAACGATTGTTAACGTAGCCTTCGGGCGAATGATTGTTAATGTACGATCACGGACAACTTGTGCACAAGGTATAGTTCCTGCGGGCGGCTGCTGGGGCACTGGCACCGTTCCGGCTCCGGACGGAACTCACGTTTAGTCTCACGTACTTGGACAGGATGGTATGCGGCGCCTCATGTACTTTCACGTAGCAAACCATCTTCGTCACAGACTAGAGTCCACTATGGCAATCATGCCAGTGATCATCGTGTATATTTAAACCTGTTGCATACTAACTTGTGTCTTCGTGTCAGGGAAGGCAAGGTAAGTATTGTGCAGGTAATTCAGACGGAAAGGTAAAATCCACCGAACGGTGGCACGTTCATTTCAGTAAATTCTATATGCTGCTTACTTGTAAATGAACTAAGGCAAGATAGAAACCCACAAATATGCATGCTTCATTAAAACAACGTGTTGATTGGTATAGTCAGGCTAGCTCGCCTTCACCAGCATGTTTCGATATGCTGACCCTCGTTGAAACAGGTTCTCCGCACCAAGGCGAACCGAGCGAGAAGCGAAGTCGTCTTCTCGATCCAGTCCAGCTGTTGGCGCATCTTCACCGCGCCCCTTTTGAAGCCTTTTGAACCCGGAGCCTGCAACTCTTCATACACAAATGCAGCTCCGTGGCAAAGCCGTCCTCCAGCCTGGAGGTCTATGTCTTTTGAAATTATAAAAGGATGTAATGTACAGGACTGCTATCTCATTTTGAGTCGATACTTTTGTAAGCCCGTGCGGCAAATTAGCTGACTCGTTCAGGAGTTTGTAATAGATGTTCATTATCAATAAAGAGAACTTTTCCATGTTTCAAATCTGTGTTTCAATTTATCTGCGTACTCTGAATATGTGCTTGTTATGCAAATCATTAAAGCCTTGTGCGGGCGCAACCCCAGGCCCGCACGGCGATCACGACTCGGGGGACGCCTCAATTGATTCTACGGAATTGGGTCGTGACAGTTGTGTGGGGAACCCCTTGGGCCACACGCGCGCGCCGCCGCCGCCGCCCGGCCAGGCTCGGTTCGGTTCGGCGCGCGTAACGGGTGCGGGTACGTGCCCACATCTGCGGGCGCCGAATGCCGATTTGATTTCCTCTTCGGGTACGCGCCCACATCTGTTGTGTTTCTTTGTAAACTATCAGAAAATTTCTTACTCCAAACCTCTGTCAACATTCTGTTCAGTCTTCATCGTCTCCAAGCTCTGGGCAGAGCTAAGTTCTGGTCATTCTCTCCAAGTCGTGTGCGGCGACGAGATACCGGTAGTGCGGGGGTTTTACCACTAGGAGCTTCGGGAACGTCTGCACACAGATCCCGAATCAACTCTTAGGGCAGTGCTTCGTGCACGACTTCCCCAGAGGCCGGTAACATCAATTTAAATTTATTTTTGTATTCTGAAATTTATCTTCAAGAAAAAGACAATATTTCTAACAATCTAAGAGTTGATTCCTGTTAGAATTTATTATTTTTTATAATTGATTTTTCTAACTGTTGATTTGTTCTACAAAGGAAAAATAAAAATAAAAAAAATAACTGTTCTGTTAGCAAATTGTTCTGTTAGCAATTTATTACAATTTAACTCTAGCAAAATAACTGTTAGAATTGAATTCAAAATAACTATTAGAATTTAACTCTAGCAAAATAACTGTTAGAATTGAATTCAAAATATTCAAATTGATAGTTACTGTTTAAATAGTTACTGTTGTTTTCCTAACTATTTGTTACAATTGATTATTTCTTAGAATAGATTATTTCTAAAAAATATTCACTGTTGCTTAAAGTGTTTAAAAATGGTCACTGCTGCTTAAAGTGTTTAACAAATAGTTGCTTAGAATTGATTATTTCTAACACTGTTGCTTAAAGTGTTTAACAAATAGTCACTGTTGCTTAAAGTATTTTAAAAATTGTTAGCACATTCTGAGCATGAAAAGTTAGCACATTTCATAGAATTGAACTTTGTTAGAATTGTTACTGTTAGAATTTAACAAGTTGATTTCTTCTAGCAATTTGTTAGCACATTTCATAATTTTGTCAATTGCAATTTTTTATCACTATTTGCTTCATTTTAATCACTTAGTTTTTTGAAAGCAATCTAGGACCAAAAGAAAATAGTTTAGTAAAAAGGAAATTGCAAATAAAATCTTCAAATCTAAAGTTTCAAAGTAGAGACAAACTCGGGTACAAGCCAAAAGGGTCCTTCTGTCAACCGGGTGTAAATAATCCTAAGCGACACGGTACTTAAGAGTCTTCGGACCGCCGCTAGCTGGGAACCGGCCCCTACAGCTAACCTGAGTTGATCAACACTTGAAAAACTAAAGATTTTAAGATTGATTAGCAAAGACTACCTAAACTATTATCTTGGACATTGTTATTAAATAATTTTATATTTTCAGACTGCAATCATGACTGGTAAGGAGGAATCCTCTACTGCAAAACCTGCTAAGTTTGATGGCTCATACTTTAAGAGATGGCAGAGCCAAATAAAATTTTGGCTCACGACCTTAGGACTTATTTCTGCCATTGATGGGTCCACACCCATCACAAATGATTCTGATGAAACTGAGTCTGACATAGGAGTGTCCACCTCATCGAAACCAAAAACCCCAAAAGAGATAGACTTCCATTGTTTTCATAGAATTCTAAGCGCATTATCTGAATCCTTGTATGATATATTTTTTGAATACAAGAGCGCTAAAGAACTCTGGAAAGCCTTGGAAGATGAATACGGCTGTGATGATGCCGGAATAGAAAGGTTTAATTCTTCAACCTTTAATAGGTATTTCATGGTAGATAACAAGCCAATGCATGACCAACTCCATGAATTCCAAGAATACCTTAGGCATATTCAAGCCAAAGGCACATCTTTCTCCAATGAGCATAAAATAGCATGCCTAATAGACAAGCTACCTCCCTCTTGGTCTGATATTTCTAAGGAACTTATCCATACACAAGGAGATCTTACCTACAATCAAGTCCTAAAGAAAATTAGAACCGAAGAACAAATTAGATTGAGGTCTAAGCCTAAGACTGAATCTAAAGCTAAGGTAAACCTTGTAGAAGGCCAAGGAAAACCCAAGTCTAATTTTTCTTATAAACCCAAAAAGAATTTCTTCAAGAAGAAGAAAAACTTTCAGCCTAACCACCAAAACCATCATCACCAAAACCAAAAACCAAGAAACTTCAATCAGACTCATGATCAAAAGAGATTTTGTTTTGTGTGTGGTAAAACAAACCATCTGGCCATCAACTGCTACCATAGGAAGAAGGAAGCTGTCCAGACCTCCTACAAAGGAAAGGGCTCAGTTAGACCAGAAGCGAACATGCTTCACAAAGGTTCTTCGAGTTCCTTCAGGTCTGTAAGCTTTCAACCCCTTATTAACCTCTCTTACCATTCTGATGATTGGTGGTTGGATTCTGGAGCTAATGTTCACGTTTCGTTTGATCGCTCCTGTTTTTCAAACTATCAGGAATCAAGTGGAGGAGGTGTGACCCTAGGAGATGGCTCAACGGCACAAATTATTGGAAGAGGAAAAGTTAACCTGAAAATGACATCAGGAAAAATCTTAACTCTTCATGATGTTCTTCATGTGCCGTCTGTCAGGAGAAACCTAGTTAGTGGATCACTTCTTGTAGCCTCAGGATACAAAATTGTAATGGAGGCAAATAAAGTAGTTTTTTCTAAGCATGACTCTTTTATAGGAAAAGGCTTTGTGAAAGACGGTCTTTTCATTTTAAGTACAATGAATAAAATTTCTGATTGTTCTCTCATTGTCTCTAATATAGAATCTTCAAATGTTTGGCATGGCAGACTAGGTCATGTTAACCTAGGTTCTATTAAAAGAATGATGACTTTAGATCTTATTTCCAAGACTCCAATAGATGACAAACACAAATGTGAGATTTGTGTTCAAGCCAAACACACTAGATTACCATTCAAATCTGTAGAAAGAAATTCTGACCTTCTAGAACTTATCCATAGTGATATATGTGATTCAAATAGGATTTTGACCAGAGGCGGTAGAAAATACTTTGTTACGTTTATAGATGATTATTCAAAGTATTGTTATATCTACCTTCTCAAAACCAAAGATGAAGTTCTAGATAGATTTAAGGTCTACAAATCTGAAGCTGAGAATCAATTAGAAAGGAAGATTAAGATCCTTAGATCTGATCGTGGTGGAGAATATACCTCAAATGAAATGATTAACTTCTGTGAAGAACATGGAATAATTCATGAGGTAACTGCTCCATATTCACCTCAGTCTAACGGAGTTGCTGAACGCAAGAACCGCACTCTGTTAGATATGGTGAATGCCATGCTTCTCAGCTCTGGTGCTCCTGATAACTTGTGGGGAGAAGCCCTTTTAACTGCCTGTTACATTCTTAATAGGATTCCTAGTAAGACAAAAGATAAGACTCCCTATGAGCTGTGGAAAGGTAGAGCACCTAGGATTAATTACCTTAAAGTTTGGGGATGCCTTGCTAAAGTCGGAATTCCCGAACCTAAAAAGAGAAAGATTGGTCCCAAGACTGTAGACGCTGTTTTCATAGGATATGCCTTAGACAGCTATGCCAATAGATTTCTAGTGACTCACTCAGAAGTAAATGAAATCTCTAACAATACCATTATAGAAGCAAGAGATGCAGTTTACTTTGAAAACATATTTCCTTTTAAGGATAGAAGTTCAATTCCTTCCTCCATACCCTCTACTAGTTCTCAAGTCCAAATACCTAGCTCACAATCTGAACAAGACTTAGAACCAAGACGGAGTAAAAGGAATAGGATTGAGAAAAATTTAGGAGAAGGATTCTTCACCTTTTTGATAGAGGGTGATCCCTCAACTTATGAAGAAGCAATGTCATCTCCTGATGCTCCATTCTGGAAAGAAGCCATTAACAGTGAATACAACTCCATCATGGAGAATAACACTTGGTTTCTAACAGATCTACCTTTAGACAATAAACCAATAGGTTGTAAGTGGATTTTCAAGAAGAAACTCAGAGCCGATGGTACTATAGAGAAATACAAAGCTAGATTAGTTGCTAAGGGTTTTACCCAGGAGAAAGGGTTAGATTATTTTGATACCTACTCTCCTGTAGCTAGGATCACATCCATTAGAACTCTCTTGGCCTTAGCATCCATTCATGATATGCTAATCCATCAAATGGATGTAAAGACAGCATTTTTGAATGGAGATCTAGAGGAAGAACTTTATATGGACCAACCTGAAGGTTTCATTGCTAAAGGTCAAGAAAAGAAAGTCTGCAGACTAGTAAAATCCCTCTATGGCTTGAAACAAGCTCCCAAACAATGGCACAATAAATTTGACAAATTAATTTGTGAATATGGTTTCTTGTCAAATGAGTATGACAAATGTATATACTCTAAAGGTACATGTAAAAGTTGTGTCATTTTATGCTTGTATGTAGATGACATCCTTATCCTAGGTTCATCACTGGAATTGATAAATATTACAAAGAACTATTTATCTAGCCAGTTTGATATGAAAGACCTAGGAGAAGCCAACTTAATTTTAGGAATGCAAGTGACCAAAGGCAAAGAGGGTTATACTCTATCTTTAGCACATTCAATTGAAAAAATGCTAAAAAAAATTTGAGTTATTTGATAAGAAACCTGTCCTTACTCCTTATGACAGCAGTATTGTACTGAAAAAGAATGAAGGATCACCTTTGGAACAACATAAATATTCACAGATGATAGGCTCCCTTATGTATATAACAAACAGGACAAGACCTGATATTGCATTTGCTATTGGGAGACTAAGTAGATATACCAGTAACCCAAATCAGTCACATTGGACTGCCTTGGATAGGGTATTTAGATATCTCAAGGGCACCCTAGACTACAAACTTCATTTTACTAGGCACCATGATATCATAGAAGGTTATTCAGATGCAAACTGGGTAACCGACTCACATGATATAAAATCTACTACTGGATATGTATTTACTCTATGAGGAGCTGCAATCTCCTGGGGCTCTTGCAAGCAAACTATCATAGCTAGGAGTACAATGGACTCCGAAATGATAGCTTTAGATACAACTTGCACAGAAGCTGAATGGCTTAAAAATCTTATTATGCATATACCTGTTTCTCTTAGTCCTGTTCCTGCAATTTCTATAAATTGTGATAATAAATCTGTTATTGAACTACTAAAGCATGATTCTGTGAATGCTAAGATGAACAGGCACCTGCAGCTGCGCTTCAAGTCAATAAAAAGCCTACTAGGCAAATATGTGGTTCTTGACTATATAAAGTCAGAAAAGAACCTTGCAGATCACTTGACGAAGGGTCTGTCTAGGACTTTGATCCTAGAATCATCGAGGGGGATGGGGTTAAGCCCATAAGTTAGTCACCAGCAGTGGCAACCCAACCGAGTCTGACTGGAGATCCCAAGAAGCCGGTTCAATGGGTAGAAACAAGCTGAACTTAGGTGACTTTATGGAACACTGACTCGAGATTAAAGTCTCATTAAAATAAAGCCCAAGCGGCTGTACATGTGTACAATGACTCCCCATCCCTATGGTGACAGTGTTCCTGTGTGATATGGTTAGGATGAGGTTAAACTCTTAATAGGTCCAAGCTGCAATGCTGGGTTGATTCATATCACCAACCATTAAGGACTTACCTATATGAGAGGTCGTGAAGGCCGCGACTATGGGACAGGGCGATCCCAGACAACTCTCATGAATATGGAAAAGTGCGCATGGCCATTTAAAAGCGCCGCCCGATAGACCAAGGACCTCTAGCGTACTATGTGTGCTATTTTTCTAAATCTGGTTCAAGAAGTCTGATTCAAGGCATAGTCCATCAAGCACTTCTTCAGATTAAGTCAATAGTCACTACGTGAGATTCAAGGCTGTAGTCCATCTCATCTATGCATAGTATTTTACTGCCCAGATGCTCTCTCTCTCTCTCTCTTTTTACTTCACTCTTATCTCTGTTTCGGAACTTGACCTTTTGGGGTGGGATTGTTGGTTTTGCTTTGCTTGCAAAAGCTCAAGTTCCTCTTCCTTTCTTTAGTCCCACATCGGATGGGCCAAAGCTCTCTTGTGTACATATATTAGTTTCTCTTCTTTGCTCTCTTAAGTTGTTGTGTGGGGAACCCCTTGGGCCACACGCGCGCGCCGCCGCCGCCGCCCGGCCCGGCTCGGTTCGGCGCGCGTAACGGGTGCGGGTACGCGCCCACATCTGCGGGCGCCGAATGCCGATTCGATTTTCTCTTTGGGTTCGGGCTGGGACCCTAAAAATCTTTTTGCTCCTCTTCTTTTTCATTTAATTTTCTGAACGTTAGAAAATTAATTTCTGAACGTTACAATTGTTTCTGAACCGTTATTGTGTCCAGGTTCATTATTTATTTCTCCTGTGTAACGGCTGAATTAATAGTAAATTAATTCAGACCGTAACACATCAGTATTATATATTCGTCTGTGTTTCTTTGTAAACTATCAGAAAATTTCTTACTCCAAACCTCTGTCAACATTCTGTTCAGTCTTCATCGTCTCCAAGCTCTGGACAGAGCTAAGTTCTGGTCATTCTCTCCAAGTCGTGTGCGACGACGAGATACCGGTAGTGCGGGGGTTTTACCACTAGGAGCTTCGGGAACGTCTGCACATAGATCCCGAATCAACTCTTAGGGCAGTGCTTCGTGCATGACTTCCCCAGAGGTCGGTAACATCAATTTAAATTTATTTTTGTATTCTGAAATTTATCTTCAAGAAAAAGACAATATTTCTAACATTTTCTTACTAGAATAGGACTCATACTTTGTGTACATATACATGCTATTATAGTGAATGAAGATATAATTAATAATTTTCTCCCATATGTCTGATTACAATATGTAACATATAGCATCCTTAATGGCAGAATTTGGCACCGAGAGAAAAATACAGCTCTAATATGCTCCAGTACACAGAATATGCTCAATTACATTGGTTTGCGTGGTCTTGAAGGTCTGGAGACTGGTTCAGGTAGTACAAAATTTGTAGCTTGTGAAGTGGATGATGTAGGTAGAGAAGGTATAGTTGGATTTGTTGTGGCTATGGACTGTAGTGGGCTTGTATGTGAGAAAAATACAACTCTAATATGCTCCAGTACACAGAATATTCTCATATATCAACTGACCTCAAACATACTTCTGATGTAAAATCTTAAAAAAGACTCTAGCCAAATCAAAGTTCGCAGTATCAGTCGATACAGATACGTATTGTCCAACACTATGGTTGGTTTTTATACTGGTCTTCCAGATTTTTTCTTTCGACTTCAGAAATTTCTTGTGATCACAAAGTACTCCTAAAGCACTTCTCCATTTTAACCATCTTGTTTCAATTTTATGCATGACATGTGTTGGGAAATAGGTATCGAGATTACACGAACAACTAACATAGATTTGGAAAAAAGTTCATTTACTAATATTTTTGAATTACAACTAATTCTCTCAAAATTATAAAAGCACAATTATTTTTTCTCCAAAGCCAAATCCCCAGAAAAAAATTTACAAGAGAACAACTCCTTCCACCAAAAATAAATAAAACAAAGAACAAACCAGCACTATTCATACCCAAAAGAAGAAAAAAAGTAAGCAAACATATATAAGCTACCAGCCACCCTAAACAAGTCCAAGTGCTACTAGGATTTGTTTATTGGATAATTTTATAAAAGCACTTCTGTAAATCAAAATATTGTCGAAGTCCAAATATGAGTCAAAATACAACAATACCAACCTTGACTCAAATTTCATCATGGTAAGCATATTGAATCAATGACCATAATTGGTCAAAGTCCAATGGACAACTGAACTGACCAACTCGAACAAACCATGAAGTAACTCCACCTTGAGTAACAATCTCCTCTATATTTTAAGCATAAGAAACATTAACCAAAGTCGGTTGTATCCTTCATAACGTATTCCCTTCAAGTACGTATAAGTTTCTGATTCTCTTTTCTTTTATAATTATGCAATCTCCCTTCCAAATTTTTATTGTCCCACCTCCTATAATAGTTCTGCAGCCTTTAGAATCCAAAGTTTCCTAAGAAAGAAGATTCTGCTTCCAATTCGGTGCATACAAACTCTTGTTACCATCATAATAACTACATCATGCATTCTAATCTTGGAATTTCTCATGCCAATAACCTTACAAGTAGTCTCTGCACCAGCATATACAGTGTCATATGTAACTTCATATGTATCAAACCATTCTCGATTCAGTCATATATGATAGCAACGTCTTGAATCTAAAATCCAAGAATCTTGTGAGTGTCTTCGAATTTCAGAATTAGAAACTAATATCTCGAATGTTTCTTCATTGCAATTCTACACCATTTGGTGACGTTTGCTTGAGCTTTTCTAACTCTTCAATTCTTGTTGCAACTTCTGACAAAATTTCATAGTATGTCAGTTTAATTTTCAATGATTGCACTCAATCTCTGGAAGATTTCTCCTGAAAAGTTTATCCTTGTCTCTTGCTACATATGCTTCATCTTTTGGTTTGGGAGATTACTAATCGATTAATCTTCAGATGAATTTTTTTTTCTAATATCGTTAGATGAAAGAGCAGCAGTAGTATCTTTAAAAGTAATAATCTCTCTTCCAAAAAGTAAGTTAGTGACTAGATGCTCATACGATGAAAAGTAAGGTTGTAACCCAAATTAACTGTAGAATATTTTGGAGTAATTGTTATATTTTTATTGATAATTTCTTGGCTATTTATAGCCTTACAATCCTTCATCTTACATTAATACCCTATTAAAAAATCCTGTAAAATATTCTAATATCCTAACAAATATACCAAGAATATTCTAATATACCAACAAATATACCAAGAATATTTTAATATACCAACACTCCTCAAGATGGACGAACGATATTCACTAAGCACATCTTGCCACATCCTCTAATCATATCTGCAGAGCTAAGTCCCTTGGTCATACTGTCTGCTACCTGCTCCTTGGTTGGAACATGACCTAGCTCCAGTAGTCAACGGTCCAACTTCTCCTTGATGAAGAACCTATCGATCTCGATGTGTTTGGTCCTGTCATGCTGCACTGGATGTTGGCGATACTGATGACTGACTGGTTGTCACACCACAGCTTCATCTTGGCTCCTTGATCCAGCTTCAGCTCCACCAGCATATTCTTCAGCCATAGCAGCTCTGCAACTCCCAAGACCATAGCTCTGTACTCCGCTTCAGCTGTCGATCTGGCCACCACCGACTGCTTCTTACTCCTCTAAGAGTAAGAAGCAGTCGAAGTCTTGGCTCCTTGATCCAGCTTCAGCTCCACCAGCATATTCTTCAGCCATAGCAGCTCTGCAACTCCCAAGACCATAGCTCTGTACTCTGCTTCAGCTGTCGATCTGGCCACCACCGACTACTTCTTACCACCGACTGCTTCTTACTCTTCCAAGAGACCAAGTTGCCTCCTACAAATATGCAATAGCCCGAGGTAGACCTCCTGTCATCAGTACAGCTAGCACAGTCAAAGTCACAGTAGCCCTCGATGCTCAAGTGATTATTCTTCCTGAATATCAACCCCTTTCCGGGGGCACCCTTCAAGTATCTCAGAATCTGGTACACTGCATCCATATGACCCTTCCTTGGGTCATGCATGTAGCAGCTCACCACACTCACTGTAAAGCAGATATCAAGACGTGTGTGGCTCAAAATGATCAGCTTGCCCACCAGTCTCTGGTATCTGTCTCGGTCAACCGGTTCTCCAGCCTCAGCACACAGCTTGAACCCCTAGTTGATCGGTGTCGCTGCAGATCTGCATCCTAACATCTATGTCTCTGTGAGAAGGTCCAGCGCATACTTTCTCTGAGAAAGAACAATTTCCTCTCTTCTCGAGCAATCTCAGTCCCAAGGAAGTACTGAAGAAGGCCAAGGTCCTTCACCTCGAACTCCTTGCCAAGCTTCCCCTTGAGTCGGGCAATCTCCTGCTCATCATCTCCTGTGAAAATCATATCGTGCACATACACCGCAAGCATGGTGATGTGGCCTCGACTCCGACGAAAGAACACAGTATGATCAGCATTGGTCTGATGATATCCCATCCCTCTCATGAATCTGTCAAAACACGCTCGAGGAGACTGCTTCAGTCCATAAAGGGACTTCTTCAACCGCAGACCTTGTCCACTGTCTTATCGGTACAGAATCCTGGTGGTATCTCCATGTACAGTTCCTCCACTAGATCCCCATGAAGAAACGCATTCTTCACATCCAGTTGGTGTAGCTTCCATCCACCATTCGTTGCCAAAGAAATCAGGGTCCTGACGGTGCTCATCTTCGCCACTGGTGCAAAGATCTCATCATAGTCAATGCCGTACGTCTGACTGTATCCTTTTGCTACCAGTCGAGCCTTGTAGCGCTCTACTTTTTCATCTGGGTTCTGCTTCACAGTAAAGACCCACTTGCATCCGACTACCTTCTTCCCCTCTGGCAGTTTTACCAGTTCCCAAGTGTGGTTATTCTCAAGAGCGTCTAACTCCTCGTGCATCATCGCTTCCCACTTTGGATCGTTCTTGGCAACCTGCCAATTGTTAGGTACAGTAATACTATCCAAAGATGCAATGAATGCTCCATGAGAAGAAGAGATGTTATTATAGGAAACAAACTGAGCAATGTCCCAACTATATCTATCAGAAGATTTTTCGCATTGCTGCGAGTGGTCCTCCGTACTGATAATGGTGTGGGAGTAGTAGGAAGAATGATATCACCTGAAAGAAAATCTGATGGTGGTGGTGTAGGTGTCTCAAGAGTTAAGACGGACGCTGGTAAGGGACTTGGCACTGGCACTATAGGTACTGGTCCTGCAGTTTGCTTCACTTTCCAGCTGTAGGTAAGTAACTCCCCCTGAGCCGTGGACCTAACACCTCTCATCGTCTCCCCATGTTCCTCTTCACTCTCCTGCTCCTCCTCAAACGTTCCTCCATGCCATACTCCTAAATCGGTCACCACACTCTCACCAATCTCCCTCTCTCGTCTCATACTCTCAGTATCAGGTGAGTTGCTCATGGATAAAGTTTCCTCCTGACGGTAGTATGGCTCAAACTCCCTGAAGTGAACATCCATGCTCACAAACTTCTTCTTCTCTACTGGGCTCCAGCACACGTACCCCTTCTGAGTCGCCGAATAGCCCACGAATACACACTTGACTGCTCTGGGGTCAAGTTTCCTAACAGATGGTCTGTTGTCCTTCACAAAACATACGCAGCCAAACACCTTTAATGGGAGTATCCCACTATTATTTTCTTGCAATATCTCACATGGAGACTTCCATTCCAGTACCTTCGAGGGCATCATGTTGATCAATCGAGCTGCTGTCAACACTGCATGTCCCTACAGACTCTGTGGGACATTCATGGCGATCATTATGCTCCTTGCCACCTCCAGAAGGTGTCTTTTCTTCTTTTCTGTCACTTTATTCTATGCTGGTGTATATGCACAGGTGGTCTGATGATGTATCCCTTGGACTGACAGGTATTCCTCAAGTGCTTTGTTGGTATACTCTGTTCCATTGTCAGACCTTAGTACCTTCACTACTGATCTGTACTGAGTCTGGACATGTTTATGAAAGTCCCGGAAACAGGAAAATACCTCACTCTTATTCTTTATAAAATACAGCCAGGTGACACGAGAGGAACAATCAATAAAATAGACGAAATACTTCTAACCATTCATAGTAGTTGTGGCGTACGGCCCCCAGGCATCAGAATATATAATATCAAAAACAGAAGAACTCCTATGGCTCGCACCAACATATGAGCTCCTAGTAAGTTTGTCTAAATCACACGCATCACATATTAGTTTCTCCTTATTTGCCGTCTCATAAATAGATGGATACAACCTACTCAAAATATCAAAAGAGGAGTGTCCCAACCACCTGTGATGGAGTATCAGTGTATCCTCGGCACTCATCTTTGATCCTCCCATTCCTGCCCTTTCTGCCACAAACACCAATACTGAATCCAGTCCTTCCCGATCCAGGTACCACAGTCCATCATGCCAAGTGTCAGTCCCAAGTCTTCGTCCCGTCTCCTTCTCCTGGAAGATCACCTTAGGAATATCAAAAGAGACAATGCATTTTAGTTGGAGGATTATAGAACTAATGGACAAAAGACTGACTGAAAAAGAATGAGCATTTAAAACATTGGATA
This sequence comes from Iris macrosiphon, assembly GCA_036927795.1. Lineage (NCBI taxonomy): Eukaryota > Viridiplantae > Streptophyta > Magnoliopsida > Asparagales > Iridaceae > Iris > Iris macrosiphon. The sequence continues at coordinate 4,644,838 of JAYESA010000012.1, read as the reverse complement.
ATTTTACTGAACATGTACAATCGACAGTACCCTTACCGACCACTGGCTGGAAAGTACCATCGGCTGTTTGAATGTTGTCTGCAGATACTAGGTGAGTGTAGGAAGAGAACTCACTAGCATTCCCTGTCACGTGTCGAGACGCACCCGAATCGACAATCCAGTCCGACGATCTAAGGGAAGACATAGATGCAAGGGCGAGTGAGTCATTGGATGGGTATACATGGCAGCGTTGCCTCTGGTGAAGACTGAGGTGGACGCCTTATCAGTCCTACTCCTGTCTCCATGGCTTGACACTCTGTTTTCTCCTGAGTACTTCCAACATGCCCAGTAGTGCCTGATCATGCTCAGTATAGGCACTATTAGCCCCATCCTCGTCTTCTGCTACCAGCAGGTTCGCCCGATAACCTCCTCGACCACCCCGTCAACCCCCACGACCACGACCATGTCCTCCAAATTGTCCACGTCCGCCACCTGAATCTTCCTTCTTTGGTGATTTGGTGCAAGCATACCTCAGATAGCCCACCTCCCCGCAGTTATAACACTGTCGGGGGTCTCCCTTAGGTCCTGTGCCACCTGAATTGACAACCGCCAGTGCTGTCTTCACTTCAGGAGAACAACCTGTCCCTGCCTGTAGCTTGATACGAGTCTCCTCCTGGATCATGGCCGAGATAGCCTCCTCAAGTGTAGGAATATTCGGTTGGACTAGAAATTGTGTTGTCCTCTGAGCAAACACTGCAGCCAGCCCCTTAAGAAACTTCATCGTCATCTATCATCATCTCCTGCAGACATATTTGTCTCTCCTTACACTTCGGGTCATCACAGCTCGTCCGATCTGAGAAGTGATCATAATCTAACCACAGACGCTCCAACTCCATAGTATACTCATGTACCGTCTGCTCTCCCTGTACAGTGTCGTCGATCTCCTCCTTGATCTGGAAAACCCTCAAGTTATTCCCCACACCATCGTAGGTTCTCCTCAACTTCTCCCACACGTCTTTCACCATCTCAAGGCCATCCACTGTGGCGGGGATCGACTGGACTAAAGAATTGAGGAGCCAAATGTATACCACCATATGAGTGGACTTCCACTCGTCGCGTCCTGCTGAGCCCTCATCCGGCTCTGTCTTCTCTCCTGACAAGAAACCCTCAAGGTTCTTCCCTGCAAGGGTTCTCCTCACCCGTCGTGACCAACTCAGGTAGGTGGCCGGTCCATCAAGCTTCAGATCGATGGATGGAAGCTCCAACTTCACCAATGTTAGTGTCGCGCTCTCACCAGCTGACAGTTTCATCAGCTTCATCAACGTTGCGACCTCCGCAGAGTCCAACTTCTTGATGATCTCCTCCATCGATCCTCCTCTTCTCCGATCACCTCACACTCGTCCAACGATTCACGTTCGCCTTCTTCGTTCTCTCCTAGACCCGATCATGTCTCTCCCCCATCAGATCTAGGCCTTCGATGTCAACGTCTGGAACGACCCACGGGAGACACCAGGAACCGCGGCAGAAGGCTCCGCGGGAGTCGCGGCTTCGCGGTGGTGGTGGCGGGCGAGCAGCGACGGTGGTGGCGGTGCGGCAGCGGTGGTGGCGGACGAGCGGTGCGGCAGCGGTGGTGGCGGGCGGTGTGGTGGCGGTGGTGGCTGCTAGGGTTTGGGAGGTGGTGGCTAGAGTTTTGGCTCTGATACTATGTAGAATATTTTGGAGGAGTAGTTATATTTTTATTGATAATCTCTCGACTATTTATAGTCTTACAACCCTTTATCTTACATTAATACCCTATTAAAATCCCATGTAGAATATTCTAATATCCCAACAAATATACTAAGAATATTCTAATATACCAACAAATATACCAAGAATATTCTAATATACCAACATTAACAAAATAACATCTCTCTCTTTCATAAGCAATTCGTATTTTAATTAAGGTTTTCCGCTAAAATAAAATGGAAAAAAAATTCTACCAAATTCTTAACTAGGATTTCTAGGGAAGCAAATGCTACAACCTCCATGCATGCTATCATAATCGTTGTTCTTCTATCCACAGTGACTTTAAGTCACCTTTGTTATATAACTTTTCACCTCCAGTACTTCTTAAATCAAATTATCCATACATTACCAAAATTCCTTTTGTCGTACTTTCATATAATCCAACTTGGGGTACATATGCACTAATAACATCAATGACATCTACTATCTTATTTCTATTGTTCTTACATCTACAACACTATTTTTAACAAGTATTTATTAGAAGATAATAAGGTACGTGAGAGAGAAGAAAGTTTGAATTCTGATGTATGTTTTCTATTGATACCAGCAGTACATATAGAAGAGTTTTACATAAACAAATCACCTTAGATAAAGGGATAGGTACTTGATCTTAGCAAACTAACTAACAAACAATATGTACAGCTCTATAAGGATAAGCTTCCAGTCTGTTGTGGAACTGACTGCGATATATATGATTGTGATACTCCCCCTTAAGTTGGAGTGTGAATGTCAAGAACACCCAACTTGCGAACCAATCTTAAAAATATATCTTTTCCAAGAGGCTTAGTGAAAATATCTGCAACCTGAGATGATGGAATATATCGAGTGATTAATAGTTTGTCTTGAATCTTTTCCCGCACGAAATGACAATCGAGTTCGATATGCTTTGTTCTTTCGTGGAAGATAGGATTTTGAGAGATGTGAAGGGCTGCTTGATTATCACATAATATAGTCATTGGAGAGGTATGTGGGATCCCCAAGTCAGCAAGAAGATATTTTAGCCACTGAAGTTCACATGCAAGAGTTGTCATTGATCTATATTCAGCCTCTGCCGATGGGCGAGATACAATTTGTTGCTTCTTTGTCGTCCATGAGATAGGACTAGAACAAGGAAAGTAGAGTAACCACTAGTAAACCGTCGAGTAACCGGGCATCCAACCCAGTCAGAGTCACAAAAGCATGTGATATGTAGAGTACTTGAAGAGGAGAGTAAGATGCCTTTATTGATGGAACCTTTGAGGTAACGGAGTACACGATTAGCAGCATCCATGTAAATAGAGCATAGTGAATGCATGAACTGACTGAGATTATGAACAACATAGTTGATGTCAGGTCTTGTCACAGTGAGATATAAGAGACGACCAATGAGGCGACGATAAATTGTAGGGTCAGGAAGCAAAGTCTCACTAGTTGTAGTGAGATTGATGTATTGCCCCATGGGAAACTCGGATATTCGACCACCTGTAATACCTGAGTCAGATAAAATATCCATGGTGTATTTTCGTTGGGTGAGGAAGAGGCATTCTTTAGAACGTGCAACTTCGATTCCAAAGAAATATTTGAGTCGTCCCAAATCTTTGATGTAGAACTGTTATTCTAGAAACTGCTTGAATTTCTGAAGCAAAATGGAATTATTTCCTGTGACAATAATGCCATCCACATAGACAAGAACAAATGTAGAATCAGAACCATCGATAGAAGTAAACTGGGAATAATCAAATTTAGATTGAGTGAATCCTGCTTTAAACAATGTAGTGAAAAATTTGGCAAACCATTGCTGAGAAGCTTGTTTGAGTCCATACAAGGATTTATTAAGCTTACACACTATATTCTCCTCCTGTTTAGCGAATTCCGGAGGTAGAGTCATGTAGATTGTCTCATCTAAATCCCCTTGTAGATGTAGCGCCCCGCTCCGCGTAGGCATTATGTACAAGTGAGATCGCCTTGCTTGCTCGAACGGAAGTCTTCTCGGAGAGTTCCTGACCGATTGATCAATGTGAGTGGACAGAACTGCATTCTCTGATTCTCACATACCTTAATAATGAATCTGAGATTTTGAATGCTTGATTGCTTAAGAAGATTGTTCATAAGAAGAATGATAGAACCGACTAAGCATGCTAATAAGAGAACTCACATAGCTTGTCATTGAAACGAATTTGCTGCCTAACTAAAAGAATATGAATGCTTGTCAGAAATGAAATAGAACCATTGCTATGCTAAGAGAAAGATAGAAATGTTGCATGCTTAGAAACACCGACACAGCTATCGAACGAACCCTTGCTATGCTAAGAAAGATAAGTAAATGAATCGCTTGAATATGTCCCGTGTAATATGCTATGAAAGAGATAGTTTTGCATGCTAGATATGAAATCAATCGTGCTTGCCATTATATGTTTCGCTTGTCTGTTTGCTATATCGAACTGCTTCAAGTCTTTGATTCGTATAAGAGAGAGTCTAATAGTTCGCCCTGACGTCCGGTCCTTCGGGATCCTGGGGGGTGTGCTATTAGATTGTTGAAAAGATGTGCTTGCTTGAATAAATGAAAGAGAAGAGTCTAATAGTCCGCCCTGACGTCCGGTCCTTCGGGATCTTGGGGGGTGTGCTATTAGATTGTTATATGCTTGTGAATGTGATTGTACATTGTTTGAATGTTGCTTGTCATGCATTGGTCTCGGACAACTTGTGCACAAGGTAATAGTCTCTCGATCGATTCCTGGGACACTAGGAATCGGTCGGTCCGGAAGGGATTGTGTGAGCACCCTGACGTCCGGTCCTACGGGATCTTGGGGGATATTGTTGTCCATTAATGGGGAAACTCGTGGACCGTCATATAGATAGGGTGCATGCTAGGTTTACCTTCTTGCATACCTATCATTTGTTAACACCAAAAGATTGATACATAAGTTTTTGCACATATGCAAATTGTTGCTAACTTGTGTGTCTGCTGCAGGGATAACCGTTCGGCTATGGGGTAAGAAATATGAGTTTATACATGAGCCTGCTTGTTCATTTTGTCTGCATCGTAGAGATTATCTGTTAGTGCTTCATGCATTGCATCGGCCAGACAATGACTATTAGTGCAAAGTTGAACCTTGGTCACAGCTGCTAATAGGATCAAAATGTGAGTCATTGGTTAGCTGGATTACCGCTACCAATCCTGAGTTTCTCGGGGACCGACCTTTGATTGATAGTTCAACTTGTGTGCTTGATTGAGTGATAGTTCCTATATGCTACCTTGCTCCAAAAGAGTTAGATTTTGGATGCACAATACATGCTGCGCACTGCACGATAGAGCATTGTCCGATTGCATGCTTATAAGTTGAACATGTAAACTGTTTCAAAGTTATGTTTTCAAAAAGATGTAATCTGACTATAGTCCTGAGCTGAATGAAATGAACTTAGGTAAAAGTAGCAAGATCACTAGTAATGAAATATTTTGCCACAAGTTTACTTAGTGTGGGTTTCAGGGGGTGTAGCTTCTGTTCGGTTGTTTATACTCACCAGTACTTATAAAAGTGCTGACCCACCAACAGTTTGCTTGTTCTCAGGTGCCTGATCGTCCGATGAAGCGATAGCCGTGCCTCATCCCAAGGAACCGGAAATCTGGAGTCGATGCCTTGAGCCGCATCGAGTTAATTTGTGCATGCTTTGAGTTGCTTTTGTATAGAGGGACATAATGTATGGAACGGTGTCATTGTAATTGAGAGATAGAGTGCTTGAGCGAATTGTAACCTCGGCCATGCGCCGCTTGTAACACTTGTGAATATCAATAAAAGAGCCTGTTTTCATATGCCATTGTGTTCTTTACTTTTCTGCAATATATGTGTGCCGCTACTTCAGTATTGAATAGCTTACTTGCCCTTGTTCAAAGCTTTGGCCTTGTGCAAGAGCACTTTAGGTTTGCACGGCATCACGCCCGTGCGAGGACAATTGGTTCCGTAGAGACCAAAGCAAGGACGAACGGCCCTGCGGGACCGGGACGTGACAGTAGAAAGGCGTTGTGAACATCTAACTGATGAATGGACCAATTTTTGACTACAACAATTGAAAGAAGTAAACGAACAGTGACTAATTTTGCTACAGGAGCAAATGTGTCATGATAATCTTGTCCCTCAATCTGATTATAACATTTTGCAACTAAACGTGCATTGTATCACTCGATGGAACCATCTGCATGATATTTAATCTTAAAGACCCATTTGCATCCTATGGACTTATGATTTGATGATAGGAAAACTAGGCTCCATGTTTGATTTATTTCCAATGCCTCAATTTCAGCTGCCATAGCATCTTTCCATTGTGGTAATTTGATAGCTTGAGAAAAGGATTTTGGTTCAACTGTAGAAGATAGTTTGGATAAAAAGGCTCTATGTGACATGGAAAAATTAATGTCAGAAACATAAGAAGCTAAACGATATGGAGTAGAAACTTTAGTTACCTTAGAGTCCGAATGAATTAGATTAGCCGCATGAGGGAGTGTAGGACAATGAAAATCACGTAGATGTGGTGGTGGTTTGCGTGGTCTCGAAGGTCTGGAGACTGGTTCAGGTAGTACAAAATTTGTAGCTTGTGAAGTGGATGATGTAGGTAGAGAAGGTATAGTTGGATTTGTTGTGGCTATGGGCTGTAGTGGGTTTGTATGTGAGGAAGGAGATGGAGTAGGAATTTGTGGTCTGGAAGGTCTGGAGACTGGTTCGGGTAGTACAAAATGTGTAGCTTGTGAAGTGGATGATGTAGGTAGAGAAGGTATAGTTGGATTTGTTGTGGCTATGGACTGTAGTGGGTTTGTATGTGAGAAAAATACAACTCTAGTATGCTCGAGTACACAGAATATTCTCATATACCAACTATACCTTCTCTATCTACATAGATCAGCTTTTGACTGAATTAGGCGTTAAGATTTCAGTTCCAGCCAAGTTGTGGTGTGATAATCAAGTTGCTCTTCATATTGCTTCCAATCATGTATTCCATTAACGAACTAAGCACATTGAAGTTGACTGTCATTTTGTTCGTGAGAAAATACAACAAGGCTTGGTTCCATGGGATATGTGAAGACTGGAGAACAATTGGGAGATATTTTTACGAAAGCTTTAAACAGAGCTCGGGTTGACTATCTTTGTAACAAGCTGGACATAATTAACATATATTCTCCAGCTTGAGGGGGAGTGTTACAGCCTGTATGTTATGCTACAGCCTGTATGTTACAGCCGGTATGTTATGAAGTGTTACAGACTGTATATTACAAAATAGGAAGTTTTGTATAGTTGTATAGCTTGATTATAGGAGGTGATTAGGAACCTAATTAGTAGTCCTTCCTTGTATGGATTTCCTTACTAGAATAGGACTCATACTTTGTGTATATATACATGCTATTATAGTGAATGAAGATATAATTTTCTCCCATATGTCAGATTACATTATGTAACATATAGCATCCTTAATGGCATAATTTGGCACCGAGGGAAAAATACAGCTCTAATATGCTCAATTACATTGGTTGGCCTTGTTGATTTGAGTGCTTAATGCAGCACCTTCACGAACAGGGGTCATTATTGTATTAATTTCTTGTTGCTTCTCTTCTTGCCTAACCATGTTAAGCATTTTTGCAACACTAGGAAAATGTTCCATTAGTAAAATTTGACTCCTAGTAGCAGAAAAACGATCATGAAGACCTTGCAAGAATTCCATTGCACCGTCTTCTTGAAGTCGAGTAGCAATTGCAGATCCATGGCCATAAGTGCATACAGGGACAACTGATAAGAAATTTAGTTCATCCTATAGAGACTTAAGAGAAGTATAATAAATAGATACCTAGGTATTCTCCTGCTTCAAAGAAGAAATCGACGGCTTGAGTTGATAAATTTTGGGCGCATTTGTTCGTGAATAACGATCACCCAAGTCCTTCCATATCTCCAAAGCAGTGTCAGCACAAAGAATACTCCCACGAATCTCTTGTGTGAGAGAGTTGAGAATCCATGAAGCGACGAGATCATCACACCTAAACCAGTTGATTTCTCTTTTGAGTCACAGTAGGAATTTGAATAGTACCATCAACAAAGCCAAATTTGTTTTTGGCTCGAGAGGATCTTGATATGGATTGTAGCCAAGTACCATAATTATCACCAGAAAGTGGTGGAGAGAAAAGGATGGTTGTGGGGCTATCTGAATGGTGGACGAAGAAAGGATCATATGATGATCCTTGAGAATTAGTGTTTGAATCAATTGTTTTCTCTGTAAGGGTTTGCTCTGATACCATATTAGAAAATAATAACCTACATGAGAGAGAAGAAAGTTTGAATTCTGATATATGTGTTGAGAGTATTAGTGGGTGTTTAGTCTCACATCTAGTAGAATAGTAGAGAGAGGGGTTAGCCTCTCCTATATATATGTAGTTCCACCCATCAATAAAATTAAGTCAAGTATTCTACTAAAATCTTCTTGGTATCAGAGCCAGGTTCCTCTTAACCCTAACCCTAGCCGTCCACAGCCCCCCAACCGTCGACCTCTCATCTCCGCCCCCCACCCGCCCGTCTCCACAACCGCCGCCCGCCCACAGCCGCCGCCCGTCTCCCCTCCTCCTTCTCTTTCTTCTCCTTCTGCTTTATTGGAATCGAGACTCTGGAAGGCAAACTTGTTTGCTGAAGCCTCTTGATCTTGATTACAACTTTTGGGCCGACAGAGGGTAGACTTAAAGTTTATCAGAAGCTCTGTTGGCCTTATTTATTCATCTTCGTTGGAATCGCGATTCTGGAAGGCAAACTTGTTTATTGAAACTTCCAAATCTCGATTACAACTTTTGGGCCAACAGAGGGTAGACTGCAAGTTTATCAGAAGCTCTTTTGGCCTTATTCTTCTCGTCGGGCTATGCGGCAACGGGTCGCAGCCATGCACGGGACATGAGCAGCGGCTCTCAAGGACACCGTTGCCGCTGAAGGAAGAACAGTAGACGTGGAGAGAACAGCGATCAAGATCTAGATCCGCCACCGCCTTGCTGATGGAAGAGGAGAAGAAGAAGAAGACAATAGAGACGATCTACGGCAAGCTGACGGCCCAAGAGATGAAGGTTTTGGTGGACGATCTCTTCTCCAGGAGGCTAACCGAGACTAGCTCCCATGCTACACACGCAGATGTGGATCATGCCCCATACAAAATGGGAAAATTTGAGAAACTAGAGGTAAAGTTGGAGGGTACTTCCAACTACTTGAAGTGATCACGTCAAGCGATGTGAACTCTGAAGGCAAGGGACTTTGTGGGCTATGTGAATGGCCAAACCAAGGCACATGAAGATCACTCCTCACGGGAGTTTGCTGTGTGGAAAATCGTCAACAATGTTGTAGCTGGATGGCTGACAGCATCATTGACCGACCAAGTGTCAGACAACGTGGAAGCAATGGAGAGTGCTAGTGACATTTGGATGACGGTGAGAGATATCTACTCAGGGACGGGCAACCCTATGAGGGTCTTCCAATTACAGGATGAATTTGATACGGTTGTCCAAGAATATTACACCATTTCTGAATTGCTGCCCTGCTGAAGAAGTATTGGTCAGATCTCGACAACTATAATCCCATTGGCATGGAGGATGAGCAAGTAGAACCAACATTTGCGAAACATTATCAGAAGTTCATGGAGTATGTCTCGCGACAAAGAATGATGAAGTTCATAAAGGGACTCAACCCAGCATTCGAGCAGAGGAGAAATGTCCTACTTGCACAACCCAGACTGCCATCACTGGAGGAGGCCACAGCTGCTATGGCACAAGAAGAGGCACGACTGAAGTTGATGCCTAGCACCACTAGCTCTCCGGGAGAAAAATCAGCTCTAGCAGTTTTTAACCCCCTTCCGGAGGGGGAGGATGCTTTCAACTGTGGAGACCCTGGACACTTTATCAGATTCTGTACAAAATCCCTGAGAGGCTAGTCCAGCAGCCATAGAGGGCGTAGGGGTAGCAGAGGAGGCTATGCGGGTGGCAGAAGTAATCATTCTGGAGGGCACAAGGCAAACCTGGTAGAAGAGGGAAGTGAGTGTCAGTCATCCGATATGACCCCTAGTGAGAGAGAAATGCTAGAGATATGGAGAAGCGTGAAGCTTGGAACCAGCGACATTCGAGCCAACACCTCTGGGACATCAACTCCAACCACCTCCGGAGGTAACATCACATATTATGTCCATACAAGCACAGGTATACCTGCTCATGCCCTGACATTTATCCACATACCAGGTTGGATAATTGGCTCTGGAATATCCCGCTATGTCACGGGTGTCAATAATGAGTTCCAAGATTACACTCACCTGACGACGCCTGAAAACATTCAGACTGCTGATGTTACGGCTAGACCCATTATGGGTAAAGGCACATTTGAATGCACCCCTTCCATAACCCTTACTGATGTCTTGAATGCTCCATATTTCCCTATTAATCTATTATCCATTAGTACCATTATTCTTCAACTTAATTGTATTGTTTCCTTTAACATTCCTAAGGTGATATTTCAGGAGAAAAGAATGGGGAGAAGGTTGGGGACTGCCACTTGGCATAAGGGGCTATGGTACTTGGACAGGGGTGGGCTGGACGCAGCACCAGCGTCACTGGTGGAAGAAGCACAACCGGAGGAGCCGCAAAGAACAGTGGAAGTAGAGTTATTACTTCAACATCAGCGCATTGGATACTCGTCATTCAGCCTACTGAGTCGGATGTATCAATCTATGTATCAAAAGGCTAATAAACAAAAGTTGGTTTGTGATGCTTGTGAGCTTGGAAAACATACCAGAAGCTCTAATGTGAGTTCTGTAAATAGAAGTTTAGCTGCTTTTGATATGATACACTTTGATGTGTGGTGACTGTCCTACAACCGATGTTAATGGTTTTAAACGGTTTGTCATCTTTATTGATTGTTATACTCGTGTCACATGGATATACCTAATGAAGAGTAAGAGTGATGTCTTTGCATGCTTTCAAGATTTTTATCACAGGGTTACAACACAATACAGTGCTAAAGTAAAGATTTTGAGATCTAACAATGGGACATAATACACCAACAAGGCTATTAAAGAGTACTTATCAGCCCATGAGATATAGCATCAGACTTCGTGTGCCTATACACCAGTACAGAATGGCGTGGAAGAGCGGAAGAACAGGCACCTGTTGGAAGTAGCACGGTCAATGATGTCTGCCATGAATGTTCCTAAAAACTTGTGGGGGCAAGCCGCGTTGACGGCTGCATATCTCATCAACAGGATGCCCTCTCAGGTGCTAGGATGGAAGACACCGTTTGAGATGCTTACAGGAGAGAATAAGTATATTGTTCTCCTAAAGATATTTGGATATGTATGCTTTATGGAAGATAACAGGTCTGCGGTGGAAAAGCTGTACCCTCGGGCAGTGAAGTGCGTCTTTGTTGGCCACTCAGGGACTCAGAAGGGATACTCTTGTTGGAGTCCGGTGAAGCGAAGGCTCTTTGTGAGCATGAATATTACATTCAGAGACATGGAACCATACTACCACAATGGTTTAGGTGAAGGCTCCGCATTTGGTGACACACCTAACACATGAGGTGTTAGGAGTGAAGGGAAGATAGGCCCAAGCGTGATTGTCGGGTCAGTTCCATATCCAATGATGGAAGCTGGTCCAATGGAACAAGGGGGAGAGAGCGAGGGTGAGGAAAGTGATGAGGATACACACAATCAGGAGGAAGAAAGTGATGCTTCGGTGCAGGGGGAGGAACAATCTACAGAGCTCCAAGTCTACAGAAGAAGAAAGCATCAATTCCCTACACTGCCTATTGTCCCTACTGTGTCATGTCCCTCGCCTAACCCTGCCCCAACTCTTGAAGATGCACCTCCCGCACTGGATCCCTCTGATTCGGATGCGAATCCCTCTGATTCGGATGGTAGGATCTCTCCACCGCTATCTCATACTCCCTTAAAGAAATCTTCTCGCAGTAATACGGAAAGAGCCCCTAATCTTTATGGTTATGAACATGACATTACTAATTTTTTATCCTACTCTAATATATCCCCTACTTATCGAGCATTCATTGCATCGTTAGACATCACATCTTTGCCTAAGTGCTGGCAGAAAGCAAAGAAAGATCCAAGGTGGAAAGCTGTAATGTTAGAGGAACTTGGGGCACTCAAAGAAATGGGACATAGGAGCTTATTCCGTTGCCTAAAGGAAATAGAGCAGTTGGATGCAAATGGGTCTTCACAGTAAAGGAGACGCCTGAAGGTAAGGTGGAGCGGTACAAGGAAAGGTTGGTTGCAAAGGAATTCACTCAATCCTATGACATCGACTATGATGAGATATTTGCTCCGGTGGCAAAGATGAGCATTGTGAGAACACTGGTCTCTCTTGCAGCAAATCATGGGTGACAGCTGTATCAATTGGATGTAAAAAAACGATTTTCTTCATGGGGATCTACAAGAGGAAGCATACATAGAGACCCCTCCGGGGTTTTGCACAAAGCAGTTGACGGAAAGGTGTGCAAGCTGAAGAAATCACTGTATGGACTCAAGCAATCTCCTCGAGCCTGGTTTGATAGATTCAGGAAGGCTGTCACAGGCATGGGGTATCGCCAGACCAATGCAGATCACACGGTCTTCTTCCAACATGCAAGACGCCACATCACCATACTTGCAGTGAATGTAGATGAGATCACATGTGATAATGAGGAGCAGATCACCCAGCTGAAGTCAAAACTCGCCAAGGAGTTTGAAGTGAAGGACTTGGGAATGATGAGGTATTTTCTCGGACTCGAGGTGGCTCGAGGAAGAGATGGGATCATCCTCTCTCAGAGAAAGTATGTACTAGATCTGCTCACATAGACTGGTATGCTAGGATGTCGATCGGCAGTCACTCTGATCAATCAGAAAGATAAGTTGGGGGCAGAGGCAGGAGAGCCTGTTGATCGTGAGAGATATCGGAGACTTGTAGGAAGATTGATTTATCTAGACCACACTCGTCCTGATATCTCATTTGACGCATATGTTATGAGTCGCTATATGCATGATCCAAAAAATGGCCACATGGATGCAGTTTTTCGTATCCTGAGATATCTGAAGGAGACTCCTGGAAGAGGGTTATGGTTCAAGAAAAATGGACACCTGGGTGTTGAGGGGTACTGCGATGCAGATTAGGCAAGCTGCATGGATGACAGAAGGTCTACCTCAGGGTACTGTGTCTTTGTGGGGGGTAATATAATCTCATGGAGAAGCAAGAAACAGTTTGTGGTAGCACGATCGACTGCTGAAGCAAAATATAGAGCTATGGCTCTAGGAGTGTCAGAGTTGTGGGTAAGAGCACTGCTGACTGAGCGGGACCAGGGAACACCGTTGCGTCCTCTGAGTGACAGTCAAGCTGCAATAAGTATAGCTAACAATCCAGTCCAGCATGACAGAACTAAGCACATCGAGATCGATTGGTTCTTCATCAAAGAGAAGCTAGAAAAAGGGATATTAAAGCTCGATCGCATTCGCTCAGAAGAACAAGTTGCAGATTGTCTGACTAAGGGTCTTAATTCATCGAGTCTTTCTAAACTATGTAACAAGATAGGCATAATTGATATCTATCGTCCATCTTGAGGGGAAATGTTGAGAGTATTAGTGGGTGTTTAGTCCCACATCTAGTAGAATAGTAGAGAGTGGGGTTAGCCTCTCCTATATATATGTAGCCCCACCCATCAATAAAATTAAGTCAAGTATACTACTAAAATCTTCTATATGTTTTCTATTGATAGCAGCAGTATATATATAAGAGTTTTACATAAACAAATCACCTTAGAAAAAAGGATAGGTACTTGATCTTAGCAAACTAACTAACAAACAATATGTACAGCTGTATAAGGATAAGCTTCCAGTCTGTTATGGAACTGACTGAGATATATATGATTGTGATAGTATTCCTACCACATAATCTGTCTCTTTTCATATGTATACCAAATTCTAAACCCCACTAGTATCAATTTCTCTCGATTTCCTACATACTCACTTTGTTTCTTTAAGACAAACTGTATTAATCTTCCTCTTAATTATTGTATTCACCGACTCCATTCATGTTTCTGTTAATGTTCCTATGTTCCAAGTAGCTAATCTAATCCTACTCTCTTGTACCAAACCCTTACATTGTTGCTTCTTATACCGTATAGTCCCTTGTATTTTTACCCCCACATTGGAATATCATTAGGATATAGCATACCGTTCTTTAAAACCTCAATCCAAGTTCATCTAGACCAGAAAATTTACCTCCACCATTCCTATGTTCTAGGGGTAGGTAGTTAACTGAGAGTATCATTAGCATACCATATAGTCCATTGTCTATTTAGCGCCACCGTTCCAATGTTCTAGGGGCACCTGTAGTTAATATAAATATCCTTACCGTGTATCTATTAATATCAATTGCAAATGTCCAAATCACTTCACACAATTTTCTTTATCTTATTACCGGTTGATACTATCTCCAACTTCCCACATATACATCAGTTTTTATCTTATCTATCAACATATTCCAATTAAAAGCTTGACAATTCTTTTAACAACAGACTTTTATTTGAAATAACTAATGTAATGGATGGATGTGCGAAAATCAATTGTTATGATGCATAACTTAGATAGCCAATGATAGGGTAATTAGTTAACTGAGAGGCTGATTGCTTAACAATGATGTGTCGATGCAAAATTAGCCTAACTTCTCCTGCAAAAATCTCAATGACATTTTCTTTGAGATAAAATGGAGGGAATAAATCTCTCAATGACATTTGTGTATATCGGTAAGCAAAACGTTAGTCATTACTCATTAGGCTTTGGAGTTACAGTGCAAGAATGGCATTTCTAGATGGTTAGCAAGTAATGTTTTATTTACTTTATTTGATAATGGTGCTGAGAATAAACTTTACAGTCAAACAACAGTGTAGGAAGGAGACAGGCTTATCAAGCTAATGTAAAGAATACAGTCTGAAAGATGGCTGTCCTTCAATACATATCCCTTTGTGCAAGTGTCTTTAGAAAATAAGAATAATTTCCCTGTCTCTCTTCTACTCCTCATTACTAATCTAAGATATTTATACACATCGGAGTGATACTAATCTAGGTTTTGCAAATCAATCTCATCTACTTTTTCTCAAGGTTTAAAGTATCGGCCGATACCGATACGGATCGGCCGTATCGGACCGGTTTTGAACGTAGCCGATCCGATACGCCACTAAAATATCGGTATCGGCCGATACTTTCACGAAAAGTCCGGTATCGGTCAGTATCATCCGATACGTGTCCGATACAGTCCGAAACAGACCGATACGGTGACGTAAACCCTAATATTAGAAAAAAAAACAGTAGAGAATCGAATATATTCCCTTTCTGATATAAACAAAAATCTTTGCAGAGACATCAGATAAAATAATAGAAATTTCGAACAGTTCCTACTAGAAGTTCTATAAATAAATCAAAGTTCTCTACAAAAAAATACCACAACAAAGAAGAAAAAGAAATTTAGAAAAATTTCGAGAAGTTTGTGAAGAAGTTACCTAATTTCAGAAGGTATGCGTAGCTCCTCCTTGGAAATACCCCTAGTCGCCTTATCCGCCGCCGCGGCAACCGTCGTCGCGGCAACCGCCGCCACAGACGTACGAGAACCGACGGTGGAGACGCTCTCCTCTTCGATCTGGCCTAATCCCGCACGGTGGAGTGGTGACGACCGCGGTGGTGGACGCGGTGGTGGAGAGAGTTTCTCTTCTCTCTCCTCTCCCCGAGTCCGCTGTTATACGAAAAAAAAAAAACAAATACAGGTGAATCGTGACAGCCAGTAACACAAAAGTTTTAATCCCCACCGTCCACGTCACCGATCCACGCCCGAAATCTAACGGTCCAAATTGATTCTTATTTGAGAAGGAAAAAAAAAATTGAACTGCAGAAGCAGGAGTCGAACTCGTGACCGCTGGTTCGGTTGAACAAATACTATAATTAGCCCGCTAGCCACAAAGCAATCTTAATTTTGTGTTCTAACTTGTCATATATATATTATGTATCAATACTAGTTGACTAACTTGCTTTTTTGGTATCTAACCTTTTTTTCTTTGTATATATATATATATATATATATATATATGTAATTATTGTACATATATATTGTATACACTAACTTATATAATATTGTATCTAACAATATTTATTATTATTATTATTATTATTATTATATATTATTGCAATGTAATGTTATTGTTATCTAACAAAATTATATATATACTACCTGTTATTGTTATCTATGTAATGTTTTATATTATTGCAATTTATTTATCGTATATATGATTATATATATACTATCTAACAATATTTATTACTGCATGTAACAATTTTTTTATTATTGTATGTAACATTATAGTTTATATAACTATATTATTGTATCTAATTATATTCAACATATACACTAACTTATATATATATATATATAACTTAGTGTATATGTACAATATAATTAGATAATATATAGTATCTATTATTGTAACGATATTTCTTTGTATTTTTTGTCAGTAATTATTACTGGAGAATACACATTAATTGTCAGAGGCATCTACTATCTTTGTATTTTTTATTATTGCATCTAACAAATTTATACGTTTTTATTACTGCATGTAACATTTTTTTTATTATTGTATGTAACGTTATATCATTTCAGGATTACTTAATGGCACCAAAAAGTCGTACGCCGGAGGAAATGGATGCTGGTTGGAAACATGAAAAATGTGTCAATCATAATAATAAGAGGAGGGTGGAATGCAATTATTGTAGCAAAATAATGGACGGAGGGGTTACTCGGCTGAAACAACACTTAGCGGGTATTACAGGAAACGTAGCATCGTGTCCTGATGTACCAATTGCTATAAAAAAAGAAATGTTGTTGCTTGTTGAGGGTAAAAAAAAGGATAAAATAATGGCGAATCAAAGAAAACAACGGATAGAGGAGTTGACAAGGATAGCTCGAGTAGATTCCTCCTCAGAAGAAGATATTGAAGACTTCACGGAACTTAGAAGGGACATGAGAGAAAGTAGGAGAGAACATGCAGCTGAGGAATGGGGTAGACGTTGGAGTGTCGGGGACAGAGAAACAAGATCAAGCAGGGGTCCGACGTTAGGTGGCCGATCAAAGTCAGTCGCATATCGTGGGAGGAGGTGAAAAATATTCCAGAGATAGAAGTAAGGAGTATGGACCCTTATGTCCTAAGAAAACAAGGGACAATGTAACCCAAAATAAAGGATGCAATTAAGGGGATAAAGAATGCAAAAAATCATATAGGAAGATTTATATCAAAATTCTTTATATACAATAATATATCGTTCAATGCTGCTAAAAGTCCACACTATCAACCAATGATAGATGCCATAGCAGCTCCCGGGGGTGGAGTAAAGGGTCCAACTCCTTATGAGATTTCAAATACTTATTTAGATATGGAAATAAGTGACATGGAGGAGTACCTAAAATCATTTCATAGGTATTGGGATGAGTATGGATGTACCATTATGTGCGATGGATGGAGTACACAGAACAGAAAATGCATCATTAACTTTCTTGTGTATTCTCCACAAGGAACGATATTTCTTAAATCTGTAGATGCCTCTGACAAATACAAAGATAGTAAATACATATTTGGATGGATGAATGAAGTTGTGGAACAAATTGGAGAAAATAGGGTCGTCCAAATAATTACTGACAATGGCTCTAACTACAAGAAGGCGGGAATGAGGTTAATGGAGGTGAGAATGAACTTATACTGAATTTTTATTATTATAAATATGTTTGTATATATGTAATTTATTATTGTAAATATAGCTTCATTCTAAATAAATATGTATGTTTGTATGCAGGTGAGAAAAAAATTATATTTGACTCCATGTGCAGCACATTGCATAGATCTCATGTTGAAGGATATAGCCAATGATCCACATATTAAGCCACTAATACGGAAGTCTCAAGATATGACTTGTTTCATATATAATCATGGTTGGGCTCTTAGCATCATGAGGACTGAGACTCAGAATGGAGAATTGGTTAGACCAGTCATCACTAGGTTTGCTACCAATTTTATTGCTTTTGATTTCATCCTTAAACATCAGGCTGATTTAAAAAGGATGATAAATACACGGGGTCGGACAGATAACTACATGAGACTCAATCGTAAAGATAGAGAAAAGGCAGATGTGGTTGTCAGTTTAATCGAGAGTCAAACTTACTGGCGGGATATTGCAGGGGTCACTGCAATATTTCGACCTCTAGTAAAAGTTTTAAGGATGGTGGATAGCGATGATAAAGCGGAGATGGGTCATCTTTACGGGGCTATGGACAGGGCTAAAGAAATGATTAAAAAGAATGTTGGTCAAGGATATATGAAGTGGTGGGAAATGATTGATACCAGATGGAATTCTCAACTACATCGAGATATACATGCAGCTGGTAAGTACTCTATAAATTGAATACCCTTCAAATATTATTTTATAATATTTGTAGGAATTTTAAAACTAGTTATTTATTCAATATTGCAGGTTATTTCTTGAATCCCAAATATCAATATTCTAATGATGTTATAAATGACGACGAGGTACTGAATGGTTTCCACCGCGTCGTTAATAGAATGGTGAATGACAATACAACACGCCTTAATATAAACAAAGAGGTAAATATTATTTGATATTGGATTTTTTTATAACTTTACAATATTTAATTTTAATGTCATATGACCCATAACTTGTGTAATATCACTTTGTAGGCTGAAAAATTCAGATTGAGAAATGGTGTATTTAGTTCAGATCAAATCCAAAGTGTTGTAAATAGATGTCTTCCTGGTAGTAATAGTTAATACTTTAAAATATTTATTAATTAAAATTATATAGTTACAAAGCTAATATATTTTATTATTTTGTAGCTGAGTGGTGGTCCATACATGCTAGGGAGGAAGCCCCAAATTTGACTCGATTAGCTGTGCGCATCCTAAGTCAAACAGTGTCTTCTTCCAACTGTGAAAGGAATTGGACAACATTTTCTCTCATCCATACTCGTCCCCGCAATAGACTTTTAATGACAAGACTAGAAAATTTAGTTTTTGTTCATTATAATATGAGATTGAGGGTTCGAAATATGCAAAGATCACGAGATGAACAAAATATTATAGATCTGGATGAGATATTTCATGAAGAAGATCCACTCATAGCTTGGACTAGAGAAAGGGAAACACCACTCTTAGATGGTAGAGAAAATGAGTGGTTAGATGATAACTTGGATGTCGAGTATCGGATTTGTTGGTATCGGCGGTATTTAAATTGCCGATACATCAGATACCAACAAATCCGATACACCGATCCGATACCGCGGATACCAACAAATCCGATACTCGACATCCAAGTTATCATCTAACCACTCATTTTCTCTACCATCTAATAGTGGTATTTCCCTTTCTCTAGTCCAAGCTATGAGTGGATCTTCTTCATGAAATATCTCATCCAAATCTATAATATTTTGTTCATTTCGTGATCTTTGCATATTTCGAACCCTCAATCTCATATTATAATGGACAAAAACTAATTTTTCTAGTCTTGTCATTAAAAGTCTATTGCGGGGACGAGTATGGATGAGAGAAAATGTTGTCCAATTTCTTTCACAGTTGGAAGAAGACACTGTTTGACTTAGGATACGCACAGCTAATCGAGTCAAATTTGGGGCTTCCTCCCTAGCATGTATGGACCACCACTCAGCTACAAAATAATAAAATATATTAGCTTTGTAACTATATAATTTTAATTAATAAATATTTTAAAGTATTAACTATTACTATCAGGAAGACATCTATTTACAGCACTTTGGATTTGATCTGAACTAAATACACCATTTCTCAATCTGAACTTTTCAGCCTACAAAGTGATATTACACAAGTTA
The DNA here is from genome assembly GCA_036927795.1 of Iris macrosiphon. Lineage (NCBI taxonomy): Eukaryota > Viridiplantae > Streptophyta > Magnoliopsida > Asparagales > Iridaceae > Iris > Iris macrosiphon. Next base: position 4,625,157 of record JAYESA010000012.1, on the reverse strand, counting down.
TGGGTCTTATGACATTAAAATTAAATATTGTAAAGTTATAAAAAAATCCAATATCAAATAATATTTACCTCTTTGTTTATATTAAGGCATGTTGTATTGTCATTCACCATTCTATTAACGACGCGGTGGAAACCATTCAGTACCTCGTCGTCATTTATAACATCATTAGAATATTGGTATTTGGGATTCAAGAAATAACCTGCAATATTGAATAAATAACTAGTTTTAAAATCCCTACAAACATTAGAAAATAACATTTGAAGTGTATTCAATTTATAGAGTATTTACCAGCTGCATGTATATCTTGATGTAGTTGAGAATTCCATCTGGTATCAATCATTTCCCACCACTTCCTATATCCTTGACCAACATTCTTTTTTATCATTTCTTTAGCCCTATCCATAGCCTCGTAAAGATGACCCATCTCCGCTTTATCATCGCTATCCACCATCCTTAAAACTTTTACTAGAGGTCGAAATATTGCAGTGACCCCTGCAATATCCCTCCAGTAAGTTTGACTCTCGATTAAACTGACAACCACATCTGCCTTTTCTCTATCTTTACGATCGAGTCTCATGTAGTTATCTGTCCAACCCCGTGTATTTATCATCCTTTTTAAATCAGCCTGATGTTTAAGGATGGAATCAAAAGAAATAAAATTGGTAGCAAACCTAGTGATGGCTGGTCTAACCAATTCTCCATTCTGAGTCTCAGTCCTCATGATGCTAAGAGCCCAACCATGATTATATATGAAACAAGTCATATCTTGAGACTTCCGTATTAGTGGCTTAATATGTGGATCATTGGCTATATCCTTCAACATGAGATCTATGCAATATGCTGCACATGGAGTCCAATATAATTTTTTTCTCACCTGCATACAAACATACATATTTATTTAGAATGAAGCTATATTTACAATAATAAATTACATATATACAAACATATTTATAATAATAAAAATTCAGTATAAGTTTATTCTCACCTCCATTAACCTCATTCCCGCCTTCTTGTAGTTAGAGCCATTGTCAGTAATTATTTGGACGACCATATTTTCTCTAATTTGTTCCACAACTTCATTCATCAGTCCAAATATGTATTTACTATCTTTGTATTTGTCAGAGGCATCTACAGATTTAAGAAATATCGTTCCTTGTGGAGAATACACAAGAAAGTTAATGATGCATTTTCTGTTCTGTGTACTCCATCCATCGCACATAATGGTACATCCATACTCATCCCAATACCTATGAAATGATTTTAGGTACTCCTCCATGTCACTTATTTCCATATCTAAATAAGTATTTGAAATCTCATAAGGAGTTGGACCCTTTACTCCACCCCCGGGAGCTGCTATGGCATCTATCATTGGTTGATAGTGTGGACTTTTAGCAGCATTGAACGATATATTATTGTATATAAAGAATTTTGATATAAATCTTCCTATATGATTTTTTGCATTCTTTATCCCCTTAATTGCACCCTTTATTTTTGGTTACATTGCCCCTTGTTTTCTTAGGACATAAGGGTCAATACTCCTTACTTCTATCTCTGGAATATTTTTCACCTCCTCCCACGATATGCGACTGACTTTGATCGGCCACCTAACGTCGGACCCCTGCTTGACCCTGTTTCTCTGTCCCCGACACTCCAACGTCTACCCCATTCCTCAGCTGCATGTTCTCTCCTACTTTCTCTCATGTCCCTTCTAAGTTCTGTGAAGTCTTCAATATCTTCTGAGGAGGAGGAATCTACTCGAGCTATCCTTATCAACTCCTCCTCTACCCGTTGTTTTCTTTGATTCGCCATTATTTTATCCTTTTTTTATCCTCAACAAGCAACAACATTTCTTTTTTTATAGCAATTGGTACATCAGGACACGATGCTACGTTTCCTGTAATACCCGATAAGTGTTGTTTCAGCCGAGTAACCCCTCCGTCCATTCTTTTGTTACAATAATTGCATTCCACCCTCCTCTTATTATTAGGATTGACACATTTTCTATGTTTCCAACCAGCATCTATTTCCTCCGGCGTACGACTTTTTGGTGCCATTAAGTAATCCTGAAATGATATAACGTTACATACAATAAAAAAAAATGTTACATGCAGTAATAAAAACGTATAAATTTGTTAGATGCAATAATAAAAAATACAAAGATAGTAGATGCCTCTGACAAATAATGTGTATTCTCCAGTAATAATTACTGACAAAAAATACAAAAAATATCGTTACAATAATAAATACTATATATTATCTAATTATATTTTACATATACACTAAGTTATATATATATATATATATATATATATATATATATATATATATATATATAAGTTAGTGTATATGTTCAATATAATTAGATACAATAATATAGTTATATAAACTATAATGTTACATACAATAATAAAAAAATTGTTACATGCAGTAATAAATATTGTTAGATAGTATATATATAATCATATATACGATAAATAAATTGCAATAATATAAAACATTACATAGATAACAATAACAGGTAGTATATATATAATTTTGTTAGATAACAATAACATTACATTGCAATAATATATAATAATAATAATAATAATAATAATAATAATAAATATTGTTAGATACAATATTATATAAGTTAGTGTATACAATATATATGTACAATAATTACATATATATATATATATATATATATATATATATATATATATATACAAAGAAAAAAAGGTTAGATACCAAAAAAGCAAGTTACTCAACTAGTATTGATACATAATATATATATGGCAAGTTAGAACACAAAATTAAGATTGCTTTGTGGCTAGTGGGCTAATGATAGTATTTGTTCAACCGAACCAGCGGTCACGAGTTCGACTCCTGCTTCTGCAGTTCAAAATTTTTTTTTTCCCTTCTCAAATAAGAATCAATTTTGACCGTTAGATTTCGAGCGTGGATCGGTGACATGGACGGTGGGGATTAAAACTTTTGTGTTACTGGCAGTCACGATTCACGTGTATTTGTTTTTTTTTTCGTATAACAGCGGACTCGGGGAAAGGAGAGAGAAGAGAAACTCTCTCCACCACCGCGTCCACCACCGCGGTCGTCCACCACCGCGGTCGTCACCACTCCACCATGCGGGGTTAGGCCAGATCGAAGAGGAGAGCGTCTCCACCGTCGGTTCTCGTACGTCTGTGGCGGCGGTTGCAGCGACGACGGTTGCCGCGGCGGCGGATAAGGCGACTAGGGGTATTTCGAAGGAGGAGCTACGCATACCTTCTGAAATTAGGTAACTTCTTCACAAACTTCTCGAAATTCTTCTAAATTTCTTTTTCTTCTTTGTTGTGGTATTTTTTTGTAGAGAACTTTGATTTATTTATAGAACTTCTAGTAGGAACTGTTCGAAATTTCTATTATTTGATCTGATGTCTCTGCAAAGATTTTTGTTTATGTCGAAAAGGGAATATATTCGATTCTCTACTGTTCTTTCTTCTAATATTAGGGTTTACGTCACTGTATCGGTCTGTTTCGGACTGTATCGGACACGTATCAGACGATACTGACCGATACCGGACTTTTCGTGAAAGTATCGGCCGATACCGATATTTTAGTGGCGTATCGGATCGGCTACGTTTAAAATCGATCCGATACGGCCGATCCATATCGGTATCGGCCGATACTTTAAACCTTGGTCTCAACATGTTCTTATTGATTCCTGGACTTAACCCAAGTTAGTGGTAATATGTTTGGTTTGTTAATAATCCTTGGGATAATGACGTACTTGCATGTATGTTGATGATGTTTATGATGAGAGTACTTTGTAGGGATCAACTTTAATTTACATATACCCAAATAGCCTCTCACACTATTATATTTTGTTATGCGCTTATTCTTGCTTAGCAAAGGCACGCGTAACTGGACGATGGGACGAAGACGATGAAGAAGCCGTCTAGTCTTGTGACCGGCCGGCCTTGGCGTTGCGCCTTGTCGCAGGCGCGGGCGCTTCTCAGATCGGGAGAAGTACCGCCTATGTTTTTTATTAAACTTTTCTTTGATAATCTTCTCGAGAGAATTTCCACCTCTATATATAGATAGAGGATGGCTACAATTGCTAACCATAATTTGTTGGAAAGGAAACTAAATCATACTAATTATTGCTAATAATATTACTAGTAATTTCTTTCCTGGAAAGAAAATATATTATTAGCAATATTGCTAATAATATCTTCCTTGAAAAAAAACTAATTATTGCTAATAATATTACTAATAATATTGTCAAGTAATATATTTTCTTTCAAGGAAAGACATTATTAGCAATATTGCTAATAATATCTTCCTTGAAAGAAAACTAACTATTGCTAATATTACTAATAATATTGCCAAGTAATGCCGCCGGCTAGGTATAGGCAACCCTAGCCGGGTCTTGTGTGTCTTTCCCTTTCGCCGGTCCATGTGAGTAACGGGTATAGGTTCGCCCGAACCGACCCATAACAATACTCTCTCCCTTCAAACCCAGCGCGTCCTCGCGCTGGAAGCCGGGATGAATGCGCTCAAGGGTGTCGTGTTGGACCCATGTAGCATTGTCAGAGGTTTCTTCCGCCCAGCAAACCAAGTACTCGCGGGTGTCAGCAACCATCCGAGTATCAAGTATCTCCGTTGGGACCTGGTGTTTGCTTGGTGTGAGGTCGGCGGGTAAGGCTGATACTACCGTCGGTGGTGGACTACGGAATGGCTTCAGCAAGAATACATGGAAGACGTTGTGGAGGCGGACGTCGGTTGAAAACTCGAGTTGATAGGCCATCGTGCCAACCCGAGTAGACTCGGAAGGGCCCGAAGAAGCGAGGAGCGAGCTTGTGGTCAATTATGTGCCTCAGAGTGGATTGTCGATGTCGTTAGAGGCGCACCCACACCCAATCGCCCGGGTTGAAGATGACCTTCCGGTGGCGAGCATCATATACTTGCCGCATCCAATTCTGAGCATGGTGAAGACGCTGTCTTGCTTGTTCGAGAACCGTGGCACGATCATTAAGGTGGCGGTCGACAGCATCAATCGGGGGGAGGCCGGCCGTATACGAGCTCAAAATGGGTGGTGTTGTGACCCGAGTGAAAGGTGTTGTAGCAAAACAGCCCACGGAAGCCAGTGAGTCCACGTTTTGGGTTTGTTAGCCACGAAACAGCGGAGGTACATCTTCATTGCTTGATTGACCACTTCCGTCTGGCCATCTGACTGGGGGTAGTATGCTGAGGACAAGAGCAACTTAGTACCGCACCGCCGGAAAGTGTCCTGCCAGAAAGCGCTGGTAAACACGGGGTCGCGATCGCTGATGATGGTATCGAGAATACCATGTAGACGCACCATCGTATCAAAAATACATGTGCAACTGATGATGCCGAAAAATGGTGACTCATCGCCATGAAATGTGCATAGTTGGACAACCGGTCCACTACTACCAAGACGACAGATTTGCCCTTAGAACAGGGCAACTGAGTCACAAAGTCCATGAAAATATCGACCCACACATGTTATGGAATTGGCAAGGGCTGTAGTAGGCCTGCAGGGCTGAGAGTAGATGTCTTGTTGCGTTGGCAGGTGGCACGTGCGGCCACGTACTCCTCAATAGTGCGGCGTAGACCGGGCCAAAAAAACTCTTTACGCACTCGTTCCAGCGTCTTGGTACTGCCCTCATGTGTGCTGTCGTGGAAGTGGAGGATGATGCGGGGAACCAGTGGCTAGTACTCCGGAATGAAGAGACGCACGATGTAGTAGATGAGGCCTCCAGTCTCCTTCCAGTTGGCCTCAGACTGAGGCCGAGATGGTTGCCCACCGCGTGAAGACCGCCTGTCGGCAGCAAGTGCGGAGAGCCACTCCTGCTCAAGTGCGAGCACCGGCCGGGAAAGTGCAGTGCATTCGGGAATATCGGTGCCAATGCGGGAGAGTGCGTCGGCCGCTTGGTTGAGTTTGCCTGGCTTGTGCTCCACGTGAAACGAGAAGCCCATGAGTTTATTCAACCAATGTTGTTGCGGGGGTGTGACGAGGGCATGCTCGAGAATGAACTTGAGACTGTAATGATCTGTGTGGACGCAAAAATTTATGCCCCATAAGTACGGACGCCAATGTCGGATGGCCTTGGAGAGGCCGATGAGGTCCCTCTCGTAAGCTGCCAACTTGGCATGATGTGCTGCAAGCTTCCGGCTAAAAAATGCTACTGGTTGGCCCTCCTGATGTAAGACTACGCCGATATCCTGTCCTGATGCATCGCACTCGATGACGAAATCGGTGGAGAAGTCGGGAAGACGCAAGACGGGGGGCGACGTGAGGGCGGATTTGAGGTTGTTGAAGGCGGTGTCGGCGATGTCCGTCCAAATGAAGGCGTTCCGCTTGAACAGGTCACTGAGTGGTGCCGCTATCTCGGCGTAGCCCCTGATGAATCGCCGATAGTAGCCGACGAGGCCGAGAAAGCCCCGAAGAGCCCGCATGCTGGTCGGACGCGGCCATTCGGCCACGGCGGCCAGTTTGGCCGGGTCAGCCGCCACCCCGCTGCTGGAAATGATGTGCCCCAAGTAGGACACATGTCGCTCTGCGAAGGTACACTTGGTCATCTTTAGGTCCAACTGGTGGTGGTGTAGTGTCTCGAACATTGTCTTGAGGTGGCGAAGGTGCTCTTCCATGGAGGGGTTGTATACAAGAATATCGCCGAAGAAAACAAATACAAACTTCCGTAGAAAAGGTTGGAATACCTTGTTCATTAGGGCCTGGAAGGTCTAAGAGGCGTTGGTGAGGCCAAACGGCATTACGAGGAACTCGAAGTGCCCGTGGTGCGTGCGGAAGGCTGTCTTGTCGATGTCCTCGTCCGCCATTCGAACCTGATGGTAGCCCGGGCGGAGGTCGAGCTTGGAGAAGAAAGCTGTGCCATGGAGCTCATCAAATAACTCCTCCACCACTGGGATTGGGAACTTGTCTTTGACGGTCTTGTCATTGAGTTGGCGGTAGTCCACGCAGAAGCACCAAGTGCTGTCGGCCTTCCTGACGAGCAATACAGGGGAGGAGAAGGACGATCGGCTGGCGCGAATAAGACCCTGCGCTAGCATCTCATCGCATTGCCTCTCTATCTCGTCCTTCTGGCGAAACGGGTAACAGTAACCACTACCGGCTCAGTGCCTTCCCTGAGGCGGATGCGGTGATCACAGGAACGATGATGCGGTAGTATGGAGGGCAGCTTGAAGATGAAGGCGAAGTTGTGGATGAGGATCTGGAAAGGTGGTTCGTCGCTGGCATGGATGGCCGCGACCGTGAGGGGCTGATCATCATGACGGGAGAGGCCCGGGAGCAGGATGTCGCGGTCTTGGAAGGTGAAGCGCATGGTAAGGTGCCGGAAGTCCCACCCGATCTCGCCCAGTGTTTCGAGCCATTCGACGCCTAAAACGACGTCAAAACGATCGAGAGGGATGACCATTAAGGGGGCTGCGAAGGTATGGTCCGCCAATGTAATGGTTAATATGCCGAGCTCCCCGAAGCAAGGCAGGTCATTTCCGTTTGCAACCCGGACCATTCTTGCTGCTCCCGGTGTCGTGCGCAAGCCGAGTCGTTGCGCAGCATAGCAACTAACAAAGTTGTGAGTGCTCCCCGAATCAACTAAGCAAAGAAGTAGCACCCAGTGGATCTGAATGAGAAGCTGCATTGTTTCCCTTTATGGCCATGGATGGCTAAGGCGGAGATTGACGGTCAGCCGTCCTCATCGTACTCTTCCCCTAAGAAATCGGCCTCTTCGTCTTCCGGTACCTCTAGATAAAAGAGATGCTTACAACGGTGCCCGGGGTAGTAGGTCTCGTCGCAGTTGAAGCAGAGGCACTTTACTTTGCGCTCGGCCATCTCAGCTGCTTTGAGTCGACGAGGAACAGGTCTGGACGTCGACGAGCCAGCGGAAGTGGCCTGGACGACCGTCCCTGAGGTTCCGGTCGGTCCTGCCGCGGAGAGCCCTGGAACGTGGGACCCGCCGCCAGAGGCCGGTTTGCTGAAAGAGGGGTCCGGGATGGCCGGTCTCTGCTGGAGTGCCGCGTAGCGCACGGACGAAAATCGCCCACCGCGATTGAGGCTTCCAGAAACGGTTGTGGTGTCGCCGTCCGTCCACCTATGCTCCGCCTCGCACGCGCACAGCATGTCCTGTACGAGGGTCAATGGCCGGTCGCGGTGCACATCCTGGCCCATGGTTGTCCTCGCGTGCCATCCCCGAATTCAAGAATGCCCGTCGTACTTCCTTTGACTACTCCTGAGATATGGTAGAAAAATGGGGTTATGGTGGAGAGTGGGGAGTGAAAACACCAATGCTGCAGAGAACGACCGACTCAAAAGTTCTCGTGTACTTCTTGTGTTTACAGCAAGATCTCTATCTAAGTGTTGACATCAAATTCCTTACGGCAGAGCCCGCTCTTGACGTAGAGGAAGGGCGATCTTTTGTACCTTTAGCATCCCACTTCACTCCACAAGGGGAAGTGGATATTACGTCCAGCCTTACTATAAAGATAGACCCTGGAACTTCCAAGGCCAAGAAGGAAGACATGGCCGCTCAAACTCGTCAAGCCGGAGATGTAGATGTCGATCTCCTCGACGCTGGACAGGCGCGAAACTCGGGACAGCAGGGATAGAAATTCTCGGTTGAAGTCCGTGACCGTGCCCGTCTGCTTGAGGGATATGAGATCCCCAACCCCCCGCGATGCGTGGTAATGCTGAATCGGATGAGAAGCTCGTCATATAAGTGCCCCCAGTCGATCCATCCTACCCGTCGTTGCCACCCGTCGAGCCAAGACTGAGCCTCGCCTTAAAGTTTGAGTCCCACCATCCGAACTCGCTCCTCCTCTGGAATGCGGTGGAGTTCGCATAACCGCTCGCAATGACGCACCCAAAGTAAAGGATCGCCGGTGCCGTCGTAAGGTTGCAAGTCGAGACGTGGAAAGCACAGTAGCCAGCGTTCCTCGTCGACGTCGCCTCGGCTTTCATGACGTTCGGCCCCCTCGTAGAAGTAGCGAGGATCGGGCGGGCGGCGGTATCTGTCGTTGTCGCGGAAGGGGTCGCGGTAGTCGCCGCGAGGGGGGTCGTGGAGAGGTGAGTCACGGTGGTAGTAGTTGCAGAAAGGAGCCCCGTGCAGGGGTTCGCAGTAATGAACTCCTCATGGGAGGGGAGAGGGTCGTGGTGGGGTGGAGGGAGGACCCGGGGGGGTCTGTTGAAGCGGGGGAGAACCCACGGGAGGCTGTCAGGCCTGCGGGGGGGCATATCGTCGGCGTGCAGGTGTCCCCTCTGTGGGCTGTCGCTGTCGTGTGGGTCCTGCAGGGAGACTGGTACTGCGAGGGGTGAGGTGCCACGGCCGGTTGTGGTGGTTGTCGAGTTCGCGAGCAACACGTTAATTTTTGCGACGAGGTCGGCGATGGAGGTGTGGGTCGCAGCGGTACTCTCGGCCTGGGAGTCAAGACGCTTGCGGATGCCATCGACGATGGCCTCGAGTCGAAGGAGGCGTTAGTCGTTGGATGGTAGTGTAGGCGCCACGAGGTCGAGAGGATCGAACTGCTCTGATACCAACTTGTTACGCGTTTTTTCTTGCTTAGCGAAGGCATGCGTAACTGGACGATGGGACGAAGACGATGAAGAAGCCGTCTGGTCTTGTGACTGGCCAGCCTTGATATTGCGCCTTGTCGCAGGCGCGGACGCTTATCAGATCGGGAGAAATACCGCCTATGTTTTTTATTAAACTTTTCTTTGATAATCTTCTCAAGAGAATTCCCACCTCTATATATAGATAGATGATGGCTACAATTGCTAACCATAATTTGTTGGAAAGAAAACTAAATTATACTAATTATTGCTAATAATATTACTAGTAATTTATTTCCTTGAAAGAAAAGATATTATTAGCAATATTGCTTATAATATCTTTCTTGAAAGGAAACTAATTATTGCTAATAATATTAGTAATAATATTGCCAAGTAATATCTTTTCTTTCAAGGAAAGACATTATTAGCAATATTGCTAATAATATCTTCCTTGAAAGGAAACTAACTATTGCTAATATTACTAATAATATTGCCAAGTAATGCCGCCGGCTAGGTATGGACAATCCTAGCCGGGTCTTGTGTCTTTTCCTTTGGCCGGTCCATGTGAGTAACGGGTATAGATTTGCCCGAACCGACCCGTAACATATTTCCTCTTTAAAACTCGTAAAGTAAGGGTAGAACAATCTTACGTAACCAAGTTTATGAACTCAAAAAGAACTATAGCATATAACAGATACCTTCGGAGCTATATTGCACGGACATGGGCACGACATGGACAAGAAAACTATTTTGGTTCGTCATAGTGTATTTTGAAGTGTCTTCGTTGTGCCCACTACGTGTCAGACACGACATGACCCACATTTTTGTAGTGTTTGTGCTTCCTAGCTTAAGAGATAAGGAACAAACTAAAGTACAATAGTCGGTAAGAATTAGAAAATTAAATTTATGTGATGAGACAGCACGGGAACGTGATCGGCATGGGAACGTTGATCACTAGATCCAATGACCCAAGATAACAAGACTTGCACCTCAATTATTAAACATGAGAATTAAATAGATAAAGTCTCATAGAGCAATTCAAACATCAAATTTTATTCATCAAACTTGTTTATTCTCTTCTACAAAGTCCTATTTATAAGAAGAAGAAAAATCTAACTTAAGTCCTAAGAAATAAATCATAATCAAACTAGGAAAGCAATCAAAAAATAATTATGAAACAAATATACAAGATTCGGTCAAATATTCTAAATCCACCTAAAAGTAGACCCGGGTTTGAATAATTCACATGTGCCAGACCTGTTCTCTTGTAGAGAACTTGACCCGAGTAGGTCGAGTTCTTTATGTCGCTGTCTGGATAAAGTGTCTCGTCATCACTAACCGCAAAGATCGTCGATGCCTCCTCTACCCAACTAAACTTTATTTTCCTCTGCACTTTTAATGACCCAAATTTTCTTAATCAAAGCTTGTCACAAGGTCCAACGAAAAGCACACTATGATGTCTCTAGCAACGTTGATAACTTTGCGCCTACAATGCTGGTAAGAAAATCTCGATAGAAGTTTGCACCGTCTCGTATTAGCCTTATGTAGCCGCTCTCGAACGTCCTCGTAAACTTAATTGAAACACACCTCTCTAGGAAAGGACAATTTTGACCGGTGTGTCGTATTTGCTGCAAAGTTACCCCTATAGAGATCCTTCGTCAGCTTCTCCCACTCCAGGATATACGAGGACACAAAATTGATCTCCTTTCATAAAAAACCTGTCGTTGATGGCATGTTTGTGACAAAGCTACTTCCAAGTTCCGGAAAACCCTTGTTTTCCGCATAAAGCTGTCAAATGTATTCCAATCCGAGAACATCATGGCTGAGCGTGGCTAGCAACGAAGCCCTCTTACTAAATGTGTCAGCCACCCCTTTGGAAACTCCATATATGAACAGGCGTGTATGAAAATCTCAAGTAGTGCTCCTAATATTCAAGTGTTTTGGACAACCCAAACATTATGACCAACCACGCAAATACTCCATCTAATACTCCATCTGGCGTCTTAAACGTCGTCTTCCACTCACCCCCCAACATTTTTTTTTGTAGCCGTTTTATAGATCTACCTTGGAGAAGACATTAATCACTCACACTCAGTTGATTTAATAGGTTATTCAGTCGCTGCATCAAAAACTTATAGCTCATGAAAAACGAAGAACGATCTTATGATTTCCATAATATTCCCCTTCTCTTTTAGAGATGTTGACTGCAGGTTCTTCTACTTCAAGTTCTCCACCTTCTCCAGAAGGATCTTATCCTCATGTAGACTCATGCGGTAATGTGGTAACCTCGATAAATTCGTCCTATAAACAAGAACGAGGTTGTGCACAATGTCACACTTGGTTGGTAGTCCTCAAGGAAATTTCTCCAGAAGAACGTCATGAAACTCGTGGAGTACTGGTCATATCTCTATTGGACTTGCTCCTTTGTCGACTCTCAGGCATCTATGCTTCTCTTTTCTACTGCACCTTATGGACCTTCTTAAAGTTCTCTTATGTTTCTTTTATGGAGACCGCCAATATAGAAAAGTCTACCCCTTCTCCTATAGCCATTTGGTTTGGGTACTTTTTTTGCAAAGACATAAGCTTAGTATCTTACCCCATCTTCTATTGTCGCGTTCGTCATGTTTCTTACCCACCTTGGAGTGTCACAGTCTTTCTAGCAATATATGATTGACATCAAGTCCATCCATCACGTCTAGTATATCTCGCTTCGATATAAGCCCTGATGGAGAAAGGAACTCTGCATCACTCGTTCACTTTAACGCTCGCCACTTTACGAACCCTTTCGATAAAGTACGGGGTCCGGGTGCTCAAACATCAACCCTGGAACTTGGACCTTCTTCTACAATTGAAGATACAAACAGGTTCTGAATAGGTTGTCCTTTTGTGCGAAATCTCCGTGCCTCGGTGTTAGCATGGTCTTCGTTGTCATGCCATGGAATGCCTCTTCCTTCTTGGATTCCTTCCTACGATCTCTATGTTGATAAATGTAGCCGTCGTCGTTCCTCCCATAGTCGAAATAGCGACCGCATCCGCCCATTTTGCCGACCGTAGTAGTTTTGTCAATCGGCCAGCATGTATCGCCAGGATCATCATAACCACCTCTCCTAACAAGATCATAGTACTCCGTGCTCACGTCAGACAAATCCACTATGTGGACGATTATCTCATGTTAATGTGTGACCATCTCTCGAGAGGTCACAGGAGATGATTACTTGTGACGTTTTTGGATCTCGAACTGGTTTTCTCGAAGGTTCCTGAAAGTCTACCACCCGCTCAACTTGTCGAACTTGCAGATTCAATCCCCACAAAGAGACTTTGATGTAGCAGAACACCGCAAAGAGGCCTTCAACCCTTTTCGTCAAGGAGTTGTTGTTCACCATCATCGTCGTTGGTTCCCACTATGCCTCTCACCATGTCGAGGCTCTGATACCACCTGACACATCATGGAAAAGCCCTAGAGCCAACAACCAGGATTTGCACCTCAATTCTCATATACGAGAAATAAATAGATAAACTCACATGAAGCAACTCAAATATCAAATTTATTTTATCAAAACATGTTTATTCTCTTCTATAAAGTCCTATTTATAAGAAAGAAATCTAACTTAAACCCTAAGAAATAAATCATAAACAAACTAGGAATGCAATCAAAAAAAAATTATGAAACAAATATAAAATATTTGATCAATATATGAAATCCACCAAAGAATAGACATGGGTTCCTTTTTGGATAATATGCTCCCTTGTCATATGATATGTTTCTATCTAGGCTTCATTATTGTTAATTTAACAATACCTACAGACTGCTGCAGGCAAGATCATGCTATTAAACCCTTGGAGCAAAGTAGCTCTTCTCTGTGAAATTTAAAGCAAGACACTCCATACTTACTAGAACTTAGCTTATGTTGCCAATACAACATGATTTTGTTACTTCCTACCTTAGAAGCCAGAAACTCCTACGAGACCAACGAATCTTAGTAAGAAGTAAGAACCTCGATTCAGCGGTTCTTACTTGGGAGCTCGTTTTTCCGATGATATGGATGCTTCCCATAAATATTAAGATATCTATAAATTTTGATAACAAAAATTAATAAATATTAAAAAATATTAGCGCACGCTCCCAACTTTAGACTCTTCTAAGTAGTCGCGGTCCCCCGTTCCCGCTCCTGCTCCCATCTCTGCTCCCGCTTATGACTTCTAAGCTTCCTACTAATGCAAATTGTGCTCCACAAAGGCTGTCTAGGGTTGATAGATCATAACAACCTAAAGATAAAGGGTAAGGATTAGAATAATATTTGTAATGAAATTAATGATGATCGGTGTATTAATACCGGCATCTACTTCACTTCTCTGTTTCACAAAATGGATATAAAAGAAAACATTTTGGAAGAGTGGTCTATCAATCTGGAAAAGTGGTCTATAAATCTACTTCACTTCCCTGCTTCACAAAATGGATATAAAAGTAAACATTCTGGAAGAGTGGTCTATACATCTATTTCACTTCTCTGCTTCACAAAATGGATATAAAAGTAAACATTCTGGAAGAGTGGTCTATCAATCTTCGGCCATTGATGAGATAAATAATCCATAGGTTCAGATATGACCCTTATATACACAACAACAACAATAAAGACTTACAGAGCATAAAAACAATACAAATCCCACCTAATACTAGTAGTTAAAGTTCTGATTTTCTAGCATAATAAGTTGCCTTACTTGAAACCAACAAAATTCTCGAGAACCCAACAACATGAATTGGAGTTGAGTTTTCATGAGATCAACGACAATACTAAAGAATTAACCCAATAATGCAGATTCTACCAAATGCGACTAAAGAAGTTTTAAAAAGGAAAAAGATCATCAGCATAAAGTTTAGTTTTTTATTGCATAAATTTCTCAAAAAAATTATAACATAATAACTTAATTTACTTGAAATCAACCAGAATAACGAAGAATTAACTAAACAGTGGAGATTCTACCTAGTGCGAGCACTAAAGTAAAGAAGAAACAGATCATAGGCATAAAGATTTGGTTTTTATTGCATGACTTGCTCAAATAAGTAATGGGGTACTCCTAAAAACACAAGCTTCACTTGAAATCAACTACTATACTGTCGGCCTAACAATGGAAATTTCAACAAGAGATTATCAGCATAAAGTTCTGATTTTTATTGCACAACTTGCTCAAATTAGCAATGGATACTCGTAAAAGCACAAGCTTCACTTGAAATTAACCACAAAGATTATATATTTATTGCACAAGTTGCTCAAACTAGCGATGCGTTACGATCCCTTAGTCCCACATAGGGGAACTCGATGTGGGTTGATATTTTGGGGTTTCGCCTCCAAAATTCGTATCAAATGGTATCAGAGTTGGCATGATAGTGTTCGTCCGGGACTAGAAGTTTAGTCTAAATCCAGGCCGCGTGGGCTTTCGTCACAAATGGCTAAATCATGTGCTTCACTTGAAATCAACCACAAAGTTTCGATTTTTACTGCACAACTTGATCAAAATTAGTAACGGCTACTCATAAAAACACAAGCTTTACTTGAAACCAAGCACAAAGTTCCGATTTTTATTGCACAACTTGCTCAAATTGGCAATGGGCATTAATAAAAAAACATAAACTTCACTCGGAAATCAGTCACGAACCTCAAAGAAGAAGCGCATGGAAGCTGCGATGGGCGTGCAAGAGAGCAGGAGAGGAAGCTCCGCCGAGCCAGAAGAAGCGACGTCGGTCTCCCGACAAAGAGCGGAGGTGCGGATACCGGAGCGGAGGACCACATCGCCGAGATTGCCATCGCCTCTCTCTCTCTCTCTCTATATATATATTTCTTTCTTTCTTTCTTTCTTTCTTTCTTGTGGTTTAGTGGATTTTTTCTTGCAAAGACGTTCCTCTTGCTAATTTATGGGAAATAAAAAAGACAGCTTTCAAAAGTCAGATGACACTGTCACTCCATTACAAGGGTCGAGCTTCCCAACCCTCTTGTCCTCTTGTACGCACGAGTTACACGAGTTCCGGGGGGTGGGACCCAGCAATCCCTCGTGTGGATCCGTAGCATTGACATGGCGTCCAAAGTAATGTTTTGTTTGGGAACTTTTCAAAGGAAAGAAAAGAAAAGGAAAGTAAATTTTGAGGGATAGTAAAACAGAGTTGGAAAAAAAAATTTGAAACTAAAGTTTTTTTTTTTTTTTTGGACAAAGATAAAGTAGAAAAAAAAAATTTAATAAATTTTTATTTGTATATAGATAGAGATATAATTACTATTTAGTCTTTGGTATTCTCATATCATAATTTATACAAGGGATAGTTGGATAAATTATTCCAAAAATCTCTTTTCATTTTTTTTTTTTTTTTAAGAAAATTTTTTTAGTGGGATCCGACTAAATCTTTTTCTCACTTTTTCTTTCCCACTTTCTCTCCCTCCTTTCCAAACACCATAACTTTTAATTTTTCTCACTTTTTCCTCAACTTTTTACTTTCTTCCACTTTCCTCCCTTCCCAAACACTACATAAGTAAGCAAGCTGGAGTGTAATGTAATCTGAGTCGACATTAATAAAAAATGGAGCTATAGACAATGACGCAGCTAGTATTTAAAATTAGGAAGAACGAATTTGAGCGACACGAGGATCCAAATATCTATAGTTTCTCCAATGATTATAACACCATAATTTTTTGAATTTGACAGGGACATAGCAGATGATTGAACTTTGAAAGATTCAACTAAGTTGATATGTTCTTCAATATCAGACATGTATCAGCTCTAAAATCAAATTACTGCCTATAAATACGCTCACAAGGACTCAGTATATTTAGTAAATTGCTACAAATTTGATATCTTCATACCTGAAATTCATAACATAGAGGACATTTACAATATTTGCATTTAGGAATATCTTCTTTAGATGACAAGGACGGACCACAACAGTTTGGCCTAACAAGTCTCTAGAAAAAATCACAGGCCAAAAGATTCAGAACAAAAAGAAAAAAAGAAAAAGAATTAGTCTCCAACAAGCAAGCAAGCAACATTTGGCATCAGAAAAAAAATGAACAATACTTGATGAACTGAAATTTCACATAAGCAAAAGTTGCAGCTTGTTCTAATGATTCCTTAAGTCAATCTCCATGCAAGCAAGCAACATTTGGTACCAGTAGATTAAAGAAACTTAAATATAGCATTCCACCGGAAAAGCCACTAGTTAGGGTGAGCAACATGTGTTTATGAATGGACAGCTGGGCTACATATATTCCTATTAATTTTTTCAACTTTTTGGGCCGGGCTATAGCCCACCCATGCCCATACTGGGCTACGCCTCTGGCTATAGACAATCGTGAAAATACTGATCCTTATGTAAAATTTGAAATATTTATAAAATTTTGGAGACCTTCGTAAATTTTAGAAAATCTTCGTAAAATTTGAAACCTTAGTTCCATATCCAGGTCGTCTAAGTTTGGAGCCGGTTCTGAGTGTCATAAACCTTAGTTCCATATTCAGGTCGTCTAAGTTTAGAGCCGGTTCTGAGTTGCATGAGAAATCATCAACCTGCAAATGGTAAGGGATAGAGATAATTTTCGAACCAACGATAACAACCGTAAAAAAAAATGCATCAATATCTAAAAATTTATTTATTTTTAGCAGCAAGTGTGTAAAACAAAGTTTCAACAAAAAATTCATTCTACTTCAACCTTGCAATGATTCTAGTCACAGTAGTTTCTAATGGTTCCAATGAGGGCCCATATGGTTGGGCTTTGACAACTTTCCCTATCAATTAGGGATGGTAGTAGGTTTTCTTTTGTTTCAGTAAATGTTATTGGGCCAGGCCCTAGCCCAACCAAAACCCTGCCATGGCAAAATGTGAGTGGGTTCAAAAATAAAAATAGTAGATCATCATTATGTGCATGCTACTACACATTATAGAAAATAATGTATTAAAACTTAATCATTAGGTAAGATCTATCTACCATTGGGAATAAATGGGAGACGATACCGAAAATTTGGATTAAAGGCTTTTTTGGGGAATTGTAAATTAACACTAGATAACCAACAACACTTGGACGCTACGTACATGTCAATATTTGTAACTGACACGTGTCAATTCGACAGAACAACAATTCCTCTGTAGTACTCATGCTACATATGGCCTAGCAGCTTGTCATGACTTGGTTCTAGAAAGACCAAAACATGGTTGAAAATGATTTCGCATGGTCGTGATCATACCAAACATATAATTGAGACAAAATAATAGTCTTTGTACCCAAATCCTTTTAGGAACATTTTAGAACCTAGTCATATCCGAAACATGCTTAATCAATATAGATACTATTAAGATAATATGTTTATACAATGCGTATGTATAACTGTATTAATATTGTACCCATTTTTTTCTAAAAATGGTCTAACTCGAATCGGTATCGTACCCGTGTCGGTGTTGGTGTCTCTTCATGGGTGGTTGGCCTCTCCCACTTCATTGGTCGAAACCTGTTACCATGCGCATATGTGGTCATCCAAATACTTCAAATATTCAGAAAGGAGTACATGTGAGTTGGTTATGTTCCTGATAATATTCAGATCCCTACCAAACTACAGTTGATTTTGTTTTCATTGTGTTATGAATAATCCTGGACTCTATTGTACTTAACATGATCTTATGTTGTGCAAATAAGATTTGGTACTGCACAAATTTCTTCAAGTATTTCTTCCATTTCAATCATTGTATATTAAAATTTTCTAAATTATAAAACGGTAATTTCATAATTAAGGGTACTTAGGAATTACCAACAATTTTGCATATATTTTCCTTCTGAATAGGAATTGATGGCATGAACTTGGGAGTACTATGCAAAAGATGATCCAATAAAGACCAAGACATATGATACTTGAAAAAAATGATAAGACTAACATAAGCTATAGGTGCAACATTAATTTGTTCTCTCTTTATGAACTCTTCCAGTTAGCAAGATGTACATTAGCTTAGTTGAATGCATATGAAGAAGTTACCAAAGGATACTGAGACTGTCAATATAACTATGAATATTGTATATATCATGGAAATGGGAGGTAATTACTCATATATCATGATTCTTGATATATCTCTACCAGCAATCAGTAGCAATAAATATGTATCAAATTAACTTACATTCTGCAATATTATCAAAAAGAAAATGATTGCACATAGGAGAAGTCATTGTTCATCGATTTTTTGTGTGTCCATATGGTAGTTCTCACAGTGGGCAATAATGTCTGCAAATTTTTGAGCTCATATATGTGTGTAATATTTTTTTTCCTTGTTTTTTTTCCCATATCTCTGTTAAGAAATTTCCCATATCAAATTAACTAACTTTTTTTAGAAACCTAAGGGGATTTTAAATTTTATATTTTATATTAGTGATCATATTCTTCCTATAATTTTTTTATATATATTTGTAGCTCCAATGTGACAATACCTTGCTCAGAGATATAGTGTGGTATGTTGAGTTATGGGGACTTATTTAGTCTCACATCGGATAGAAAATCCCCCCTCCCCCCGCCTCCCTCTGTGAGTGGAAGGCACCTCCCCCCCCCTCCCCGCCTCCCTCTGTGAGTGGAAGGCCCCCCACACTACGGGTGTAGTCGACGTCCCCTACGGGTGTCATCAAACCCGTCAGGAGGCAGGATACGCTGCTCGTCGTACGCTGGCGTATGCGAGTTCTACCCATCGTGTACCTCTCCTACCGCATGAACTTGGAGGTGTATAGATAGATGGGAAAATTGTGATCGCGTGTAAGCCACGGTTCGTGTTTAAGTTGCGTTTGATATCGTTCCTGTGCAACTGTGAAGATGAGAACACATGTGACTAGTCAGGAGCTGAAAGAGATACTAGAGGGGATGACCAGGGTGTTTCAATCCAAATTGGAGGAGACCTCATTAAGTAGGACAGTCGTGTCCGCACCAGAACCGTCACAGGTGAGGAAGAAGATAGAGTTGCTACCCAATAACATCAAACTTGAAGGGATGAGAAACTACCTAAGTTGGTCTAGGAGGGCGTTGTTGAACCTTCGGACCAAGGGACTTAAAAAATATATGAAGGGAGAGTGCACTGAGCTAGAGGATAAGACGAGTGCTGAGTAGAGCACATGGAGTCACCTTAATTCTCTGGTGGTTTCTTGGCTGCTGACTTCTGTGTCTCCATCCATAGCTGGGATGGTGGAGTCGATCTGCAGTATAGCTGATGTCTGGAAGACATTAGTTGGAATGTACTCTGGAGCTGGGAGTGTCATGTTGATGATGGAAGTTGAGGAAAAGATTGATGCTACCACACAGGGGGAGAAGACAGTACTCCAGTATGCAGCGGAGCTACGTCTCTTATGGGCGGATTTGGACCACTATGATCTGCTATCATTGCAAAACCTGGCAGATATTCTCCTTGGGAAATAGTACCTTGAGCATTGGCATGTGGTTCATTTTCTCAAGGGTCTGAACCCGCAGTTTGAGGCTAGGAGGGCATCAATGTGTCATCTTTCATCTTTTCCATCTTTGGATGAGGCTGTTGCATCGATGGAGCAAGAGGAGATCAAATAAGGTAATTAAAGATGAGACCTCACCGGTTGTCTTCTCGGTATTGGTGATTCCTAGTTCTCCCATCTGCGATGACAGGGAGTGCTACAATTGCGAAAAAATGGCATATCGATTATAACTGTCCTGAACCTCACAATTCTAGTCGTGGCCGAGGAGGCAGAGCACAGAGAGGTGGACGTGCAGGTCAAGGAGGTAGGGAACGTAGAGGCTAGGGAGTTGCTCACCTAGTTGTGGCATAGGAGACCACTACCGAGATGACTGGACCTGAGATGACAGAGCTGGAGGAACTATGTCAGTTCAAGCTTCAGATTGAGAGTTCTAAGGGCAAGGGACAGGCCACTCAGAATCTGGATGACACTACCTAACTTGTTACTGGTTACGTTGCTCATATAGGCAATGGTATCCCGGTTCAGGCACTTGCATCCACTAAATCTTATATTGGTTGGATCATAGACTCGGGTTCATCTAGGCATATCACAGGTGCATCTAGTGAGTTTACATTATTTATCCGAGCAAGCATATGCATCCCGAGACAGTTCAGACTGCCGATAGGACATCCCAACCCATCAGGGGTACTGGTTCGGTCTATTGTACTTTATTTGTTATCCTATCATCTGTATTGCATGTTCCTTTGTTTCTGGTCAACTTTGTAAACCCTCTCGTCAAACGTAGGATTTATTTAAATTGAGGAACAACCATAACCAAAATCCCAAGTACCCAAATTAGGGCATCAGTCTACACCAAGCCTGCTATGCCACGACTCTTGTGTACCATCCCAAATCTAGTTCTATATGTTTTCGACGCATTAGGAATTACCATGATCAATGGTTAAATTAATTTAAATTATAGGCCAATTCCACCTCAAGCAAGACCTAACCCAACCCACGTGCTCCCTTTCATGTGAACCAGCCCCACTTCCAGGAGTCCTGGCCGGCCCAAGCCTCAAGGCCAGCCCACAAACTTTCCACATATAAATATACTTATTCAACCTCAAAACCCTAAGTATTACTATTCATTCATCTTCCCCAAACCCTAGCCGATCAAATCCCGACCGCCCCACATCCCTCCCGACCGGCCACGCCAACTCCGACTACACCAACACCCCCACCCCCACCCCCATCGCCAGTCGCCTGCACATCAAATCCCGACCGCCTACATTCAACCCCGACCGCCCCACATTCAAACCCGACCGCCTGCACATCCTTCCCGACTGCCTACGACCGCTTGCATTCAACCCCGACCGCCACACATTCAATCCCGACCGCCTGTGCATTCAAATCCCGACCGCCCATATCCGCCTGCACGTCCGAGCCCGACCGCCCAACTGCGGCAGACCAACCCCGACCCCCCCACGGCTGGACCTCCATCCAGGCGTTGCTTTCCGCCGACCGGACGGCCATAGCCGCTGCTGCGACCCCTGCCGTTCTGTTGTTGCTGCTGCCAGAGTTGCCGTACGACGCCGGAACCGCCGTACCAAAGGCTGACGTCGACTGGACAGCACCCTCGACTAAGATTGGTAAATACCCCCTACTCCATTGTATGATTTACAAATCGTAATAACCGTGCCATCGTGTCGGATGACGACACGATTAAGTCGCAGTAAACCATGGGTATTAGTATGAATGCTTAAATAGATTTAATGGAGTCTATGGCTAATAATTATCTCGACCAAATGACCTGTGCAGAGAACTTGTGTTCCACCTGAAAGCGTAGTCATAGACTTAGTACACAATGCATGGAGAATAATGAAGTGTAATTTAACAAGACGGAGCGTAGTTCGTGAAACCATAAATGAGTGAGTTATTGACGTGAGGTGCACAGTGACAGAGGACAGGGCACGCTTGCATCTTAGCTACGTGCACACGCGACCTGTAGTCTATCCACCGTGAACTCACGTTAATACCTAAAAGCAACGTCGTAGTCATGTATCTATTGTTTAGTGTCTGATACTGGATTGCTATATTATATTGTGTTTAGGATCATTGGATCAGCCAGGAGACACTGCAGGATCCGGCTTTTGGCATTCGCAGCTCGAGGACTCAGGCAAGATACCTTGCCATATTTACTGTTTAAATTAAGTGCTGCATATGTTGTATGTTATCTTGTTGTTCTATTTCATATGACTGTGTGCGTTCGATATTGATTCGGGTGCTATCGATGGATACGTCAATGATTTAGTATACTTGACCTAGTCACTAGCAGACTCACCCCATTGGAGGATACTCTGATATCTTCCGAGACCTGACACTCTTACACTTTTCACAGTGACATTCATATTGGGATGCGGGTCCGCGTATTCGACTAGCTATCGGTGCGTGTGACATGCATCATAGTTAGTACGTAATTCAGGTTTATATTTTATGTTAGTAGAGATTGGCACATAGATACGTGGTATGCACGTCGAGTATTCGATTTGCGTATTTACATTGGGAGGGGAGGACCACTAGTAGGCGTATGGGATACACCCATTGGAATCCGTAGTATCCGGAGGAGCCACGGATCCAATGAATCCCTTTATTCAGATTCCCCGTTCTTCAAAGCGGTATGGACGTATATATACTGGCAGATTCCCCGTTCTTCGTAGCGGTATGGACGTTATATTATTTAGATTTCCCGTTCTTCGGAGCGGTATGGATGTATATATATCATTGCAGATTCCCCGTTCTTTGGAGCGGTATGGACGTTATGCCTACACCTACTCATACGTACCAAAGTTGTCCTCACATTGCATTCACTTAGATGGTTAGCACACCCTTTACTGCATTTACTTTATTCAGTATTTATATATGGCATGTTTCTATGTATCTTGTTACGTCCCTCTGAGGACCTGGTACCTTTCCAGATTTGGACGAGGCTTACTACCCCACAGTATACGGACCAGGATATGAGACGAGGTTTGCTACAGCTGAGGAGTTAGAGGTACAGCCGTCAGAGTTCCCGTGATCACTTGGTAGGCTTTCTGCCTAGGATTGGGTGCATCATTATCCAGTCAGCTGATGCCCTAGTCATTATCTTTTATCTATCATTTCAGTACTTTATTTCGTCATAGCAGTGGGTTTGTCCCCACCTGACATTATCGGTTGTACTATAATATCTTGAGCCTGGTGTTTATCTTCCAGCAGTTTATTTAGTACTTCTTGCTATTTTTATTGTGGATGAGATAGTTTACCCGTTGATTGACTGATATTGTACATATTAGTATTTTAGGACAGCGTAGCACTCTTCGTTAGGATCCATTAAATTGGGATATCCTCGGAGACGTGACAGCTGGCTATTGCTACGTGGCCTAGTCCCGTGTATTTTGGGACTGGGGCGTGACATGGTTTTAGTGGTGGCCCATGCAGGTCGACTTATTCGCTTGTGGTATGATAACATGCCCAGCGAGCCTGCAGTAGGATAGAAATTACTAGGTCTCATCCACTCTGATTACGTTTTTGAGCTTCCTTCGTGTTACTTCCAAATATCTGCATCCTGTTTGTTTGATTCCGTCCTCTTTCTAATAAGGTCCAATCTTTTGCAGCAAGATGAATTTGCGCAGTGGACGAGGAGCACCCAGTGCCACGGTGCCAGACAACACCATCCAAAGAGAGGAGGTACCCCGAGGGCAACCCCCGCTACAGACACTACTGATACATTGGCACGAGACATCGCAGGGTGATCCTACACCACAGCCCGAGGGACAGACTTCCCAGACGATCCCCACGCAGCATTGTGAGGGCCAGACTTCAGGAGATACACCAATGCCGCAGACTGAGAGGCCGACATCTGAGGAGACGCCTACCGCACAGCCAGATGTTCCGCTACCACCCTCTCCACCTTATCCACCCCAGATGCCACAGCTAGACGGCCAGCCACAGATGCTACAGTTCCTTCAGACTATGATGCAAGCACAGTGGCACCAGACAGAGACGTTAAGGCAGAGCTTGATGACAGTACTAGAGAGGACACCTGTCCCGGCAACCGTACTAGCACCTCCACCAGCCCAGACAGGCGACACTGTTAAATGGTTCCGACAGATGGGACCAGATACCTTCTCAGGCAATGAGACTGCAGAACAGATCTCCGATTGGGTTGCCAATACAAAAATGCTACTAGAGGCTTCACAACTGCATCCAGACCTTTGGATGACTGCAGTGAGGGCTCAACTGAAAGGTAATGCCCATCACTGGTGGGATTCCATTGAGCGCAGTGTAGGCAAGAACCAAACCTGGGAACAGTTCTTAGAATACTTCCATGCGAAGTATTTTCCAGCCACAGTTAGGAATGCCCTGTACTCCCAGTTTCTACATCTCAAACAAGGGAATATGACTGTGGACGTATATGACGCGGAGTTCAGCCGTCTTAGCAGATTTGGTGCCGTCCTGATATCCAATGATCTAGAGAAAGCTCAGAGATTCCATCACGGCCTCAATTTTGAGCTACAGAGGTACACCACCACACAGGCGAGGATTTCGTACGAGGAGGTTCTTGCAGAGGCGAGGATCCAGGAGGCCATTGTCAGAGGAGCTAGACGTTAAAGCACGACTATGCCAGTCAGAGCCCAGCCCGGAGCAGGAGGACCGATCCGTCGTCCCGGAGTGCAGACACAGCAAAGGATAGCACCATACCAGCAGAATGAGCTTCCATCTTGCAACTACTACGGTAAGAGAGGACATTACCAGAAGGACTGCCGGAAGAGATTAGGAATATGCATGATTTTTGGAGCGAGCCAGCACTATGCCCGAGACTGCCCACAGCGCAGAGACATAGCACCACCGACAGGTCAGAGGCCAGCAGCACCAGTTCCGAGGATACTACCCCCACCAGGAGGACAACGTCCACCAGCACCTGGAGGATTTCAGAGGGGACCACCCTTGGCCCCACAGCAGGCACAGTTTGAGCGAGCTCGACAGCAGACCGGAGGACAGAGACAGGGACAGGCCTTTGCATTAGCAACTACTGAGGAGAAAACAGAAGGAGAAGCAATCACAGGTACCATTTTAGTCGCCTCATTACCTGCGACTGCATTGTTTGATTCTGGAGCTACATTATCATTTATATCTAGTAGATTCGTAGCAATGCATAGAGTAGCTACTTCCCCCTTACCTAAGAGTTGGAAGATTCTTACCGGAGGAGGTATCGTGTCGGTTACCAGTACTATTAGAACGTGTTCGGTAGTCGTATGTGGCAGAGAGATGAGAGCGCGATTCTTGGTATTGCCCATGCCATACTTTGATGTTGTGCTAGGCATGGACTGGTTAAGCCAGTATAATGCCGTACTGAATTTCCGGAAATGTAGCGTAACCTTTAGACCGCCAGATCAACCGGAGTTCGAGTACATGCGAGGGACTGTCGAGCAAGGAGTAGGATAGATAGCTGGAACTTGCATGGCTATGGAGATTGTACCCACACCAATAGTTGCAGAATTCGAGGATGTATTTCCCGAAAAATTGCTAGGCTTACCGCCAGATAGAGACGTAGAGTTCACCATTGAGCTAGTACCCGGAGCAGCACCGGTATCTTCTAATGTGTACCGATTGGCGAAGAAGGAGTTAGATGAGCTGAAGCTGCAAATGGAGGAGTTGCAGAGCAAGGGATTTATCCGTCCTAGTGCATCACCCTGGGGAGCACCAGTGTTGTTTGTACCTAAGAAGGATGGAACAGTACGTTTGTGCATTGATTACAGAGCCCTTAATGCTTTGACCATCAAGAACAAGTACCCATTGCCGCAGATTGACAATTTATTCGACCAGTTGACAGGAGCAGTAGTGTTCACAAAGATCGACTTGAGATCGGGTTATCATCAGGTGAAGGTGCGAAGAGAAGACATTCAAAAGACAGCATTCAGGACTCGTTATGGTCACTACGAGTTCTTAGTGATGCCTTTTGGATTGACGAATGCACCTGCTGTATTTATGAACTTGATGAACAGAGTATTCCACCAATACTTGGACCAGTTTGTGGTAGTCTTCATCGACGATATTTTGGTGTATTCAAAGAGACACGAGGAGCACGAAGAGCACTTGAGACTAGTGTTAGAGACCCTGAGGAGAGAGAGGCTTTATGCCAAGATGAGCAAGTATGAGTTTCTTCTGGATCATGTCGCTTTCCTTGGATACGTCATCTCAGGAGAAGGTATTTCAGTGGATCCGACAAAGATTTCATCGGTAGAGACATGGCCGACCCCTACCAATGTCTCGGAGGTGAGAAGTTTCCTAGGACTTGCCGGATATTACCGGAGATTCGTAGAGAACTTCGCGAAGATTGCAGAACCGATGACCCGCTTGACCCGTAAGGAGCAGGAGTTCACTTGGACAGAGGAGTGTCAAAAGGCATTCGACGAGCTGAAGAAGCGCTTGACTCCAGCACCCATCTTGACCATACCATCTGGACCCGGAGGATTCGTAATCTACAGCGATGCATCCGAGAAAGGGTTAGGATGCGTCTTGATGCAGCATGGAAAGGATGTAGCTTATGCTTCTAGACAGTTGAGGACACATTAGAAGAAATTTTTGCTTTGATGCTTTGGATGCACTATTTATATGGAGAAAGAGTGGAGATATTTACTGATCATAAGAGCCTAAAGTACGTCTACACCCAGAAGGATCTGAACCAGAGACAGAGACGTTGGCTCGAGGTGATGACAAACTTCGAGATCGAGCTACAGTACCACCCGGGAAAGGCCAACGTAGTAGCTGACGCATTGAGCAGAAGACCCGTGGAATTTTTCTTGACTACCCAACATCTGTTGAGAGATCTAGAGAAGATGGGTATAGAGATTATCATGCCCGGAATAGACGGACAGTTGTCGAGTTTCCAGTTGCAATCGATATTGGTGGAGAGAATCAAGGCTGCTTTGCCGACAGATGCCAGATTTCAGAGGCTTAGACAGAGGACAGAGGATGGATTACAGACAGGACTGCGGATATATGAAGACGGAACCTTGAGATGTGGAGACCGTCTCTATGTACCAAATGGAGAACTTCGGCAGGAGTTGATGACAGAAGCACACAGTTCGACCTACTCTATTCATCCAGGAGGCACGAAGATGTACAGGGACCTGAGGCAGTACTACTGGTGGAACGGAATGAAGAGAGAGATAGCACGCTTTATGGCCAAGTGCCTGATGTGTCAGCAAGTCAGGGCTGAGCATCAGAGATCTGCAGGATTGCTTCAACTGCTCCCTATACCAGAGTGGAAATGGGAGCATATCACGATGGACTTTGTTACGGGCTTTCCGAGGAGTCCTAGTGGTCGCAATGCAATATGGGTAATCATGGATAGACTCACCAAGTCTGCACACTTTTTACCTTTCAGAGTTGGGCAATCTACAGAGGTCTTAGCAGACATGTACATGAGGGAGATTGTGCGCCTGTACGGAGTGCCAGTGAGTATCGTGTCTGACAGGGATACGAGATTCATATCTTACTTTTGGCGGAGTATGCAAGAGAGTCTCGGTACCAGCCTGAAGTTTAGCACAGCGTATCACCCACAGACAGATGGCCAGTCGGAGCGCACCATTCAGACATTGGAAGACATGTTAAGAGCGTGCATGCTTGACTTCGGAGGATCATGGGAGGACCATTTGCATTTGGTCGAGTTTTTATACAACAACAGCTATCAAGCGAGCATCCAAATGGCTCCCTATGAAGCGTTGTATGGAAGGAAGTGTCATTCCCTAGTATGCTGGAGTGATATAGGCGAGCGACAAATTCTCGGACCAGAGTTGGTTGTTCGTACAGTGGAGAAGGTGAAGAAGATCCAAGGACACCTACGAGCAACACAAGACAGGCAGAAGCATTGGGCGAACGCGCATCGACGACCCTTAGAGTTTCAGGTTGGAGATCACGTATTTCTAAAGATCTCGCCTACTCGAGGGACTATCAGATTCGAAGGCCGAGGAAAGTTGAGTCCGAGGTACATCGGACCATTCGATGTGTTAGAACGCGTCGGAGAGGTTGCTTACAGATTAGCCTTGCCGCAGACTTTGGAAGGAGTCCATGACATCTTCCATATATCTCAGTTGAGGAGGTACATACCGGATCCGAGTCATGTGCTTGACCATTCCGAAATTACTGTCGGCCCGAGCCTATCATACGAAGAGGAGCCTGTAGAGATTCTAGACATAAGTGAGAAGGTATTACGAGGGCAGACTATTCCCCTAGTACATGTTGCATGGAGGCATCATGCACCAGGCGAGTCGACCTGGGAACGCGAGGAGGATATTCGCCAGCGTTACCCCCATCTCTTCGAAGGCCTAGGTATGTGGTAGCATTTTAAATTCAGTCTTTAGTTTTTACCATATGTATGTTTTAATTTCGAGGATGAAATGCTCTAAGGAGGGTAGATTGTAAACCCCCTCGTCAAACGTAGGATTTATTTAAATTGAGGAACAACCATAACCGAAATCCCAAGTACCCAAATTAGGGTATCAGTCTACACCAAGCCTGCTATGCCACGACTCTTGTGTACCACCCCAAATCTAGTTCTATATGTTTTTGACGTATTAGGAATTACCATGTTCAATGGTTAAATTAATTTAAATTATAGGCCAATTCCACCTCAAGCAGGACCTAACCCATCCCACGAGCTCCCTTTCATGTGGACCAGCCCCACTTCCAGGAGTCCTGGCCGGCCCAAGCCTCAAGGCCAGCCCACAAACTTTCCACATATAAATATACTTATTCAACCTTAAAACCCTAAGTATTACTATTCATTCATCTTCCCCAAACCCTAGTCGATCAAATCCCGACCGCCCCACATCCCTCCTGACCTGCCACGCCGACTTCGACTACACCAACACCCCCACCCCCACCGCCAGTCGCCTGTGCATCAAATCCCGACCGCCCACGACCGTCTGCATTCAACCCCGACCGCCCCACATTCAAACCCGACCGCCTGCACATCCTTCCCGACCGCCTACGACCGCCTGCATTCTACCCCGACCCCCCCACATTCAATCCCGACCGCCTGTGCATTCAAATCCCGACCGCCCACATCCGCCTGCACGTCCGAGCCTGACCGCCCAACCGCGGTAGACCAACCCCGACCCCCCCCACGACTGGACCTCCATCCAGGGGTTGCTTTTCGCCGACCGGACGGCCATAGCCGCTGCTGCGACCCCTGTCGTTCTGTTGTTGCTGCTGCCAGAGTTGCCGCACGACGCCGGAACCGCCGCACCGAAGGCTGACGTCGATTGGACAGCACCCTCAACTACGATTGGTAAACACCCCCTACTCCGTTGTATGATTTATAAATCGTAATAACCGCACCGTCGTGTCGGATGACGACACGATTAAGTCGCAGTAAACCATGGGTATTAGTATGAATGCTTAAATAGATTTAATGGAGTCTATGGCTAATAATTATCTCGACCAAATGACCTGTGCAGAGAACTTGTGTTCCACCGAAAAGCGTAGTCATAGACTTAGTACATAATGCATGAAGAATAATGAAGTGTAATTTAACAAGACGTAGCGTAGTTCGTGAAACCATAAATGAGTGAGTTATTGACGTGAGGTGCACAGTGACAGAGGACAGGGCACGCTTGCATCTTAGCTACATGCACACGCGACCTGTAGTCTATCCACCGTAAACTTGCGTCAATACCTAAAAGCAACGTCATAGTCATGTATGTATTATTTAGTGTCTGATGCTGGATTGCTATATTATATTGTATTTAGGATCATTGGATCAGCCATGAGACACTGCAGGATCCGGCTTTTGGCATTCGCAGCTCGAGGACTCAGGCAAGATACCTTGCCATATTTACTGTTTAAATTAAGTGATGCATATGGTGTATGTTATCTTGTTGTTCTATTTCATATGACTGTGTGCGTCCGATATTGATTCGGGTGCTATCGACGGATACGTCGATGATTTAGTATACTTGACCTAGTCACTAGCAGACTCACCCTATTGGAGGATACTCTGATATCTTCCGAGACCGGACACTCTTACACGTTTCACAGTGACATTCATATTGGGATGCGGGTCCGCGTATTCGACTAGCTATCGGTGCGTGTGACATGCATCACGGTTAGTACGTAATTCAGGTTTATATTTTATGTTAGTAGAGATTGGCACATAGATACGTGGTATGCACGTCGAGTATTCGATTTGCGTATTTACATTCGGAGGGGAGGACCACTAGGAGGCGTATAGGATACACCCATTGGAATCCGTAGTATCCAGAGGAGCCACGGATCCAATGACTCCCTTTATTCAGATTCCCCGTTCTTCGGAGCGTTATGGATGTATATATACTGGCATATTCCCCGTTCTTTGGAGCGGTATGGACGTTATATTATTCAGATTCCCCGTTCTTTGGAGCGGTATGGACGTATATATATCATTGCAGATTCCCCATTCTTCGGAGCGGTATGGACGTTATACCTACACCTACTCATACGTACCAAAGTTGTCCTCACATTGCATTCACTTAGATGGTTAGCACACCCTTTACTGCATTTACTTTATTCAGTATTTATATATGGCATGTTTCTATATATCTTGTTACGTCCCTCTGAGGACCTGCTACCTTTCCAGATTTGGACGAGGCTTACTACCCCACAGTATACGGACCAGGACAGGAGACGAGGTTCGCTACAGATGAGGAGTTAGAGGTGCAGCCGTCAGAGTTCCCGTGATCACTTGGTAGGCTTTCTGCCTAGGATTGGGTGCATCATTATCCAGTCAGCCGATGCCCTAGTCATTATCTTTTATCTATCATTTTGGTACTTTATTTTGTCATAGCAGTGGGTTTGTCCCCACCTGACATTATCGGTTGTACTATAATATCTTGAGCCTGGTGTTTATCGTCCAGCAGTTTATTTAGTACTTCTTGCTGTTTTTATTATGGATGAGATAGTTTACCCGTTGATTGACTGATATTGTACATATTAGTATTTTAGGACAGCATAGACCTCTTCGTTAGGATCCATTAAATTAGGATATTCTCGGAGACGTGACAGTTGGCTATTGCCACGTGGCCTAGTCCCGTGTATTTTGGGACTGGGGCGTGACAAGGCGGTTGTCGGTCGCGTTGTTCCGGCGTCGTGGAGGGGATGAAGTCGGTCGGGGATGGGAACAGTCGAGATGGATGGTGGTGGCGAGGTAGTCCGGCGGGGTCGCGCGTTGTCTGGGCGGAGAAGATCGGTGAGTCGGTAGGGTTGTCGTGTGGAGGAGGGTCTCCGGCAAGGCTGAGCTCCGACGGTGAAAACGGCGGGAAGGAGGTGAACAGTAATGGTTAAGGGGGGGGTCGGTTGATGCTTTGGTTATAAGAAAAGAAAAGGAAAAGTAAAAAGAGTATTTATACATAAAGGGGGTTGGTTGGTTTGACCTAGAAAGGTTTGACTTTGGTCAACTCCTTGGGAAAATGGCCTTCTTATGTAGGTATTTCAAGGGCTATGATTCAAATAAATTAAAATGAATGGCTATGATGCATTGGTTCAAGGTTTGGAGGCCATGGCTCAAGGAGGTTGATGTTGCAATTGTACACTCCCGAAAATTATGAAAAAATACACATGAAGGAGAAATGGGTTTATTTATATGTCGTGTCCAACGGGGTGGATACCTTAATGCACTGTTGCACAAAAGTGCCCAACAATTAGAAAATTGCACAAAGTGAGATTTATGATTTAATTTAATTAAAATAAATGCAAGTGGTGTTCTAAAATTAATTAGAAGTACAAGGGACTGAAATTAAGTGGAACATAAGTGTTATAAATAAAGTAGACTCAGAATAGAATATTATCCTAATTTGGGTTGCTCAAAATGGGTCGAGATTGTATCTCCAATTTCGATTGGAACACACAAGGGTACAAGTTTGATTTATATAGAATTAAATATAGTCGTTTACGACGAATGTTGTGTGACTAAAATGAAGCACAACAAGACATAGTTATGAGTCACACAAGGATCAAAATAATAGTCTGGCACGTCTAGGACAAGGGTGTGAAATCAGTTGGAAGACAAGGGCTAGTGTAGTGCTCTAATTATCGAAGCAACGGTAAAGTGCAACAATCAAATAAAATTACAGCAATTTAAATATAATTAATTATAATGCAATCATTTACACATTAAATTATGAAAAGAAGAAAATACCCCTAATCTGAAATATGGGGGTGACAAGTCTACCCTCCTTAAAAGAATTTTGTCCTCAAAATTAAAAATAAACTAGCACAAGAACAAACAATCAAACAATGAATTATACCTCAAGTCTCGAAGAGATACGGATACTGCTCGCGCATTTCGTCCTCTCTTTCCTAGGTTGACTCTCCTGGAGAGTGATGTCTCCATGCAATACGAACCAAAGGAATAGTCTGGTTCCGCAATACCTTCTCTTTACGATCCAAGATCTCAACGGGTTGTTCAGGATAGCTAAGCATCGGTCCAACTTCGATCTCCGAGTGATCTAGTATGTGACTAGGATCTGCCACGTACCGTCTCAGCTGCGACACGTGGAACACGTCATGCACTCCTTCTAGGGCAGGCGGCAAGTCAAGTCTATAGGCCACTGCACCGACCCTTGCAAGAATACTGAAGGGCCCGATGTATCGTGGACTAAGCTTTCCGCCTCTGCCAAAACGGATCGTGCCCCGTGTCGGAGAAATCCGTAGGAACACCAAATCGCTAACCTAGAACAAACAATATTAACACGCAATCTAAAACAAAACAATCACAAACCAATAAAACAAAACCTATACCTGAAACTCTAGGGGTTTACGGTGGCTATCGGCCCAATGCCACTGTCTGTCCTGCACCACTCGCAGTCTGTCTCTGATAACTTCACCTTTTCTGCTGCATCCACGACCATTTCTGGTCCTAACAAAGCTCTCTCTCCAACATCATCCCAAGATAACTGTGTACGACACCTTCATCCATATAAAGCCTCGAATGGTGACATCTCAATGCTGGCCTGCTAGCTGTTGTTGTAAGCAAACTCTACTAGGTGTAGATGATCCTCCCAAGAACCTCCGAGATCTAAAACGCAAGTGCGTAGCATATCTTCAAGAGTCTGAATAGTCCTTTCAGACTGCCCGTCTGTCTGGGGGTGATATGCGGTACTGAACTTGAGCTGAGTGCCCAAGATAGCCTGCAGACTCCTCCAGAAATAGAAAGTGAAACGGCTATCCCGATCTGAGACAATACTCAGAGGAACTCCATGTAATCTGACAATCTGTCGTACGTACATCTCTGCTAGCTTCTCTGTCGATGTACCCACTTTGAAAGGTAAGAAGTGGGTTGATTTGGTCAACCTATCAACGATGACCCAAATCGCGTCCTTTCCTCCTGGAGAACGTGGAAGTCCTGAAACGAAGTCTATAGTCACGTGCTCCCACTTCCATTCTGAAATGGGTAAAGGTTGAAGCAATCCTCCGGGCCTCTGTCGATCTGCTTTTACCTGCTGGCATACTAAACATCGGGATACAAAGCGTGCTACTTCGTGCTTCATTCCATACCACCATACGTGCTCCCTCAAATCTCGATACATCTTGTTGGCTCCGGGATGCATCGAGTACTGAGAGCGATGTGCCTCCAGCAAAACCTCTTCGCGCAGCTCTCCACTTGACACACACATCCTCGTGCCATGCCGTAAAGATCCATCATCCACAATAGTAAAGTCGTCTATCAATCCTGTCCGAACTTGTGCCCTAATATTCCTCAGAGTCTCATCATCATATTGTGCAGCTCTAATTCTGTCCATCAGCTCTGATTGTATCTGCAATCCCCACATCTGAATCTCAATACCTGGAACTAGTACTTTAATTCCCAAACTCTCAAGATCAGCTAATAAATGTCTATCTGAAGTCAAGCACATAGCCCTCGGATACCTGTTCAAGGCATCGGTGACTACGTTGGCCTTTCCTGGATGGTACTATAATGAGATATCAAAGTCTTTCATCAACTCTAACCACCTTCTCTGCCTCATGTTCAGCTCCTTCTGTGTAAATACGTACTTTAAGCTCTTGTGGTCCGTGAAGATCTCCATACGCTCTCCGTACAGATAGTGTTTCCACAGCTTTAGGGCGAAGATAACTGCTGCTAACTCCAAATCGTGAGTGGGGTAGTTCTTTTCATGAGGACATAATTGTCTTAAAGCATAGGCAATTACTTTCCCGTGCTGCTGAAGAATGCATCCCAAACCTTTTCCTGAAGCATCACTGTAGATAGTGAATCCACCTGTCCCTGATGGCAACGTCAAAACTGGAGTTGTCGTCAATCTCTTCTTCAGCTCGTCAAATGCGGCTTGACATTCCTCTGTCTAGACAAATTCCACATCTTTCTTAGTCAGCCTAGTCATCGGCTCTGCAATCTTGGAGAAGTCTTGTACAAATCTTCTGTAGTATCCTGCTAGTCTGAGAAAGCTCCTGATCTCAGCTACCGAACTGGGGGTAGCCCATGACTCCACTGCTTCTATCTTCCTTGGGTTAACTGAAATTTCGTTATCCGTCACCATATGTCCAAGAAACTCAACATTGTCAAGGAAGAACTCACACTTTGAAAGCTTCTCATACAACTCTTCTCTCCTAAGAGTCTCTAAGACCATTCTCAGGTGCTCTTCGTGCTCTTCTGGGGTCTTCGAATATATTAGAATATTGTCAATAAATACCACTACGAACTTGTCAAGGTACTGGTGGAATACCTTGTTCATCAAGTTCATGAATACTGTTGGTGCATTGGTTAAACCAAACGGCATTACCGTGTCGTCCTTCTTCGGTACAAACAATACCGGTGCTCCCCATGGCGATGAACTGGATCTAATAAAACATTTATCCTGCAGCTCCTCAACTTGCTTCTTCAGTTCTACCAACTCGTTGTTGTTGACTCTATAGATATATTGCGAAATAGGCTCCGCTCCTGGTATCAAGTCTATAGAGAATTCAACATCTCTGTCTGGCGGTAAACCTGGCAACTCCTCTGGAAATGCATCCAGGAACTCCGCTATCAGTGGATGTGGTAACTCCTCTTCTTTCATCCTGGCTCCGTAAAAAGTGCCTCTGCTCTGCTTCGCTGCTCCTCTAGCGACCTCAAACTCTGGTTCTCCTGGCGGTCGAAATACTACTCTGCCTCCGTGATAATCTATAGAAGCATAGTGTTTACTCAACCAGTCCATTTCGAGTATAATATCGTATCCCGGAAGTGGCATGACGAGTAAACTCACGCTCAACTCTCGGCCTTCCAATGACACTCTCCGATCCTTGCAATAATCACGGACTAGGATAATGCCTCCTCCTATCATGATCTTGCAAGTACTATCTAATGGTTCTATTTCTAAATAATTCTTAAGGGCATAAGATATAGATACGAAACTATGGGAAGTGCCAGAATCAAATAATGCAAGTGCTGGAATAGAATCGAGAGAAACTGAACCTGAAATCACGTCTCCAGCTGGCTCAGCCTCCTCAGTCGTCATGGCATAAGCTCGTCCTTGTGGTGCTCCTCTCTACTACTGCTGGTGCTGAGCAAACCTCTGCTGCTGTGGTGGAAGTGGAGGCCCCCTCTGCTGGCCTCTTGGTACAGTATGTGCTCTGGCTGGTCCTCTCTGAGCTGCTCCTCCTCCCTGGAGAGTCTGAACAGCTGGGCAGTCCCTCAGCTGATGTGCTGATGATCCACATAACAAGCAAGTACCCAACCTCTTCCTGTATATGTCTCTAGTATGTCCTATCTTTCCGTAATACGCGCACTGGGCAACAGGCTGATTTTGTCTCTGTGGTTGCTGCTGCTGGATGTGTCCTTGAACTGGTGCCTGTTGCTGGTGCTGCTGCTGGTACGGCCTCTGTTGTTGTTAAAAGTGTGGGCGCTTGGCCTGTCCCGTGTTACCACTTGTTGCTCCAGAAGTGTCGCGTCCTCTCTTGGGCCTGAGGTCCAAGTCATCTTCAACAATCTGGGCATCCATCAGAATACCCTCAAATGTAGCAGTACGTCGTCCCGAAGTACGAGACTTGATCTCTCTATTCAATCCCTTCCTGAATTTCCATGCTCTGTCTCCTGGGTCTCGAATCATCGATGGCGCGAATTGAATCAATCGACAAAACTCTGCGGCATATTCGTCGACTGACATGTTTCCTTGGACTAAGTCATGGAACTGACTTTCCAATGCTCACAAAGCTACGTCAGAAAAGAACTTCTCCTTGAAGAGTTCTTTGAATTCATCCCAAGTAAGTCCTTCGACAATGAGTCTCGGCTCTGTACGATACCACATCAGCGCGATATCAAACATCTGACTGCTAGCGGCCTCTATCTGAAGAATCTCCGGGATCTGTGCTAAGCGCAAGTTCCTCTCTATGTCCTCTAACCAATCTTCAGCATAGAGTATTCCTTCTGTGCCTTTGAACTCTCGAGGCATTATCCTCTTAAAGTCCACAATAGTACCTGGCCTCTGTTGTTGCTGGCAAGGATGCTGCGGTTGTCCTGCTACTCTCTCCACAGCCTGGAGAGCCACCTGATGAGCGTTCTCCATGCTCTCTCTCATCAGCTCTGTCTGCGCCTGGTGTGCTTCTGCTTGCACTCTCTGAGCCTCATCTTGAACACGCTGAGCTTCTGCTGTTACTCTCTGGGCCTCTAGCATGCCCTGGATCAATACGAACATCTGTGCCCCGTCAGTAGGCACTCCTCCGGGAATCAGTATCGGTGGAAGGTTGTCCGTCATAGCTGGGGCAATCCTCTGAACTGGTGGAGTAGGAATCAAGTAAGCTGCAGATACTCCCACATGAACAGGAGATGTAGGAGGAACCTCGGATGTCTGTTCGTCAGGTCGAGAGGTGGCAGGCCCCTCTGAAGTTGATGCTCCCGCTCTCAGAGATCTAGTCTGCGGTGGCATCCTGAAGACAGACCAAAAGAATCAATTAAGGTGATGGATATGATATCATCAAGGAAGGATAATAAAATTCTAAAGGAAGCAATCAATTAGAATAGCATTGTGAAGATCAGAATTTCCTAGTATGATTGAGCATACTCTCATCCTAAATCATATTTCCAATATCCTATCGTAGGCTCGTAATAGTACAACTATGTTGTCGCACTACTACGACATCGCACAACTTGCGAAATCTGACCTGCATGGGCCACCACTAAAAATATGGCACAACCCGCACCCGGAATTTGGGCACGAGTACGTGGGTACGTCCAGCCTACGCCGCAGCATCGACGGTAGAACGCTGTCTAGGTCACAATAAATACTAACATAACTAAATACCTGTCAATGATATCAATCTCCATAAGGAGGACAATATACATCTCACAATATCTCATAATGTAAAATCAATCACAATAACTATAAGAGTATAAGGCACGATAAAAGATAAGAAGAATGACATAGTCAAACACCATGTCTCAAAATATAGATAAACCATAGTCTAACTGTCCAACATAGTCTCCACAAGTCTCAACATAAACTAAGAATAAGTCTAAACATAAACTCAATAAACCTCAAATAAGTCTTAGTGCATAAGATAAATACTGTCTAGATAACTGCAGGTAAGGTCTCCTCTAAAGGAATAGTCTCTCAAAGATCTCTGGTGAGTAGTCTGCATCTATACCCGGTCCATAGTGTGTGGTACAGAAATCCTCAAGATCCTCTGAAAAAAATATCCAGTCAGGATTGGAACGAAGTACAAGCACTAACAGCAGTTCCACTTATATTGACAAAAACTATAACACAGTATAAATAAATACAAGACAAATATGAATACTGGCAATAAGAAATATTGAAATAATGAGATATTGGAATAAAGAAATACTGGAACATATCATCATCAATGTACATCTAGCAATAAAATAGAAATACAGTGCATGCTAGAACAATGAACTAGAATATAAGTAAATACTAGAATAATAACTAGAACATGTAGAGATGCTAGATCAATATACTAGGGATACATGTCAAGAACATCTAGCTAAGTGTGTGAAACATCAGCATATTATGTGATCGACTTGGGACTGATCAGGCTTGCTATGTATGACTAGCTATGATTCATGTAAGGTCAGGCTAACCATCCGGATAGCTATGATGCGAGCAATAGTCAGGCTAATCATATATAACAGGCTATGAGGTATATAATGGTCAGGCTACACCGATGTGAGGTGTGGGTGAGCTATGATACAAGTAGAGTTGGGCATGATCACATAAGCTACTAATATTTCTCCGTTTTCTCCAGCTAGCACGATGGATTCCAAATCATGACTCCTCGTGACAGGTCTCGATGATGCCAACTCGTGTAAACAACAGTGTCAGAGTCATGTACGCTATACAACAAGAATTATAGAGATAATCAACATAATGGAAACTGTCAGAGAATGTACTCGCCTGTGGTCCTTAGCTGGCAATGCAATTGTCCGGGTTCTAAAGTATCGTCTGAGTGATCCAACAGTCCTATAGACATATTTTATAATATAATATTGCATCATACATTACACTACACACACAATCAAAATACAATGATCTCAGAGACTACGCTAGGGGGTCTCACGTCTGTAGTTGCTGTGCATAACAGACAGTCAATGATACGGTCTTGCCAGTACGTCAGTGTACATATGGCAGTCTGCTAACATGCTACATGGTCACAGGTCAATGTAACTACGGGGTATCCGTGGTTACACTCGGGTCGTCTAGTACCTAGACATATAATACATATTTACCTAGCATATAACATTAATACCAATATATATGTTATACCAATTAAATGCATATACAATATATATATATATATATATATATATATATATACCTTAACCATATACTAATATGTATGCCAATACGTACATACAACACACCAATTATATATCTATACTAACAATATGCGTATACTATCATATACGTATGCACACCATTACAAAATACGTATAAGCACGTGCGCGTACACGTACGTGAAGGGGGACTCGAACCTGGGTACGTGGGACGAGTCGTGCGTGTCGCAGTATCATCGAGTCGAAGGGGTCTGCGATGACAGCGTCCAGTCGAGATGGGCTGCTTTGGTCGAGTTCAGCGAGGTCAGCGGGTCTCCGGTCGTGCAGGCGAGTCATCGACGGCGTTCAGGCGGTTTTCGACGAGGTGGGAAGCGGGTTGTCAACGAGTCTGGAGGTCTTCGGTCGTCGATGAGAGGCGGGGATGAAGGCGGGATGGCGTTGGGCTGTTGCAGGCAGTTCAGGCGAGAGGTTGGAAGAGCACGACGGTGTTCAGGAGTCGGGAATGGTCGTCAGGCGGTCGTACATGTCACGCCCCGATCTCCCGCAGGCTAATCGGCCGTTCCCGCTAGGCGGGAATCACCCTCGCCAGCGCTCCCGCGGAACGATCGCTTGACCCATCCGGGCGTGATGCCGCACGAGCGTGAATCGCGCCCGTGCAAGGCCGTGATCCATTGGCTGGCGGTAAGAGTTCTAAGCCACAGAGTCGCACAGATTGTCCGAGTGCAGCGGAGTCATGAACGCATAGGCGATCGGTAACAGGTTCACTGAGTCGACAAATATAGCGGAAGCATTGAGACACAAGTTTGAAGTAAAGCAACTCTTTTATTGATATAAACATGTGTTACAGGCGGCGCTTGGCCGAGATTACAAGTCGCTCAAGCCTCTCTCTCTGAAACAGTAAAAGCATACAGGCGATGATCAGGCGATGTTCACAACATTATGTCTTGTATATGTGCTTCTGTTCCGGACGCACCGTTGCAAGGCTTCAGAGGGAACTCCTGGCCTTAGCACGCACGAAGGAGGCATCCGCACCGAACGAGGTTCTCCCGCACCCTGCACACAAACTGGTGGATTATCAGTACATTGAATGCACTGGTGGGGAAGCTACTCGCCCGCTCGACAAATCCAAACACGTAATACAGGTTCCGTGCACAACTATTAAGTTGTCTTTCTATTTGCCTTAGGATCAGTTTCATGCAAACATTGAATAGCCTAACGTGTCGGGCAGTGCGCCGTGCGATGTTGAGGAAACACGGCGAGACTTACCAAGCTTACCATTTGGCCTTCCCTGTCAAAGGCAAACATTATAAATTTAAGCACGGGGCGAGTGTAAACATTCAGGAGGCAAGCATATGCAAACACGAGAGTTTTATATCATGATCGTTCAGGTGTTTAGTTGTTGTTTCATGCGATACAATGCCTCGCACGCGGATAGCCGCTAAGCGAGGATGAGTTCAGTTATCTTTTGTTTTACAAGCAAGCATGCAACAGGTTTAAATATACACGATGCATTGCAAGCCACATTCACACGATCAAACACACGGGGCATTGCAAGCATATACACACGAGGATCACTGGCTTGATGCCATATTGGACTAGTCAAGAACGTGAATAACATGCAACGCCAGAAAACACGAGGAGCTCATAAAACACGATGCGTTGCAAGTTATCCAGTCCGCACACGATTGACTATAAACACGGAGTCTGCCCGGATCGGATCGGTGCCAGTGCCCCAGCACCGTCCGCAGAACTCATATCCTTGTGCACAAGTTGTCCATGATCGAACACGATTATTAAGTTCACGTTTCTTGCAGTTAAGGCAACACGAGCACACGACAAGCAGTGTTGCATGATTCATTTAGCCATTGGATGTGCACAGTCTCCTGGGCTGCTGTAAGCCCGCACACGAGGGAGACTTGCAGTGAGATCCAAATAGCTGAATGAGTCTTGCCACAGGAGCATGATTCTTTTACTTGGCATGATGCAGTCCCCTAGAACGGGAACTGCCTTGGTGACCAACGGTCCCGGATACTTGCAGGTTCATTCAGGCACGGAACGACTACGTTGTAGTCTCCCGGGGTTTGGATGAAAACACGGAAACATTCAAGCAGACAAGCATGCGTTTCTAAGGAACATAAGCAGGCACGTTTGCTCGGACCCGAAGGTAAGCCGAGAGTTGAAACCATTAAGGGACTTAGCATGCGAGGGTCTGAATATAAGCAGTATTTCAATTCCATGTTCTAACAGGCAATACAAGTTGGGATTACTCCCTTAGCTAGGTGCGTTGGATTTATTAGCATGCAGGGGTGAATCACCTAGCGACTAGCATAAATATTCCAGATTTTTATGTGTGCTGGCTAAGCAAAGACAAGTTCACCGTAGCCACCCACCTTAGCGATGATTCACTTCGGTAGAGCGATACGTCAAGCGAGCCTCTGAAAGTCCAAGCCGGGTCCTGTTGGGGCAAGTATGGATATCCCTTGCATTCTCTTTGAGGCAAAGCGGGTCGGGACAGTCGCACTATTGCCGTTTGAGACGGCAGTCCGCTTGAGCGGAACAGGGCGTTACATCCTACCCAACTTAGAAAAAGTCTCGTCCTCGAGACTTACTAAGGACAAGCAGTAATCTAGGGTTGAGGCAATCCTAGACAAGTCGTTGTACTTGATCATTTGGATATTCACTTGCACAAGCGTCGATCTTAGCATATCGCTTAGTCTGGATCGTGCGCACCTTCGACATGCATTTCTAATGTGAACACGTCAACCAGCTTAGTGATAGCGAAGTCTCAGCACTCGAGTTTCACCTCTTTCTTAAGTCTTGGATGGTGCACTAGTTCAAGGCGTCCCTCGAATAGATGCATTCAACCAAACTTAGAGTTAGTGAAAATCGGACAAGCTACTAGCGATACTCTCAAGGGTTCGCACAGGTTGGCACAAAGGCCACTCGCAGCATACAACCAGACAAGCAAGCATATCATTCAAAACGTATTTTGAAAGTATTTAGACTTATTGTTGGAACATCCCATCGAGGCATTGAGAGAGAGCGTGCACATAACCCACGAACGAGCTTTCGAAACAGAGATATCGAATCGAAGTCCAAAGGCGTAGAAGCCAGGCTCTGATACCAACATGTCACGCCCCGATCTCCCGCAGGCTAATCGGCCGTTCCCGCTAGGCGGGAATCACCCTCGCCAGCGCTCCCGCGGAACGATCGCTTGACCCATCCGGGCGTGATGCCGCACGAGCGTGAATCGCGCCCGTGCAAGGCCGTGATCCATTGGCTGGCGGTAAGAGTTCTAAGCCACAGAGTCGCACAGATTGTCCGAGTGCAGCGGAGTCATGAACGCATAGGCGATCGGTAACAGGTTCACTGAGTCGACAAATATAGCGGAAGCATTGAGACACAAGTTTGAAGTAAAGCAACTCTTTTATTGATATAAACATGTGTTACAGGCGGCGCTTGGCCGAGATTACAAGTCGCTCAAGCCTCTCTCTCTGAAACAGTAAAAGCATACAGGCGATGATCAGGCGATGTTCACAACATTATGTCTTGTATATGTGCTTCTGTTCCGGACGCACCGTTGCAAGGCTTCAGAGGGAACTCCTGGCCTTAGCACGCACGAAGGAGGCATCCGCACCGAACGAGGTTCTCCCGCACCCTGCACACAAACTGGTGGATTATCAGTACATTGAATGCACTGGTGGGGAAGCTACTCGCCCGCTCGACAAATCCAAACACGTAATACAGGTTCCGTGCACAACTATTAAGTTGTCTTTCTATTTGCCTTAGGATCAGTTTCATGCAAACATTGAATAGCCTAACGTGTCGGGCAGTGCGCCGTGCGATGTTGAGGAAACACGGCGAGACTTACCAAGCTTACCATTTGGCCTTCCCTGTCAAAGGCAAACATTATAAATTTAAGCACGGGGCGAGTGTAAACATTCAGGAGGCAAGCATATGCAAACACGAGAGTTTTATATCATGATCGTTCAGGTGTTTAGTTGTTGTTTCATGCGATACAATGCCTCGCACGCGGATAGCCGCTAAGCGAGGATGAGTTCAGTTATCTTTTGTTTTACAAGCAAGCATGCAACAGGTTTAAATATACACGATGCATTGCAAGCCACATTCACACGATCAAACACACGGGGCATTGCAAGCATATACACACGAGGATCACTGGCTTGATGCCATATTGGACTAGTCAAGAACGTGAATAACATGCAACGCCAGAAAACACGAGGAGCTCATAAAACACGATGCGTTGCAAGTTATCCAGTCCGCACACGATTGACTATAAACACGGAGTCTGCCCGGATCGGATCGGTGCCAGTGCCCCAGCACCGTCCGCAGAACTCATATCCTTGTGCACAAGTTGTCCATGATCGAACACGATTATTAAGTTCACGTTTCTTGCAGTTAAGGCAACACGAGCACACGACAAGCAGTGTTGCATGATTCATTTAGCCATTGGATGTGCACAGTCTCCTGGGCTGCTGTAAGCCCGCACACGAGGGAGACTTGCAGTGAGATCCAAATAGCTGAATGAGTCTTGCCACAGGAGCATGATTCTTTTACTTGGCATGATGCAGTCCCCTAGAACGGGAACTGCCTTGGTGACCAACGGTCCCGGATACTTGCAGGTTCATTCAGGCACGGAACGACTACGTTGTAGTCTCCCGGGGTTTGGATGAAAACACGGAAACATTCAAGCAGACAAGCATGCGTTTCTAAGGAACATAAGCAGGCACGTTTGCTCGGACCCGAAGGTAAGCCGAGAGTTGAAACCATTAAGGGACTTAGCATGCGAGGGTCTGAATATAAGCAGTATTTCAATTCCATGTTCTAACAGGCAATACAAGTTGGGATTACTCCCTTAGCTAGGTGCGTTGGATTTATTAGCATGCAGGGGTGAATCACCTAGCGACTAGCATAAATATTCCAGATTTTTATGTGTGCTGGCTAAGCAAAGACAAGTTCACCGTAGCCACCCACCTTAGCGATGATTCACTTCGGTAGAGCGATACGTCAAGCGAGCCTCTGAAAGTCCAAGCCGGGTCCTGTTGGGGCAAGTATGGATATCCCTTGCATTCTCTTTGAGGCAAAGCGGGTCGGGACAGTCGCACTATTGCCGTTTGAGACGGCAGTCCGCTTGAGCGGAACAGGGCGTTACAGTACAGCGTTCAGCGGGTGGTGTCGTGAGTCGAGGCAGGCGTTTGGGAAGGTGGTCTGACGAGTCTGGTCGATGGCTCTGTCGAGAGCAGCGGGTCGTCGGGCTTCAGCAGCGGTGTAGGCGGTTATCGGTCGCGTCGTTCCGTTGTCGTGGAGGGGATGAAGTCGATCGGGGATGGGAACAGTCAAGATGGATGGTAGTGGCGAGGTCGTCCGGCGGGGTCGCACATTGTCTAGGCGGAGGAGATCGGTGAGTCGGTAGGGTTATCGTGTGTGTAAAACCCCATATTTTTAAATATTTTATTTATTAATTAATTAGTTATTTAATTTATTTATTTATATATTTCATAGTTATTTAGATAATATATACGTAGTGGGTTAATTACCTAGATAATTATTCATTTATAAATTGTTGTACAAAAACCTATTATTTTATTTTAGGAATAATTTTAGAGGGGTGATAAAATTTTGTAGAATTTAATTGGGTGCTAATGTAATTTTTATATTCCTTAATTATATATGTAAATAATATATAGTCGTAATAATAATAATAATAATAATATTTTTATTATTATTATTAGTAATAATAATAATGTAATTTAAATAAGAAAAAGAATAATAGAAGAAGAAAAGAAGAAAAGAAAATAGAATGAAAATAGAGATTAGAAAAGAATAAAAAAGAAATAGAAATGAATATAGAAAAGTCTTAATGGATCTAAACCCTATAATCTACCCAAACCCATCCGGCCCATACCCATTAGAGGAAAATAAACAGCAGTATCCGC
Organism: Iris macrosiphon; assembly: GCA_036927795.1. Classification (NCBI taxonomy): domain Eukaryota; kingdom Viridiplantae; phylum Streptophyta; class Magnoliopsida; order Asparagales; family Iridaceae; genus Iris; species Iris macrosiphon. Next base: position 4,580,400 of record JAYESA010000012.1, on the reverse strand, counting down.
TGCAACTTAATAACCCCGCGCGAGGTTCTTCATCCGCCCCTCTCACCCGATCTCTCTCTCTATATATGAGCTATATAACCCTAACCCTAACCCTAAAACTCTACACCCTACCTGAGCGCCGCGTCGCCGACCCAGAGCCACCGCCGCCGGAGTCCAGTGCCGTCCGCCGTCGGCCGCACACCCGTCAAACGCCGCGCACGCCACAGCAAGTGCACATCGGCGTACTCCTGTTCCCACGCCATTTTTTGCCACCTCGCTCGACCAAACTCGACCCCGTCTTCACCGGTATGTTCACGAACTATCCCCCTTCCATATCTGTAGATTAGTTTCCATCATGCAGCGCGCAAACCTAGGTAAAAATTGACGCCAACTTTAGAAAAACCATATTTTTATATTTCAGAAAATCTATTTGCGATGACCCATGTGCAATGGCTCGTATCTCCCACCACAGGGATCCAAACCTAGAAAAAAATTTGCTATGGAAAGACCACCTAACCGAGATTAATTTTTGTCTATTACAATATTTTATTTATTGCCGTATGCAAATTTAAATCAGTTTAAAAATCCCAAAAATCTATTTTTTGCAAACTTTAAAATTTGTGATACGGAGCGCGCCCCGCCAAACGGGACCGCCCCATCGTGTACCAAGTGCACCAAAAGGTGTGCGCGGTATACCCAGACGTGTGAGCTTTCGCGAAAACTGATTCGGACGCGTGTGCGCGTCAGTATCAACCCGTATCCGCGACAAGTCTCCGTATCACAACTTTTGAGACAGTTGACCAAGCCGCCTATTGGCGGGCCCCATGGTTGACTTTTTGGGTAAATTTGTGTTCAGCTCACCAGAATCCAAAACTGGACGTACCGTTGAGTTCGTATTGACGTTTAGAATTGGTTTGACTATAATTTTGTCCCATTTAGAGACATTTATCCCTGGTACGCTTTTCGGTGCAGAGTGGGCCACATGTGGACCCCGCTCTGACTCAAAATTATCGTTTTGCCCCTGTCCAAATTGGATGAAAGGGTAGTGTTTTCTAGCTATCTCGCTTATTCTGGAAATGTTGGTGATGTTTATTTCAGCATCCAGAGACGTTCATTATGAGGCCGTAGTTTCTGACTCTTGGTGTTGACATCGGGTCATTACATTTTGCTGCTTTCTTGCCAGGTAAGTATACCTTGCCAAATTGTTTACAGTACTTTGCATGCTATTTATATTTCTATTTATCCATTGCCTGTGTAGTTCGTTCAGTTATATTCATTGCATGTGTAGTTCGTTCAGTTATATTTATTGCATATATAGTTCGTTCAGTCATTACCATATATATTAGATATGTTGACACACACTTGACACCTAGTATCATGAGAGGACAATTATTAGGCGTATGGGCTTTTAACCACTTTGGTAAACCGTAATATATAGCTCGCACTACGGGCGTGTGTCGCGCTGGTCGCTACCCCCGCGGTATGTCGATTTCTGGAGTCTCGCTGGTCGTTACCCCCGCGGTATGTCGATTTCTGATGTCCACTGACGTGTGTGTGAGTTGTGAGATTTAGATCGAGTAGCCTACCCTTGCCCATACGTCGAAAAATTATCTTCATTTGCATTCGTATAGATTGTCTTGTACAGCGTACATATATATTTTCAAACATTATTCATGTTCACTGTATTCAATTGGCTTGCTTCTATGTATCTTGTTATGTCCCTCTGAGGACCTGGTCCCTTGCCAGGTATAGACGACCAGGAGTATCCGCATGAGTACGGGCCTGGACCTGACACGTTACTTTCTGCCGAGGAGGTCTTATCCTTTGAGCATCTTTTATTATATCTAGCGATGGATCTTTTTAGCTGATACACTTCTGCCATCACCTTATTTTTATATTGGAGATTTTATACTCCTCTCTCATTTTAGTTTTGGATATAGTCTTTGGTAGTGGCCTTGTCTCCACCCGACTATTATTTTGGATATTTCAGACTCCTTATTCTAGTTTAGTATTTCTTTTCTATGACTTGTTGTGTGGATGAGATTAGCATATCTGTGACTTGTGAAACTATATATACCACATGTGAGTTTATATTCCTATTACAGCGTACGTGTGTATTATGGTATCCATATATTGGAGTTGCCATATACATACGGCTGGCATGCTTACGTGTTCCTAATCCTACGTATTTTGGGACTGGGGTGTGACAGTATGAAGGAGGGTCCCCGGCAAGGTTGAGCTCCGGCGGTGAAAACGACGGGAAGGAGGTGAACAGTAATGGTTAAGGGGGGGGGGGTCGGCTGATGCTTTGGTTATAGGAAAAGAAAAGAAAAGTAAAAGTAAAAAGGGTATTTATACATAAAGGGGGTTGGTTGGTTTGACCTAGAAAGGTTTGACTTTGGTCAACTCCTTGGGAAAAGGGCCTTCTCATGTAGGTATTTCAAGGGCTATGATTCAAATAAATTAAAATGAATAGCTATGATGCATTGGTTCAAGGTTTGGAGGCCATGGCTCAAGGAGGTTGATGTTGCAATTGTACACTCCCAAAAATTATGGAAAAATACACATGAAGGGGAAATGGGTATTTTTACATGTCGTGTCCAACATGGTGGATACCTTAATGCACTGTTGCACAAAAGTGCCCATCAATTGGAAAATTGCACAATGTGAGGTTTATGATTTAATTTAATTAAAATAAATACAAGTAGTGTTCTAAAATTAATTAGAAGTAAATGGGACTAAAATTAAGTGGAACATAAGTGTTATGAATAAAGTAGACTCGGAATAGAATATTACCCTAATTTGGGTTGCTCAAAATGGGTCGAGATTGTGTCTCCAATTTCGATTGGAACACACAAGGATACAAGTTTGATTTATATATAATTAGATATAGTCGTTTGCGACGAATGTTGTGCGACTAAAATTAAGTACAATAAGACATAGTTATGAGTCACACAAGGATCAAAATAACAGTCTGGCACGTCTAGGACAAGGGTGTGAAATCAGTTGGAAGACAAAGGCTAGTGTAGTGCTCTAATTATCGAAGCAACGGTAAAGTGCAATAATCAAATAAAATTACAGCAATTTAAATATAATTAATTATAATGCAATCATTTACACATTAAATTATAAAAATACAAAAATACCCCTAATCTGAAATGTGGGGGTGACATTCCTAGTCCTACGTATTTTGGTACTGGGACGTGACACTTGATTCCGACACAGTGGTTACACGGACTGGTACTATATGGATCATGTCAGGAGACGTTATCCTCTTACCGTGTTCAGCGGGTACGCTTTCACATGTATTTCATAGTGTGTATCGGGTATTGATTATCGTGTACTTCGTGTTCACACACTGCTCGTATTCAGTATGCTTATATTCATATTCGTAACGTGTCGTGATTGGATCCATGAGTAATTATTGGGGACGGGGGTGTAGGAGTTGGTTATGTGATCAAGCCCAAGTATATTCGTGTATATGTCGATTACATATCACACGTGTAATCAAGTTACCATATTGTATTCGTGTTCAACCCAAATCGATTACATAACGAACTTGTACTCCGAGGCACATTAGCTAGTGTTATATTTTCTTTACTTGCAGTTATTCTCTATTGCCTGTTCTTTACTTTCCAGTAAATTACCTGTTACTCTAGTTCATCTCCGTTTTCTATTGCTAGTTATCTTGTATTCTTTTCTATTGCTTGTCATATATACTCTATCATGTATTTGGAACTGCTTTCAGAGGTATGTACTTCGCTCCAATCCTGATTGAATATATTTTTCAGATGATTGGCTTGTGGACAATGTCCCACTTATTATGCACCTCAGGACGGCGAGCCATTAGAGGATTCTCCCCTGGAGCAGGAGAACCTAATGCCAGTAATCGATGAGGCCTACTTTTATTTTTGGGATATTGTATTAGTCTCATTTCTAGACTCATGACATGTATATATTATTTTGGGAGTGGCTATGTCTAGATTTGTAGATTTGGACTTGTGAATGTATTGTGACTCTTATTTTCTCTCTTTTATTCCATATCGTGCTTTCGTCCTCCTTTAGTTTTATATTATGATTGAGTATTGTTTACCATTATCATATATCATAATGTTCCTCCTTTTGGAGTTGAGGTAGCATGACATGTACCCTTTTATGTATTGTGTAAGATGTGTAGCTAGTTAATTGACCCAGACATAGTTCTACCGCCGATGCTATAGCGTAGGCCAGTCGTTGTTCACTACTCGTGCTCTTATTCCGGGTGTGGATCATGACACATTTTAGTGGTGGCTCATGCAGGTCCAGAGTCACAACAAGTGCGATATCGTAGCAGTACTCTAAGTCTGAGATACCGCTATAAGCCTGCTTTAGGATATAGGATATAGGATATAGGATATAGGCTGAGAGTATACCCAATCACAGCTAGGAACAGTTACAATTCATTTAGTTGCTATCCTTATCTACTTGAATGCTTGCTTTACTTTGAATAATTTTGTCCTTCTTTGATGGTATCGTATCTTAGTCAATATTGATTCCTTTGTTTCAATCTGTCTTCAGGATGCCGCCGAAGATGCGGTCACAGCGCTCAGGCGCAGTGTCAGCGAGGTCGGTCACTTCGTCGCCTCTTAGGGCAGCACCAGCAGACACTGCTCCAGCAGCTTTAGTTCAGAGGGCCGCTTCACCGGTCCAGGTGGGAGTATCGGTCGTAGCTTTCGGGGGTGCTCCACCTCCAGTCCAGAGGGCAGTGCTTAGAGCTTCAGAGGAGCTTCCACCTCCACCACCCGTAGTTGATCTGACACAAGTGTTTGCGCTCTTTCAGCATATAATGGAGGCACAACGGGCCCAGGCAGAGGCCCAACAGCGCCAGTCAGAGGTTATGAGGTAGGGCATTGAGAATGCCCACCAGCTTGCACTCGCTACAGTCGAGAGAGTTGCCTTGGTCCAGCCACAGGTAGCTCTATCTCTGTTCACCCTGCAGCAGCCGAGGTCGGGGACTATCATAGACTTCAAGAGGATAGGGCCGAAGGACTTTAAAGGCACCAAGGGGATTATTTATGCTGATGATCAGATCGAAGATATAGAGAGGAACCTGCGGCTGGCGCAGATTCCAGATAGCCTACAGGTAGAGGCGGCAGGGAGTATGATGTTTGATATCTTATTGACTTGGTTCAGGACGGACCCCAGGATCTCAGCACCGGAACTTACTTGGAAAGCTTTTAAGGAGCTTTTCAAGAAAAAGTTCTTCCTGAATGTGGCTCTGACATCTCTAGAGAGCCAGTTTCAGTACCTCATCCAGGGGAGTATGATAGTGGACGAGTATGCGGCAGAGTTTTATAGATTGGGTTACTTTGTGGAGGGACAAAATCCCATGAGGAAGGCCCGAAAGTTCAGAAAGGGTTTGAACAGGGAGATCAAATCCTATACTAGCGGTCATCGTACCACTATATTTGAGGAGATCCTAGCACAGACACAGCAGACGGAGGATGATTTGGATCTTGGCTCCAAGAAGATGTGGAATCCTTCAGGAGCTAACAGTAGTACGGGGCCAGCAAAGTGTCCTCACTTTCAGCAGCAGCATCAGAGACACTTCCAACAGCCGAGGCAGAAATTTCCCGTACCAGCTAGAGCGTCAGTGCAGCAGGCACACCAGATTCAGAGGCCAGTTCAGACGGCCATTCCTTGCCCATTCTGCAAGAAGCCGGGACATGGATGGGATACAGGATAAGATTGGACCAGTATTTGTTCTGCGGATCAGGAGACCACCAGTTCAGGGCTTGTCCTAGGGCTCCAGCTCGTTCAGCTCAGGGCAAGGCCCAGGCACAGAGAGCACCTGCGAGACCACCAATGGGACAGCAGAGAGGACCTACGTTACCGATAAAGCAGCAGAGGTTCGTACAGTACCAGCAACAGCAGAGAGGTGCACAGCAGGGGTGAGCTTTTGCCTTGACCGTCGAGGAGGAGGAGCCAATTGGTGATGTCATTTCAGGTTCAGTCTATCTTTATTCTTTTCTAGCTCATGATTTATTTGATTCCGGTGCTTCACATAGTTTTGTATCTGTATCTTTTGATTTGAAGCATCATCTTGAGACTGAACCGTTGGCGAGGACTTGCAAGATCATGACCCGGGGTGGCATTATCCTGGTCAGTGGTGTTTGCAAGGATCATAGAGTTTCTTTGGGAGGTTGAGAGTTGAGCGCGTGTCTACTCGTAATGCCACTTCCGAGCTACGACATAGTACTCATGATGGATTGGTTGAGTAGGCACCATGCTAGTATCGATTATCGTGGAGGCAGAGTTTTATTTCAGATGCCAGGAGAGCCAAAGTTTGAGTTCGTTAGAGGAGCAGCAGAGCAGAGCGAGGGAGACTTCTGTGGAGCTATGGTGGAAGAGCAGGTGCCGCCACATCAATTGATTGTAGAGTATATAGACGTCTTTCTGGAGGAGTTGTCGGGGTTGCCACCAGACAGAGATGTGGAGTTCTCTATAGACTTCATGCCAGGCGCAGAGCCGATATCATAACATGTCTATAGGGTGAACAACAGTGAACTGGCGGAGTTGAAGAAGCAGGAGGATGAGTTACAGTACAAGGGCTTCACCCGCTCCAGTTTATCACCGTGGGGTACTCCAGTATTATTTGTACCGAAGAAGAATGGGTCGGTATGTATGTATATTGACTTCAGGGCTCTCAACAACCTCACAATCAAGAATAAATATCCGTTGTCGCGGATTGACGATCTGTTTGATCAGTTGAGCGGAGCGAAGGTATTCTCGAAGATAGACTTGAGGTCGGGGTACCACCAGGTGAAAGTGAAGAAGGAAGATATTTTGAAGGCAGCTTTCAGGACTCGGTATGGGAAGTTTGAGTTCTTGGTGATGCTGTTTAGGTTGACCAATGTCCCGGCGGTATTCATGAACCTGATGAATAAGGTGTTTCATCAATACTTGGATCAGTTTGTTGTGGTCTTCATTGATGGTATATTGATATATTCGAAGACCCTGGAGAAGCATGAGAAGCACCTGAGAATAGTTCTGGAGACTCTCAGGGAGGAAAAACTGTATGGCAAGCTTTCGAAGTGTGAGTTCTTCCTTCATAAGGTTGAATTCCTCGGGCATGTGATTACAGGAGACGGTATCTCAGTAGACCCGAAGAAGATATCAGCAGTTGAGTCGTGGTCTACCCCGAGTTCAGTGGCAGAGATCGAGAGCTTTCTTGGATTGACATGCTATTATCGGAGATTTGTTCAGGACTTCTCCAAGATTGTGGAGCCAATGACTAGGCTAACCAGGAAGGACGTGGAGTTCGTCTGGACTGAGGAGTGCCAAAGCGCTTTTGAGGAGTTGAAGAAGAGGTTGACGATAGCTCCAGTATTGACGTTGTCATTGGGGACAAGAGAATTTTCTATATATAGTGATGCTTCGGGTAAGGTTTTGGGATGTATGTTGCAACAGAACGAGAAGGTGATTGTCTATGCATCCAGGCAATTACACCATCATGAGAAGAATTATCCTACCCTTGATTTGGAGTTGGTAGCAGTCATTTTTGCTCTAAAGCCGTGGAAACACTACTTGTAAGGAGAGCGTGTGGAGATCTTTATAGACCACAAGAGCTTGAAGTATGTGTTTACACAGAAAGAGCTCAGCATAAGGCAACGACGATGGTTGGAGTTGATGAAGGACTTTGATATTTCTTTGCAGTGCCATCCAGGGAAGGCCAACGTAGTCGCTGATGACTTGAGAAGGTATCCAGTAGCTATGTACTTGACGAGGGATAGACATTTATTGGCCGATCTTGATAGCTTGGGTATTGAGGTGTTAGTTCCTGGAGTTGCGACACATATGTGGGGACTTTAGGTACAGTCAGAGTTAATGGACCGGATCAGAGCCGCACAGTTCGAGGATGAGTCTCTGAGGAGCATCAGAGCGCAAGTCCAGATGGGATTAGCAGAGGACTTCAGTATTGCAGAGGATGGATCATTGCGGCATGGTACCATATTGTATGTGCCGAGTAGAGCGTTGCGCGAGGAGGTTCTTCAGGAGGCGCATCAATCTCAGTACTCTATGCATCTAGATGCCAAGAAGATGTATAGAGACATGAGAGAGAATGTTTGGTGGTATGGTATGAAGCGGGAGGTGGCGAGTTTCGTATCTAGATGCTTGGTATATCAGCAGATAAAGGAGGAGAGACAGAGGCCAGGTGGATTGCTTCAGTCTTTACCCATTTCAGAGTAAAAATGGGAGCATGTAATGATAGATTTTGTATCAGGGCTTCCGCATTCTCCAGGAGGGAATGACACGATTTGGGTTATCATAGACAGGTTGACCAAATAGGCCCACTTCTTGTCATTCAAGGTGGGTACGTCTACGGAGAAGATCACGAAGATGTATGTGCGACAGATAGTTAGATTGCATGGAGTTTATGTGATCATAGTCTCAGATCGGAATAATCATTTCATATCCCATTCTGGAGGAGTTTGCAGGCTAGCTTAGGCACCCAGCTCAAGTTTAGTACCGCATATCACCCTCAGACCGACGGGCAGTCGGAAAGGACTATCCAGACTCTCGAGGATATGTTATGCACCTGTGTTTTGGATTTTGGAGGCTCTTGGGAGGATCACTTTAACTTGGTAAGGTTTGCTTATAACAACAGCTACCAGGCCAGTATAAAGATGTCACCATTTGACGTGTTGTATGGACGGAGATGCCGCACTCCATTATCTTCGGATGATGTTGGTAAGAGAGCCTTATTGGGACCGAATATGGTCGTGGATGCAGTTGAGAAGGTGAAGCTTATCAGGGATAGACTTCGGGTGGCGCAGGATAGACAGCGATATTGGGCCGATAGCCACATGTGACCTTTGGAGTTTGAGGTATAAGTTTTGTTTTGTATTGCTTGTGCTTGCTTATTTTAGTCGGGGTGTTAAGGCTGTATTTTGTTCTAGGTCGGCGATCTGGTGTTCTTACGGATTTCTCCGACACGGGGCACGATTCGCTTTGGTGGAGGCAGAAAGCTTAGTCTACGGTACATCGGACCCTTCGGTGTTCTTGAGAGGGTCGGTACAGTGGCCTACAAACTAGACTTACCGTCTGCACTGGAGGAAGTGCACAACGTATTCCACGTGTCATAGCTGAAACAGTACGTGGTAGATCCTAGCCATGTATTGGATCACTCGAAGATCGAGGTGGGTCCGACTATCAGCTACCCAGAGCAGCCTGTGGAAATTCTGGATCACAGGAAGAATGTGCTGCGGAACCTGACGATTCCTTTGGTACACGTCTCTTGAAGGCATCACTCTCCAGGAGAGTCTACCTGGGAGCAAGAAGCCGAGATGTGCGAGCGATATCCTTATCTGTTTGAGCCGTGATTTATAATTCTTTCTTGCTTGATATGATTATTTTTGTAGCTAGTTTCTTCCTTAATTTTGAGGACGAAAATTTTCTAAGGTGGGTAGGTTTATCACCCTCACTTTTTCAAATATGGATAATTTAGTAATTTGGCATAGTTATTTTATTTTTAAAATTTTTATTTAATTAAAGTGCTATATATATATTTATTTGTGTTTGTATTAATTATTTATTAGTTATGGGCTAGCCTGTTAGCTAGACTTGACCGATGTGAATTCAATTAGAATGGTCATGACAACTTGTGAGCCTAACATGGACCAAGCCCAATTGTCACACCCCAGTCCCAAAATATCGAGGGATTGGACACGTGGCAATGGCCAGCAGCACCCACCGATGGACAAACCCAATTTAATGGACCCATCAAGGTGTACTTAAGCTGTAAAACAATAATAAGGGCTATGGTACTAATCTCATCCACAGAAATGAATACATCAATATGAAATATAAATCAACATCAAGTCTCAATAAAATATATCTCGGGGAACAACCCGATGATAAGTCTGATACAATAGTTTATTAAACAAGAAATAAAAGAGTCTAATAATAGCAAAGACTGAGTGTAGAATAAGCAGGTACTCAGGAGAAATCCTCAGCGATCACCTCATCCTCGGGTTCTGGTACTACTCCGAAGACTGCTCATGTCCCGTACACCTCGGGGTGATCTCCTCTGCTAAACCTGGGGACATAATCCGGATTCCAGGTCCTCAGGGGACATAGCAAGGTACAAGAATAACTCAAGCCAAAATAAATGCAATGCAATAATAAATGATTCAATAGGGTAAACTATATAACCGGCTAAGTAATATGCAATATGAGAGCATTAATCATACTCAGGCTGAGACTACTATAGGCTCTGTGTCGGGAAAACCCATAGTAACATTCTCTCGAAGGGCCAGTAAATGTGCCAAAGATCTGTGTCAGAGTCTAAGGCACCTCCAGTAATATAATATATATATATAATATAATCAGCCTTTAGTATGGTAAGTCTCTCCCCACCCAATGTAATCACACGTCTCATGTCCATGACAAGCAAGATCATATCTAATGCAGCAAGTCATAATGATATCTAAGCACATGCAATATCTATGTCACGAATCATGTAACCTATACAGAATCACCATGAATATCTCAGGAAGATTCTGTCTCATGAATAGTGTTAGGTGTCCTGTGGTATGACGTACTTGATGATGCAAGCACAAAAATATATAGGGTCTCGATATCCATGTCTAGGTGACTTTACACAACTCCGCGTACGGCGTTGACACCCGAATATTATTCGAACGTTAAGTAATGTCACACGGTCCTAGGTTGAACATTTATATCACAGGAATAGATCAAGAGAATATGAAACAAATTACTGCAGGTATTGGCAAGGTACACTTGCCTAGGGTTTGGATTCCAACTGCTGCTCTGGTATCAGCGGGATCTGTAGGTACTCCTCCAGTTTCTGAAATAAATGTTACCATCAGGTTCAGAAGATATCAAATAGCTAGAATTGCCTGTCCATAAGTACAATTTGGACACAAGGGCAAAAGTGACAGTTTCTGGTCAAAGTGGGGTCCACATGTGGCCCACTTCGCACCGAAAAATGTGGCAGAGACAATGTTCTCCAAATTCATCAAACTTAGTATCTACAAGTCCAGAACGACGATACAAAACCAACAGAATGTCCAGAACTGGATTCCGATGAGCCGATCACAAAATCGCCCGTCAAGTGGAGCCGTGGGGCCCACGATACGGGATTTTGTCAATGTTCTCAGAATTGAACCAAACTTGGGTCACAGGACCAGCGTATCGCTACGAGTCCGATGGCGCAAGTTTTGTTTCGATACAACGAGCGTACACGAAGTTACAATGAGTTTCAGAACAGGGTCGATACGGGGTGTTGTCGACGGATACGCATTGATTCCGGTGTGCACGCACATCCAAATCAACTTCCGCGAAATCTCACACGTCCGTATTAACGGTGCACACCTTTCGGTAAAGTTCGTATATGACCAAATTGTCTCATTTAGTGGGGCGCACTCAGTTCCGAGAAAATCAGGGTTTTATAAAGAGCAAATTTTTGGCCATTTTCACCCTCGAAAATATTACAAACTACAGCTCAATAAATTACACAAAAAATAGGGTTTTAAAACTTGGTCATATGGTCTAAATTACTGTTTAAGCCAATTTTGAAAATATTTAACAGGTTGGTCGCAAGACGGTCATGAACTGGGGAGTTTGGGATAATTTCTGAATTTTCAGAAATAGGGGTCATTTTTCCTGATGTTGTGTCGCAGTTTGCGATCGCCACAGGACGCGATACCCCAAACTAGTTGCACGAGGTTCGAGAGGGTCACGCAGGATTCGTGCATGATTCGACAGAACGAAAAATGAGGCAGCGAGAAGAGAGAAAAACTTACCGGAATGATGGCTCGGAATCGACTATATAACGTGTACGCGGGGAGCCGCGACGGTGCTCGGCCGGCGGGGCTTGCTGGCGGCGGCGGCTTGGTCGGCCTGCGGCGGCGAGGGCACGACGGAGGGGAGCTTGGTCGGCCGGAGCTCTGGAGAGGAAGAGGGTGGTGGTCAGTGGCGGTGGTGGCTGTGGGCTGCGGGGATTCGACGGGTTCTTATAGGCGAGGGGTCGGCGGCCGTTGAGGGAGGGAAGACGGGCGGCCGGCCGGTCGGAAGTCGAGCGGCCGTGGGGAAGTGAACGGGCGGCGGGAGGCGAAGGGATACGACAGGTGAACGGCGGAGGCGACGAAGTAAAGGGTCGGGAATTTGGGATTATTGTAGCAGCGGGTAGGGTCGGGTTAGCGGGTTTCGGGTTGGGTTCAAACCCGACCCGATCCGATAGAGTAATGGGTCCGGTTCAGTTGGGTTTTAAACTGGTTCGGTTTATTAAACCGGTTGGTTTGGTTCAGGTTGGTTTATTTTGGTTTAAATAAAAACTTAGTTTTTAGGTCTGTAAAAATAGTTCTGGGGTCCAATAAATTCCAGAAAAATTACAGTAAGCCTAATTATTTATTTTACATTCAAAAATATTATTTTTATAATATTTGAATTTTTAAATAAATCATTTAAAATTATTTAATACCAGAAAATATTGATTTTAATTAGTTAAAAATTACAGAAAATCCTAAAAATTTGTTTTTAAATTTCTGAAAAATCTGGGGGTTTACACCAATAGACCCATTTCCACTAATTAATTAGGAGGATTAGACTAATTGTATTAGTGTAAAAACTTTCCAAAATAGCCATCCTTAATTATTCTTTATAATTAGCTAGAGAGGGACAATTTTGACTTTATGTTGTGACTTGGAGAGGAGGGAAAGGAGGCCGGCCATATAGGTCTCTCCATTCTTTCTCTTCTTCATTTGCACACTTAATTCTAGATCCCCAATTGTGTTCTTCCCCAATTCATTCATCCCTCCATAAATCCCTCTTAATTCATTCACATCCCCTCATTCTTATCACTCAAGGAGCATTAGAGTTTGGAATTACAAGGAGCACTAGGAGGAGGAGCTTTGACAAGGAGATCGTGTCCGGATCGTGTCCGTGGAAACAATTCATTGAAAATCCATCTTCCAATATATATAGATCTGAATTTCCTTCTAATTTGAGTTCCAAATCATGCATTTGACCATTAGGAACCCTCACATGGCATAGGGCTACATATAGGAAGAAGTTCTAAGTGCTTTGGTTGTGTATTATGATGTCTACATGGTAATTTGTGTCCAAATAGAAGAAATTACGAGATTGACACATCAATTATGTGTCATGAGACCAATTAAATCTAATTAGACTTAGATCGGGGTTGTGGTACTAGGTACGTGTCCACAATTGGACACAAGTAGGCCGTATCATAATACGGTGTGATACGGAACTCATTTTGGGTATTTTGTGCAATTACTCTTCAATTTATTTTGTAGCAAGTTCCTTTAGTTTCCTAATGATGATATTGAGGAGTATCATTAGTATTGGTAATGAATTATGGATTTTGACATTCATTTGGGTAGGTAGCATAGTGTATCACATCATTGCTCATTAAGTGTTTGATTAATATTCTAAAATATGTTATTATATATATATATATATATATATATATATATATATATATATATATATATATATATATATATATATATATATATATACTCATATGAATTAGTGTGTGCTTGTGTATTGATGTGTGTATGTGTATGGTATTAAGTGGCTGTGTATTGAGGAGCGGGTTACCTGACTGTGAAGGGGGAATGTAGCAGTTGTTACTGCTACTGTGTTGTGTAAGAAGAGATGTAATGTGAGGGATCAAGAGATGAATACTACAACCGTGACAATAACAGGCAGTGAGGAGTGAATCATATCACTGTGTTCAGGTTGTGTGGTACATGGGTGTGTGGGGAGACATCCCGATTTTCTGTTCAGTTTTGCTGTACCAACAAGTAGTTGTAGGAGGGTGTATTTACAATGTACTGCCTGTAGTGAAGTCTTGATGGTGCAGTAGCAGTAAGATATTGGGGAGAACTGGTAACTTGCTGCTAAGGCAAGTGATGCAGCAGTGTAAAGTAGCACTGTCAGGTATTAAGTAGACCAGTGACAGCAAGTTGTATTAGGGAGTATCACCTGGAATACAGTCACATGTATTTGTCAAGGTTTAAAGTATCGGCCGATACCGATACGTATCGGCCGTATCGGATCGGATCTGGCCTTGGCCGATCCGATACCGGCCAAAAAAATTAGTATCAGCCGAAACTGGGACATAAAATTTTGTATCGGTCTGTATCGGCCGATACGGGACCGATACGAGACCGATACGGGCCGATATTGGCCGATACAGGTTGATACGGGCCGATACAGGCCGATACTGGCCGATACGGGAAAAAATTAGATCAAATCAGATCATCACAGGAACTTTAACAAAGTAGATGTTCTACAAAAAGCTAAAAAAAAGTAGAAATTGATTCCAGCCATATCAAATCCAACTGAGAACAATAATAAAGAACCAAAATAGTAGACCAAAAAAAAACTATAAATAGAGGCAAATTCTTCTACAGACATACACACGATGACTATTATTTTATTCAATTATAATAAAAATAAAAATAAACACTTAAATAATGCATAGATATGTAAATTATTTTTTTATTTTTTTACTAATTTATTAATAATTATTTAAATATTGCCGATACAGCCGATACCAAAAAATCCGATACTCCGATCTGATACCGTCGATACTGCCGATACTACCGATACAGATACTTATACAAACTGTCCGATACCGATACCGATACCGAGTTTTTAAACCTTGGTATTTGTGTCCAGGAGTTGTATCAGATGTTAGGGAGTGAAAGAGAATGTGAAATTAACTCAGTTTTACCTATGTGTGTAGGTAACAGTTGAGGCTCGGGTTGGTGAGGCAAGGTTTGGACAATATATAACTTGAGTGCAGTCCAATTTAGTGGGACTGTGTGCATCAACATTCAGTGAGGTAATAGAGTTATGAGGTGGTGTATTAGCTAAATGTTAAGTTTTAGTATATAGCACTGTTAGCTTATATGATTTCAAATCTCATATCAACTAATACAAGTGAACACCAAAGTCCTAATGTGAGTATCAGGGAATGCTAGCTTGTGTATATTGACTAATAATAGGGAAGGAGCAAGTGAATGTTAGTAAGATTGTGTTATTAGTTAATATCAGTTAGCAAGTTAGTTAGTGTATTAGATATTTAAGTAATGTTAGTAGTATAGTGTATTAGTTATCCTTAGTAGATGGTGTTGACAGCTAGTATAGTTAGAATTAGATCAGTTAGACATTGTATCAGTTATCTGTAGGAGGCCAAGTGAGGTCTGATATAGGCCAAATGAGGGAGTAGTAGTATCAGTATGTGAAGGTTGGTGTATCAACTGGGTTCCTAATTGAATGTCTGATAACAGTAGTTACATTATCATGAGTAGATGTTGATATCAGTCAAGTTAGATTTTAGTTAGTTAGATGTTAGTTGGTTATTCCTTAGTATTAGTTAGTGAATTATTTTGGTTATTAGTTAGTGTATTGCTTGGTAATGTTAGTTAGGTATTATATAGTATCAGTATTAATAGGTAATAGATATCAGTTAGTTAATTACTTGATTTTAGTTAAGGAATTAACTATATACCTAGGTAATGACTTAGTATAGCTAAGGTGAGACCTAGTATAACTAGTATAAGGTAATTAGAGACCAATATAGACCAATTAACCTAGGATTGACCTAGAAGCATGTTAGTGCATTCTTAAACTTATCTCCTTCAGTAGACCATTTGACATGATATTTTCTTAAATAGGATTGTGTGACACCAGCTTGGACATCGAGATACACTCATTGCTCAGGACCAGAGGTGAGTACATCTCCCTGTTAGTATTTATTTTATGATAGTGTATATATCACATGTTCTAGAACTGTATACTTGATTTCGACACAGTGGTTACACGGACTGGTACTATATGGATCCTGTCAGGAGATGTTATCCCCTTACCGTATTCAGCGGGTACTTCTTCACATGT
Organism: Iris macrosiphon; assembly: GCA_036927795.1. Classification (NCBI taxonomy): domain Eukaryota; kingdom Viridiplantae; phylum Streptophyta; class Magnoliopsida; order Asparagales; family Iridaceae; genus Iris; species Iris macrosiphon. The sequence continues at coordinate 4,564,488 of JAYESA010000012.1, read as the reverse complement.
ATTTTATAGTATGTATCGGGTATTGATTATCGTGTACTTCGTGTTCACACACTGCTCGTGTTCAGTGTGCTTATATTCGTGTTCGTAACGTGTCGTGATTGGATCCATGTGTATTGGTTGGGGACGGGGGTGTAGGAGTTGGTTATGTGATCAAGCCCAAGTGTATTCGTGTACATATCAATTACATATCACACGTGTAATCGAGTTACCATATTGTATTCGTGTTCAACCCAAACCGATCACATAACGAACTTGTACTCCAAGGCACATTAGCTAGTGCTATCTTTTTCTTTACTTGCAGTTATTCTCTATTGCATGTTCTTTACTTTGCAGTACATTATCTGTTACTCTAGTTCATCTCCGTTTCATATTTCTAGTTATCTTGTATTATTTTCTATTGCTTGTCATATATTCTCTACCATATATTTGAAACTGATTTCAGAGATATGTACTTTGCTCCAATCTTGATTGGATATATTTTTCAGATGATTGGCTTGTGGAGCAGTGTCCCACTTATTACGGGCCGCAGGACGGTGAGCCATTAGAGGATTCTCCCCTAGAGCAGGAGAACCTAATGCCAGTGACCGATGAGGCCTAGTTTTATTTTTTGGATATTGTATTAGTCTCATTTCTAGACTCATGGCATGTATATATTATTTTGGGAGTGGCTATGTCTAGATTTATGGATTTGGACTTGTGAATGTGTTGTGACTCTTATTTCCTCTCTTTTATTCTATATCGTGCTTTCATCCTCCTTTAGTTTTATATTATGATTGAGTATTGTTTATCATTATCATATACCATATTGTTTCTCATTTTGGAGTTGAGGTAGCATGACAGGTACCCTTTTATGTATTGTGTGAGATGTGTAGCTAGTTATATTGACCCAGACAGCGTTCTACTATCGATGTTGCAGCGTAGGCTGGACGTTGTTCACTACTCGTGCCCTTATCCCGGGTGTAGGTCGTGACAGTTCCTTGTTCAAGGATGGCTCTACTAATGCTAGTAGAGAGGGGGAGAATGAGAGTGGCATCGTGGTTGGTATAATTTTATGTCCTTTTGAGTCACCGAGGAGTGATGGTGTCTCAGGGGGAGCCGACAGTCAGGGAGAGATAAGAGTATATAGGGATCATGAGCAGGAGCAACATGAACAACATGAGCTTTCTCCTTCCGTGCCTATGCCAGTACCCACAAATGCTGATGTCCCAAGTCCCTCTTCTCTAAGGCCTTCTTCGGTCCTTCTACCTGAGTTACCTGGTAACAATTCTCCCCTCCCCCCTGATACTTCTAATACTCATGTCTTGATTCATAGAACTTCTATCAATGCTGGAAAACATCCAGTTATGTTTGTCAATCGGGATACTGACATTGCACATTATATTTTATATGCATCCATTCCACCTACATATAAGTCCTTCCTTGCATTATTGCATTCAGTGCTTGTACCTAACAACTGGCATGTAGCTAAGCAAGATCCTAGGTAGTTGAATGCCATGCAGGAGAAACTTCAGGCCTTGAAGAAGAATGACACATAGGAGTTGGTACCACTGCCAGCTGGAAAGCGTGTTGTTTGATGTAAATTAGTTTATACTGTTAAGCAGACTCCAAAGGACAAGATTGACAGGTACAAGGCTAGATTGGTTGCTAAAGGCTACAACTAAACTTATGGTATCGACTATGACAAGACCTTTGCTCCAGTAGCAAAGATGAGCACTGTGCGGGTGTTGATGTCTTGTGCTGCCAACTTCAATTGGCCATTACATTAGCTAGATGTCAAGAACATTTTTTTTGCATGGGGATCTCCAAGAGGAGGTGTATATGGAGATTCCACCAGGTTTTGCTACTTCACAAACAATGAAGAAGGTATACAAATTGAAGAAGTCTTCATATGGGCTAAAGTAGTCTCCGAGAGCATGGTTTGATAGATTCAGGTTTGCAGTCTGTGGTATGAGGTATAGGCAGTGCAATGGAGATCATACTGTATTTTACAAACACTTCAAGACTCGTATGACTGTCCTTGCAATCTATGTTGATGATATTGTTATTACTGGAGATGATACTCAGGAGATCCTACGGTTGAAGAAAAAACTTGGAGACGAATTTGAAGTCAAGGATCTGGGACAATTGAAGTACTTCCTCGGAATTGAAATTGCAAGGTCATGAAAGGGTATAGTGCTTTCTCAGCAAAAGTATGCTCTGGACCTTCTTTTAGATACAGGGATGCTGGGTTGCAGAGTTGCTTCTACTCCTATCGAGCATAATCATAAGTTGGGTGTCGAGGATGGTGATCCAGTGAGTAAGGAGCAATATCACAGATTATTTGGCCGGCTTATATATCTATGCCATACGAGACTTGATATTACTCAGGCCGTGAGTGTGGTAAGTAGATATATGCATGATCCTAGAGAGCAGCATATGGAGGCAGTTCGCAGAATTCTCAGGTATATTAAAGGAAGTCCAGAAAATGTGTTATGGTTCAGAAGTTCTGGACATCTGAGAGTTGAAGGCTACTGTGATGCCGACTGTGATGCCGATTGAGTGGGTTGTATGGATGATCGCAGGTCCACTAAAGGTTACTGTGATTTTGTTGGAGGCAATCTTGTATCTTGGTGCAGTAAGAAGCAAGATGTAGTGGCTAGGTCTACAGCTGAGGCCGAGTACATGGCTATACCAGTTAGCATGCGCGAGATGATGTGGGTAAAGAGCTTGTTGTCTGAGATGCGTTTGTTTAGAGGAGACTCCCTGCAACTTTGGTGTGACAACAAATCAACAATTGATATTTCAAACAATCCAGCTCAGCATGATCGCACCAAACATGTGGAGATTGATCAATTCTTCATTAAGGAGAAGCTGAATAGAGGAATTTTGACTTTAAGTTATGTAAAATCAGCGAAGCAGTTAGCTGATTGTTTAACTAAAGGTTTAGATCCCAGAGAGTTTGATATATTTTGTAACAAGATTGGAATGATTGATATCCATCGCCCATCTTGAGGGGGGTGGAGGGGGGGGGGGGGGGGGGGGGGTTGAGTTATGGGGACTTATTTAGTCTCACTTCGGATAGAAAATAAGGAGGACCTCCTCCTATATATATGTACCCCCTCTCTGCGAAATAAATCAATAAAGTATTTTCTACATGGTATTATCTAACACTGACCTTATTTATTTGTGATACAGCAGAATGTTAAATTAACTTACTTTGACAATATGTACTGGTGACTTGCTAAATTAATCTATTTGGAAACTACTAGGCCAGTTGGAGCAGCTATGACCGAGCACACTGACTTTACCAACTCAAACATAGTGATGACAACTAGTTCAAAATATTGATTGTAGAATTCAAGCTTGACCCAGAGAAGATTGGAAATTGAAGAATGGGAGAACCCATTCAAACAAGACCGGGTAAACGCATGCTAACCATTGTTCGCAGCGGCCGATACCGATACAGTTTGGCATGTTCCGATCTGATACCGACCAATATCTGATAATGACATTGTGGTCTTCCGGTCAATTCGGTAAAGGAAATTGAACAAAAATGACCAATCAACAAGGATGTAAAAGCATAATAATGTTATAAAAGCATGTAAAAGAAAAAAATTTATCTATCGCATGTAAATTAACAATCGGCAAGAGTGACTACTATTTCATTCAATTTCAAAACTATTAAGAAACAACTGATCCCGACACTCATAGGAATTGTCCGATACCGATGTTAACCCTGACTGTGACTCAACATGCAACTAATTAACTGACTCCCTAGCTGACATTGGAACTGAAGTGATTGGCAAGAACATGTTTTTATTGGTTTTTGGAGGTATATCATCAATGATTAGATTTGTTTGATTGCTCTTTGGTTCATTTTGTCGTATATATTGTATATATTCCGTTGGAATGTAGTCTGAATCCACACATATGTGCTCCTTGGTGCTGTTCCTGTGCATTTCTTTATTGGATGTTGATGTATCATATGTTGGTTGCTTGAGTGTGATCATCTTGGAATTTCAGTCATTCTAATTTATTTGCTCCAAGTGTGCTTATAAGAGAACCGAATTATAATGTAGAAATTATATAAACTCATGATAGTGGAGGCATAGCTTTCAGTGTGGGGTTTGAAGCTTTTTGGACATTGGTAAGGATTAAACAAACCATTGTCCTTTGTAGCTAGTACTGTTTCATTCTATTGTGTATCGATCGTAACCGCAAGCTTTTACTTCTTTCACTATGTTTTACGGACACGACAAAATAGTGTTTGTATCTATATCATGTCCATACCCCTATCTGTATTCTGTATCCTTATCATGTATGTATCCGTTTCCGTGTCCACATTCATGCAACCTGGTTGTTCTTTAAAGAATTTCAAAGCATATGAGTTGATGTCAACTTCTTATTGTGTAAGTTCTTACAATGCATTCCAAATGGCATTTCTATTTATAAGATTTCCATTCTTTCTATTCATTTCTAAAGAAGTTTCTCCTCTGGTCACTTGCAATTTCCTTTCACTTCCCTCCCACCAGTGTATACTTTGTGAAAATATTACTTTGACTTCTTCCTTAAAAAGTAAAGGAAATAATACCCTTTATATACAAAATATATAAAGCAGATAAGAAAAGGTATAGTAATATACTACAATATTATGATAAAATAATGGCTAAATTGTAACTTGATACCCTCAACCATTCAAGTTGTTCTACTTAATACCCTAGACTTTTTTTTTATCGATTAACAACTTAATACCATCAACTATTAAATCTTTTTAACTTCATACAAAAAAAAAATTCCAAACTACCCCTCCCCCTTCTCCGGCCGGCGATGAACCAACCCCCCCCCCCCCCCTCCCCCCTTCCCTCTCCAATGATGATCTCCTCTCCATCCCTTCTTTCTCCGGCGGTGCACGCGACGGCGCGCGACGGCAGCAGCAACATTGGCGGCAACGGCGGCAGCAGCAGCAACGGTCGCGGGAGGAGGGCGGGGGGAGAATGGCGCGGAAGGGGGTGGTTGCCGGGGGCGGAGGGGCAGCGGGGGTAGGGGAGGAGAGGGAGGGGCATATTTGGAAGAAGAAAATTTCAGGGTATTAAGTTGATCATTTTGAAAGTTTAGAGTATCAAGTTACCAAACATGTATAGTTGAGGGTATCAAGTTGTAATTTAGCCTAAAATAATTAGTTGGCAAATATTTTTCAACTATATATTATACTGATTTATTTTCTGATGTAGCCTAATTATTAGTCTTCCTTTCTTTCTTAACAACAATGGCATATACTTCTTTTCTTGACATGGTCAAGGTCTCAAGGTCTTGCCTATTTTAAAGGAGATTTTGATTTCTCCTAGCTTTTATATTGTGGCAGGAGTCTATGTTTACAAACCTCAAGTCTTTGTGGGGCTTCCTAAGAAAGGACTTCCTTGATTCCTAGCTACTGGCTTAAGGTTTCAATCAATTCAGCATGGCTGATGATCTGATACACAAAATCAGCACACTTGGGAGGAAGGTGACATCTAGAATGAGCTGTGTTAGCTTCAAGATGAAGGAGTTCTTCCATGGCCAGAGCCGAGAAGAGACGATGGTCGAGGAGGCTACTTCTGAGGCCCTCGCCGGTCCTGACTGGTCCTCTAACCTCGACATATGCGATGTGATCAACACCGACGACGTTAACACCACCGAAGTGATCATCCGGAGCATCAAGAGGCGGATCGCAGCAAAGAACCCGAGGGTCCAGTATCTCGCGCTGGTCCTCCTGGAGACTTGCGTGAAGAACTGTGTGGAGGCCTTCTGGGAGGTTGCTGACGCCGAAGGAGTGGTTGACGAGGTGATCAGACTGATCGAGGATCCTCGGACTGCACTGGACAACACGAGAAAGGCTCTCTGTTTGATAGAAGCTTGGGGAGGATCAGGGAACGAGCCGCGACACTGGCCAGTTTATCAAGAAACATTCAAGGTATGGATATGTTCTACGATAACATGATCACATATAAGCTTTCTAACATTTAAATGTGGTTGCAGTAAAAGAATTCATTCTTCAAGCTATCATGTGTCATTTAGAGCAGTTGTCAGATTTTTATTAGATTTGCTTATGCCAAAATTTTCTATTAATTGTGTCCATCATCATTCAAGTTATATGCTCAGTATTTAGTACTAGTCTAGGTTGCATAGACACATGTTCGGATACGGATACGGATTCGAAATATGACATTTTTAGAAGAAAAAAATTTGGGATATGGGTAGTGGATACGGCATGAGTATTGTTATATATACACATAAAAACATATTCAGATATTCTGCACATTACATCTTAATAATAATATTTCTTAAGCATGTTTTGGATAGTAACTACTGCAAAGAATGTTATTTTCTCGTGTCTCAATTATGTTCACTTTAAATTCAACTATGTTTTTGGGTCCGTTGGGAGCCTGGACATAGGCAATAGTGTCAAGAAGTTCGTGTCCAATGTGTCGAATACTGGTACGGTTACAGTTCTCGCAAGAAGTATCCGTGCAACATACGTATTAGTTATCATAGTGATTTCGCGATGCATGTAAATGAAATCCTCTGCAATGCTCATATATTGGAGTTCAGATAACAAAACATCTTCTCAAAGGCTAAGATTATCTCTTTGTAGGGATTAAAATCAAGCGGAATTCGTTTCCCGAGGCTCGATACCAAGAGTTTGGCTCCTAGGTATACGCCATTACGATCAATGCTTGATTCAGCATCATATGATGCAGAGTTCCGTCAACAGACTCATCAAGATGTGGTAGTGCAAGGTTTTACTGCTAAAGAGACGAAGGAAGCTTTTGATGTGGCTCGGGACAACATCCAACTTCTTTCAACTGTTCTACCATCCTCGCAGCAAGATGCATTGAAGGTAATTTGCTTCCATGAATCATTTTTTTTTTGCAATTGTAGTTTCTTAGTTACTGAAACCTTTTAGTCTGTGTTGCACGACACGGATATGGGATACATATATTTTCACGTAAGTACAATATTGCATAGTTTGCGGTATCGGCCGATACCGATACGATTTGGCATGTCCCGATCCGATACCGACTGATAACGGATACCGATATTGAGGGCCTCTTCTCCGATTAATTCAGTAAAGAAAATTGAACGAAAAGGACCAATCTGCAAGGGTGTAAACATAGTAAGATTGTAAAAGCATGTAAAAGAAGGAAAATTATTTATCGCATGTAAACCAATCTGCAATGGGAGACTCCTATATATTTCATTCGATTTTAAAACTACTAAGAAACAAGACTAAAAATACTTAAAATTATGCCTAAATGTATAAAATTTATTTTTCTAAAAGTAATAATTTATTAATAATTATTTGCTTTCCGATACCAAAAAATTCGATACTTCGATCCGAAACCGTCGATTCCGATACCAAAAAATTCGATACTTCGATCCAAAACTGCCGATTCCGATACTCATAAGAATGGTCTGATACCGATTCCGATACTGTAAACCTTGCAATATAATCACCTATGATGCACGAATACGGACACAGATACAAGCAAAATATAGATACTAACACCATTTTTCTTTATCTATGCAACATAGCCTTTATATCATTGCCATATTTTGCGTGTTAACTCTAACCTTTGGGATCTTGATTATGCAGGATAACTTAACAGCTACCTTAGTTCATCTGCGTCGCAGGTGTCAATTCACGATACACAAAATCATCGAAACATAGCCTTTATCATTGCCATATTTTAGTATGCGTTGCACGACACGGATATGGCACGAATACGGACATAGATACATGCAGGATATGGATACTGACACCATTTTCCCTTATCTATGCAACATAGCCTATATCTTTGTCATATTTTGCAAGTGTTCTTTAACCTCTGGGATCTTGATTATGCAGGATAACTTGACAGCTACCTTAGTTCATCAGTGTCGAAGGTGTCAATTCAAGATACACAAAATCATCGAAACCACCTCAGGTAGCGGTACTAACGATTGTGTATCCGTGCTCTCTGATGCTCTGAACTTGAATGACGAGCTCCAAAAGATCCTCATGAATTACGAAATATCAAGATTGTGTCCTCCTATGGTTCTTCCAGTTGCAATCGAGCCAGGTAAGTCCCATGTAAGGTTAGATGATGATGATGATGTGATGGATGAACTTGACAAGATGATCTTCGGTAAGAAGGGATGGAGCTCAGCTGATCTCCTACATTCATAGTAATGTCAAGAGAGATTTTATTATCTTCTGAAATCTTCTTCCAAGCTTTGAGCAGGAAGGTTTCTCTATTTTCTTTATGAAGTTTCATATTTTTTGTTCGGGTTTTTTTGACTTTGAGTCTCGAATAAGTTACAAAATTTGTATTTGAGTCTCCATGATCGACTTAATTAGTATTGAATCTTGGACCAATTGTTGACTCGACTGTTGTTGTTGTTGTTGTAAGAATCATTGTATCTATCTAATGGTGTAGTTGTCCATTCCTACTATAATTTCATTTCTTCTGTGTACTTGTGACTCTTTCATCATCTTCTGTGTGCATGAATGATTGAGTCAACCGTTGGTCCAAGAATCAAATAATAATTAGGTCGAATATAAAGACCTAAATGCAAATTTTATAACTTTTTTTGATACCCAAATCTAAAAAAATCCTTTTAGACAATTGCTGACTGAGTTCATGCTGCACATTCAAGGCTACTGATGAATCATAAGAAGGAGGATCCAAATTTATTTGGTGTCTGTAAAAGAAATGGTGAGACCCGGACGAGAGTCAATCCATAAGGTAATTTTTTTTTTATCGTCAAGAAATTTGAGCACGCAATCGGATGTGAAATACAACCAAACAATCTCCACCTTAATTTATGTCCAGATAAACCTCAGCAACCACGAGATTCAACATATTGTCATCTCGTCATTCATACATATTTAACAGTCCTGATGGCTCCAGATATGGGAAAACTTGGAGATGCTTATATGAGTGTTTCCTAACCTAATTGGTGGGGGACACAACAAAAAATTGTACAACTTTCGAAAGAAGAAGGAGATTGGAAGAGTTCACAGTTGATTCAAAGGAAATTGTTCAAGAAGATTCATATTGGTTCTCCTTTGAGTTCTCAATCTTTAGTAACTCGATATTTTCTCTATTGTAACTTATTCTATTCAATGAGTAGTTGTTGTTGATCCATTGTTGGGTCGATGGAAGAAGTTGAAGAGGAGTCTAAAAGGAGAAATCGAAGTGGAAACTGCACACAATGTGTATGATACGTGTCACACTCAACCATAGACAAGAATGAGAAACGACGCATTTTGGCTCGGGCCGGGAATGCGAAAACTGGATATGGATCCGTATCGCATCGCAAACCAAAAACAAACTTAACATGGCATCAAAATCATGGAAACAAAAGCCAACAAATTACATCAACTTGTAGATGGTAATAACCTTGAAGATCGAGGGAAGAAACGACTAAAATCAACAAGAAATCGAAGCACAAATAGCCAATCAACCTCGTAGAATTGGGCCACATTTGGTCTGGACAGTATATCGGTATACTACTGACATACCGCTGGCATACTGCCAACACACTGTCAGGGCTGACATCATCTCAAAAACAACAGTTTTCTTGCTTCCTTCGATCAGTTCTTGCTGTCTCTCAACCAAATTCGATTCTACAAATTGTGACACACTCCACAACGAAAATGGAAGGTGCACAAATAAGTTTTGTGTCAAGAAGTAGAGTATGCACCAGGTTACGTCGATTTATCCCAAAATATATGATAAACAATATCATTTTGGAAATGTGGTGTCATACGCATGTGTGAGTTATTCCTAGCATGATCAAGCGCTAGGGATTGTGTGTGGACATGTAGGCAGCAATAAACATTGTAAAATTAGTCCAACAACAAAAATCCCATTATTGCATGTTTATGATTGTTGGTATATTAGAATATTCTTGGTATATTTGTTGGTATATTAGAATATTATTGCTATATTTGTTGGAATATTAGAATATTCTACATGGGTTTTTAATGGGGTATTAATATAAGATGAAGGGTTGTAAGGCTATAAATAGCCAAGAGATTATCAATAAAAATATAAAAATTATTCCAAAATATTTTACATGGTATCAGAGCCCAAACCCTAGCTACCACCTCCCAAACCATAGCCGCCACCATCGCCACCGCTCCCACACCGTCCGCCACCACCGCTGCCGTACCGCTCGTCCTCCACCACCGTCGCCGCTCGCCCGCCACCACCACCGCGAAGCCGCGACTCCCGCGGGTCGTTCCAGATGTTGACATCGAAGGCCTAGATCTGATGGGAGAGAGACATGATCGGGTCTAGGAGGGGACGAAGAGGGCGAACGTGAATCGTGGGACGGTTGTGAGATGATCGGAGAAGAGGAGGATCGATGGAGGAGATTATCAATAAGTTGGCCTCTGCGGAGGTCGCAACGTTGATGAAGCTGATGAAACTGTCGGCTAGTGAGAGTGCGACACGAACATTGACAAAGTTGGAGCTTCCATCCATCGATCTGAATCTTGATGGACCGGCCACCTACCTGAGTTGGTCACGACGGGTGAGGAGAACCCTCGCAGGGAAGAACCTGGAGGGTTTTTTGTCAGGAGAGAAGACAGAGCCGGATGAGGCTCGGCAGGACGCGACGAGTGAAAGTCTACTCATATGGTGGTATACATTTGGCTCCTCAATTCTTTAGTCCAGTCGATCACCGCCACAATGGATAACCGTAAGATAGTGAAAGACGTGTGGGAGAAGTTGAGGAGAACCTACGATGGTGTGGGGAATAACTTGAGGGTTTTTCAGATCAAGGGGGAGATCAATGACACCGTACAGGAAGAGAAGACGGTACATGAGTATGCCACAGAGTTGGAGCCTCTGTGGTTGGATTATGATCACTTCTCATATCGGGTGAGCTGCAAGGACCCGAAGTGTAAGGAGAGACAGGTATGTCTGCAGGAGAGGACGATAAAGTTTCTTAAGAGGCTGGCCGCAGTGTTTGCTCAGAGGACAGCACTACTTCTAGCCCAACCGAAGATTCCTACACTTAAGGAGGCTATCTCGGCCATGATCCAGGAGGAGACTCGTATCAAGCTACAGGCATAGACATGTGGTCCTCCTGAAGTGTAGACAGCACTGGCGGTTGCCAATTCAGGCGTCACAGGATCTAAGGGAGACCCCTGACAATGTTACAACTGCAGGGAGGTGGTCCATCTGAGGTATGCTTACACCAAACCATCCAAGGAGGAAGATTCGGGTGGCGGACATGGACAGTTTGGAAGATGTGTCAGTGGTCGTGGGGGTCGACGGGGTGATCGAGGAGGTTATCGGACGAACCTGCTAGCAACAGAAAGCGAGTAAGGAGCTAATGGTGCCTATACTGAGGAGGATCAGGCTGTCACGACCCGATTCCTTAGAATCGTTGAGGCGTCCCCCGAATCGTGACCGCCGTGCGGGCCTGGGGTTGCGCCCGCACAAGGCTTTAATGATTTGCATAACAAGCACATATTCAGAGTACGCAGATAAATTAAAACACAGATTTGAAACATGGAAAAGTTTTCTTTATTGATAATGAACATCTATTACAAACTCTTGAACGAGTCAGCTAATTTGCCGCACGGGCTTACAAAAGTGTTGACTCAAAATGAGATAGCAGTCTTGTACATTACATCCCTTTATAACTTCAAAATGTATAGACCTCCAGGCTAGAGGACGGCTTTGCCTCGGAGCTGTATTTGTGTATGAAGAGTTGCAAGCTCCTGGTTCTTCAAGTACTTCAAAGCGGTACGGTCAGGATGCGCCAACAGCTGGACTGGATCGGGAAGACGACTTCGCTCCTCGCTCGGTTCACCTTGGTGCGGAGAACCTGTTTCAACGAGGGTCAGTATGTCGAAACATACTGGTGAAGGCGAGCTAGCCTGACTATACCAATCAACACGTTGTTTTAATGAAGCATGCATATTTTGTGGGTTTCTATCTTGCCTTAGTTCATTTACAAGTAAGCAGCATATAGAATTTACTGAAAATGAACGTGCCACCGTTCGGTGGATTTTACCTGCCCGTCTGATTCACCTGCACAATACTTACCCTGCCTTCCCTGCCACGAAGACACAAGTTAGTTTGCAACAGGTTTAAATATACACGATGATCACTGGCATGGTTGCCATAATGGACTAGTCCGAGACAAGGATAGCATGCAACGATAGTACACGAGGCATTGCAAGCCATCTTGTCCCGTACACGATGACTATACACGAGTTCCGCCCGGATCGGATCGGTGCCAGTGCCCCAGCGACCGTCCGCAGAACCAATACCTTGTGCACAAGTTGTCCATGATCGAACACGATTATATAGTTAACAAGTCATGCAGTTGAGGCAACACGAGTGCAAGAACACGAGTACATGACAAGCAGCATTACACGATTTATTTTGCATAGCCTCCCTGAACAATTATGCACAATACAAGGTGTGTGTCATACTTAGCATGATTTATAGCACATTTGCACGAACTAGCATACAATAGGATAACAGTTCACAGGTTTTGATTGACAAGCATAACAACCAAGTCTATTCTCTTTTTATCTTGGTTTCTTTTAGTTATTACTTGGTATCGTTTGATCGGGGCAAAGAAGAGTTCAAGCTTTTAGGGTGTGAAGCTTGGAAGCAGGGCTAGCTAATCGGGTTGGTAGCCACTCACTTAGATTGTTGGAAGGGAGAAGGAAAGAGGCGCTTCACGACCCCGCTCGCAAGCCGCCTACTGTTCGTTCACCTGCACACGAACAGCTCGATCAATACTCTTTCCTCTCTTTCCAAATCTCGGAATTGAAGTGCAGTTCAATGAACGAAAATAATGAAAACCATCGAAACCGTTCAAGGAAAACAAGCAAATCCCAAAACCAACTCAAAGCACGAAAGTAACAAGTGACATCGAAAACCGAGGCAATAAAAGATAGCAGCGGAGAGGTCCCTCCTGACTCTGCCGCTAAGTCGATCCCGGAGGCACAGTCCACTGAATATGGGAATCGATTCCGAAGAAACAAATCCATAACGAGGACGAGTTCTTAATTCAATCTATCCCGATCGAACGATACCGTCTTGTGTTTCTTAGCCGCGCTCTCCGCACCGGGAGAACGGGGCGCTATATCCTACCCAACTAATTGGAAGTTTCGTCCCAAAACTTAGGATAGAACCTACCGTTAGGGATTATTCCTTTGGGGGCGATGATCAGGAAGGTTCGGACAGGAACTAATGGCATGGCCTGATCGTCCACAAGCGAGGCATAACCCAAGTCTCAAGCGACAATTGTTGGCTGTGTGCCCACGCTTTTTGCAGAAATTACACGATGTCCCTGGGTTTCCTCCTCGGCGCCCGACGTGGTCTGGTCGCTTTGCAGAGGTGTTTCCTCTCTCGTCGCTTTGGCGTTTGTGATTATAGGTATGCACAGCGCCGGCAGGAACGTGAGGATAGTGTGGTTCAAGCGATAAGGCGTGATTCATGACTTCACGCATTGTCCGATACTGAGGAACGACTACGTGCGCATTGATGGCAGGGCACAATCCACCTTCAAACCTTCTAGCTCGACTCGCTACATCAGGTAAATAGGCCCTAGCGAATTTAGAGAGTCGGTTGAATTCGGCGGAGTACTCTTTAACTGTCATACTGCCTTGCCTCAGTTGCACGAACTCGTTCTCCATTTGACGTTGTACTGGAGGGGGTACAAACTCCTCTTCGAACGCGGCACGAAAGGTCGTCCACGAGATCGCCTCCTCTCCGTGATCAAATTGGAGAGATCGTCGATGTACGTCCCACCAATCGTGTGCGTTGAGGCGGAGCTGTAGTTGCGCACAGGCGACGCGCTTCTCTTCGGGGACCTCTAGCAGAGCGAAGTGATCTTCAAGTTCGGCCAACCAATCTAGAGCTACGACTGCGTCCTCAGTCCCGTTGAATGGGGTGTTGCAGACTTTCTTGAAGTGGCCAAAGTCGAAGGCAGTCACGTCCCTCGCCCTTGGAATTTGCGGCGTCTCTACTTCAAGCACGGGCTGTTCCACTGGAGTCGTTGCTGTTGCAGCGGAATGGTTGGAAGCCAAAGTCTGAACGATCTGTTGCAGGGCATCCACCTGCTTCTGTTGGACTGAGAATCGAGCTTCTACATTGTCTTGAAACTTGAGCTGACTCTCCTTCGCCCGCTTCTCGGCCCGTTCGTAGCGAGCCTCGTCCCTTTGTTGGTTTTCCTCCAACATCCGCAACATTCGCTGGATGGGATCGATGCTTGGCGTGGCTCGCTGGCTCCTTGAACTTCCCGAAGTGCCCGAACTACTTTCTTGGCTTTGCGTTTCATTCGGTGGTTGCGCTGCAGATTGCGCTGGAACCATTCCTTCAAAAGAAGGTAAATTACATTAGGATCATAATGTATTATGGACTTATTGCATGAACGTATCTCATTTTGGCCTAGCGGGTTCAAGAGTTCGCACAGAAATTTGATCGTTAAAGGAACTTTTTCAGTGCGAGAGTCTAAGGAACTTGAATCTGTGCTCTGATACCACTATGTCACGACCCGATTCCTTAGAATCGTTGAGGCGTCCCCCGAATCGTGACCGCCGTGCGGGCCTGGGGTTGCGCCCGCACAAGGCTTTAATGATTTGCATAACAAGCACATATTCAGAGTACGCAGATAAATTGAAACACAGATTTGAAATATGGAAAAGTTCTCTTTATTGATAATGAACATCTATTACAAACTCTTGAACGAGTCAGCTAATTTGCCGCACGGGCTTACAAAAGTGTTGACTCAAAATGAGATAGCAGTCCTGTACATTACATCCCTTTATAACTTCAAAATGTATAGACCTCCAGGCTGGAGGACGGCTTTGCCTCGGAGCTGCATTTGTGTATGAAGAGTTGCAAGCTCCTGGTTCTTCAAGTACTTCAAAGCGGCGCGGTCAGGATGCGCCAACAGCTGGACTGGATCGGGAAGACGACTTCGCTCCTCGCTCGGTTCGCCTTGGTGCGGAGAACCTGTTTCAACGAGGGTCAGTATGTCGAAACATACTGGTGAAGGCGAGCTAGCCTGACTATACCAATCAACACGTTGTTTTAATGAAGCATGCATATTTTGTGGGTTTCTATCTTGCCTTAGTTCATTTACAAGTAAGCAGCATATAGAATTTACTGAAAATGAACGTGCCACCGTTCGGTGGATTTTACCTGCCCGTCTGATTCACCTGCACAATACTTACCCTGCCTTCCCTGCCACGAAGACACAAGTTAGTTTGCAACAGGTTTAAATATACACGATGATCACTGGCATGGTTGCCATAATGGACTAGTCCGAGACAAGGATAGCATGCAACGATAGTACACGAGGCATTGCAAGCCATCTTGTCCCGTACACGATGACTATACACGAGTTCCGCCCGGATCGGATCGGTGCCAGTGCCCCAGCGACCGTCCGCAGAACCAATACCTTGTGCACAAGTTGTCCATGATCGAACACGATTATTTAGTTAACAAGTCATGCAGTTGAGGCAACACGAGTGCAAGAACACGAGTACACGACAAGCAGCATTACACGATTTATTTTGCATAGCCTCCCTGAACAATTATGCACAATACAAGGTGTGTGTCATACTTAGCATGATTTATAGCACATTTGTACGAACTAGCATACAATAGGATAACAGTTCACAGGTTTTGATTGACAAGCATAACAACCAAGTCTATTCTTTTTTTATCTTGGTTTCTTTTAGTTATTACTTGGTATCGTTTGATCGGGGCAAAGAAGAGTTCAAGCTTTTAGGGTGTGAAGCTTGGAAGCAGGGCTAGCTAATCGGGTTGGTAGCCACTCACTTAGATTGTTGGAAGGGAGAAGGAAAGAGGCGCTTCACGACCCCGCTCGCAAGCCGCCTACTGTTCGTTCACCTGCACACGAACAGCTCGATCAATACTCTTTCCTCTCTTTCCAAATTTCGGAATTGAAGTGCAGTTCAATGAACGAAAACAATGAAAACCATCGAAACCGTTCAAGGAAAACAAGCAAATCCCAAAACCAACTCAAAGCACGAAAGTAACAAGCGACATCGAAAACCGAGGCAATAAAAGATAGCAGCGGAGAGGTCCCTCCTGACTCTGCCGCTAAGTCGATTCCGGGGGCACGGTCCACTGAATATGGGAATCGATTCCGAAGAAACAAATCCATAACGAGGACGAGTTCTTAATTCAATCTATCCCGATCGAACGATACCGTCTTGTGTTTCTTAGCCGCGCTCTCCGCACCGGGAGAACGGGGCGCTACACAGGCACTACTGGGAATGCTGGAAGTACTCAGGAGAAAGCAGAGAGCGTCAAGCGATGGAGACAGAAGGAGTGTGACTGAGGAGGCGTCTACCTCAGTCTTCGCCAGAGGCAACGCTGTCATGTATGCCCATCCATCGGAAGGTATTGATGACTCACTCGCCCTTGCATCTATGTCTTCCATTAGATCGTCGGACTAGATTATCGATTTGGGTGCGTCTCGACACGTGACAGGGAATGCTAGTGAGTTCTCTTCCTACACTCACCTAGCATCTGCAGACAGCATTCAAAAAGCCGATGGTACTTTCCAGCCAGTGGTCGGTAAGGGTAATGTCGATTGTACAGGTTCAGTAAGATTATCCAATATTTTACATGCTTCTTCTTTTTCAGTCAGTCTTTTGTCCATTAGTTCTATAATCCTCCAACTAAAATGCATTATCTCTTTTGATATTCCTAAGGTGATCTTCCAGGAGAAGGAGACGGGACGAAGAGTTGGGACTAGCACTTGGCATGATGGACTGTGGTACCTGGATCGGGAAGGTCTGGATTCAGCATTGGTGTCTGTGGAAGAAATTAAGGGTAGGAATGGAAGGACCAAAGATGAGTGCCGATGATACACTGATACTCCACCACTGGCGATTGGGGCACTCCTCTTTTGGTATTTTGAGTAGATTGTATCCATCTATTTATGAGAAGGCAAATAAGGAGAAACTAGTATGTGATGCATGTGATTTAGGCAAACTTACTAGGAGCTCATATGTTGGTGTAGGCCATAAGAGCTCTTCTGTTTTTGATATTATATATTCTGATGTCTGGGGGCCGTGCACCACAACTACTATGAATGGTTACAAGTATTTTGTCTTTTTTATTGATTGTTCCTCTCGTGTCACCTGGCTGTATTTGATGAAGAATAAGAGTGAGGTCTTTGCCTATTTTCGGGACTTTCATAAACATGTCCAGACTCAATACAGAGCAGTGGTAAAGGTACTAAGGTCTGATAATGGAACAAAATATACCAACAAAGCACTTGAGGAATACCTGTCAGCCCAAGGGATACAACATCAGACCACCTGTGCATACACACCAGCACATAATTGAGTGGAAGAAAGAAAGAACAGACACCTTCTGGAGGTGGCAAGGAGCATGATGATCGCCATGAATGTCCCACAAAGTCTGTGGGGGCATGCAGTGTTGACAGCAGCTCGATTGATCAATAGGATGCCCTCGAAGGTACTGGGATGGAAGTCTCAATGTGAGATATTGCAAGAAAATAATAGTGGGATACTTTCACTAAAGGTGTTTGGCTACGTATGTTTTGTGAAGGACAACAGATCGTCTGTTGGAAAACTTGACCCCAGAGCAGTCAAGTGTGTATTTGTAAGCTATTCGGCGACTCAGAAGGGGTACGTGTGCTGGTGCCCAGTAGAGAAAAATAAATTTGTGAGCATGAATATTCACTTCAGGGAGTTTGAGTCATACTACCGTCAGGAGGGAGCCTCATCCATGAGAAAATCACCTGATACTGAGAGTATGAGACAAGAGAGGGAGATTGGTGAGAGTGTGGTAACCGATTTAGGAGTATGGCATGGAGAAACGTTTGAGGAGGAGCAGGAGAGTAAAGAGGAACAGGGGAAGGCGATGAGAGGTGTTAGGCCCACGGCTCAGGGGGAGTTACTTACCTACAGTAGGAAAGGGAAGGAAACTGCAGGACCAGTACCTATAGTGCCAGTGTCAAGTCTCTTGCCTGCGTCCGTCTCAACTCCTGAGACACCTAAACCACCACCACCACAAGATTCTCCTTCAGGTGATATCATTCTTCCTACTCCTCCCACACCATTATCAGTATAGAGGATCACTCGCAACAATGCAAAAAATTCTTCTGATAGATATGGTTGGGACCTTACTCAGTTTGTTTCATATAATAACATCTCTTTCTCATGGAGCATTCATTGCATCTTTGGATAGTATTACTGTACCTAACAATTGGCAGATTGCCAAGAACGATCCAAAGTGAAAAGCGGCGATGCACGAGAGTTAGGCGCTCTTGAGAAGAACCATACTTGAAAACTGGTAAAACTACCAGAGGGAAAGAGGGCAGTCAGATGCAAGTGGGTTTTTACTATGAAGCAGAACCCAGATGAAAAAGTAGAGTGATACAAGGCTCGACTGGTGGCAAAATGATACAGTCAGACATACGATATTAACTATGATGAGACCTTTGTACCAGTGGCGAAGATGAGCACCGTCAGGACCCTAATTTCTTTGGCAGCGAATGGTGGATGAAAGCTACACCAACTGGATGTGAAGAATGCATTTATTCATGGGGATCTAGTGGAGAAAGTGTACATGGAGATACCACCATAATTTTATACCGATAAGACAGTGGACAAGGTATGCAGGTTGAAGAAGTCCCTCTATGGACTGAAGCAGTCTCCTCGAGCGTGGTTTGACAGATTCAGGAGGGCGATGATAGAGATGAGATATCAGCAAATCAATGTTGATCATACTATGTTCTTCCGTCGGAGTGGAGGCCACATCACCATGCTTGCGGTGTATGTGGACGATATGATTATCACATGAGATGATGAGCAGGAGATTGCTCGACTCAAGGGAAAGCTTGGCAAGGAGTTCGAGGTGAAGGACCTTGGCCTTATTCGGTACTTCCTTGGGATTGAGATTGCTCGAGAAGCAGAGGGGATTATTCTTTCTCAGAGGAAGTATGCGCTGGACCTTCTCACAGAAATATGGATGTTGGGATGTAGACCTGCAGCGACGCCGATCAACCAGGGATTCAAGCTGTGTGCTGAGGCTGGAGAACCAGTTGACCGAGACAAATACCAGAGACTGGTGGACAATTTGATCTATTTGAGATACACACATCCTGATATCTGCTTTGCAGTGAGTGTGGTGAGCCACTACATGCATGACCCAATGAAGGGTCATATGGACGTAGTGTACCAGATTCTGAGATACTTGAAGGGTGCTCCGTGAAATGGGTTGATATTCAGGAAGAATGATCACTTGAGCATCGACGACTACTGTGACTCTGACTGGGCTAGCTGTACTGATGACAGGAGGTCTACCTCGGGCTATTGTATATTTGTATGAGGCAACTTGGTCTGTTGGAGGAGTAAGAAGCAGTCGGTGGTGGCCAGATCGACAGCTGAAACGGAGTACAAAGCTATGGCCTTAGGAGTTGCAGAGCTGCTATAGCTGAAGAGTATGCTAGTGGAGCTGAAGCTGGATCAATGAGCCAAGATGAAGCTGTGGTGTGACAACCAGTCAGCCATCAGTATCACCAACAATCCAGTGCATCATGACAGGACCAAACACATCGAGATCGATAGGTTCTTCATCAAGGAGAAGTTGGACCGTAGACTACTGGAGCTAGGTTATATTCCAACCAAGGAGCATGTAGCAGACAATATGACCAAGGGACTTATCTCTGCAGATATGATTAGAGGATGTGACAAGATGAGCTTAGTGAATATCTTTCGTCCATCTTGAGGAGGAGTGTTGGTATATTAAAATATTCTTGGTATATTTGTTGGTATATTAGAATATTCTTGGTATATTTTTTGGAATATTAGAATATTCTACAGGGATTTTTAATGGGATAGTAATGTAAGATGAAGGATTGTAAGGATATAAATAGCCAAAAAATTATCAATAAAAATATAACAATTACTCCAAATATTCTACAATGACATCATAATTTGAAAGAGAAGATAATAAATGAGATACATTCAATACACTACATGCAAGTACCCTAGTGGCTACTAGAAACTTGAAATAAATGCTATAAAACTTAATAGAATTTAAATGAGGTGAACAAGGGTTTGAGTTTTGAAATTCAATCACACTTTTTGTCCCCCAGGGGCCAGGTCCCCGCCTACGTGGCCCCCAGCCATTGGCCCCAACACCCTCATGCATGCTTTCGGGTCTACACCGGAAATTTTTGGACCCCCCCCCCTCCAATGGGGAACCGACGCTTGGTGCGGGGGCCAAGGGCCATAAAACAAGGTTCTTTGAAAATAATAAAGGAAGAGGGGTAGGGGTATTGCTTAATTGGGGAGCCCAAAGATGGCATTCAAGTCTCATTTCATGCCCCCAACTCATCTTCAATCTCCATATCCCTCAAAGAAGCACATGGGTCTATTTGGTGAAAGGACAAACCTATGTTTATGTTGCTGTTAGAATTGTACAGCTGGAGTGGTATACCACTGGTATACTGGTATTACTGCTTTCGGTTAGAAAAAAAAATAAGATTTTCGGATTCGATTTCTAACATGCATATTCTAGTTCGGGTTTCTGACATTTCGAGTGGTCTTTAGGACGAGGCTAGTCTGAGTAATAGTTGGTTCATCATAGAAAACATTGAAAATATATTTAGTTGCATAAGTCGATTAACAATTTAAGTTATTGCTCATTATCCCTCCCACGAGCGATACGCTCTTGCGATAATGCACACATGATTCAAGAAACCCATAAGATCAAAATTGAACATGAAATCTAGGCTAGCCATTTCGACACATATCTAACATAGGTACATGAGGCACAGAAGTACATGATACCGAAATACAGAATCAAGAATACAAGCTACACATATGGATACCACGTACTAGATATGGACAATGGAAGAAAGGGCTTATAAAAAGAGTACAACAACGAAGAATTTTGGCGAACCAAATCCAAGAAGTTCATAAGGAGGTTCATGAACGACTGCATAAGGCTAATGCAAGGTACAAGCCAATGGTCGATAAGCACCGTAAGCGTTAAGTCTTCAACGTTGCTGATAACGTCATGATGTACATTGGAATGAGAGTGCTGGTTAGACAATACAACATACTTCAACTAAGGAAGTTAGGCCTTTCAAATGTTGCGAAAGATTAACGACAACGCATACGTTATAGATTTACCAGCTTCGGTGGGAATCTCGTCAACATTCAATATATTGGACTTGTACACTCATTATGCAGACGACAAGGTACTTTATTCAGGCTCGAGCAAGGAAGAACTCTGGTCGAGTTCTTTATAAGCGTCTGATGCAGACGTTATATCCTGTCAAGATCCAATTTTTGTGCGACCGGTATACCGACAGTATACCACCGGTATAGTTAATGAAAAGATTTTGGTGCCAAAAATATTATGGAAAATATTGACACTCTGGCAGCATGCCGGTGGCATACCGACATAATATCGACAGTATGTCGAATCCAGTCGAATGATATGTTTTGAGCCCACATTTGGAAGGGTTTTTCGTATTTTTTTTTGTTATTTTCTATCTTTATTTAAATCTCTCTTTTAGGGATTTCTTTCTTAGATATCAAGCCTATTATTTGTTACACGTAGGAGTGCACATAAGGAGAATAACAAAAATATGCATATTGCTTTCTCTATCAATAAATAGTGTTTCTTTTTCGATTCTCGTGTTTGAGGTTCATAATTTTAGCTTTCGTTATCTTGGATAATTGACTTTCAGCGACCGACATTTTTGTACTACATCCATCAAAGTCCTAAACAAATACTACATGAACCTGAAGTCCTAAACAAATACTACATGAACCTGAAGTCCTAAACAAATACTACATGAACCTGACGACTCGACCAACCTGAAGGTTATAAAGATATGATTCGATTAGAAAACTTGAAAGCGTAAGACAAACATGTATTGAAGGTTGTAGTAGAATCCGGTTCCAAAAGTTGGATATATGACTAACAATTACTAAATGAACAACACCATATGTTAGGGACATCACAATTTTAACATTCCTTATTTATTTATTTATTGGTGGACCGACTTTTGACATATATTTAGAACTATTAAAATTTTGACAGTTCATTTCCGAATCTGACCGATAACGGCCGATTAGCGGAAACCTTATCCTTCTTTCCCCTATAATAACTGTCAACTGCCCTTCACCACTCCTCACCCGCCAAATATTTGAAAAAATGCTCTCTACCACCACACTCCACTCTCTTCCTCCTCCTCCTCCTTCCTCCTCCTCCTCCAAGAAACCGCTGCCGCCGCCGCTCCCGAATCCCCACCTCTTCTCCCACCCCTCCTCCCTCCTCCTCGAGCTCTGCTCCCACCCCCCCGAGCTCCGCCTCCTCCTCCCCGTCGTCATCAAGCACGACCTTTTCTTCGAACACATCATCCAGACCAAGCTCGTCTCCCTCTTCTCCCGCTTCGGCGCCCTCCGCGAAGCCTCGCTCGTATTCTCCGACATCGCCAACAAATCCGACGAGCTCCACCACTCCCTCCTCAAGGGCCACTGCCACCACTCCCCCCTCCCCCTCTCCCTCTCCTTCTTCGTCTCCATGAGACGCGCCGACGTCCGCACCTCCGTCCACAACCTCACCTACCTCCTCAAGGCCTGCGCCGACGCCTCCGACCTCCGCCGCGGCCGGGAGATCCACTCCCAGCTCGTATTGAGCGGCTTCTCCTCCAACGTCTTCGCGATGACCGCGGTGGTCAACATGTACGCCAAGTGCAGGCGGATCGATGACGCGAGGAAGATGTTCGACAGAATGCCTGACAGGGACTTGGTCGCTTGGAATGCGGTCGTTTCCGGTTACGCGCAAAACGGGCTCGCGGCGGACGCTCTGGCGATGGTTGGTAGGATGCAGGAGGACGGGATCAGGCCCGACTCGATCACGCTGGTCTCGGTGCTGCCCGCCTGCGCCGATACCAGGCGCCTGGAGATTGCGAAGTCGGTGCACGCGTTCGCGGTCCGTGCGGGAGCGGACGGGCTGGTGAACGTCTCAACCGCGCTGGTGGATTGTTATTGCAAGTGCGGGGCAGTCGGGACGGCGAGGTCGGTGTTCGATAGGTTGCGGGGCAAGAATGCGGTGTCGTGGAACTCGATGATCGATGGGTATGCGCAGAGCGGGGATGCCGAGGAGGCCATGAGGCTGTTCGATAGGATGTCGAGGGCGGGCGTCGAGGCTACCGAGGTCACCGTGCTGGCCGTTTTGAGCGCTTGTGCCGAGTTGGGCGATCTCGAAGAGGGGCGAAAGATTCACAAACTCTCGTTGAGTATCGGATTGGGGCCGAACATATCCGTTACGAATGCTTTGATCACTATGTATTCCAAGTGCAAGAGACCCGACCTGGCCGCGGAGGTGTTCCATAGTTTGCAGTCTAAGACGGTCATCACTTGGAACGCCATGATCTCAGGCTTCTCGCAGAACGGACGGGCCGACGAGGCCTTGAAACTCTTCTACGAGATGCAACGAAGGAACGTAAAGCCGGATTCGTTCACTTTTGTCAGCGTAATTCCGGCAATCGCTGATGTCTCGGTCATGCGTCGAGCAAAATGGATCCATGGTTACGCTGTTAGATTGTGTTTCGACCGGAACATTTTCGTGGCGACGGCTCTCGTGGACTTGTATGCGAAGTGTGGGGGCGTCGGTCTGGCAAGGAAACTGTTTGATTCATTAGAGGAGAGGCACATCACGACATGGAACGCGATGATCGACGGTTATGGGACGCATGGGTATGCGAAGACGGCGATCGATTTGTTCGAAGAGATGAAGAGGAGGAGACCGGTAGAGCCGAACGAGGTGACGTTCCTTTGCGTGCTTTCGGCTTGTGCACACTCCGGCTTGGTAGACGAGGGAAAGAGGCAATTCGAGAGCATGAAGAAGGACTACGGCATCGAGCCTGCGATGGACCACTATGGGACCATGGTCGACCTCTTGGGTCGAGCAGGGCTGCTCGACGAGGCCTGGGACATCATCGAGAAGATGCCAATCAAACCGGGCATTAGCGTCTACGGTGCTATGTTGGGTGCTTGCAGAATCCATAAGAATGTGGAGTTAGGGGAGGAAGCAGCTAAGAGGTTGTTCGAACTAGAACCGGAGGAGGGCGGCTACCATGTCGCATTGGCCAATATTTACGCAAATGCTTCAATGTGGGACGACGTCGCGAGAGTCAGGAAACTGATGGAGAGGACGGGCCTGCAGAAGACCCCGGGCTGCAGCTTCTTCGAGCTGGGGAACAAGGTGCACACCTTCTATTCCGGCAGCACGAACCACCCACATTCCAAGCAGATATACGCGAGGTTGGAGGCGTTGGTGGACGAGATCAAGGCCATCGGATACGTGCCCGACGCCGAGTCGATCCACGATGTGGAGTCCGATGTGAAGGAGCAGCTGCTTGTCACCCACAGCGAGAAGCTGGCTATCGCGTTCGCGCTCATAAACACTAGACCGGGCGCCACGATCCAGATCAAGAAGAACCTCAGGGTCTGCAGAGACTGTCACACCGCGACCAAGTTCATATCCCGGGCAACCGGGAGGGAGATCATCGTCAGGGACATGCAGCGGTTCCACCATTTCAAGGACGGGTTATGCTCATGCGGAGATTATTGGTAGAAGATGTTCATTCATCTTTCATTTTTTCTGCGCAATCTCATCAGCACAAGATTTTTAGTCTCGCGTGTCTACACAATTTCAAGGCTCGTGAGATTATTGGTAGACGATGTTCATTCATCTTTCATGTTTCTGCGCAATCTCATCAGCACAAGATTTTTAGTCTCGTGTCTACCATTTTAATGTTCGGACACATATCAGGACAGAGCAAAAATGAAACTGTGGCCGTACTATTCAAACAAAAACAACAAAATGCTGTGTTCTTCTGTTCTGTAAGTTCTCATATGAATATGATTTCATCTCTAATAAAGAACATGGTTCCTCTCTGTTTGTTTCAAGCTCCACAAGCATGATCATGATCTCCCACTCACATGCACTATTTAAACAACAACAAAAAAATGTGTTCTTCTGGCACACAATGCTTCTGATAAGCTACACTTGTACTTGGGCCTGCAGATTATATAGTTAAGTGTTCACCAGTGAATGTACTCTGCATGCAACACTGCAGGAAGAGTTTAATTACTCTGTATTTTACTATTGTTATTATTATTTATTATTGTTATTATCATCATCTTGATTCATTGAATTTGTTAAGTCAGTCAAGTTAACACTACTGCATGACCAAAAGTCAGTGAAACACATGAATTCCACTGCCTAAATTTCTGTCCACACACTCCAAATGCAGTGGCTTAGCACTAACCCTCCTTTCAAATCCAGCTACTACCAAACAAAAAGTTCAGCACTGCACTTAAGAGCATCTCCAACCCTGTTGTAAGTTTAGAAAAAAATGTTGCCTCTTCAATGCAAATATAAAATTGTTTGTGAAGTTGACATAATAATGACATGATAAAGACAATATGAAGTTGGTTATCTAGATCTTGACAATGGACTTCACAATAATTTTATTTCACATAATCAATTATGAATAAAAATATTTATAAAAAAATGAAGAAGTGAAAAAGTTGTCTTGAAAGTTGAACAAAATAGTTTTTATTGTTTTCTCAATACTTTTACATTGAAGAACACTTTTATATCTCATTGTCTTGTGTAAATATAATTTTATCACATAGAAAAAATATTGTCTTGTGTCTCATACCACATAGATATCATAACATAAAATAAGACAATAGGATTTGAGATGCTCTTAACAAGTGTCGCCCACAGTGTCATTGTAGAGAGAAAAAGAGCCATTAGAATCATCACTCTCTCACTTAAGTAGGAAGAATGCAGCACAACCTAGCTTACACTTGTCCAAAAGAAGGAAGTCACTTTCCTTGTTTCCTATTCATGGCCAACACTTGTTTTCTGATGGATGTCAACCCAGGCAAAGCCAACATCAATTGGAACCCTACCTACCTACCTAATCCTTAAGAACACGGTACTGCTGAATCACTGACTGATGAAAGCTCCTTTCTTTCCACTTTCATAGCTCTCTCTTCTATATAGAGGCCAAAATCATCCTTTTTCCACCAAAACCTGCTCTGCTCTCTGCTCTCTGCTCTCTCTCTCTCTCTCTCTCTCTCTCTCTCTCTGCTTCTTCCTTGATTGATTTGTGGAGGAATTTGGAGGAAAGGAGGCTCATTTCCTTCATTATTCCATTTTAGTAGAGAAACCCACTTCTAAAACTTGGTTTTTTCAAGGAAACCATGAGAAAAATCATATAGAGTTTGCTTTGGTTCTCGTGGAGAGGACAGTAAAGGAATCACCTTTCCTCCACTATTCCCTTTCATTTCAAAAACCCACCTCCAAAGCTTGCTCATTTCAGCAACCCATCAAGAAAAAACAAGGAAAGCTTGCTCCTTTGGGAGAAAAAAGAAATCCTCATTTGCTCTCACTTCACTCCTTTGCTACTTGCTCTGCTTGCACTAGAAAAACCCACTTCCAAAACTTGTTTTGGTCTTTTCTCACCAATTTACCTGGGTTTGGTTGGTTGGGAAAACTTTTTGTAAAGGAACCGCCTTCCGCAACAGAAAGCCCACCTCTAAAAACCAAGAAAGTCTGCTTCTTTGGCACAAAACCCTTGTTCTTCTTCGCTCAAACTCCAGAAAGAAGCCTCCTTTTCTGTAGATTTTTTTCGCTTCTTTCAGTCTAGAGAAAGGTGGGGGGAAGCCTTTCCTCGCCGGTTCTCGCATGCAATTCTGAAGCTTTCCCTCTGTCAATGAGTTGGGTCGGCCGCGATGCTATCGGGGTGTTCGGTGTCGCGTCTGGCCGCGAAATTCGCCTTCTTTCCGCCTTCCCCGCCGACCTACGGCGTGCGGAGGGAGGGAAGCGGCGACAACGGGAGGCTGGTTGCCTCCGGGGTCCCTCGGGACCGTTCCCTGGATGTGCTGATGGTTGAGACCAGGCACGGGAGCAAGATTGTTGCCTTCTATTTGAGAAACCCATGCGCCCGGCTCACCGTGCTCTACTCCCATGGCAATGCCGCTGATCTCGGCCAGCTATATGACCTCTTTCTGCAGCTCAAGGTCAATCTCAGGGTTAATCTCATGGGGTTAGTGGATATGTTGCTTTAAATTATGGAGCATATGATATTTTGGTTTATAACTAGTTGCTTTGGTGCTAGCTTCATGATTTGGTGAATTTGATTAGAGATAGTTTTGTGAGACACAAGATCACGTCAAATAATTGCAATGCAATCCTATCTAACCCTAAACTTGAATAAACTAAATCTAAAAGAATGACGAAGTCTGGTTGGGCTGGATTGACCCAAATTGACGGTCCCGCATGAAGAGGCATTTGATAGATAGATTCTATTGCAAAACTAAATAAGTGGATTAGGAATTACTGGAGACTGCTTTAAGGAAACTTCTCATTGCTTGTCATTGTATATTGGCAACAAAGTTAGAGCTACATGGCTAGCTTTGCAATCAACCAGATCATAACATGTTCAAGATTGGCTACTTTACTTTATGGCTTTTTTAAACTATTGAGACGAGCTCAGGACTGAGATTTTCGAGCCAAGGTCGAGTGCAAGCAAGAGCACGATTATTCTCAAATATTGAGAGCAATTCACGAGTTGCTCTAACCCGTGCTTTGACTCGAGGTGAGTGTATTATACATGAAATATAGAGGGAAGACACATTAGGATATGGGTTGGGTTTGTTTGGTAGCTACAATGGCATTGACAATTTCATTTTTGAGTCGTGGGCTAGGCTGGTAGCTCTTTAGAAGAAGTTTCTAAAACTTGAGTCAAGCCTAGTTGAGACCGAGTCCTTGTCTAGTTAATAGAGTTGAACCGAGTTGTGTACTCGTCAACCTTCACAAGTCTAGCTTGTTTGAGAGCTCACAAGCCAAGCTTCATATATTCAACCTCTGCTCATTAATGAAATCGAGTTCATTCCATATTCAAGCCCAGCTCATTAGTGAAACTGACTCGAGCTTTTATCAAGCTGGATCTAGTCCTATGTTACCTGGACTCGGGTATGGGTGTCGGGTACAAGTACATATCCAAGAGTCGGATCCTTCAAACTCATAATTGAAGGACACACGAACTCGTCTAAAAAGGATTCAGTTTTTGGATACGGGTACGGGATATGACTATTAAAATAAATATATTTGAACATGGTTTCATAAAAAGACACATTATGCAATTAAATTTGCATGGCTTCATGAAAGACGTAATTAGATTTGCACAGTTTCATAAAAAGACATACTCTCTAATTAAATTTGCATGATTATATAAAAAGACAGCTGTAATAAAGTTTGCATGATTTCATATATTTAAGCTTATAATTAAATTTGCATGGTTTCATAAAAAGACATCATGTAATTAAATTTGTAAGATTTCATAACTTTATTACTAGTCTACCATATTAAAATAAACTATCTACTTCACTACCACATTAAAATAAACTATCTGCTTTACTACTAGTCTTCTGATTGTCACCATGAAGGACCATGAAGGATACGATTGTCACCATGGAGGATCGGACACGGATTCCATATCCATACCCATGTTCTATCGGGTGGAAACGGATATTTCTCCCTAAAGTGGAGAGTCCAGGGAACATAGATCTAGTCAAGCTTGTGCGTTGTTCTGTTCCCCCTATACATGTTCCCTATACACGGGGATACTGGATTTGTCATTGTTTTTCATTACTATCTATTGAGATAGTAAAGTATTCTAGGTGTGGATTCCCCTTTGGAGAATGTCTGATTTAAAAGAGAGAAAAGTTTGGGCTGACATCAAGTACCTAAACATGTTAATCCTATTGCATGCTTGAGAGTATTAGGTAAAAAAAGAGAGGGTGTATGCAACTAATGAAGATATTATCTTTGGGAAACTAAGGTTGGTATAACTAGGTTCTGATTGTGCCGATGGAGAAGGAACTGAACTTTTGTACAGGTACTAGGTTTGGGCATATGCAGATGCATTTGAGATATAGCACTGCATATTAATGAGCTATAATCCTTCAACATTGGTTAGAAGTGTACTACTAATGGAGTACCTTCATGATTAGTGATTTACAGATGATTTTAAACAAAGGTTATTTGTTTCTTTTGCCGTATAGTGTTTGATATCAAGCAGTTTCAGAGTGCCCTGTTTGTGTCTGCTTACTCCATAATCCGAATACTCTGCTGATTAATTACGTTATCACTTGGAATTTTCAATTAATCAGCTACCCGATTAATCTGAATACCCAGCCAATTAATCATCAATTAGTCCTTTTTCTAAAACATTGGGTTGATGCAATTGAAGGCAGGGTTGCACACAGGTAATGGAGAACTAGGCACTTTTCATAGCACGGTGGCTCCTGATGTATGGGCAAGTCTTGGCTGTTGTTGTTTAGAATAAAGCTTGTTCACTGCCACCATTGTTTTCGATACTGGCGGGTAGATTGAACTGTGAATCAAACCTGGCTGTTTGGTAGAATAATATATAAATAAAGTGATGAGCATATGTATGCCCCCAAGGGTTGGTGCTGTTGGTTAAGCCCAACTCCATCATCTTCAGGAGGTCAAGTGTTCGAATCTTGCCAACTGCATTTAATATTCAACTTACCTCGTGTGTGTGAAGTGTGGCCTTTGCATTCTACCCTGATCAGCTCCTATCGTGCCCTTGGGTTTCAAAAAAGAGAGAGAAACATATCCCTAGCAACTATAAACAAAACAAATTTGGCACATGATATGGAGAGAGAGTAGCTAGTGAAGATATTATGTTCTCTTGTGTAGTGAGATGGGAATAGGAATTAGTTACTTATTGAGTTCCACACTACAACTCAAATGTGAAACTAAACTCAAACTAGGAGACATTACATAAGATAGCTACATAACAAATTTCCCTGAAGTTTGGGCTGGAAGCACATTACCACATATTTACATTTCTTCATATGATACTTGTTGGTTAGTGTTAGACCAAGAGATGAGCTTAGGGAATATTAGCAAAGGGAGCTAAAAGACAATTTTCCTTTATGACTTGAACAAGCACTCCAATGTTCTTATTTCTCATTCTCCAGATTCATGCATACTCTCAATTCTATGCAAGGGGAGTTCCAATGGTCATTATATTCAATGTATAGGGCATGTAGAGGTTACTTGTGAAGCTGTATATACCCATGACCGGGTCACTTTGTAAGCAAGCCAAAAGCAAAGCAATTCTAGAGCCATCTTTGGTTTCTATTGCTCCTCTCCCACCATACTTGTTTGCTTGCCCTTTTACTCCATATTTTGCAGAAGAGTGTTCAGAGGTCCACGACACTTTCATCCTCCACCATCAACTGCCTAGAATAGCATGTCTCCCCCTCCTTCCTCAATGCACACCTTCACCACCCACCTCCCCACTGCTCCTAACCTTCATTTTTCTTCACCATTTATGCCACCAAACTACCTTTGCTGCACCAAATTTTGCCACCTCCACTGACCACCACTTCAACCCCCCTCATCTTCATCTTTCCACCCCTATCTTGCCACCATCCTCCAGCTCGTGCCGCTATTTTGGCGTAGAATGGGTTTTCGATCAAATTTTTAACCAATAGTCATGTGGCCATGAAATATTAATGAGACGGATAAAGTGATGATGGGCTGGCAACATTTTTCTATTTGTTGGTGTTAAAATATAAACTATAAGTCGTGCACGTGCGTTGCATGTCTTTTGTCTGTGTTTTTTTTTCTCACTTTTTAAATGTATTATGTATACTTGCACGGAAAATCCATTTTGAAATAGTATAAAATATTTTGAAGTGAATTTATTTTTTTAGAGGTGAACATTTATTGTAGTTGAAGTGTGTAATTATTAGTGGTTAGTAATTATGTTAGTGGGGATGTTACACGCTTCTTCTTGCTTAGCGAAGGCACGCGTAACTGGACGATGGGACGAAGACGATGAAGAAGCCGTCTGGTCTTGTGACCGGTCGGCCTTGATGTTGCGCCTTGTCGCAGGCGCGGGCGCTTCTCAGATCGGGAGAAGTACCGCCTATATTTTTTATTAAACTTTTCTTTGATAATTTTCTCAAGAGAATTCCCACCTATATATATATATAGAGGATGACTACAATTACTAACCATAATTTGTTTGAAAGGAAACTAAATCATACTAATTATTGCTAATAATATTACTAGTAATTTCTTTACTTGAAAGAAAATATATTATTAGCAATATTGCTAATAATATCTTCCTTGAAAGGAAACTAATTATTGATAATAATATTACTAATAATATTTGTCAAGTAATATCTTTCCTTTCAAGAAAATACATTATTAGCAATATTGCTAATAATATCTTTCTTGAAAGGAAACTAACTATTTTTAATATTACTAATAATATTGCCAAGTAATGCGACCGGCTAGGTATGGACAACCCTAGCCGGGTCTTGTGTGTCTTTTCCTTTGGCCGGTCCATGTGAGTAACGGGTATAGGTTCGTCTGAACCGACCCGTAACAATACTTCCTTCAAACCCAGCGCATCCTCGCGCTGGAAGCCGGGATGAAGACGCTCGAGGGTGTCGTGTTGGACCCATGTAGCATCGTCAGCGGTTTCTTCCGTCCAGCGAACCAAGTACTCGCGGGTGTCAGCAACCATCCGAGTATCAAGTATCTCCGCCGGAATCAAGTGTTCGCTTGGTGTGAGGCCGACGGCTAAGGCTGGTACTACCGTCGGTAGTGGACCACGGAATGGCTTTTGCAAGGATACATGGAAGACGTTGTAGAGGCAGGCGTCGGTTGGAAGCTCGAGTTGATAGGCCACCTTGCTAACCCGAGCAGAGATTCCGAAGGGCCCGAAGAAGTGAGGAGCGAGCTTGTGGTCAGTTGTGTGCCTCAGAGTAGATTGTCGATGTTGTTGGAGGCGCACCCACACCCAATCGTCCGGGCTGAAGATGACCTCCCGGTGGCGAGCATCATATACTTGCCGCATCCGATTCTGAGCATGGTGAAGGCGCTGTCTTGCTTGTTCGAGAACCGTGGCACGATCATTGAGGTGGCGGTCGACATCATCAATCACGGAGGCACCGGCCTTATAGGGAAGCAAAGCGGGGGGAGGCCGGCCGTATACGAGCTCAAAAGGGGCGGTGCGGTGACCCGAGTGAAAGGTGTTGTAGCAGAACTCAGCCCACGAAAGACAGTAAGTCCACGTTTTGAGTTTGTCAGCTAGGAAACAGCGGAGGTACATTTCCATTGTCCGATTGACCACTTCCGTCTGGCCATCTGACAGGAGTGGTATGCTGAGGACAAGAGCAACTTAGTATTGTACCGCCGAAAAGTGTCCTGCCATAAGGTGCTGGTAAACACGGGGTCGCGATCGCTGACGATGGTCTCGAAAATACCATGTAGACGCACCACCGTATCAAAGAAAACCTGTGCGACTGATGATGCCGAAAAATGGTGACTCATCGCCATGAAATGTTCATACTTGGACAACCTGTCCACTACTACCAAGACGACGGATTTGCCCTTGGAACGGGACAACTGAGTCACAAAGTCCATGGAAATATCGGCCCACATATGTTGTGGAATTGGCAATGGCTGTAGTAGGTCTGCAGGGCTGAGAGTGGATGTCTTGTTGCGTTGGCAGGTGGCACATGCGGTCACGTACTCCTCAATAGTGCGGCGTAGACCGGGTCAGAAAAACTTTTTACGCACTTGCTCCAACTTCTTGGTACTGCCCTCATGTGTGCTGTCGTGGAAGTGGCGGATGATGCGGGGGACCAATGGCGAGGACTCCAAAATGAAGAGACGCACGCAGTAGTAGATGAGGCCGCCAGTCTCCTTCCAGCCGACCTCGGACTGAGAGGCCGAGATGGTTGCCCTCTGCGTGACCACCGCCTTGTTGGCAGCAAGCGGAGAGAGCCACTCCTGCTCAAGTGCGAGCACCGACCAGAAAAGTGCGGCACATTCGGGAATATCGGTGTCAATGCGGGAGAGTGCGTCGGTCGCTTGGTTGAGTTTGTCTGGCTCGTGCTCCACGTGAAACGAGAAGCCCATGAGTTTACTCAACCAATGTTGCTGCGGGGGTGTGACGAGGGCCTGCTCGAGCATGAACTTGAGACTGTAATGATCTATGCGGACGCAGAAACCCCTGTCCCATAAGTACGGACGCCAATGTTGGATGGCCTTGGAGAGGCCGATGAGCTCTCTCTCGTAAGCTGCCAACATGGCATGATGTGCCGCAAACTTTCGACTAAAAAATGCTACTGGATGGCCCTCCTGATGTAAGACTGCGCCGATGTTCTGTCCCGATGCGTCGCACTCGATGACGAAGTCGGTGGAGAAGTCGGGAAGACGCAAGACGGGAGGCGACATGAGGGCGGATTTGAGGTTGTTGAAGGCGGTGTCGGCGAGGTCCGTCCAAATGAAGGCGTTCCGCTTGAGCAGGTCGCTGAGTAGTGTCGCTATCTCGGCGTAGCCCCTGATGAATCGCCGATAGTAGCCGGTGAGGTCGAGAAAGCCTCGAAGAGCCCGCACGACGCGGCTATTCGGCCACGGCGGCTAGTTTGGCCGGGTCAGCCTCCACCCCGCTACTGGAAATGATGTGTCCCAAGTAGGACACCTGCCGCTCTGCGAAGGTACACTTGGTCATCTTCAGGTGCAACTGGTGGTGGTGTAGTGTCTCGAACACTGTCTTGAGGTGGCGAAGGTGCTCTTCCATGGAGGAGTTGTACACAAGAATATCGTCGAAGAAAACAAATACAAACTTCCGTAGAAAATGTTGGAATACCTCGTTCATTAGGGCCTGGAAGGTCGAAGGGGCATTGGTGAGGCCAAATAGCATTACGAGGAACTCGAAGTGCTCGTGGTGCGTCTGGAAGGCTGTCTTGTCGATGTCCTCGTCCGCCATTCGAACCTGATGGTAGCCCGAGCGAAGGTCGAGCTTGGAGAAGAAAGTTGCGTCATGGAGCTCATCGAATAACTCCTCTGCCACTGAGATTGGGAACTTGTCTTTGACGGTCTTGTCATTGAGTTGGCGGTAGTCCACGTAGAAGCGCCAAGTGTCGTCGGCCTTCCTGACGAGCAACACAGGGGAGATGGGTGATCAACTGGCGCAAATGAGACCCTGCGCTAGCATCTCGTCGCATTGCCTCTCTATCTCGTCCTTCTGGCGAAACGGGTAACGGTATGCGGTGATCACATGAATGATGAGGCGGTAGTGTGGAGGGCAGCTCGAAGATGAAGGCGAAGTTGTGGATGGGGATCTGGAGAGGTGGTTCGTCGCTGGCATGGATGGCCGCGACCGTGAGGGGCTGATCATCGTGACAGGAGAGGCCCGAGAGCAGGATGTCGCGGCCTTGGAAGGTGAAGCGCATGGTGAGGTGCCGGAAGTCCCACCCGATCTCGTCCAGTGTTTCGAGCCATTCGACACCTAAAACGACGTCAAAACGATCGAGAGGGATGACCATGAAGGGGGCTGCGAAGGTATGGTCCGCCACTGTAAAGGTTAATATGTCGAGCTCCCCGAAGCAAGGCAACTCCTTTCACCATTCTTGCTGCTCCTGGTGTCGTGCGCAAGCCGAGTCGTTGCACAACATAGCAACTAACAAAGTTGTGAGTGCTCCCCGAATCAACTAAGCAAAGAAGTAGCACCCCGTGGATCTGAATGAGAAGCTGCATTGTTCCCCCTTTATTGTCACATCCCAATCTCCCGCAAGCTCAATAGTCCCCGCTGAACGTGAATCACCACGTTGCAGCTCTCCCGCAGGACAATCGTTCTCATCGGGACGTGATGCCGTACGAGCCTGGAGTTGCGCTCGTACAAGGCGATGTTGACAAACACCAAAGTTATCATCGAAACGACAAAGTTGCAAACAAAGTCAAGTATTGTGTACCAAGCACACATCAGAGTAATACGCAGCGAAGCTCTCGATAGGGTCCAAATGAAATGCCACGAAGGCAATGCCACGAAGGCGATGAAATACTCTTGCTCTTTTCTCTAGCCCACAAAGGTACTTACAGTTCATACATCATGTCCCGTATATCCAAGCAGCGCCACTACACCTGCGTACCTGAAATAATGCCCACAAACGTGGGTCAGTACACAGCCGTACTGGTGAGCGGGGTAACCCACTCGTCTAAGCCGACACTAAGTAAAATAGTGAATGCAAACAGTTATATGGTGATCTTTCTAGTTAAATCCTAGATTCATTTCATGGCATAGGGATGACATGTTAAGGAAAGCTGTAAAGCAGTTTAAGCATGCAAGCATTCAACTCAAACCAATCGTCAACCAATATAACACCAACCCGAAGGATACTAACATGCAAATCGTCCTACTCAAAGCCCAAGCAACGCGACTATCGAACCAACAATCCAAGCCTCATTATCCATCCTCAACCATAACTTACAATCCAAATCCCAAGTGCACACTCTTGCCGAGGCAAGGTGGCCACGCCTACACGAAGCACAAACCAACCAAAGTAAAGCAAGCCAACACCTATCTATATGAAGTCACTGGCCAAGCCATAAAGGACGTTGATCGGACTGATCAAATGCGGTTCTACTCGAAACAGCGCTAAGTAGCTAACCCACCTGGATCGCATCCAACCGCCGGCACCGCGCCCAAGGCACGTTACCAAGTTGTCTCCTCCATGGCCGAACGGTCCCGGTGCCCTGGAGCCTTCCCGTTCGAGGAGACCAAACCCCGTGCAACACAGGTTGTCCGTGACATGCAGACACCAAGTAGGTATGACGAGAGGATCGAACATTCTCGCCCCACCAAGCGATCCTAGACTCGTTCAACCAAACATCTAACCAAAATATCCATAACCATTCTTCCAACATATTGCCCAAGGCACAATCACAAGTGATTCCATAGGCACAATGCCTCTTCTCAACAATGTGTTCCAAATTGGTGCAACACCCATGCTCAAAGCAATCCCATGGCACAATGCCCCAACAGTGGCACAATGCCCTCGCCGATGCAGTTGTTCGGTTTCGAACCACAAATGTTCGCTTTGCTTGACAAAGCGCCCAAGTGATACTCGTGCACGGATGCACGCTCGCTCGCCCAAATCCCAATGTTTCCAATGCCTCAATGTATCATTCCAACTGTCTAAGCATAATCCCAATCATTCAACCAACTGCCTCAAATGTAATAATCCAACTCTAGCTCCAACTATCCAACGCGCAAATCAAATCAAGCTACAAACCTATCCAAGCAACGACGTACACTCTATGCACGCCTCAGTGTAGTGATTCCCAAGTTTCAGTCCAAGTGTTCAAGCCTTTATGTGTTTTCCATATTATTAGGCATGAAGGAGTAGAGGAGAAGGGAAAGAGCCCACTCACAATGTTTGATTCCGTTAAGCATCATGTCCTGCCAATACGGCCAAATCCCTTGAACCCGTGGTCCGATGCAAGCGCGATCTACTCAACTGGTATGACCGTGCGAGCAGGCCCTGCTCTCCAAATCATCCGACCGATCGGATTAAGGAAGACGGCATTATCGCTCCAATCCAGCTATCTCAGTACTGCTCTGAACGAACACCTGTTTTCCATCGAATCCGCTAGCCATCTGCACATGAAACCAACTCAATCAATACTTCTTCCCAAAATCCAACAAATCAAATGTAACCAGCATTTGTTTTATTCAATCCGACTCAGCGTAACGCACCGTGCGGTTGCGGGACGTTACATAATATACCACTTAGAATCAGGTTCGTCCACGAACCGTGCTGGTACTCATTCCTATCACATGCCGTTTGTCTAATTCAAATTTCTGCTCTACGCAACCCACATTATCCTGACTCAGCATCTCGCTCTGCTGAACGCTCGTACAATTTTTCGAATTCCCACATCCTCCTTGCAGCTCAATACGAATTCCATCGTATCGCTTAGTTTTGGATCGTACACATATTTAAGGCGTCCCTAAAATACATGCATTTCAGCCGAGCTTTGCGATAGCGAATTTGGACAAGTTACAAGGGTATCTTTATGTCCGAGGCATCTATTTGCTTTGCTCCCAATTGAACCAATCATGATTTCCATTCCAACATATTCGCTTGAGCACTATTCTCAAATATGATGATTTTCCACCGACTCAATCAGTTCGTGTTCCAACTCAATCCATCCAACTATTTATGAATCCACACTAGCAACATTTCCAAATATATCTCATGCACCAAACGATCATCTCAAATGATACTACCCCAACTAGGCGACTTACCCAAATATCAAACTTTGTTCTTAGATCATCTCAGCCAAACACCTCTTCCTGCCATCTCAATACCTCACTGGGTGAACATCTATTTTGAGGTTCGTGTGATCCACGAAGATTTTGCCGCCACGCCAAAGGGATAGTGTCGCCACGATTTCAACGTGGACACACTCGCCATAATTCCTAGGTTGCGCATGGAATAGTTTTTCGCGTTGCTTCCACTGCCTCGAAGCACAGGGTATCACCTTTGCCTTCCGAACGAGCACGCATCCCAGACTAAGTTTTGATTCATCTTGTAAATCTGAGGCACATCTGTCCCTTCCAGTATTCGCAAGGATTTGATCTGAACGAGCCGCTGCTTTAACTTCACGAGCTAGTTTCACAGCCGTACAATTCATATGAATGCTATTCCCTTCCAGGGCACGATGAGTCAGAGGCGATGCCATCTACAAAAATCTGCGACTCTGAATCTCATCAGTTGACTAGGCTATTTCCACCATCGCTTCGGTCTTCCGGCTGCATCTTCAGCTGAAGGCTATCCCAAGGGTCTCTCAAATCCAACACTCAGTAGTAGGCCAATTTCCAACACACTACTCACATCTGCCCTCGACGCATTCCCAAATACGCCGCCGCAATGGTCGTTCTATGGGTCTACCATATTCATCTCTGATCTGGCGGGCAAGTCGCTAGGGTCAGCTGTCCCGAAGCTACGCTTGATAATTGTAAGTCATCACGATGGACAGTTACTACGAACCATGCTATATCTCATCTGCAAATCTGAGCCATAATCCAACCATCCCATCCGAGCGAACTTCCGAATCCGAGAACTTCATGCACTACCTTTTTACGATCTGTCAACCAAACGCCGCTTAACCACCTAGGGTCTTGCTATCTATCCAAGCCACAATTCGAGAACTGCGCTCGTTGAAATCGTCTTCCATCAATCCGTTGTTCTGCCCTGAATCCATCAAGTTTCCGAATTGCCATGTTCGTCTACTCGCACTACCACTTGCAATGATTCCCGAAACCAAAGACTTGCTCAAATTTCTTATCCGTATGCCAACTTCACAATGCACGTCCAACTTACTCGAGCAGCACAATGATTTGCTCAATTGTTGCTCCCACATTTAGATATCTTTAAAAGTTCGTCCGCCACAATCCTTCCCTTCAGTTGTTGCCTCAATCCGTTTACGTCTTTTCGGAGAATCCGTTTACCATCGTTGCACCATTTTGCCAAATTCTACTTCCACCAAACCTGAGTCGACTTCTCGAGCAGCAATATCCAAAATCCTACAAGTTCGTACGAAAACCATCGCATTGCCCCTCCAAATCAAGATCGTGTTTCATTGCTCAACCAACAGCTCAAATGTGTTGCCCAAAATCGTAGTCCGTGCTCGCTTTGCTCAACTCAATATTTGCTTGCTCCATTTCTCATTCTTCCCAACTCAACCGACATGCATCAACCAACTTACATTCCCGTCACCCGAGTCCGTTCAGGCAATTCCCATTGATGTCTAGCCAAAATATTTTCAATGCCTTGCTCACTATGTGGTATCCTATATACCACTCCGAATCAAGTCGCTACTCGCATCACAATTCCTTTGCACTGATCCGATATCCGTTTGAACCGTCCCTTATGCATGATCCTGCCATCCCCAACTCAAGTCTGACACAAAAACTCAGCCAATGCTCGAACTTTTCAACTATTTCCATCAATCTCACGATGCAACTCGTGCTATGTTCCATTCTCAATGTTTCCAGCTATTCTCAAACCGTCTGATACTTTCGCAACACGAGCAATCCCGTGCATCGAGCTCTCTTCCAAGTAATCCAACCCAATACCCAACTGTTCCACACATTTGTTGTACGAGCAACTCGTGCAAACTTATCCTGATATTCTCAAGCCAAACTCAAACCTGCTCAGCCAAATGCTCTATGTGATATACCCAGCCAAAAATCAAACTTCTATCCAACACAATCGCTACACGAGCAACTCGTGCAACGATCCATTCTCATACAATGCTTCTACTCACAACATGCCACATAACCAATCTCGTCTGCCAACCAACTGATCCACTGATGCAATCAGAAACTCCCAAACGACAAGCCAAGCCAAGCCAACCCAACGACAGCTCTCAACTTGTTGCACAAATGCAACAACGCCACCCAACTTGCTGCACGAATGCAACAACGCCTAACGAGGCTAAGCGATCTAACGAAAACCAACCAAAGCAACGCAACGAAGCACAACATGCAGCCACAACCAGCAATATATAGACTTATTGCATGAAACATCCAATGCGGCACTGAGTAGAGCCGAGAGCTAGACGACACGCGGAAGCTATTTAGAGTTTGTGATGAAGCGAAGGACCAAGTCCGAGAAAATGAACCAGGCGCTCTGATACCAATTTGTCACGCCCCAATCTCCCGCAAGCTCAATAGTCCCAGCTGAACGTGAATCACCACGTTGCAGCTCTCCCGCAGGACAATCGTTCTCATCGGGACGTGATGCCGTACGAGCCTGGAGTTGCGCTCGTACAAGGCGATGTTGACAAACACCAAAGTTATCATCGAAACGACCAAGTTGCAAACAAAGTCAAGTATTGTGTACCAAGCACACATCAGAGTAATACGCAGCGAAGCTCTCGATAGGGTCCAAATGAAATGCCACGAAGGCAATGCCACGAAGGCGATAAAATACTCTTGCTCTTTTCTCTAGCCCACAAAGGTACTTACAGTTCATACATCATGTTCCGTATATCCAAGCAGCGCCACTACACCTGCGTACCTGAAATAATGCCCACAAACGTGGGTCAGTACACAGCCGTACTGGTGAGCGGGGTAACCCACTCGTCTAAGCCGACACTAAGTAAAATAGTGAATGCAAACAGTTATATGGTGATCTTTCTAGTTA
Source organism: Iris macrosiphon (assembly GCA_036927795.1). NCBI lineage: Eukaryota > Viridiplantae > Streptophyta > Magnoliopsida > Asparagales > Iridaceae > Iris > Iris macrosiphon. Next base: position 4,524,347 of record JAYESA010000012.1, on the reverse strand, counting down.
AATCCTAGATTCATTTCATGGCATAGGGATGACATGTTAAGGAAAGCTGTAAAGCAGTTTAAGCATGCAAGCATTCAACTCAAACCAATCGTCAACCAATATAACACCAACCCGAAGGATACTAGCATGCAAATCGTCCTACTCAAAGCCCAAGCAACGCGACTATCGAACCAACAATCCTAGCCTCATTATCCATCCTCAACCATAACTTACAATCCAAATCCCAAGTGCACACTCTTGCCGAGGCAAGGTGGCCGCGCCTACACGAAGCACAAACCAACCAAAGTAAAGCAAGCCAACACCTATCTATATGAAGTCACTGGTCAAGCCATAAAGGACGTTGATCGGACTGATCAAATGCGGTTCTACTCGAAACAGCGCTAAGTAGCTAACCCACCTGGATCACATCCAACCGCCGGCACAGCGCCCAAGGCACGTTACCAAGTTGTCTCCTCCATGGCCGAACGGTCCCGGTGCTCCGGAGCCTTCCCGTTCGAGGAGACCAAATCCCGTGCAACACAGGTTGTCCGTGACATGCAGATACCAAGTAGGTATGACGAGAGGATCGAACATTCTCGCCCCACCAAGCGATCCTAGACTCGTTCAACCAAACATCCAACCCAAATATCCATAACCAAAATATCCATAACCATTCTTCCAACATATTGCCCAAGGCACAATCACAAGTGATTCCATAGGCACAATGCCTCTTCTCAACAATGTGTTCCAAATTGGTGCAACACCCATGCTCAAAGCAATCCCATGACACAATGTCCCAACAGTGGCACAATGCTCTCGCCGATGCAGTTGTTCGGTTTCGAACCACAACTGCTCGCTTTGCTTGACAAAGCGTCCAAGTGATACTCGTGCACGGATGCACGCTCGCTCGCCCAAATTCCAATGTTTCCAATGCCTCAATGTATCATTCCAACTGTCTAAGTATAATCCCAATCATTCAACCAACTGTCTCAAATGTAATAATCCAACTCTAGCTCCAACTATCCAACGCGCAAATCAAATCAAGCCACAAACCTATCCAAGCAACGACGTACACTCTATACACGCCTCAGTGTAGTGATTCCCAAGTTTCAGTCCAAGTGTTCAAGCCTTTACGTGTTTTCCATATTATTAGGCATGAAGGAGTAGAGGAGAAGGGAAAGAGCCCACTCACAATGTTTGATTCCGTTAAGCATCCTGTCCTGCTAATACGGCCAAATCCCTTGAACCCGTGGTCCGATGCAAGCGCGATCTACTCAACTGGTATGACCGTGCGAGCAGGCCGTGCTCTCCAAATCATCCGACCGATCGGACTAAGGAAGACGGCATTATCGCTCCAATCCAGCTATCTCAGTACTGTTCTGAACGAACACCTGTTTTCCATCGAACCCGCTAGCCATCTGCACATGAAACCAACTCAATCAATACTTCTTCCCAAAATCCAACAAATCAAATGTAACCAGCATTTGTTTTATTCAATCCGACTCAGCGTAACGCACCGTGTGGTTGCGGGACGTTACATTTATGGCCATGGATGGCTAAGGCGGAGATTGATGGTCGGCAGTCCTCGTCGAACTCTTCCCCTAAGAAATCGGCCTCTTCGTCTTCCGGTACCTCTAGATAAAAGAGTTACTTACAATGGTGTCCGGGGGAGTATGTCTCGTCGCAGTTGAAACTGAGGCACTTTGCTTTTCGCTCGGCCATCTCAGGGCGTTGAGTCAACGGGGAACAGGTCTGGGCGCCGACGAGCCAACGGAAGTGGCCTGGACGGCCGTCTCTGAGGTGCCGGACGGTCCTGCCGAGGAGAGCCCTGGAGCGTGGGACCCACCGCTAGAGGCCAGTTTGCTGAAAGAGAGGCCCGGGATGGCCGGTCTCTGTTGGGGTGCTGCATAGCGCGCGGACGGGAATCGCCCACCGCGATTGAGGCTTCCAGAAACGGTTGTGGTGCCGCCGTCCGTTCACCTATGCTCCACCTCGCGCGCGCACCGCATGGCCTGTGCGAGGGTCAATGGCCGGTCGCGGTGCACATCCTGGCCCATGGTTGTCGTCAAGCCGGAGATGTAGATGTCGATCTTCTCGTCACTGGACATGCGCGGAACTCGAGACAGCATGGATTGAAATTCTCGGTTGAAGTCCGCAACCGTGCCCGTCTGCTTGAGGGGTATGAGATCCCCCAACGCCCTGCGATGCGTGGGAATGCTGAATCGGTTGAGAAGCTCGTAATAGAAGTGCCCCCAGTCGATCCAGCCTACCCGTTGTTGCCACCCGTCGAGCCAAGACTGAGCCTCGCCTTCAAGTTTGAGTCCTACCATCTGGACTCACTCCTCCTTTGGAATGCGGTGGAGTTCGCAGAACCGCTCGCAATGACGCATCCAAAGTAAAGGATCGTCGGTGCCGTCGTAAGGTTGCAAGTTGAGACGTGGAAAGCGCGGTAGCCAGCGTTCCTCGCCGACGTCGCCTCGGCCTCCACGACGTTCGGCCCCCTCGTAGAAGTGGCGAGGGTCGGGCGGGAGGCGGTATCTGTCGTTGTCGCGGAAGGGGTCGCGGTAGTCGCCGCGAGGGGGGTCGCGGTAGTAGTCGTTGCGGAAAGGAGCCCCTTGCAGGGGTTCGCCGTAATGAACTCCTCGTGGGGGGGGGAGGTCATGGTGGGGTGGAGGGAGGACCCGGGGGGGTCTGTCGAAGCAGGGGAGGACCCGCACGGGGCTGTCAGGCCCGCGGGGGGCGTGTCGTCGGCGTGCGGGTGTCCCCTTTGTGGGCTGCCGCTGCCGTGTGGGCCCTGCAGGGGGGCTGGTACTGCGAGGGGGTGAGATGTCGCGGCCGGTTGTGGTGGTTGTCGAGTTCGCGAACAACGCGTTGATTTTTGCGGCGAGGTCGGCGATGGAGGTGTGGGTCGCAGCGGTACTCTCGGCTTGGGCGTCGAGACGCTTGCGGATGCCGTCGACGGTGGTCTCGAGTCGAAGGAGGCGTTCGTCGTTGGATGGTTGTGTAGGCGCCATGAGGTCGGGAGGATCGAACTTCTCTGATACCAACTTATTACGCGCTTCTTCTTGCTTAGCGGGGGCACGCGTAACTGGACGATGGAACGAAGACGATGCAGAAGCTGTCTGGTCTTGTGACCGGCCGGCCTTGGTGTTGCTTCTTGTCGCGGGCGCTTCTTAAATCGGGAGAAGTACCGCCTATATTTTTTATTAAACTTTTCTTTGATAATCTTCTTAAGAGAATTTTCACCTCTATATATAGATAAAGGATGGCTACAATTGCTATCCATAATTTGTTGGAAAGGAAACTAAATCATACTAATTATTGCTAATAATATTACTAGTAATTTCTTTCCTTAAAAAAAAGACATTATTAGCAATATTGCTAATAATATCTTCCTTGAAAGGAAACTAACTATTGCAAATATTACTAATAATATTGCCAAGTAATGCGCCGGCTAGGTATGGGCAACCCTAGCCGGATCTTGTGTCTTTTCCCTTAGCCGGTTCATGTGAGTAACGGATATAGGTTCGTCCGAACCGACCCGTAACAAGGGAGATGTATAATTTACATGTTTTATTCCTAATTAATTTAAGCATGTTTTGATATATATATAAGGTCGAAGAAGGGCACTTTTAGAACATGAAAGTTACACGATAAAGCCTAAAAGTCTATATATATATATGTGTGTGTGTGTGTGTGATTAAGTAAAGTCAGAGGCTTCACAGTGGAAGTTTTTTATCCAAAATACCCTTATCTATGTTTACTTCTGTTGAAATTAGTTGATCATTTTATTGATTGTCTCATTGGCATTATATAGCCTTACAGTCATTAATACAATGATCTCAATCATTATGACAATAATCTCATAATGGAATATCCTGTGACATATTCTGGCATCCCAAATATGTCCTCAGGATATTCCCATGTGCTTATACTATACTTAAATATGACACCCAATGTAGCGCCCCGTTCTCCCGATGCGGAGAGCGCGGCTAAGAAACACAAGACGGTATCGTTCGATCGGGATAGATTGAATTAAGAACTCGTCCTCGTTATGGATTTGTTTCTTCGGAATCGATTCCCATATTCAGTGGACTGCGCCCCCGGGATCGGCTTAGCGGCAGAGTCAGGAGGGACCTCTCCGCTGCTATCTTTTATTGCCTCGGTTTTCGATGTCGCTTGCTGCTTTCGTGCTTTGAGTTGGTTTTGGGATTTGCTTGTTTTCTTTGAACGGTTTCGATGGTTTTCATTGTTTTCGTTCATTGAACTGCACTTCGATTTCGAGATTGGAAAAGTGGAAGAGGTATTGATCGAGCTGTTCGTAATGCAGGTGAACGAGCAGTAGGCGGCTTACGAGCGGAGTCGTGAAGCGCCTCTTTCCTTCTCCCTTCCAACAACTAAGTGAGTGGCTACCAACCCGATTAGCTAGCCCTGCTTCCAAGCTTCGCACCCTAAAAGCTTGAACGATTCCTTGCCCCGATCAAACGATACCAAGTAATAACTAAAAGAAACCAAGATAAAAGAGAATAGACTTGGTTATTATGCTTGTCAACAAACTTATGAACGGTTATCATCCTGTATGCTAGTTCGTCTATAACTGTTCTATGAATCGTGCTAAGTATGGAAATATATATGCTTGTTACGAAACAAACTGTTAGTAAGACTATGCAAAACTGTTTGGCTATGGACTTGCTCCTATTCGTTCGGAAATTCGTTTGTAAATTCGTGTGAAATAATTCGAACTAAATGTGCTCGATCACGGACAACTTGTGCACAAGGTATTTTGGCTTCCGCGGACGGCCGCCAGGGCACTGGGGCCGATCCGATCCGGGCGGAAGAGTTCGTATAGTCGTTTGTCATGGACGGGATGCTATGTAGCGGGGCTCGCCACCTGCGTTGCATAACATTCTTGTCCCGAGACTATAAACCGTCCCTTTGTGGCATCAAGCCAGTGATCCCTGTGTATATTTAAACCTGTTGCATACTAACTTGTGTCTTCGTTTCAGGGAAGGCATGGTAAGTATTGTGCAGGTAATTCAGACGGTCAGGTAAAATCCACCGAACGGTGGCACGTTCATTTCAGTAAATTCAATATGCTGCTTACTTGTAAATGAACTAAGGCAAGATAGAAACCCACAAAATATGCATGCTTCACTAAACAACGTGTTGATTGGTATAGTCAGGCTAGCTCGCCTTCACCAGCATGTTTCGATATGCTGACCCTCGTTGAAACAGGTTCTCCGCACCAAGGCGAACCGAGCGAGGAGCCGAAGTCGTCTTCCCGATCCAGTCCAACTGTTGGCGCATCTTCACCGCGCCCCCGAAGCATTTTGGAGTCAGGAGCCTGCAACTCTTCATACACAAATGCAGCTCCGTGGCAAAGCGACCCTCCAGCCTGGAGGTCTTTATCATTTAAGTTTATAAAAGGATGTAATGTACAGGACTGCTATCTCATTTTGAGTCAACCCTTTTGTAAGCCGTTCGGCATATTAGCTGACTCGTTCAGGAGTTTGTAATAGATGTTCATTATCAATAAAGAGAACTTTTCCATGTTTCAAATCTGTGTTTCAATTTATCTGCGTACTCTGAATATGTGCTTGCTATGCAAATCATTACTTTAGCCTTGTGCGGGCGCAATCCCAGGCCCGCACGGCGGTCACGACTCGGGGGACGCTTCGGGGCGTGACATAGTGGTATCAGAGCACAGATTCAAGTTCCTTAGACTCGTGCTGGAAAAGTTCCTTTAACGATCAAATTCCTGTGCGAACTCTTGAACTCGCTAGGCCAAAATGAGATAGATTCATGCAATAAGTCCATAATACATTATGATCCTAATGTAATTTACCTTCTTTTGAAGGAATGGATCCAGCGCAATCTGCAGCGCATCCACCGATCGAAACACAAGAGAGCAGTTCGGGCAATTCGGGAAGCTCTCAGAGCCAGCGAGGCATATCTCAAGTCGACCCGCTTGAGCGGGTAATGAAAATGCTAGAAGAGCAACGACAACGAGACGATGCTCGCCAAGCCAAGCTCGAGAGTAATCTAGAGAACCGATTCTCAGTCCAACAGAAGCAGGTAGATACCCTGCAACAAATCGTTCAGACTTTGGCTGCCAACCATTCCGCCGCAACAGCAACGACTCCGGCGGAACAGCCCGTGCTTGAAGTGGAGACGCCTCACATCCCAAGGCCGAGGGACGTGACTGCCTTCAACTTGGGCCATTTCAAGAAAGTCTGCAACACTCCGTTCGACGGGACTGAGGACGCAGTGGTAGCTCTAGATTGGCTAGCCGAGCTTGAAGATCACTTCGCTCTGCTAGAGGTCCCCGAAGATAAGCGCGTCGCCTGCGCGCAACTGCAGCTCCGCCTCAACGCACACGATTGGTGGGACGTGCATCGACGATCTCTCCAATTTGATCACGGAGAGGAGGCGATCTCGTGGACGACCTTTCGTGCCGCGTTCGAAGAGGAGTTTATACCGCCTCCAGTACAACGTAAAATGGAAAATGACTTCGTGCAACTGAGGCAGGGCAGCTTGACAGTGAAGCAATACTCCGCCGAATTCAACCGACTCTCCAAATTCGCTAGGGCCTATTTACCTGATGCAGCGAGTCGAGCCAGAAGGTTTGAAGGCGGACTACGCCCTGCCATCCATTCGCACGTGGCCAATAATCAGTACGGAACAATGCGTGAAGTCATGAATCACGCCCTATCGCTCGAGCCACTGTATCCTCACGTTTCCACCGGCGCTGTGCATACCTACAATCACAAACGCCAAGGCAACGATAGAGGAAATAACGCTGCAAAACGACAAAACAACGGTGGTCGGAACAAGACAAATGCTGGAGTGCGTTGTGAGCACTGCCACAGACCGGGGCACACCATCGTTAATTGTTACTTGAAAAATGGGTCTTGTTACAACTGTGGCGGCAACGGACACCTGATTCGAAACTGTCCGCTCCCGGATCGCCGCCAGCAACAAAATAATCCCTAACGGTTGGTTCTATTCCTAAGTTTCGGGACGAAACTTCCAATTGGTTGGATAGGATGTAGCGCCCCGTTCTCCCGATGCGGAGAGCGCGGCTAAGAAACACAAGACGGTATCGTTCGATCGGGATAGATTGAATTAAGAACTCGTCCTCGTTATGGATTTGTTTCTTCGGAATCGATTCCCATATTCAGTGGACTGCGCCCCCGGGATCGGCTTAGCGGCAGAGTCAGGAGGGACCTCTCCGCTGCTATCTTTTATTGCCTCGGTTTTCGATGTCGCTTGCTGCTTTCGTGCTTTGAGTTGGTTTTGGGATTTGCTTGTTTTCTTTGAACGGTTTCGATGGTTTTCATTGTTTTCGTTCATTGAACTGCACTTCGATTTCGAGATTGGAAAAGTGGAAGAGGTATTGATCGAGCTGTTCGTAATGCAGGTGAACGAGCAGTAGGCGGCTTACGAGCGGAGTCGTGAAGCGCCTCTTTCCTTCTCCCTTCCAACAACTAAGTGAGTGGCTACCAACCCGATTAGCTAGCCCTGCTTCCAAGCTTCGCACCCTAAAAGCTTGAACGATTCCTTGCCCCGATCAAACGATACCAAGTAATAACTAAAAGAAACCAAGATAAAAGAGAATAGACTTGGTTATTATGCTTGTCAACAAACTTATGAACGGTTATCATCCTGTATGCTAGTTCGTCTATAACTGTTCTATGAATCGTGCTAAGTATGGAAATATATATGCTTGTTACGAAACAAACTGTTAGTAAGACTATGCAAAACTGTTTGGCTATGGACTTGCTCCTATTCGTTCGGAAATTCGTTTGTAAATTCGTGTGAAATAATTCGAACTAAATGTGCTCGATCACGGACAACTTGTGCACAAGGTATTTTGGCTTCCGCGGACGGCCGCCAGGGCACTGGGGCCGATCCGATCCGGGCGGAAGAGTTCGTATAGTCGTTTGTCATGGACGGGATGCTATGTAGCGGGGCTCGCCACCTGCGTTGCATAACATTCTTGTCCCGAGACTATAAACCGTCCCTTTGTGGCATCAAGCCAGTGATCCCTGTGTATATTTAAACCTGTTGCATACTAACTTGTGTCTTCGTTTCAGGGAAGGCATGGTAAGTATTGTGCAGGTAATTCAGACGGTCAGGTAAAATCCACCGAACGGTGGCACGTTCATTTCAGTAAATTCAATATGCTGCTTACTTGTAAATGAACTAAGGCAAGATAGAAACCCACAAAATATGCATGCTTCACTAAACAACGTGTTGATTGGTATAGTCAGGCTAGCTCGCCTTCACCAGCATGTTTCGATATGCTGACCCTCGTTGAAACAGGTTCTCCGCACCAAGGCGAACCGAGCGAGGAGCCGAAGTCGTCTTCCCGATCCAGTCCAACTGTTGGCGCATCTTCACCGCGCCCCCGAAGCATTTTGGAGTCAGGAGCCTGCAACTCTTCATACACAAATGCAGCTCCGTGGCAAAGCGACCCTCCAGCCTGGAGGTCTTTATCATTTAAGTTTATAAAAGGATGTAATGTACAGGACTGCTATCTCATTTTGAGTCAACCCTTTTGTAAGCCGTTCGGCATATTAGCTGACTCGTTCAGGAGTTTGTAATAGATGTTCATTATCAATAAAGAGAACTTTTCCATGTTTCAAATCTGTGTTTCAATTTATCTGCGTACTCTGAATATGTGCTTGCTATGCAAATCATTACTTTAGCCTTGTGCGGGCGCAATCCCAGGCCCGCACGGCGGTCACGACTCGGGGGACGCTTCGGGGCGTGACACCCAACATACCATATCAACACTCCCCCTCAAGATGGGTGAAAGATATTCACTAAGCCCATCTTGTCACATCCTCTAATCATGCTCACTGAGGCGAGTCCCTTGGTTAGTCCATCTGCTACTTGATCCCTGGTTGGAACATGGCCAAGCTCCAGTAATCCACTATCCAACTTCTCTTTGATGAAGAATCTATCAATCTCGATGTGTTTGGTCCTGTCATGCTGTACTGGATTGTTGGCGATACTAATAGCTGACTGATTGTCACACCACAGCTTCATCTTGGCTCCTTGATCCAGCTTCAGCTCCACCAGCATATTCTTCAACCATAGCAGCTCTGCAACTCCCAAGGCCATAGCTCTGTACTCTGCTTCAGCTGTCGATCTGGCCACCACAGACTGCTTCTTACTCCTCCAGGAGACCAAGTTACCTCCTACAAATATGCAATATCCCGAGGTAGACCTCCTGTCATCAGCACAACTAGCCCAGTCAGAGTCACAGTAGCCCTCGATGCTCACGCGATTGTTCTTCCTGAATATTAGTCCCTTCCCAGGAGCACCTTTCAAGTACCTCAGAATCTGGTACACTGCATCCATATGACCCTTCCGTGGGTCATGCATGTAGCGGCTCACCACACTTACTGCAAAGCAGATATCAGGACGTGTGTGGCTCAAATAGATCAACTTGCCAACCAGTCTCTGGTATCTGTCCCGATCAACTGGTTCTCCAGTCTCAGCATCAATCTTGAACCTCTGATCTATTGGTGTCGCTGCAGGTTTGCACCCCAACATCCCAGTTTCTGTGAGAAGGTCCAGTGCATACTTCCTTTGAGAGAGAACAATCCCCTCTGCTTCTCGAGCAATCTCAATCCCAAGGAAGTACCGAAGAAGGCCGAGATCCTTCACCTCGAATTCCTTGCCAAGCTTTCCTTTGAGTTGGGCGATCTCCTGCTCATCATCTCCTGTGATAATCATATCGTCCACATACACCGCAAGCATGGTGATGTGGCCTCCACTCCGACGGAAGAACACAGTATGATCAGCATTGATCTGCTGATATCCCATCCCTATCATCGCCCTTCTGAATCTGTCAAATCACGCTCGAGGAGACTGCTTCAGTCCATAGAGGGACTTCTTCAACCTGCAGACCTTGTCCACTGTCTGATTGGTGCCAAATCCTGGTGGTATCTCCATGTACACCTCCTCCATTAGATCTCCGTGAAGAAACACATTCTTCACATCCAGTTGGTGTAGCTTCCATCCACCATTCGCTGCCAGAGAAATCAGAGTCCTGACAGTGCTCATCTTTGCAACTGGTGCAAAGGTCTCGTCATAGTCGATGCCGTACGTCTGACTGTATCCTTTGGCTACTAGTCGAGCTTTGTAGCGCTCAACCTGTCCATCTGGGTTCTGCTTCACGGTAAAGACCCACTTGCATCCAACTGCTCTCTTCCCCTCTGGCAGTCTCACAAGCTCCCAAGTGTGGTTCTTCTCCAGAGCTCCCAACTCCTCGTGCATTGCCGCTTTCCACTTTGGATCGTTCTTGGCAACCTGCCAATTGTTAGGTACAGTACTACTATCCAAAGATGCTATAAATGCTCCATGAGAAGAAGGGATATGGTCATAAGAAACAAACTGAGCAATATCCCAACCATATCTGTTTGGAGGATTTCCTGCATTGCTGCGAGTGGTCCTCCGTACAGATAGTGGTGTGGGAGGAGTAGAAGTAGGAGGAATGATATCTTGTGAAGGAGGGGGTATCACCTGAAGGGGGGTTGGTGTCGGTGCCTCAGGAGTTGGGACGAACGCAGGCAAGGGACTTGGCACTGGCACTGTCGGTACTGGTCCTGCAGTTTGCTTCTCTCTCCTGCTGTAGGTAAGTAACTCTCCCTGAGCCGTAGGCCTAACACCTTCACCTTCTTGTCCCTTCTCCGTGCCTCCATGCCAAACTTCTAAATCGGTTACCACCAAGTTCTCCATCTCCCCCTCTCGCCTAATACTGGCAGTATTAGGCGTGTTGTGTGAAGTTCCGTCCTGGCGGTAGTATGGCTCATGCTCCCGAAAGTGGACATCCATACTGACAAACTTCTTCTTCTCTACTGGACTCCAGCACACATACCCCTTCTGGGTCGCCGAGTAGCCTACGAAGATGCATTTGACCGCTCTAGGGTCAAGTTTCCCAACTGATGGTCTGTTGTCCTTCACAAAACACACACACCCAAACACCTTCAGTGGGAGTATCCCACTATTATTGCCTTGCAATACCTCACATGGGGACTTCCATCCGAGGACCTTCGAGGGCATCCTGTTGATGAGTTGAGCTGCTGTCAACACTGCATGCCCCCACAGGCTCTGTGGGACATTCATGTCGATCATCATACTTCTTGCGACCTCCAGAAGGTGTCTGTTTTTCCTTTCTGCAACTCCATTTTGTGCTGGTGTGTATGCACAGGTGGTCTGATGCTGTATTCCGTGTGCTGACAAGTATTCTGCAAGCGTCCTGTTGGTATACTCCGTTCCATTGTCAGACCTCAGTACCTTCACAACTGCTTTGTACTGAGTCTGGACATGCTTATGGAAATCCCGAAAACAAGCAGGTACATCATTCTTATTTTTCATCAAATATAACCAGGTAACACGAGAGGCACACTCAATGAAAGAAACAAAGTACTTATAACCATTCATAGTGTTAGTAGCACATGGACCCCAGACATCAGAATGTACTACCTCAAAAGCAAAAGTGCTCCTATGACCCGTGCCAACATATGAGCTCCTAGTAAGTTTTCCTAATTCGCACGCATCACATACTAATTTCTCTTTATTTGTTTTTGCATAAATCTCTGGATACAAGTTACTTAGAGTATCAAAGGAAGAATATCCCATCCTCCGATGATGGAGTATCAAGGTATCCTCAGTCCTCTGCTGCAGTCCTTCCATGCCAGCCTTCTCTGCCATAGATACCAATGCTGAGTCCAGTCCTTCTCGATCTAGGTACCACAGTCCCTCATGCCAAGTGTCAGTCCCAAGTCTTCGTCCTGTCCCTTTCTCCTGGAAGGTCACCTTAGGAATATCAAAAGAAACAATGCATTTAAGTTGGAGGATTATAGAACTAATGGACAAGAGACTGACTGGAAAGGATGGAGCATGTAAAACATTGGATAATCTTACTGAACCTGTACAATTAACAGTACCCTTACCGACCACTGGCTGGAAAGTGCCATCAGCTGTCTGAATGCTGTCTGCTGATGCTAGGTGAGTGTAGGAAGAAAACTCACTAGCATTCCCCGTCACATGCCGAGATGCTCCCGAGTCGATAATCCAGTCTGATGATTTAAGGGAAGAGATAGACGCAAGGGCAAGTGATTCGTCAGTACCTTCTGATGGATGGGCATACATGTCAGCGTTGCCCCTAACAAAGAATGAGGTGGACGCCTCCTCTGTTCTACTCCTCATGTCTCCCAGTGCCTGGTCCTCCACAGTAAAGGTGCCGTCAGTTTCTCCGTTCCCTTCTGATATCAGGAGGTTCGCCCGATAACCTCCTCGGCCGCCTCGTCTACCCCCTCGACCACGACCACGTCCTCCATTATATCCTCGTCCGCCGAACGGTCCTCGTCCACCACCTGAATCTCCCTCCCTATGTGGTTTGGTACAAGCATACCGATGATGACCAATCTCCCCACAGTTGTAGCACTGCCGGTTATGCTGCCAGGGCTCTCCCTTAGATCCTGTGTTACCCGAGCTGGTGATCGCTAGTGCTGACTTTGCTTCGGGGGGACCACCTGTCCCGGCTTGCAGTCTGATGCGTGTCTCCTCCTGGATCATGGCTGAGATAGCCTCCTCAAGGCTAGGGATCTTTGGTTGGGCTAGAAATAGGGCCGTCCTCTGTGCGAAAGCTGCAGTCAGCCCTTTGAGGAACTTCATCGTCCTCTCCTGCAGACACACCTGTCTCTCCTTACACTTAGGGTCCCCGCAGCTCGTCCGATCTGAGGAGTGATCATAATCCAACCACAGACGCTCCAACTCCGTGGCATACTCCTGCACCGTCTTCTCTCCCTGTACGGTGTCATCAATCTCCCCCTTTATCTGGAAGACCCGTAAGTTGTTCCCCATACCATCATAGGTCCTTCTCAACTTCTCCCACACATCTTTCACCATTTCAATACCGTCTACTGTGGCGGCAATAGACTGGACTAAGGAGTTGAGAATCCAGATGTAGATCACCATATGAGTGGACTTCCACTCATCGCGTCCTGTCGAGCCCTCGTCCGGCTCTGTCGTCTCGCCCGTCAGGAACTCATCCATGTTTTTTCCTGCGAGGGTTCTTCTCACCCGCCGTGACCAACTCAGATAGGTGGCTGGTCCATCTAATTTCAGATCGATGGAGGGAAGCTTCAACTCCGGCGACGTTCGTGTCGTGTTCTCACCAGCCGACATCGTCAACAACTTCATCAACGTCGCCACCTCTGCAGAATCTGGCTTCTTGATGATCTCCTCCATCGATGCGTCGTCTATCCAATCACGTCCGCTCCACGACTCACGCTCGTCCTCGTCGTCCGCTCCTAGATCCGAACATGTCCCCCCTTTTTTCAGATCTAGGCATCCCTATTAGGCGTTGTCTCGTGCTGGTGCGGAGGAGGCGGCAGCACGCATGTTACAGCCGCCGTCGCAGCAGCAGCAGCAGTCGCAGCAGCCGCATCAGCAGTAGTAGCCGCAACAGTAGCGGGACGGGGCAGCAACAGCGAAGGGCGGAGAAGAGAAGGGAAGAAGGGGGGGGGGCGTGGAAGAGTTCGGTGGAGGAGATCTAGGAAATCCTCCTGTGGGTTTGTGGAAGCTTGGTGACGGCTAGGGTTTGTGGAAACTTGGCTCTGATACCATGTTGAAATTAGTTGATCATTTTATTGATTGTCTCATTGGCATTATATAGCCTTACAGTCATTAATACAATGATCTCAATCATTATGACAATAATCTCATAATGGAATATCCTGTGACATATTCTGGCATCCCAAATATGTCCTCAGGATATTCCCATGTGCTTATACTATACTTAAATATGACACCCAACATACCATATCAACAACTTCCATTAAATTTAATATGGGTAGTTAGATAATTATGTATAGTAAAAAATTAAAGGTTGTTTGCTTTTTCCAAAGTGTAAAAAATTAAGAGGCTCTTCTCTTTTCAAGTAGCAAAAATTTAAAAGAGTTTTGTTTGCTCTTCCCAAATAATATGAAATACGTGTAACGCACGTGATTATATACTAGTGTGTGTGTATGAAAACTTTAGGCTTCATCGTGTAACTTTCATGTTCTAAAAATGTCCTTCTTCAACCTTTTATATATATATATATATATATATCAAAATATGCCCTTCTTCAACCTCAAAACACGATCCCGCAAGCCAAAACCCCATTTGGGCAGAGATCTGGATTCATGCGGTGGTATAATTTTTAATTTGCCTAAAATGCGTGCCATAGGATTTGAAAGTGGGTTGCTCCAATATCATGTTAAAGTCTCTGACATTGCACCAGAACTCGGCAGAGATCTGGATTCATGCGGTGGTATAATTTTTAATTTGCCTAAAATGCGTGCCATAGGATTTGAAAGTGGGTTGCTCCAATGATAGCAACCCACTTTCAAATCCTATGACACGCATTTTAAGCAAATTAAAAATTATACCACCGCATGAATCCATATCTCTGCCCAAATGGGATTTTGGCTTGCGGGGACGTGTTAGAATATAAATATATAACCCTCACTACAACCCTAGAGTTTTGGTGCAATAGCAGGAACTTAACTATAGTTTGGCCATTGAAAACAACAAGAAATGTCATATGGCAATGGCATATTCACTAAACTTTATATTGTTGGAAACTTAGTAAAGTAACATGACTTTTTTTTCCTGTAAACTAACATTACTGATAATTCTGATTTCTTTCATCTATCTTCCATCATATACAAATGATCTTAAATGGTCTAATCTTAGCCTTTCTTTATTCCTAAAACTAGGTTTTGTTTGGTCTATTGAATTTACTACTGAATGAACTGGTTCTCTTATTCCTTGCTATGTTTTTTATGTCATGCTATCTTGTTTTGGGAGTCTTATAGAAAAATGATTCTTCTTGTTGCTCTCTAATTAACAAATGACTTAATTCTTCTCCATGTCTAATGTCTATATGATGTGATTATCTGTGCCATTTCTTAAGTTTGGATTTCGGAGATATATATTACTGGCTCCAACATCATAGCATTGTTTTTGTAGGAAAGGATGAACTAGGGTTTGGGTTAGAGATGTAATTATTTTGATCACTAGGCCTTATGGCCATAATTAATCATGTGCAGCATTCGACTGTTCAGTCTGACTTGGGCCTTTGGGCCTAACAGAAGGTATCAAAGTGCAATAACTTACAAATTTCATTGTTTTGATGCCAAAAAAAAAAAAAGGTCTGGTATTAAAGTGGTTATAGGAAAAAGTTCATTGTACTTTTTTCTTCTTCTGTAAATTAGCCTCTATAAATTTAATACAGTGCCATATATGTGTTTGTGTTTCATTTTAGCCTATGCCTACATTTGTTGAATCTATGAAGCTTAAGTCAGTACAATATAAATACAAGATAATTGTTTCCTGAGTTAATGTAAGATATCTACATTATGACAATGAACTATTAATTTCAGCAGTACCTTTACATTGTACAAGGTAATAGTTTAGATGTTTGCTGGTGTCAGACACATTTCACGTGCTGCTATAGCATGATGATGTTTTTATTTTCACTCATTCAAGCTGTTTTTGCAATATGTAGATACGACTATTCTGGTTATGGAGCTTCTACTGGTCAGGTTGGTTCTTTTCTTGGGTTTAATAACATCCATTTCTTATAGTTATATGTCTAAACGTCTATCTTCTGTTGCATGTATATATATGCAATGGTGCCAAATATTTCTCTTGAGTGTTGGATTTACTGTCTCAAACATGACAGTGTATACTTACATTTTCAGAGATGGTGCATCTCCTTAAGAAGTGAGAGATATCGAGGACATCTCATGCAGTTTATTAGAAGCAAAATATTAATTTGGCATAAGCTAAAAATAGAATGACCTCAACGTTTGCATCTTAATTTATTCTAAACTTTCATAAACTATCGTTTGCTTGTTTAGTTTGGAGATCTTGGTAATGTACTAAGTTTCTCTTTATCTTTTATCTTTCTACAGTAACAATCATCACAGTGTTTTACCTTGTGGAAATTGAGCCGAATAGTTTTGAGAGAGATGCCTATTACTGAATGTTATCATTCCATATATATACCTTTGTACTTCTACTCAGCTCTCATCTAAAGTTTTGATTTGCATGTTGGAGGGAGTAATCTTATGTAGTTTCTATTCTGGTGCCTAGCCAAGCGAATCCAATACTTATGCAGACATCGCAGCAGTGTACCAGTGTCTGCAAACCGAGTACGGAGTTAGTCAGGAAGATCTTATTTTATATGGTCAGTCTGTAGGAAGTGGTCCAACATTGCACTTGGCAGCTCGCTTGCCAAGATTGAGAGGTGTTGTGCTTCACAGTGCAATACTTTCAGGGCTTCGTGTGCTCTGCAATGTCAATACAACTTTCTGCTTTGACATTTATAAAGTAAGTTTAAATCTCTCAGATACCTCTTTTTCTTTGTATTTTTATAGACAGTTTGTCAATATGATTCATTGATTTGTTTGGAAATGCAGAACATTAACAAAATTAAGAAGGTGAAGTGCCCAGTTCTTGTAATCCATGTAAGTATGTAACTTTTTAAGGTCTATGCTCCTTACAAATGTAACTGCTCACGTTGATTTGAATCATGTGCACTTACTGTTTGTCAGTGTTTCTCTTAATGTTTGGAATTGGATTATCTTTATGTTCTTGAAGTGAGTCTGTATATTAATGAGCTTGAGTTTTTGAAAACAGATTGTCGAAGTTGATTATTTATCATTTCCTCATATTCCGTTGTGATAATTTATGTTGGCTAAATGATATAGGTTTTATCGTTCTCTCTAAAAGTGTTTTAAAGCTGATGAATGAAAGAATATCCTTAGATGCAGCTTCTTTACATAATGAAACTAAATAGGAACTTACTAAAACTGATATAGGTTTGATCGTTCTCTCAAAGTGTCTTAAAGCTAACGAATGAAAGAATATCCTTCGATGCAACAATAGATATTTAGTAGAATACTTGACTTGTTTATTATTGATGTGGAGTTACATATATATATAGGAGATGCTAACCCCTCTCTCTACTACTCTACTCCATGTGGGACTAAAATCCTTTAATACTCTCAACACTCCCTCTCAAGATGGGCGATAGATATTCATCATCCCCATCTTGTCACATAGTTTAGAAAGACTCAATGAATTAAGACCCTTAGTAAGACAATCTGCGACTTGCTCTTCTGAGCGAACATGATCGAGCTTTAATATCCCTTTCTATAGCTTCTCTTTGATGATGAACCGATCGATCTCGATGTGCTTTGTTCTTTCGTGCTGAACTGGATTGTTAGCTATACTTAGTGCAGCTTGACTGTCAATCAGAAGGCGCAATGGTGTTTCCTGGTCCCAATGTTCTAAACGACGGTAGGTGGGTGCGCGGCGGAAAGGGTCCGCCTACTTCCTAGGACACCTAGGCGCCGCCTAGGCGTTTGATACATTTTTGGTATTTTTTTTTACTATTTTACCACTGTTTTTGCATAATATGCATATTTTAAGGGTTTTTTTTATGCATAGCTAAGTTTTACAACAAAGATTTATGAAGTTTAAGTCATGTAAAAGTGACTTATAGGTCCATAATGCTTGCAAAACTATTTTGCTAAAACATCTAGTCAAGTATTGCTCCGTCTAGACGTTCGCTTACACCGCCGCCTAACTCATTCTACTACAGAATTTGAATTAGAGTATACCGTGTGCCACGTACTCACCTTCGCCTATGCCGCCAAACCTCCGCTGGCTGTCTACTCTATCGCCAAGGCGCCAACGGTAAAAGCGGTGCGGAGAGCGACCGTCTACCGTTTAGGCGCCGCCTAGGCGGCCGAGGCGGGCACCATTTAGAACATTACCTGGTCCAGCTTCAACTCTGTCAGCAGTGCTTTTACCCACAACAACTCTGACACTCCCAGAGCCATAGCTCTATATTCTGCTTCAGCGGTCGATCGTGCTACCACAGACTGTTTCTTGCTTCTCCATGAGACTAGGTTATCCCCCACAAAGATACGGTAACCTGAGGTAGACCTTCTGTCGTCCATGCAGCTTGTCCAATCTGCATCGCAGTACCCCTCAACACCCATGTGTCCGTTGTTCCTGAACCATAGCTCTTCCAGGAGCCCCCTTCAAACATCTCAGAATATGAAAAACTGCATCCATGTGGCTCTTCCTTGGATCATGCATGTAGCGACTCACAGTAAATGAGATATCAAGACGAGTGTGGCATAAATAAATCAATCTGCCTACAAGTCTCTGATATCTTTCACGATCAACCGGCTCTCATGTCTCTGTTCCCAACTTATTTTTCTGATCGATTGGAGTGACTGTTGATCGACATCTCAGCATACCGGTTTCTGTGAGCAGATCTAGTACATACTTCCTCTGAGAGAGGACGATTCCATCTCTTCCTCGAGCCACCTCGATCCCGAGAAAATATCTCATCATTCCCAGGTCTTTTACTTCAAATTTCTTGGCAAGTTTTGACTTCAGCTGGGTAATCTCCTCTCCATCATCATCTGTGACCACAATATCATCTACATATACTGCAAGTATGGTGACGTGGCCTCTCGCATATCGGAAGAATACCGTGTGATCTTCATTGGTCTGGCTGTACCCCATGCCTGTGACAGCCTTCCTGAATCTTTCAAACCAGGCCCGAGGAGATTGCTTGAGTCCACATTCCCTGTTGACTGCTTCTTGCAAAAATACGGGAGCGTCTCCATGTATACTTTCTCTTGTAGATCTCCATGAAGAAAGACATTCTTCACATCCAATTAATAAAGTTGCCACCCATGGTCTCTGCAAGAGAAATCAGGGTTCTTGCTAACAAATGTCTCATCATAGTCGATGTCATAGGACTGAGTGAATCCCTTTGCAACCAATCTTACCTTGTATCGCTCTACCTTTCCTTCTGGCTCTCCTTTACTGTGAAGACCCATTTGCATCCAACTGCTCTTTCTTTTATGTAATGGAACAAGTTTTCATGTCCCATTTCTTTCAAGTGCCTCAAGTTCCTTCAATATTGTAGCTTTCCACCTCGGAACTTCCTTCGCTTCCTGCCAACACTTAGGCAAAGAGATGGTGTCTAACAATGCAATGAATGCTTCATAGGTAGGGGATATATTAGAGTAGGATAAAAAATGGACGATGTCATGTTCATAACCATAACGATTAGGAATTTTTTTCACATTACTGTGAGAATATCTCCTTAAGGGAATAGGAGAAGGACAAGGAGGAGAGATCATACCATCCGAATCAAAGGGATCCACATCCGAATCAGAGGGATCCGTTGCGGGAGGTGCATCTTCAGGAGTTGGGGTAGGGTTAGGCGGGGGACATGGCACAGTAGGGACAATAGGCACAGTAGTGGACTGCTACTTTCTCCTTCTGTAAACTTGGAGCTCTGTAGATTTTTCTGTAGTCTGTTCCTTTTTTGTACTGCACATCACTTTTTTCCTCCTCATTGTGAGCTTCCTCATCACTTTTCTCCCCCTCGCTTTCTTTCCCTTGTTCCTTTGGACCAACTTCCATCTTTGGGCATGGAACTGATCCGACAATCACACTTGGGCTCATCTCCCCCTCACTCCTAATACCTCCTGTGTTAGGTGTGTCACCAAATACGTAGTCTTTACCTGAACCATTGTGGTAGTTATGGTTACATATCTCTGTATGTAACGTCCATGCTCACAAAGAACCTTCGCTCCACAGGACTCCAGCAAAAGTATTCCTTCTGAGGCCCTGAGTAGCCAATAAAGAAGCACTTCACTGTCCGAGGGTCCAACTTTTCCAATGCAGGCCTATTATCCTTCACAAAGCAGACACATCCAAATACCTTTAGGAGAACAATGTACTTGTTCTCACCTGTAAACAGCTCAAACGGTGTCTTCCATCCTAACACCTGAGAGGGCATTATGTTGATGAGATATGCAGCCGTCAACACGGCATGTCTCCACAAGTGTTTAGGAATATTCATAGCAAACATCATTGACTGTGTCACTTCTAACCATAGTTTGAAGTATCGGCCGATACCGATCCGATACGGCCGATACCGATACCGATTGGCATGTCCCGATCCGATACCGACCGATACCCGATACTGACTGGTACCGACATTAGAGGTCTCTTTTCCGGTCAATTCGGCAAAGAAAATTGAATTAAAAAGACCAATTAGCAAGGGTGTAAAAGCATAGTAAGGTTGTAAAAGCATATAAAAGAGGAAAACTTATCTATCGCATATAAATTAATCGACAAGGGTAACTACTATTTCATTCAATTTCAAAAATACTAAGAAACAACACTGTAAATACTTTAAATTATGCATAAATGTTATAAAATATATTTTCTAAAATGTTAATAATTTACTAATAGTTGTTTGCTTTCCAATACCAAAAAATCCGATACTCCGATCCGAAACCATCGATACTACCGATACCGCCGATCCCGATACTCATAGGAATGGAACGATACCGATTCCGATACCGATACTTTGAACCTTGCTTCTAACAGGTGCATGTTCTTCCTCTTCGTTATGCCATTCTGAGCTGGTGTATAGGTACATGAAGTCTGATGTTGTATCCCATGGGTTGATATGTATTCTTCAATAGCCTTGTTGGTGTATTCTGTCTCATTGTCAGACCTCAAAGTAAGGTCTTCACCTTAGCACTGTATTGTGTTGTAACCCTGCGATAAAAATTTTGAAAGCATGCGAATACATCACTCTTACTCTTCATTAGATATACCCAGGTGACAGGAGTGTAGCAGTCAATAAAGGTGACAAACCACTTAAAACTATTAACAGTAGTTGTAGGACAATGTCTCTACACAAGAATGTATCATATCAAAAGCAGCTAAACTTCTATTTTTAGAACTCACATACGAGCTTCTGGTAAGTTTCTCAAGTTCACAAGCATCACAAACCAACTTTTGCTTATTAGCCTTTTGATACATAGAGGGATACATCTGACTCAGTAGACTGAATGAAGAGTGTCTCATACGCTGATATTGGAGTAATAATTCTGCTTCTACAGTCCTTCGCGGCTCCTCCTGTTGTTCTTCATCTACCAGTGATTCTAGTGCTGCATCCAACCCACCTCTGTCCAAGTACTATAGTCCTTTATGCCAAGTGTCAGTCCCCAACCGTCTCCTGGTTCCCTTCTCTAGAAAAATTATCTTAGGAATGTCAAAAGAAACAACACAATTAAGTTGAAGAATAATAGCACTAATGGACAATAAATTAACAGAAAAAGATGGAGCATGCAAGATATCAGTAAGAGTCATGGAAGGGGTACATTCAACTGTGCCTTTACCCACAATGGATCTAGCAGTACCATCAACAGTCTGAATGCTTTCAGGCGTTGCCAGGTGAGTGTAATCTTGGAACTCATCATGGGCACCCGTGACATGGCGGGATATCCCAGAATCAATTATCCAATTTAGACTAACTGGTCTGTGGGTAGATGCAAGGGCATGGCAGGTATACCTGTGCTTGTATGGGCATAGTAGGTAATGTTACCCCCGGAGGTGGTTGGAGTCGATGCTCCAGTGGTGTTGGCTCGACTGTCGCTGGTTCCAAGCTTCATGCTCCTCCACATTTTTAGCATTTTCTCTCACTAGGGGTCATATCGGATGACTGACTCTCATTTTCCCCTTCTGTCAGGTTTGCTTTGTGCCCTCTAGAATAATTATCTCTGCCTCCGTCATAGCCTCCTCTGGCACCCCTACGCCCTCCACGGCTATGTCCGTGGCCGCTGGACTGGCCTCTTAGAGGTTTCGTACAGAATCTGATGAAATGTTCAGGTTCTCCACAGTTGTAGCACCCTCCCCCTCCGGAAGGATTTGGGTTAAATACTGCTAAAGCTGATTTTTTTTTCCGGAGAGCTAGTGGTGCTAGGCATTAGCTTTAGTTGTGCCTCTTTTTGTGCTATAGCAGCTATGACCTCCTCCAGTGATGGTAGTCCAGGTTGTGCAAGTAGGAACATTCCTTCTCTGCTCATTCCTTCTCTGCTCGAATGCTGGGTTGAGTCCCTTCAGGAGCTTCATCCTCTGTCGCGAAACATACTCCATGAACTTCTAATAATGTTTCGCAAATGCCGGTTCCACTTGCTCATTCTCCACGTCAATAGGATCATAGTGGTCGAGATCTGACCAATACTTCTTCAGCAGAGCCGCATACTCAGAGATTGTGTGATCTTCTTGGACCGCTTTATCAAGTTCATCTTGTAGTTGGAAGATCCTCATAGGGTTGTTCGACCCTAAGTACATGTCTCTCAGCATCATCCAAATGTCACCAGCACCCTCCATTGCTTCTACGTTGTCCGACACTTGGTCGGTCAATGAGGCTGTTAACCATCCAGAAACAACATTGTTGACGATTTCCCACACAACAAACTCCCGTGAGTAGTGATCTTCAGGTGCCTTGGTTTGGCCATTCATATAGCCCACCAAGCCTCTTGCCTTCAGAGTCCGGATCGCCTGACACGACAACTTCAAGTAGTTGGAAGTATCCTCCAACTTTATCTCCAGTTTCTTCAACTTTTCTATTTTGTATGGTGAAGGATCCACATTTACGTGTGCAACACGGGAGATAGTCTCGGCCAGCCTCCTGGAGAAGAGATCATCCACCAAAGCCTTCATCTCTTGGGTCGTCAGCTTGTCGTAGATCGTCTCTGTCGTCTTCTTCTTGTCCTCTTCCATCAGCAAGACGGTGGCAGATCTAGATCGTCTTTACCTTTTATCGTCGTCCTCTCCACGTATACTGTTCCTCCTTCAGCGGTGTCCCTGAGAGCCGCTGCTCATGTCCCGTGCACAGTTTCGACCCGATATCGCATAGCCTGACGAGAAGGAGGGGGAAGAATCGACAGTTGTAGTCGAGATCAGGAGTTCACACAAAAGTTCCCTCACTGATATACCTCGATCCAACTAGCAACTATATAATTAATATTCCGATTACAACTTGTTACAAAAAACGATAATCAGAAAATTAAACTTTTCGTTCTTCCTTGCAATCGTAGTTGCATACGGACAGAACCGAGTTACAACTCGCATCATAGAAGAAGAAGAAGAAGAAGAAGAGGAGGAGGAGGGAAGGGGGCTGGCCGGCGGGGAGGGGGCTGCTGGCCGGCGGCTGCTGGTGGCGTAAGAGGGAAAGGGGAGAGTTGGCTATGATACCAAATAGATATTTAGTAGAATACTTGACTTGTTTATTATTGATGTGGGACTACATATATATATAAGAGGCTAACCCCTCTCTCTACTACTCTACTCCATGTGGGACTAAAATTCTTTAATACTCTCAACAGCAACTCTTTACGTAATGAAACAGTTAAGTTTAGAGATAGAGAGGAGAAGGAAACGCTCATGAAACACCGGATTACTTGCGATAAACATTGCCGACTGATTATCACAGTACATCTCCATCGGAATAGGAATTATAATTCCCATTTCATGAAGAAGAGACTGCACCCACATCATCTCAGAAGCTGTATGAGCCATCGCACGGTACTCGGCCTCTGTCCTAGAACGAGCCACAACATTTTGCTTCTTACTACGCCACGTGACAAGATTGTCACCCACAAACGTACAATAGCCAGAAGTAGACCTCCTATCACTGCGACTGCCTGCCCAATCAGCATCACTGAACCCAGTTACCGTAAGCAACTGGGAAGGTTTGTACAACAAACCCTTTCCAGGTGCACCCTTCAAGTATCGAAGAATGCGAGAGATAGCCTCCCAATGTGGTTGCCGAGGGGCATGCATAAACTGACTTACTACTCCAACTGCATATGTGATGTCTGGTCGAGTAACAGTAAGATATATAAGTTTGCCAACCAAACGTCTATAATATCCAACATCCTCAAATAACTCTCCCCTGTCAGCATCAAGCTTGTCATGATAATCCATAGGAGTCTCAACTGGCCGACACTCCAACATCCCAGTCTCGGAGAGCAAGTCTAGAACATACTTGCGTTGTGACAGATACACCCCCTTCTTAGATCGAGCAACCTCGATTCCAAGAAAATATCGAAGAAGACCCAAATCCTTAGTATGAAACTGACGACTAAGGTAGGCCTTCAAGTCCGCAATTCCAACATGATCACTCCCAGATATAATGATATCATCAACATAAACAATCAACACGATAATACCTGCTGAGGAAGAATGGCAAAATACTGAATGATCTGATGTGGTACGCCGAAAGCCATACTGAATGAGAACTGAACTGAACTTGTCAAACCAAGCACGAGGTGACTGTTTCAGTCCATATAGTGTTTTCTTCAATCGACATACGAGTTTTTTATTTCCTGCTACAACATATCCCGGTGGTTGATCCATATAAACCTCCTCCTGTAAGTTACCATGCAAGAAAGCATTCTTTATGTCCAGCTGATATATAGGCGATTGGTGATTAACCGCCACAGAAATAAGAATCCGAACTGAATTCAGCCGAGCCACTGGAGAGAAAGTCTTCATATAATCCACGCCATATGTCTGAGTATACCCTTTGGCAACCAACCGTGCCTTGAGGCGCTCAACAGAACCATCAGGGTGATACTTAACAGTGTACACCCATCTACAACCCACTGTTTGCTTTCCAACAGGAAGTGATGTAAGCTCCCAAGTCTGATTTTGATGTAAAGCATACATCTCCTCATCCATTGCACTTTTCCAACCAGAAGATGACATAGCGTGCTTGTAAGTTTTGGGAATAAAAATAGAAGACAATGAAACAGCAAATGCATGAAAAGATGATGAAGCACGGTGTAATAAAACATAGTTAGAAATGGGATGCTTATTCTTTGTGGTACAAAGGCGTTGTCTTTTTCTGAGAGCAATAGGAAGATCATCTGGATCTGTGGTGATGGGAGCAGAAACCTCAGGCACGGAAGATGATTGGTTGAAGGCTGAATTCTGCAGAACCACTGGCCTGTCCTTGGATCTCTGATAAACCTGTAAATGAGGAATGGAGACAGAAATTGATTCAGGAATGACCGGAAGTTGTATGGAAGATATCAAATCTGTTGTAAAAGGAATACAACGGTCTCCTGAAGGAAAGAAAGGGGTAGACTCAAAGAATGTAACATCCGCACTGACATAATATTTGCGTGACTGTGGACTGTAACAACGATAACCTTTTTGAGTACGGGGATAACCAAGAAAGACACACTTCAGATATCTAGGAGCCAACTTATCTCGATTAGGTTCCAAGTTATGAATAAAAGCGACACACCCAAACACTCGAGGAGATAAGAAAAAAGGTGCGACATCTGTATGTAATATGGTAAATGGAACTTTGTTATTTAATACAGATGATGGCATGCGATTAATAAGATAACATGCAGTAAGAACGGCATCTGCCCAATACTGTTTAGGGACATGCATATTGAACATGAGAGTTCGAGCCACATCTAAAATGTGTCGATGTTTGCGTTCGGCTATACCATTTTGTTGAGAGGTGTGGACACAACTGGTTTGATGAACCATACCACGATCAACACATAAACTGTTCACAGAAGATTGAGTATACTCCAAAGCATTGTCAGAACGCAGAATTTTGATACGTTTATCAAACTGAACATAAACTTCATTATAAAAGGCAGATAACACATTTGGAAACTCAGATCTTTCTTTCATTAAATAACACCAAGTCATTCTGGAATAATCATCAATAAAAATAACAAAATACTGAAATCCTTTTGGACTTTTGACTCTAGACGGACCCCAAATATCAGAATGAACAAGATCAAAAGACTCTAATTGACGACTCTCACTATGACGGGGAAAGGAACTACGGTGATGCTTGCCTAACTGACAAGCCTCACATTCAAGACTAGAAACATGACTCAAACTAGGAACAACTTGACGCAACTTAGCCAAAGACGGATGTCCCAAACGATAATGCCACTGCAACGCAGAAGTAGAAACAGAAGTGAAGGCCTTTCCAGGTAGATCCAAGTAGTACAGTCCATCTTTTTCATGCCCCGAACCAATCGTCTTCTTCGTCCTGAGGTCCTGAAAAACACACGAATTGGGAGAAAATGTCACAGAACATTGAAGAGATTTGGTTAACTGGCTCACAGATAACAAATTAAATGAAAAATTAGGCACATATAATGAATCAAATAATGATAGTGATTGAGTAGGGTGAATGACACATTTCCCAAGCACAGGACGAGTAGACCCATCAGCCAAGATAATATTATGTTTCATGGAACTACGATTATGAAAGATAGATGTTATACCAGACATGTGAGAGCTTGCTCCTGAGTCGATGACCCAAGAGGTGGATGGTGACTGGGTTGCCACAAAAGCAGGATTACCTATATGTGCCATGGTTGCAGTAGGTTGGGAGGTGGTACTAGCAAGCGCATTCAACTTCTGGAGGATCTGTTGAAATGGAGATGAGGTATCGGACGTTGAAGTCTGATTGAAACCCGAAGTATCATCTCTGGGAGCAGAAGTTGTGACCTGGGACTGCATATTTTTATCATGCACTTGATGTGCATATTCTGGTTTGCCCCATTTGTCCCAACAATAGTCTTCTACATGACTGAGCATTCCACAATAGTTACACTTTCGTGGTTGACCACGGCCACCACCGCGGCCACCACCACGACCATTGTCTCTACCACCACGGCCTCCTCCTCGACCAAAACTACGACCACCATCTCTACCGCCACGTCCAATACCACGTCCACCATCACGACCAACAACACTAGAAACTAGGGCAGAAGAGTCAGTACTCGGCACCACAGAACTCTGTCCCAGAAAGGAACGATTGAGACGGGAGAAAGTATCTGCCACCGTAGGTAACTGCTCTCCAGCAAGGATTTGAGCTTTATAAGGTTCGAGCGCAGGATCCAAGCCGGCTAGGATGAGTGAAACATGAAACTCTTCCTTCTGTCTCCGAGCTTCCTTCAAATCAGTAGTAACAGGATGATATTGAAGCAGTTCCTCCCACAAAGTCTTCTTTGAAGCCAGATATTCATTCACAGGCTTCCCATTTTGCTTTGTATTGAACAATAACTCGTACAACTCATAGATACGGGCAACGTTTCGCTTCTGCGAATATGATTCTTCCAGAGATTCTTCCAGAGATGCCCAAATCTGTTTGCTTGATTCACACCACTGAACATTAGCAGCGATATGTGGTTTCATACTATGTCACAACCACGACATAACGTATGCATCTGCACTCATCCAATCTTCATACTCAGCGGACGTTTCAGGCAGGGGTTCTTCCTTCAAAAACTTCAACTTCTTCTTCGCCCTTAACACCACTTTGATAGACTTGGACCAGGCAAGGTAGTTCGCACCATTGAGTTTCACCTCTGTAATCGACTTTCCCAATTCATCATTATGAATAACAGTAAAAGGAGAACCACCTCCGCTACCACCACCACAATTAACCTCGCTAGAAGATTCGGTCCCCACCATACTTGCAGATGCAACAGAAATACGAGATCTTTGAAACCCTAGATCTCACAACGAACCTCAATCGACGACGAATAACCAACGGAGATCTGTAGAAACCCTAGATCTCATAAACGAACCACGAACGACCACGAACAACGAACGACGAACGACGAACGACGAACGGCAAATCATGAAAAGTAGACGAAAAACAGCCGAATTTTTTTTTTTTTTGGGCTGCCGCCCCAAACCCTGCAATCAGGGGCTACTGCCCCCGAACCCCTGTCGAACTCACGGCCGAGTTCGATCGGCCCTGTCGTGGATGGGATGTACAGTACTTACAAATATATGTTCTGATACCAAGTTAAGTTTAGAGATAGAGAGGAGAAGGGAAAGTAGGAGAAGAGAGAATATGAGAAAGGAGATTGCAAGGGCCTTCAACCCTAGGTTGCATCTCATGTCTATTTATATTGATATGCAATACACCCACAATTACTATTATACCCTCATATGATAAATAACAAAATAAAATAACTCTAACAAAAACTAAATAGGAATTTGCTGAAAATGGTATTGTTGGGATATGTGATAATCCTGGCATGGACCTGCTAGACCACTAGCGCATGATTTGATGACATGCTCATAGGCCTTTACTCAAACAAATGATAGTCTCAACCTGCTTCGTACAAAAGTCATATATTTAATCAAATTACTAGATTTTTAATTATTAGATGTGTCATCTTCAATGTAATGAGATGTCATCGAGTGTTGGAAGATTTTCTATTAGCTACTGTTCTTACATCGTAAAGTGCTAGATTTTGTTGGTGCTAGTTTGTTTTAACTTAAATTTGATAAAAATTGCATATAAGAGATTCCTAATTGGAGGGACTACCCAATGACCACGATGTGGAAGTTGAAATTATTCAGATCATCGTGTATAAACTTTTAACAATTAGGGCATTTAATTCCCCTAGGCCTTAACATGTATACTCCTCGGAGCTATGTTGATATTATCTACAGTATATTAGTCTGTTCTCAAGAATGGGATGGAGGCAAAAGTGGGGCCTGCTTGTCTTTTGATATGATGCAGAGCCTTATCTGCATAGGCCAATTGGTTATCCGATCAGATAACTGATCTGTCTATTGATCTAGTCGGTCTAGACTGCACCAACTCTTGAGCCTATTTTTGACAAGTTTTCATCGGTTACTTATTTCTAGTAAAGCATGTCTGTTTGGGTATATATTAGGATGAATCATGACATTTATTTCCATTAATACTTTGGTCTAATATATGATTTCGATTTTAGGGTTTTACTTGTGTTTTGTTACTTAGGAGATTGTAAGTCTAAATAAAGGCCCTTCGTGAATAGCTTTGCAACTCAAATTTAATATACTACTATTTAAGAAATTCTCTTATTCATTGGTGGATTCCAATCTTTTGGACTTAAGCAACCCTCATGGATTCAATGCCCCCCTGGATTCGAGCAACAATCAATTTGGTGTTTAAGTGTCCTTAGCTGTACGATAATTTTGTATGCCTCTCCACCAAGATGATGTCCTTGAGCCGATACTCCACTAGCTCTACTTACTCTTAGCGGGGGTATTCGAAGAATTGCTCCACCGCACGAGCCAATCTCGGATCTCATGGATCCTCAATACAAAACGAAGAAATCTTGCATGTTGAACACCATAACTTTCACTCTGAGACCACCTGAAGTAAGACTATTAGATCCTGTAGTTGCGGAAGCAAAGACAAAAAGGGTCCCGCTGCCGAAATGAAACTGAAGAACTACAAACTTGCTTCCGCTAAAGATGGATCGGATCTTGGATCGAGGTATAGTGGACGCAAGCAACACTAAACAAGGCATGTTTCTATGGTGTTAGCTATCCTTCTTCGGTCTCCTTTTGGCAGGGCCACCACTTTGTCTATGCTTCGGCAATTGTAGGATCTAAAGGGAAAAAGATCAATTAGACAAATTTCTGCTACCTCGAGTGTTTGAGATCAGAAAAAAATGATTTATTTGGATGAAATTTTAGTGGACTAGAACACGAATTATAGTTAAATTTTTTATGTATAGTTTAGGAAGAAGCTCACTAGTTAAAAGTTATCATTCTTGCCAGCTGAAATATGTTGCAAGGTGCAATCAGGCAAGAGTCCAATCCTTGTTGAAGACTGCCAATTGAGCCAAGAATAAAATAATGATAATTAGGTTTGTTAAAGTCCCTCCCACTTGTACCAAAACTCTTGAGTGTTGGTGAGGGTTGAGGGTCAATATTAACTTGAAGTTGAGTCCTTTCGTTGTGCTTTGTGATTAAAAGATACGCATGAAGTTGGAAAAGAAATTACTGTAGGACTGCTACAAGACCAGACATGCTTCATGGATCCAAATGTGGGGTTACTAAGAAAAACTGAGCATAGCTGAAATGAGGATTGGCAATTATTGCTAAATAAGATAGAAATAAGGGTATTACTATGTTGCATGAGATTGCAATTAAGGATGAAATGAGGGAAAATTGTTTAAGGCGGTTTGAAGATGTATAACCATAGCTATGTTGAATGATGTATGTCCTGTGTTAACGGATATGCCACTGTTTTTAATTTCGGTATGGGAGGTCTCAGTTGGTTCTCCACTACCGTTACCATTACTTTAAAAACGCTAACCAGGTTGATGATAGTTATTTAGTTTAAAATTTAAGTTAATAAATTGTGTCTATCAAATGGAAGGGAAAAAACATGCATATTACATATTCAAATTCATTACTCCATTTTGTTAATTCAATAAGACATAAAACTTGCTTTTCATAATAATGCATCACTAACTAGAAAGAAACATACCGAAAAAGGGTATAATAGTCCCTGATGAAAACATGCCAATAAACCATAAAACCGAATAAAATGTCAAAAGACTCGGAATCTTCATATGAAATAATAGAAGTAATTGAAAAAATATCTGCAAAAGCAAGTTTATAGTAAGAGTTTCACGGAAGCTTCGGATCACCAAATTTATTGATTTGGACACCTTACCATAACGATCTGGATTGCAAATGTAATTCGAACTGGAACACTTGGAGCAAAATGGGGTTCAATGGGGTTTAGTGTGCAACAAAGACCAACAAGACACTAGTGACACGATATGATATTAGCTGGAGGAGTTGTTAGAACTAGGAGATGTCCTAAGCAAGCATGGATTGAGACTGTAAAACTAATTTTGTACTAGCTAAACAGTAGATGAAATAGCCTTTACCAGAGTGGTGCAAAAGAAAACAATTCTAATGTCTGCAATTTTGGGACAAGGGCTTTTATGATGCTCTTAGGAGTGTTGTTTCTGGTTGTTCAGTTGCGGATCACCTTGTATGCTTTTAATATTTTCCTTCAACCAGAGTATATTTGTTGCTAGTTAGCATGAAACGGAATTGAAACAACATGTATTATTTTAGCATCCCTGGATTTCTGATATTTAACACTATTAACGCACAACTTCTTGGAGAATTTGAGGATTTTACGGACAATCCACCAGGACTTACATGGACAATTCACCAGGACTTGCATGTTGGTTTTTGTCTTGATTTTTGTTTGTTTTCTGTGTTTCACTTGACCTTGTTTATTAGCTGACATGCAGTCTTCTGGTTGCTGATTTTGGAGCTCCTAATGATTAAATACAACCAAATGCCTTATTTTTCTGCAAAATATGTAAAGAGTGCCTAGGTAACCAGATTTAATCGTGACCTTTTATTATATGTAATACTATAGCTCTGTGTTTGCGCTTGCATGCATTGTGTCCTGTGCCTGCCGACTCGTATATACTACAAATTTTGGCCAAACAATTGGAGGGTTCGTCTTATATTTACATAATTATGCATTGATGGATACAAGGATATTTCAAGTTGTAGCTTTCATCGTACTGTTAATTTATCCTTCTAGAAAACAGATGATGGCTTCATACTACTTTTTTTTATTTTCTCTTAGGGAACCAATGATGATATAGTGAATTGGCTTCATGGGAATGGTTTATGGAAGCTTGCTAAGGATCCGTACGAACCCTTATGGATCAAAGGCGGGGGCCACTGCAACCTGGAGCTGTATCCGGACTACATCCGCCACCTCTCCAGATTCATCCGCGACATGGAGGGAATCACCACCGCGAGCCGCCTCAAAAAGATCCGGCAGGCCCTCCAGAAGAAGCCGGCAAAGGTTCCAAATTCTGCCGCCACCACCACTACATTTACTGCCAATTGCTGCTGCAGAATCAGGATCCGTAAACCAAACTGCCACCGCGGCTGCTACCTATGTGGGTGCATCAAGGCATTGTGCGTGAAGGCCTTGACCGTCATCTGCTGCTGCTGCTGCTGCTGCTGTAATGAACCAGATAAAAAGTGACGACGGGCTTGTCGAGTTGTATAGGTAATTGATGAAATTTCTGACCCAACGAAGTAAGGCTTTTAGTGCTGATCAGTAGGTAGAAAAAAAGTTCAGGTTCTTGATGTTGTAAAGTTGGGGATAGCAAATGCATGGACATATTAGGTTCTGTTGGTTTTATCTGGTGTAGGTCTCCTCAAACATGTTTTAATTGTTATAATTTGTTGAAATAATACGTGGGGGGTTATTTAGTTTGATGATATTGATCCAATCTTGCATGATTCTCAATAGTTGAAGTGATTCTGGCTCATTGTTGTAATATTTGAAGAAAATTTCTTGTTGCTTGTTTGCAGTACAACACCTTCAAAAATGAATAGCCCTTACTCATCTTTACATTCTACTCTGATTGTATTCATTCCCGGGGCTATTTGGTTCTACGAGGTAGAGTGAAGTAGAAAAATCTGAAAATCGATATTTTGTGTACTCCATGTGATGAAGTAGAGCGAAGTAGAAAATCTTTCGTTTGGATCCTTCGTTTAGAAAATCTAAAGTTTGATGTTTGGTTGGTTATTGAAGTGAATGAAAAAGTGTTAGTTTTTGTTGATGTGTCTTTTTGTTAAAGTAGAGAGGAAGTGGTGCCATATGAACCCGTCATGGCATCACTTCCTCTCTACTTTAACAAAAAAATACATCAACAAAAACTAACACTTTTTCACTCACTTCAATAACCAACCAAACATCAAACTTTAGATTTTCTAAACGAATGATCCAAACGAAAGATTTTCTACTTCGCTCTACTTCATCACATGGAGTACACAAAATATCGATTTTCAGATTTTTCTACTTCACTCTACCTCGTAGAACCAAATAGCCCCTAACTACAGATGAGTGGTTACTATTTATAAACCTCAAAGAAATCCCAAGTAACCTTTAAGATCGATACAAAACCGACCTAAACTCCAATGGGAATGAATACAATCAGAGTAGAATGTAAAAATGAATATATATATATATATATATAGCTAAAAGAGGAACTCTCTTTTCTTACTGTTTCTTTCTCTGAGACTCTCACTTGTGCGTCTCTCTCTCTCATTATCTCTAAATATATTTAATTTTTTTTCTAATTTTTTTTTAAATGATCCATGTCCTAATTGATTCACGTCCTAATTGGATTTTGCTCTTAGATGACAAGATTTAATTTGTTCTTAGATAGAATAAAATTGTTTATTAGTATAACATTTTTTGATTAAAAAAATATAAAAAATGTGAATTAAAAGTAAATTAGTGGTTGAAAATTAAATATTTTTAATATTACTTTCTCTTGAAGAAGAAAATAATATTTAATCGTCATAAGACCCTAGGATGGATAAATTCATAATTAAAAATTGTAGGATTCAGGTATGGATTTTAAGATACGCTAAATATTCTTGATCAAATGGTCAAAATAGATCAAAAATGCCTCTTATGACCTGACTGGAATGAAACTAAAGTTTAATGTTCTAATTATATTGGATTAGAAATGTGTACTTTAATGGTAATAGTTCATTATTCTGAACTGAATGAAAAAAAAAAAATGAGCAGCTTACGATAAGGAAAACTAGAATAGACAACCAAAGTTAGATATAGAAAATAGAATTTTGTGACTAATTGATGCCCTTTATATTTTTATAATTTTTTTGAATTAAAAATTTACTAGTCAATTTTGATTCCGTTGTACCTAAATTCTGGCTACGCCATTGAGTGGTGCACGGAGTGATAATGATGATTTTTTACTTTCCTACTTCGGAGTAAAAAATTATGATATCAAAATTTTGATTTTGTGACAGACAATATTTACTGTTCATGTCAAATTACAGTAAATATTGTTTATCAATTCTCCAATCAAATATATGAAGTGGTTCAAATTTTAAATTTTAATCACTTTCGCATTTAAAATTTAAGAACCAAACAGCTCCTTGGTGGAAGAAGAGATTGATATTAACTGATGTGGCCCTTGCGTTCTTGTTCTTGTTCTTGTTCTGATAGTGCGTTTTCTGATTTTATCTCGATAATCCTTAACAAATTTGTCCTCCTTTTGATGCATAACGTATGTTATCACCTAACCCAAAGAAATCTATGCATATATCATACAGCAAAATAGAAAAAAGAATGTCTTCCCAGTTCTGTTTCTTAAGGTTGGTTAACAACTTGACCATGTGTATTATATTAGATTGGATGATTTCAAAATGGACCTTGACAACTCCTTTTAATATCACACACACTCAACTAATAATAAGACTTATTCATTACCATGAGTTCTTTGACATAGTGCTCTTTACTACACAAATAAACAAAGAAATTTAGATTTTACATAATTGGTACAAAAAGTCATCCTTGTGATGTATGCAGGATCGGCCATGGATAAGTCGGACAAGCCGTCCGACTTGGACAACCCCCTGGTGTGACGTCCCGATATCCCACAGGTAATCGGCCGTTTCCGCTAGGCGCGAATCAGTGCGCCAGCGCTCCCGCGGGACGATCTTTCTCATATGGACGTGATATCGCAAGAGCACAAGATGCATCCGTGCAAAGCCATGAATCCGAACAGGGGGTAAGATGACTAAGCCACATAGTCGCACAGATAGTTCGAATGCAGCGGAATAAAAAACGAACATGCGATTGGTAACAAGTTCACAGAGTCGTCAATAGCGGAAGCATTGAATAACACAAGTATGAAAGTAAAACAAGCACTTTATTGATATTGAACAAGTATTATAAGGGACGCTAAATCGAGATTACAAGTCGCTCAGGCCCTCTCTCTCGAAACAATAAAAGCGTGCCAAGTGGCTACATTTGTGGAATGATACATAGGCGATGTTCCAACATTATGTCTTGTATATGCGCTTTAGTTCCGGACGCAACGATCCAAGGCTCATTAGCGAACTTCATGCCTTAGCTCGCACGAAGGGGATTTTCACACCGAACGAGGTTCTCCCGCACCCTGCAAGCAATTTGGTGGATTATCAGTACATGAATGCACTGGTGGGGAGGCTTCTCGCTCGCTCGACAAATCCAAACACATTATGCAAGTTTTGTGTCCAACTATTTAGTTATCTTTCTATTCTTGCCTTAGGATCAGTTTCATGGCATAATGTAAAGCCTAACTCGTGTGGCAGTGCGTCGTGCGATATAAGAGTAACACGGCAAGACTTACCAACTTACCATTCGTCCTTCCCTATCCAAGGCAAACCAAGTTAAACCAAGCACGAGTATATACATAATGAAATCCAAGAAAAATGCATAAGCAAACACGTGTCATGAGCGAGGTGTTGTTTCAGGTGCACGAGTTACACGGATTACTCAGGTGTGTTGCAATGGATTGCTCAGGTTGTTCAAATTATGTATAGATGTCTTATACTCATAATTGTTCAGGTGTTTCAGATTACTGGATGCGATGCAATGACTCGCATGCGGATTGCCGCTAAGCTATGATGACTTATCTATATGAAGATGAGGTCACTAGCTTAGCCATAAAAGACGATGCATAGTCTCAGACGGAGATAAGATGTAGCGCAAGAGTCATTGGGTGTTATCCATTATCCCGACCAAACATGGAGAGACTACCATAGATCGTGGAGTCAGACGGGTTATCCAAGTGTATGATGCACTACCAAGGGCCCGACCACTGAATATATTGTGTCGCCCTAAACCGGAGTGCATCCTACCGATTTTGTCACGCAACACCCATATTCCTCCTAGGACGGCACGATCCCGGTGCCCCGATAATCGTTTGAGGAATCCATGTTATTACCTCGTGCACGAGTTGTCCGTGACAATGCAAGTCTAGGATCTCAGATTTACGGGATTCGTGACATAACATGTTGATTCTTGATTCTTGATTCTTGTTCAGAACGAGTATGCTCTATGAGCTGTGATTCTTGCTTTACTTGACATGATTCTCGTTTAAAGTTAAACTTGACAAGGTGCAATCCCCTGGTTCGGAGATGCCTTGGTGACCCAATGGTCTCGGATACTTTCAGGTTCATACTTGCACGGAACGACTATTAGATAGTCTTCCGGGGAGAAGTAGATGAATGCATGACATGGATAGTGTTACCGGGGTCGTGGCATGAATTATGTGACAAGCATTGAAACGAGGCAACGAGTACAAGCTACAATGTAAGAAGGAAAGCATGCATTTATATGAAACATAAGCATTTATGTTAGCACGGTCTAAGGGGTAGTGCGAGGAGTGTGGTGCCCCGTTCCCCCTATTCGGGGAGCGCGGCTAAGAAATACAAAGACGGTATCGTTCGATCGGGATAGATTGAATCAAGAACTCATCCTCGTTATGGATTTGCTTCTTCGAAATTGATTACCATATTCAGTGGACCGTGTCCCGAGGATGGGCTTAGCGGCAGAGTCAGGAGGGACCTCTCTACTGCATCTTTTGTTGCCTAGTTTTCGATGTCGCTTGTTGCTTTCGTGCCTTGAGTTAGTATTCGGATTTGCTTGGGTTTTCTTGAATGGTTTCGATGGATTTTATTATTTTCGTTCGTTGAACTGTACTTCAATTTCGAGTTTGGAAAGAGTGGAAGAGGTATTGATCAGCTGTTCATGGCAATGCAGGTGAACGAGCAGTAGGCAACGCACGAGCGGAGTCCTGAAGCACCTCTTTCCTTCTCCCTTCCAATCAACTAAGTGAGTGGCTTATATTCGATTCAGTTGACCCTTCTTCCAAGTCTTCACACCTAAAAATCTTGCATTCTTGTTGTCCCGATCAAACGATACCAACTAATAACTAAAAGATGTCAAGATAAAAAGGGTTTTACACTTGGATTATTATGTTTGTCAATCAAACTTGTGAATAGATACTTATTAGCATACTTGTTCGTTTGGAATGTTCATCATATGCATAAATACAAGTTAGAATGTATACTTCTTCTTTAAATTGTGCTATGTATAGAACTTATCCTGAATGCAATAAACTGAGCAGGGAGACTATGCAAAATAAATCA
The DNA here is from genome assembly GCA_036927795.1 of Iris macrosiphon. Taxonomy (NCBI): domain Eukaryota; kingdom Viridiplantae; phylum Streptophyta; class Magnoliopsida; order Asparagales; family Iridaceae; genus Iris; species Iris macrosiphon. The sequence goes on along the minus strand of JAYESA010000012.1, from coordinate 4,487,609 downwards.
TGAAATGCTGCTTGTCTTGTACTCTTGTTGCCTCAACTGTATAAATGATAACTTAGCCTAGATATCGTTCGATCACGGATAACTTGTGCACAAGGTCACGTGTCACGCCCCAGTCCCAAAATGTCAGGAACTAGGCCACGTGTCACTGGCCAGCTGACACGTCACTAAGGGCTTAATCCATTTTGAATGGACCCAAAGGAACGTGCTACGCTGTCCTAAAATACTACTAGTATAAAACAGGTAAATCTATCTCATCCACAATAAAATGCCAGGGAAATAAGTGCTGAATATATATAAAAACTGAGTCTGATACAGTACACAACTGGTGAGAATACAAGCCTACTACAAAAACTGATAATAGCGCAGAAAAATCAGATAGACTAAGCAGCGTCTATCTGAGAAAAACATCTCCATCTCCAGGTGGCAGGCCTCTAGGGTCAAGCATACTCTGAGGGTGTCTCCTCGAGCTCTTCCTCGGTAGCACATCTAGCCTCCTGATCAGGGCCGTACACAGTGGGGTAGAAAGCCTCGTCTAGATCTGGCAGGGAACCAGGTCCTAAGTGGGACGTAACAAGATACAGGAAAATGACATGCCATGTAATGTAAAGACTGAAGAAATAAATAATAAATACAGGGTGCTAACCATCTAAGTGAAATGCAAGTAAAGACCTTGTAGTACGCATGGGAATGTGTCGGCTAGACATATGCTGACGTAATTCACCAATCGTGGTGACTGGCTAGTATATGCGTCATATGCCCCCTGACTCAAGGGCACTCTGCAATCGACCATCATGGTACGAAGGTATAAAACATTTAAGGAGGGGGTGTCCCATACGTCTACCAGTTATCTTTCCCAACCCAATGTAACTAAATGTCAAGTCCTAGTTTTCCTTATTTATGCTAATCCGTGATGCGGGTCACACGTATTGGTAGCTAATCAGATACGCAGCTCGCATCCCAATATGTATTGCAACCTTGTTGCGTGTTTCCGTGATAGGGTTTAGGAGAATATCAGGATATTCTCACAGTTGTTGGTGAGTCTGTACGACTAAGCTAATTATGCTAAATGTCAACGTATCAGTTGACTGTACCCGAGGCAGTCTCAGGTACTCAGAAACAAGAGCATATAACAATATTTGAATTTAAACAATAAACTTGGCAAGGTATACTTGCCTACTCCCTGATAGTACTGAAAACCTGATCTCACAGTCAGGGTTGAGGGTGCTTGTGACAGGGGGTCACTGGCTGTGCTGGAGTTAGTTTCTGTTAAAATAGACAGGGTTCGTGAATATCATGGTTGTAATATAAAGTATATATATATATATATATAATATAGATATATATATATATATATATATATATATATAGCAGTATATATATAGCATATAAAGAACAAAAAAATGTAGGTATATATATAGCAATTATAATAGTAGCAGGGTATATCCACTGTTATAATAATATAATATTATCAGGGTGTATCCACTGATATATAATAATATAATATTATCAGGGTATATCCACTGATGTATATATATATATAAATATAAAATGAAATGACAGTGCTTGAAATGTAAATGTACATAATATATATAGGCTGTAATATCCAGCACAATAATATATATAATATATATAGATAATATATATATATATATATATATATATATATATATATATATATATATAGATATGTATATATATACATATATAATAAGTGCAGGAAATAAATATATATTTATAATTACATATGTACTGTATATCCAGTACTATGATAGTAATCATATATATAATTAAATGCATATAAATAAATAAAAGAAAATGCATAGTATATATACATACATATATACTATAATTATAATAGTAACTATATAATACATATATATAAATATGTTATATATATTAATAAATATATATATAATATTCATAGATATATATATAAATATATACATATGTATAATAATAATATTAACAGTATATAATATATATATATAATATAATACATATATATATAAATATACATATAAATACATATTTATATACATATATATATACATATATATATATATATGAGTAAACATATAAGTATATATATATAAATACGTATATATTAGGGTTTAGGGTTATACCCTCTGATAGGTGGGGTCCACACGTCGTCGACGCCGGGAGGACGGCGGCGGAGATGGCCGGAGGCGGCCGGAGGAGCATGAACAGCAGCAGTAGCTGCTAGCAGCAGCAGCAGCAGCAGCAGTTGAGTGCGGGGGCTGCCGGCGGCGGAGGAGTGGCGGAGGTGGCCGGGCAGGGTGCAGAATCGACGGAGGAAGGAGGGGCGGTCAGGTTGGTGGTGGTGGCGGAGGTCCACGACGGCGGTGGTGGCGGCTAGAGGCCGTCGGAGGTAGAGAGGTCGGTTAGGGTTAGGGAAGTGGGGAGGAGCTGCGGGGGCTCTGGCCGGCGGAGGCGGCGTCGTGGGGCGGTGAGGGGTGGTGGTCCGGTGAAGGGGAAGGTGGCGAGTCGAGTGGTGGGGTTGGTGGCGGTGCACGGTGGCGGAGGGTGGCGCAGGGGGTGGTTCGGGTGGTGGTGGCTGCTGTGGGCAGTGAGGGTGTGGGGAGGTTGCGGGGGCTGTTCACGGCGGAGCAGGGTGGTGCAGGCGGTGGGGCTTGGCCGGAGGGGAGAGGGGGTCAGGGCGGAGGGCTGGCCGGAGTTGGGCGGCCGGCGGTGGTCGGAGGGGAGAGCTGTGGAGTTTGAAAGGGGAGAGGGTTAGGGTTTATATAGGGTTTGGGTGAATGGCATTTTCGTAAATATTGGGAAATTCAGGGTTATTTTGGTAATTCAAGTTTTTGGGATATTTCTCCTGGATTTTTCTGGGTGTTTTGGGTGGGTCCCATACACCTATTCACTAACCAATAGGATTATGCCACCTTGCATGCATTTTTGCATAAAAACCCCTAACTTTTCATAAATTGCATAAAAGCATGAATTTGGTATTTTGCGTAATTTCACAATTTACCTGATTTCAAATACTGATTTCTCGAAATACTGAATTGTTCAGAATTGAGGGAAATCAGCTGGGGAAATGTTTTGGACAGGGTGGGGTGAGTCTGGACAGTGTCAGGGTCTGATTCTGAGTGATAGAGATCCTCGTATTTATTAATTAATAAATACTGCGCACGATGTTCACTAATTAATTAGAGGCAGGTAGGGTCATAATTTTTCTACGGTGTCAATATGATAATTGTAATATAATTAGAGTAGAATATTATCGTATTTTTTGTTTGGGCAAAACAGGTGCCTACTGGTCCTCAAATCCCTAGGGTACAGGGATGGGTAAAGAGCAAAAATTTAAATAGGGAATAAATACGTACGTCTGTAATGATATTTGTGCGACTAAAACGAAGCACCAAACAAGGTTTCTGGGAGTTGCACAAAATACAGAAAAAGTAGGCTAACAAGTCTAGAGCAGGGATGTGAAATTTTGCTTAGGTTTAACAGCTAGTGAAATGCCCTAATTAATTGTGTAATGAACAGGTGCACAATCAATAGAATATATAATAAATAAAATTTTAAAAAGTTGCAATAATTCTAATTAGTCAAAACTAATCCTAAATTACTGAAATCTGGTCGAGGGAGTTTACATCACGGTTCTTGCGGACGATCGCTGGGGCACTGGCACCGATCCGGTCCGGGCGGAACCTATTGTTTAGTCTCTTGTACTTGACGGAATAGTTTACAACGCCTCTTATACTTTCGTTGCATACCATTCACGTCAAAGACTATATCGTCCATTATGGCATACGCCAGTGATCCCTTAGTATATTTAAACCTATGCATGCTAACTTGTGTCTTCGTGGCAGGGAAGGACATGGTAAGTATTGTGCAGGTGGTTCAGACGGGCAGGTAAATGTCACTGAACGGTGGCAAGTAATTCATTGAATTCCATATCTACTGCTTGCTGTAAAATGGACTAAGGCAAGATAGAAAGACCACAAATAATATGCATGCTTCATTAAAACAACGTGTTGATTGGTATAGTTGGGTTAGCTTGCCTTCAACAGTACGTTTCGATATACTGACCCTCGTTGAAACAGGTTTCCCGCACTAAAAAGAGCCGAGCGATGAGCTGAAGTCATTTTCCCGATCCAGTCCAGCTGTAGGCGCGCCTTGATCGTGCCATTTGTAAAACCCCTATTCCTAAAAATTGCAAATACCCTTTTTAATTATTAATTATTAATTTAATTATAGTAATTATGTTGTAATTAGGAGAAATAGATTTTTATTAATTTTTATTTTAGGTATTGGTGCACTTAGAAGATTTATGGGACCATCAAGAATTTTTTAGAATTTATTTCATGTAGGAGACCCTTTGGACAGTTGCTAGCTTAATGGTGTGCACAAATATTTTTTTTTTAGAATTTTTCTATGTATTTATATATATATATGTGCATTTAGGAGATTTATAGAACAATTATGAATTTTTCCGAATTTATTTCATGTAGGAGACCCCTTGAGCAGTTGCTAGCTTAATAGTGTGCATTATTATAATCTAGAATTTTTTCTTATGAGTATATATATATATATATATATATATATATATATATATATATATATATATATATATATATATATATATATAAAATAGGAAAAGAAAAGAAAAGAAAAGAAAAGAATTTAAATTAATACTAATACTAATAAACTATTAACTTAAAGCAAACCACTACCATTCCCACAAAGCAAGCACAGCAGCAAGAGAACACATCCGCCCACTTCCTATAAACCTACTAATAACTATTATTAATAATACTACTAATAACTATTAACTATTACAACTAGTTTGCTCCCAATCCAAACCATTACTTTCCCTATGCAACTTAACCATTCTACCAAGCCAACCCCTTTCCTTTAAGACCATCCGCTGGAAAGTAGCAGCCACCCGCCCCTTGCTTGTGAGCCATCCACCTTGCTATTAATCCAATAGCAAAGCAAACCATAAAATCCAACCCGCGAGCATAACCCCCCCTTCTTCTCTTTAATATATATATATATATATATATATATATATATATATATATATATATATATATATATATATATATATATATATATTCCTCTAAAACCCTAACCTAATCATCCAGACCCTCCTCTTCTCATCTAGACCTAGAGAGCGCCGCCACCGCAGCCGGAGAACCCCGCCAGGCCGTCCAAACTAATCCTGACGACCGCGACCCCGCGCACTGCAAATTTCCACAGCGAGGTACCTGTGTTCCGGAGTTGTTTCCCGTCGACTCGCTCAACCAAACGCCACCCCGTCTTCACCGGTATGCTCACCCCTTAACCCTCTTCCATATCTGTGTGTTAGTAGACCTCGAACAACACGTAACCCTAGGCGAAAATAGCGCCAAGGTTGGCGGAAACAGACCAAATTCTGGAATCGCAGAAAACTGCGGTGACCACCCATGTTTCAGAGTTCGTATCTCCCACCACAGAGATCCGAATTAGATGATTCTTTTTGGTATGCGTAGACCACTTGATCTAGTTTAATTTTTGTTAAATAACCCTAGATTATTAACTGCTGTAGACAGAATTAAATTCATTGGAAAATCCCGTGAACCCACTTTTCCATATTTTCAAAAGTTGTGAAACGGAGCGCGTCCTGCCAAACGGGAGCGCCCCGTCGTGTACCAAGTGTATCGAATGGTGCGCGCATCATAACCGGACACGTAAAAATTTACAAAAACTGATTCGGACGCGTGTGCGCGCCGGAATCAGCTCGTATCCGCGAACACATCCCGTGTCGCAACTTTTGTGGAAGTCGCGGGCATTTTGTGCACGCACGTCAGATTGCGACGGAACTTGCGTCACTGGACTCGTGGTAACGCGCTGGTCTTGTGACCCAATTTTCACGTAATTCTGAGACAGTTGACCAAGTCACCAATTAGCGGGTCCTACAGTTGACTTTTTTGATAAAATTGTGTCCGGCTCATCGGAATCCACATTTGGACATACCGTTGGGTTCGTATTGATATCTAGAATTTGTTTGACCTATAATTTGTCCCATTTAGAGACTGTTACCCTTGGCATATTTTTCGGTGCAAAGTGGGCCACACGTGGACCCCACTTTTCCCCGAAATTACCATTTTGCCCCTGTGTCCAAATTGGACGAAAGGGAAGTGCTTTTTAGCTATTTTGCTTATTCTGGGAATGTTGGTGATGTTTATTTCAGCACTCGGAGACATTTGTTCTGCGGCCATAGCTTCTGATCCTGTGTGTTGGACTTCGGGACGTTACACTTTACAGCTTTCTTGCCAGGCAAGATACCTTGCCAAATTGCTTACAGTATTTTGCATGCTTAGTATATTTCTGTATATTTATTGTATTTCTGTTTATTTCTTGCATGTGTAGTTTTCTTTCAGTCATTACTATGTATTAGATATGTTGACACACACATGGCACTTAGTATCATCGAGGACAATCATTAGGCGTATGGGCTTTTAACCACTCTGGTAAACCGTAGTAACTAGCACGCACTATGGTGGTCGTATCCGATGGTCACTACCCCCGAGGTATGTCGATTGATGTAGTCCGAGGGTCGCTACCCCAGAGGTATGTCGGCTGATGATGTCCACTGACGAGCGTATGAGTTGTGAGGATTAGATCGAGTAGCCTACCCTTGCCCATACGTCGAAAAGTTGTCCTCATTTGCATTCATATAGATTATCTTGTACAGCGTACTTATTTATTTTCAAACATTATGCATGTTCACTGTATTCAAATTGGCTTGCTTCTATGTATCTTGTTACGTCCCTCTGAGGACCAGGTCCCTTTTCAGGTGTATCTATTCTTGAGTATTTGCAGGAGCACAGATTTGGATGGTTACATATGTTTCGTGGATGTCTTCTCTTCGAGCCCCATGGTTGTTAGCTGGTATTCTTATATTGTGTTTATTGTGTTGTACTTTTCCATTCGAGTTGGTAGTGGATTTGTTTCCATCCAACCATCATCCTTAGATACTTATATTGAGATCTAGTTTCATAAATATTGGTTATTTATTTATATTTGATTTTCGTGGATGAGATTTAGATTATACCCTGTGACTTGTGATACATTTTATACCACTTGTGGATTTGATATTCATATTACAGCGTACGTATGGGTTATGGTTTCCATATATTGGAGTTGCCATATCCATGCGGCTGGCATGCTTACGTGTTCCTAGTCCTACGTACTTTTGGGACTGGGGCGTGACACCATCCTTTGAAGCATTTTGAAGCAAGAGCTAGCAACCCAAACACAATGCAGCTCAGAGGGAAAGCCGTCATCCCTCCAGGAGGTCTTTACATTTTGAAGTTTAGTAAAGGATGTAATGTACATGACTGTTATCTCATTTTGTGTCAACATTTTGTAAGCCCGTGCGGCAATTAGCTGACTCAGTCCAAGAGTTTGTAATAGATGTTAATTATCAATGAAAGAGAACTTTTTCATGTTTCAACTTGTGTTTCAATTTATCTGTGTACTCTGAATATGTGCTCGCTACGCGAAATACCTTAGCCTTGTGCGGTGCGCAACCTAGGCCTGCACGGTGTCACGTCCGGGGGACGACTATTGATTCCACAGAATCGGGGCATGACAAGGAGTGAAGTCGTACAGGGACATATTGAGCGACATAATCTAGGGGACTAGTAGTGTAAACAAGTGAAATAGTACACTACAGATAGTATATAATGATCTACTCGAGGCATAACGGGGTCTACTTGCACGAAGCTAAGTTAGCATGCGAGGGTCCATGTTATAAGCCAAGTTTTATTTCCATGTTCTAACACAAGCAATACAAGATAGAATTATTCTCTTAGCTAGGTGCGTTGTATTCTTTATTAGCATGCAGGGGGTGATTCACCTAGCGACTAACATGTATCGTCCATATTTTAAGTGTGTTGGCTAAGCAAAGACAAGTTCATCGTAGCCATCCACCTTAGCGATGATTCACCTCGGTCGAGCGATAATCTGAGCGAGCCTTTAAAATTCTAAGTCTGAACTCCTGAAAGGCCAAGTCTGGAAATTCTTTGCCTCAAACGAGTCTTCTCGCTGAGCAAAGCCGGTCGGGTCGTTGCACTTGCGCCATTTGAATCGGATGTCCTCTTGAACGGAACGGGTTGTTACATTATACACCACTCAGAAAAAGTCTCATCCTCGAGACTTCCTGAGCGCAAACCGTTATATCGTATACTATCGAATCTATCTCAGGTATAACAATCGGTGACGCGTGTGTGCTGGGTCAGTCTCATTGAATGACTCTATTATTCAATCCAAGCTCTGACTCGGTCTCAACTGCGCCTTAGCGTAGAACATATATCGCTTAACGCGGGGTATGGTATGATCTATCTTGAATTATAATCTAAGACTGAGGCAAACTTATCTAAATTGCCATACTCGTCCATGCACATCTAACATATTCATTTGCACTAGCATTCGAGATCAGCATATAGCGAGTCTGGATCGTGCACATATTCAAAGCGTCCCTCAAACATATGCATGTCAACCAACTTAGATATAGTGAAGTCTTTGCACTCGGGTTCAATATGTCATCGAGTTTTGTATCGTGCACATGTTCAAGGTGTCCCTCAAACATATGCATTCAACCAAACTTAGAGATAGTGAAATCGGATAAACTACTTTGTGAAAATCTCAAGGGTTCTCATCTTACAAATCACGATGATACCTCCAACAGGGTCAATCAAAATCCAAGTAATTTTTATTCTAACTCAAACCAAACATTGTACTACCGTTAAGCATGATTTCTCTGATCAACTGACTATCGTCCATGTCCTATCGTACCTTTCGTTTGTGTCAAACATAGCACACACTTATCGTTCCAAGTCTAACTCTAAGTCTTACTGCCCCGGTTATATGGCTTGCTCAAGCAATACTCTAAAGTCGGTTACACAAGTTCCTTCACTCGGCATAGGGTCGTCTGTCTAATTACTAGGTCAGCTCACAAGGTCATATGTACAAGTTCAAGCACACGATTCATCGTGCAAATTCGTCGCACGATGCTCGCCACAATTCCTAAGGTCAAACCATTGTTCATTTACACGAGATATTCTACATAATCTCATTTTACTCAGATTTCTAAACATCGAGCACAGATCATCCTACTCACATTAATATGTTCGTTTCACAAGGTTTGAGTCCGTTCGGTCAAATCCATGATATATCCAAGTCGTATGACAAGCCTAGCAATTTGCATAGTCTATCTCCTCAAGCATGTTTGATAGAACCCATATAACCATTCTAAGTCTAAACCACCAAGCCATGATTAAATTTCCAATCACTGATCTCAATCATAAAACTTTAAGTCATCCAATAAATTCATGTATCCGTTCACGAAATCATCAATACTTTCTTACTCCGGGTTCTAGACTAACTCATCCATGAAACACTTCTGATTCACTTGTATTCCCAAACTCGTCTTATCGTATCGAACCACAAGTCAAGACGATCCTTTCATTGTCACGCTCTGGTCTTCCACAAGTTTGATCATCCTCGTTGGACATGAGATCACCACGCCAACGCTCCCGCTGGATAATTGTCATAATCCGGATATGACGCATGTACGAGCATAGAGTTACGTTCGCACAAGACAAGAACGTCGAACGTTATGGTTATCATCAAAACGATCGAGACACCTTATCATTTTACTTTGCTCCATCCAAGATATATATATATATATATATATATATATATATATATATAATTCTATCAAGTCATGTCCGTTCATGCCATGATCATAATTCATCTAGACAAATCGTCCAACTTCAATGTTACCGTTTGATCAATCCGTGGTCTCACTTCTAGCATCCCTCAAACAACTAAGTTCAATACTCAAGCCAGATTTTATCTACTTTGTTACGTTCCATTCATCGAGTTCTTTTGAATAATCATCGAGCATGTTCCTGTGAGTTTGATCATCCCCGCAAGACGTAAAATTACCACGTTGGCGCGCCCGCTGGATAATCGTTCTCGGCTGGGACTGATTGTCGAGGGTTATCTTTCGAACTAGATTCAAGATCGTTCTTCCAAACTCAGATTGAATCAGTTACCGCTTACCTCTTTCATCGAACCACAATATTCATTCTCGGCTAACTTCTATTCGATCTATATTCTACTCAAGTTCAATCCATTTGATTCAATTTGAAATCGCTCGCACGATCCTCTAAGTTTCCAACAAGTTTCCTTGACCAAGATATTGATTTTATTATCTTGAATCCCTATTTGATTTAAGCCTTATCACTTACTCAAGACATACTCAATCGTTCAAACCAACTATCGCATGAGACCTATGAATTCGCTTGAACATTTCCAAAATGATCTATACACCACTCAGGAATCGAGTCACCCAATTAAGTCCTCAATTGTGTTCGCATCACTCGCTAGCATATCTACCAAGTTGTTCCTTAGAATTCCTGCACGATACCTAAGCATCGCTTGATAAATCTTAGTCTCATATATATCCTGTAGATAGTCATCCAAGTAAACCATATCTGATTTGTATTTTTCGACACGAAATACCGTTCGAGCTATTTCTCAAAATCCAAGCATGATTCACTATATTCGTCTTAGCGATAATCTGATAATGTTTCTATCGGCTGCCATTCTAAGTCTGATTTATCCTTATCTGAATGATATCCCAAATCTTGCTTGCAAACTTTCTCGTACCAAAAGGGTCTTGGCGCGCGATACTCTACACAACTTAGCCAAAAGGCTGTGTGCATAGCTAACCGTCCGAACGATATTCCATCTCGCATACTAACCAGCTGGGTAATCACGTATAGGTATTCGGGTTTACACATAACTTACAAATTCTAGCACGAGTCTATTCCCACAAAGTCTAATACAGGTCGGCACAAAGGCCTTCACATAACTATCCAATTCAAGAAATCATATCAATCATATGCAACTTTTAAAAGTATTTAGACTCATTGTATGGAATATCCCAATGGGTCAACGAGAGCGAGAGAGTGTATGCATATAACCCACGAATGAGCTTTTGAAACTGAGAAAATCGATAAGAAGTCCAAAGACGTAAAGCCAATGCTTTGATACCAATATGTCACTCCCCGATCATTCGCAGGTAATCGGTCGTCCCCGCTAGGCGCGAATCACCTTGCCAGCGCTCCCGCAAGACCATCTTTCCCATCTGGACATGATGCCGCACGAGCACAAGCTGCGCCCGTGCAAGGCCATGAATCTGAACAGACGGTAAGATGACTAAACCACAAAGTCGCACAGATAGTCCGAATGCAGCGGAATAAGAAACGAACAAGAGATTGATAAAAAGTTCACAGAGTAGTCAATAGTAGAAGCATTGAATAACACAAGTATGAAAGTAAAACAAGCACTTTATTGATATTGAACAAGTATTACAAGCGGCTGTAGAAGCATGAAAAATATGCTGAGAAATCATACGCGTAAAACCCAACATACACTGGGTGGCATAAAAGATGACTTCAGAGCCATTGGCATACAACAGAGCTTTAATGCTATTCAGCATAAAAAACAAAGCTCCAGAACAACCTCGCGTAATACAGTATTTCCAGACTGCTTCAGCGTAAAAGGGTTGCTACATTGCCATTTTGGCGTAAAACCTATCTGCTTTTAATGCAGCGGGAAGTTATACGAGGAACGCTTCGTATCCCTCGAAGGAGTTATACGAGGAACGCTTCGTATTACTCAAAATGAACCTGTCAGACAGTACAATGAACCTGACTCCTGACAAAGAGTGCTGTACCACTATCGAGAGGACGGTTGTAATAATGATTCTACACAGAGTCCCAGACTGTCGTTTAGCGACAAAGCCTTGATTTAAGTCATCGTGTACGCATTCGAGGAATACGCTGCCTAGTTTTACACAGGCGAGCATGAGCTTCTACGCTCAACATGAGACAAAGCTGACCGTCACGTCAAAAGCTGCTCTTCGTACAGAACTCGAGGCGCGTCTCTACAATTAATGTGCGAGATGGGGGCAGATCTCTGCATTAAATACATGAGATTCGGTTCTACTTTCTATGACTGGGTGAGCTATAATTAGGGCTAATACGTCCACATCACCATCCCTGCACATTACGCCAACCAGGCTATTTTTAGCTATAGAAGTACGCCGTATGCTATCTCCTTGAAATACGCCAACCAGGCTATTTTCAGCTATAGGAGTACGCCGTATGCTATCTCTTTGAAATACGCTAACTCAGGCTATATCTGCAAAGGCACATGAACAGGCTATCTGGTCCAGAATACGCTCAAGACTCCAGTCAACATCAGGCTTCTACGCCTACTTGGCTTCTATGCCAACATGTCAGTTATTGGGCTTCTACGCCTACTTGGTTTTTATGCCATCAGAATAGCTATTTGGTTTTTACGCCAACGAGACATTTATTTGGCTTCTATGCCAATCATCTCTACGCGAGGGGCAGTTACCCACGTGGCTTGCATGCCGTGATCTTCGTAGCAGTTATACGCATTATCTCTTAATGGGACACACGTCACACGCTCATTCTGAAGATCATTTATACGTGGGTGGCAGTTATGATAACTGCCGCGTAAAAGGTGCGGTTCTCTCCGCTGTTCAGTTCTACGCCTATAAATAGAGACCTCTATTGACAGAGGTCAAGGTCGAAGACTTAGAGGTCGGAAACAAAGATCAGATTTTACTTTTTGAGAGATAAAATCTTAGAGCCCAGACAGAGGAGAGTGATTGACGACTTTGGCATCGAGCATCCAATCCCTCTTGCGATTTGTGAAGCTTCTCCTCCTTCTACAGCACTTCTTCGTCATCGTGTGGTCTAAGGGACAAAGTGATCGACTGCAGATCAGACTCCTATAGCAATATTTACCCAGATTTAAATTTTGTACTTGATATCCTCGTATAGGATTAATTGTACTTCTTGTTTGTAAACCTAAGAAAGGGTTTCGTATAAACCTATTTTATTTCTTTCATTTATTATCAAACACAAGATGGCGACTCTGCTGGGGAATAGTTTCTCTTATGATGAAAAGGTCATTGCTCAACACGATGTTGTATCCGTTGGAGCAACGAAGAAGACGTCGTTCAGTTCGACCAGTCTGCTTATGAAGATATGCTTTGCGCAGGGGGTAGCTCTCGTCCCCTCTCTGTCTAAGACAACAGGAAGTGGCGTAAAGTATGGATGCCCCGGACATCCTCTACCCTTCCTACAGGCTCTCTCTCTCCGACCAATGAGGTTGTAGCATCGCTCCCTCCAGTATGGATGTCCAATCCAGAAGTCCATTCCGCGCCTTGCGCGTAAAACTCAGTCTCCCGTCGCTGACGTGGCAGACAAAGCTTCTGGCAATGCCTTGGCGCCAATCCAGAAGTCGACTCCGCGCCTTACGCGTAAAACTCAGTCTCCCGTCGCTGGCGGAGCAGACAAAACTTCTGGCGATACCTCAGTGCCAATCCAGAAGTATACAACGCGCTCTGCGCGTAAAAACTCGTCTCCCGTCGCTGACGGGGCAGACGTAGTTTCTGACAAAGCCTCAGCAGCAAGTCAGAAATTTCAAACGTGCCCTACACGTAAAATCACAGCTCCCGCCTATAAGGTGGAAGATGGTCCCTGCAATATCTGCAAGGGAAAACAAGTGGCGGATTTCTCGACCTCTCGGCTTTTACGCCATCAAGAGAAGAAGTTGCCCGCTCTTCAAATTACGCGGAACGTGATGGCCGTTTGAGGACTTCCTCAGTTTTACGCCAACCTGTGCAGAGTCCCAGATTACGCCAGGACAAGCCTCTCGACGTAAAGAAAGCCCAGTTTGTGGATAGATACGCTCCTCATAGATCATGTGCTACTCACATGGCTGAACTGCTATATTCCTACGGCAGAGAGAGGGTTGGGGTTCCCAATATTCACGTTCCGACTAATGTAAAAAGGCAGAATAAGCCTTCTTCTTCTTCTTCTTCTCCCCCTGATTTGCGTAACACCAAGTGTGGGGAGATCAAATGGGAAGATGCGCCAACATCTAATGTCGTCACGACATATGGGCCACATGAAGAGTCTATCTTTATTATCCCGCCTACTCGCAACAATCAGCGTCCAATAGTCTTCGGTCTCATGTGGAACAGACCGATTGTACAAGAAGATTCTTACAAGTCTGATGCTGGGAGAATGCAAGTCCGCCGATATAGCCCACAAGCTTTAAAGATTATGCAAAATATGGGTTATAATTTGAAGTTGAAGCCAGAACTCAATTTTGGAAGAGCCAGACGAGTACCGTTACTTGGTGATCCCTACTGTCAACGAACTCGTTTTGGGTTAGGGTATACCGCATCTCTTGCGAACTCCAAAACTTCAGAGCCTGATCCTGTAATACCAGAAGCAGGTCCTTTTAAATCAACTGCTGGGGGTAGTCTCCCTCGACAAAACAGAGTAGCATCCAAAGCTGGGGGTAGAATTCTCTCTGAATCCGAAGATGATGCAGCCATGACTATCTTCCCCAAGGACCGTATGACTCAGGTATCGGTAGCCCGAAGGCCAAAGGGGACTTTCTCCTTCAATGATGATGATCTCATTGAAATCTTCAATGTACTGATGAAGGAAAACAAGCTTCGGCTACCCAACATCAGATACCCTGAAAGGGCTGGCAATGTCGATAACCCAGAATATTGTCTCTTTCATCGGTACGTTCATTACCCCACAAGGGCATGTTATGTACTGAAGAGGAGAATCCAAGAGTTGAGCGACGCCAAAGTCATCACTTTGCATTTATAAACGAGAAGAGGGTCGCTACAAATTGATCTCCAAAGCGACAATTTGCTCCCTCACTCCAATGCCCGATGATGCGTCCAAACAAAATCTCCCCCAGTTGAGTTTGCTATGTCCAAGTGACCTCTGAACAAAACTTTCTGAGTGTTTGGCTATCGATTATCATGTCCATATTACCTCTGATATCGGTTGTCATCTCAACTTAGCACCCGTACTTAAACCCTAAGTACGTCAGTGGTGTTAAGTCCACTATCTTACCATGTCCACATTACCTCTGAGTAAGATATTTTTAGAACTTTTTCATGTCCATATTACCTCTGAGTAAAGTTCTTCTTTTCGACTTTCTACTATCATGTTCGCATAACCACTGATAGTGCTAGTCATTTCAGCTTATTATCTGTACTTAAAGTACGCCATGGGTAATAAGTCCACAACTCAAAAGTTTGTCATGTCATATTACCTCTGAACAAACTTTCCAAATTTCGGCTATCGATTATCATGTCCATATTACTTCTGATATCGGTTGTCATCTCAACTTAGCACCCGTACTTAAACCCTAAGTACGCCAGTGGTGTTAAGTCCACTATCTTACCATGTCCACATTACCTCTGAGTAAGATATTTTTAGAACTTTTCCATGTCCATATTACCTCTGAGTAAAGTTCTTCTCTTCGACTTTCTACTATCATGTTCGCATAACCACTGATAGTGCTAGTCATTTCAGCTTATTATCTGTACTTAAAGTACGCCATGGGTAATAAGTCCACAACTCAAAATTTTGTCATGTCATATTACCTCTGAACAAACTTTCCAAATTTCGGCTATCGATTATCATGTCCATATTACCTCTGATATCGGTTGACGTCTCAAACTTAATACCCGTACTTAACTCTAAGTACACCAGCAGTGTTAGGCCCACAAAAAACTGCTACGTCCATATTACCTCTGGCAGGGCTTGTCTTAAACTTATTACTTGTACCATTGTACACAACAAGTAATAGGTCCACAATGGAAACGAAGAGTTCATGTCCATATTACCTCTGAACAAACTTTCCAAATTTTGGCTATCGATTATCATGTCCATATTACCTCTGATATCGGTTGACGTCTCAAACTTAATACCCGTACTTAACTCTAAGTACACCAGCAGTGTTAGGTCCACAAAAACTGCCACGTCCATATTACCTCTGATAGGGCTTGTTTCGAACTTATTATTTGCACTCAATGTGCGCAACAAATAATAGGTCCACCAAAAATCCTCCAGTGGGATGTCCTTGACAAACACGGTACTGTACTACATCCATATTACCTCTGGTACGATATCCGAAGTCCATACAAACAATCGCAAAGAAATGGATGATTCTTATGCGATCAAAACAACACTCCCAAAGGGCACTTACAGATTAGCCAAACCTATTGAGAATATGATAAATGGCTCCTATCAAAGGCAAATTCCTGAAGAAGTACTATGCTTAATCTCCCTTGTTTAAATGGAGTATGGTGAAGATCTCATTCTGACGATACTACGTCCAAAGACTGGTTGGAGCATATTCTATCATGTCCATATAACCTCTGAATAGATATGTTCAACTAATTTGGAACTTCAAAACCTATCACGTCCATATTACCTCTGATAGTATTTTGCATACAAATTTAGTTGGAGCATATTCTATCATGTCTATATAACCTCTGAATAGATATGTCCAGCTGAATCTTACCGAAAGTATATCACGTCTATATTACCTCTGATATCACTTTCACCCCCAACCTATCATTCATATTCAAAAAAATGATGGGTCCACAAAAGTCAGATGAAGTCTCTTTATTATCTCAGAAAGAGCAAGTTACATATAAAAGCAAAACAGTACATCATTGGAGAGGAGCAGCCAAATCACGAATCTGCTGCGCTAGAGCAGCCATCCTCTCATTCTTGGAGTTCAGGACATTAGTGCGAGCCCGCTCCATTCGTGCTTCATCATTGTTCAGGAGGGACAGTTCAGACTGAGCATGTACAAAACCGGCGTGAATGGCACCCACATGAGCCAGGTTCTGCTGAGCTGCTTCCATTCGGTTCTCCAAAACATTTATAGCTGCCGATAAAGCAAGAGCCCACTCCTTTGCCTTAGCGAGTTTAGTTTCCAATTTGCGGACTCTCGCTTCATTGCCTCATGTTCAGCTTTGCACTTAGCCAGCTGAGGAATGACGCACCCCAAGATGGCCTGCTCTTCATTCATTTCTTGCTGCTGTGCTTCTATGGATTTGCTCAGATTTTCCATCTGTTCAGCCAGCTTAGCAGTCAAGGAGGAGTATTCAGCCTGAACTATATCATCAGCGCTGCTTCTAGATAGCTGCAAATATTCGTTAATGGGTTGTTCTAGACCATTAACTATTTGCTCCAGCGCTTCGGCTCGTCCAGCATCGTTGAAATATCTAATCTGCGATATGGTAATATTGGAGGCCATCTTCAGAGCATCAAAGCCCAGGTCCTTCTCCAGTACCATGGATATCAACGATTGTAAAGTGACATAAAATATGCTAGTATGTTGTTCAACTAGCCTATTCAAGTGCGAATGGACGCTGGGAGTGGCCGCGATATCAGAAAACCTCCTTTGCGGAACGCTGGTAGAGGACGTTGCCACAATTGTCGCTTCAGAAGATGGCGCAACAAAAGAAGAGACACCAACAACACTTGAAGTTGCTGGCATGCTGGAGGAGGGAGGCACAGCCGCAATGATAGGCTCATCCTCCACTGATGATGTCTGAACTGCTAAGGGTGAGACGACATCCAAAAATGCTGCAGACGAAGGAGCAATATCTTCAAAGCATGCCCCTTCGGTGTCAGGCACCGCCATTTCATCAGCAGAATCCGCAACAAAATCAAAAGTTGTGTCGACTCCGCCCTCCCCTGAGATGTCTTCCCCTGAAAAGAAGACAAAGAAAGTTAATATCAATTTGATGTTAATTTTTCCTAAAAAAAGAGACGTAAGGACAATATTTACCCATGGCCGATGGTATATATGTCACGTCCGCAGCCAGTACAGCTAAATCAGTTCTTAATGAGGCTAAACGAGTTGTCATACCTGGGGAAGAGACTGCACCAACTGACGTCTGAGGGTAGTCATCCAATTCTTCACCCAGATCCACTCGAGGTTCATCGGGTGGAATCTCGCTGGAGATACTTACAGACGAAGAAGGGGATGAACCCATTATTGGTCTGGATAAAGATATCCTTAATTGGCTCGGCCTCGAAGGTGACCTCACTGCACTACCAGTAGAGGTAGTAGTGACAGCAGTCTCGAGCAAAGAATCTCCGACACTATCAGTCGGAACTGTGAAGGTTCCCTCTCTAAAAGTCGAAGGACCTTCGATCAAAGAATCACCCTCAATAGGGGAAACAACAGTATCACTCCTAGGAGCCTCATGGCTGGAAGTCCTTTTAGGACCACCGACAGTCTTCTTTTTCTTGCGAGGAGAAGGCTCTTTCGGAGCAGGAGTCTTTCGCTTACTGGGGATAATGAGAGGCTTTGCAGGCGGAGGTATTACGCCTCTCGGTACTATCAACAAAAACTCATCTGGACCGACAGGGTCTTCACCCTCATCAGAGGAGACTGATGGAACCTCCTATCTTCCAGAGGACTTATGAGAGGGCATCCTAAAACTTCCACGCATATCAAAATTGCGATGGAGGGTATTGATGGCCACATAAAATTGTGCGTATGAATGGAGGATGCGCAACTCCATGGAGAGAGAAGTCGCGGGCACAGTAAAGGTTGCTCCAGTATAACCCATTATGAAGTACCGCCACCCTCTGGCTCCATCAATAAGTCCACCTCTGGACTTGAAGCTGGTGATGGCATTTCCCACATGCAGCTGGTCATATCCAAACTGTCTAGCGAATCGACTAGGCAGATAGGGCTCCAAGAAGCAATGGTCTTCACTTCTGTACAACAAATGGGAAGGTCTAATGCAGACCAACCAATAAAAAGCTTTGGGAGAAAGAACGGTCCTCCCGTGACCAGAATCCTGAAGTTTCGTCCCCTGTTGATTGATATGTACAGTGGGGACGACGCAGAAGAGCTTCCAGCTATGAGCATAATTTAATGCTCGCCGACAGTCTACGACGGTGGTCACATTCTAGGTAGAATTCTTGTAATTCAACAAAAAATTTCCTGAACTACTGGAAGAGCTGGGAGACATCACCCTGGGGTTATAAAGAATTAACCATCCCATCAGATATAGGAATGGTAACTCTACCCTGGGAAAGTTTTCACGCCGTGACTCATCAGCGAGAAGCCCATCAGTAAGGGCCCTCAGGCCAGCTTGTATCCGGCATACCATGGCAGGGAGCAGGCCCAGTCTTGCTCCAAATACCAAACGTACTGCAGGCCATAAGGTATTGCGATAAATGCGATCTGCAGATGCGATGCCAGGTACTACCAACCGACGTAGCCATACAGAGAGGAAGCCAGCCAGTTGAGCTTCCCTTGACAGAGGCTTGCGGCAGTGCCTCATATAACTGTAGGCTTTAGTGCCTGCAGGATAACCCTCGATCTCCTCATCGAGAACTTGATCTGAAGCTCCAGCGTCTTCAATAAGATCATCGACTATTTGAGCATTAAGCACGCTCAGAAGATTCAAGGGCTTATCTCTGCTATCCATAACTTTGTCTGGCTTAGCAGTTCTGGCCTGATGAAAGAAGAGATAGGACGCCCATTTGTTGGTATGAGCCAAATCAGAGGGCTCATTGTAGAAGGTGGTGCAGGAAAGATAGTGGCACATTAGCTCCTGGTATACTGCCACTACCCGAGGGTTTGCATCCTTCATCTCCTTGTTTGTGGGAACATACTCTTCATAAGGAGTATCCCCCATTGGCAGTTTTGAAATCTCTGCCATCTCATGAAGGGCCAATCCTAACTCCCCTAGCGGAGTGGCGAAAGTCCCAGTGAGCGAGATATACCGCTCCATCAAAGCCAAAAACAGGTTGGGGTTGAGAGGCAGTCCAACACTGGTAGCCTCCACGGCCATGAACAGACCAATTCTCTCCAGCTCCGGCTGAAATTGCTTCAGGGCCCAGGCAGTTAAATGAGCCCACCGAAGATTCCCAGGGCTAAGCCACCCGCTGGTCCGAGGATTAACCTTGGGGTATACTCCTCCACGCCCCATGAAGTCATTGTAAAAAGTCAATAATTGAAACGGCTGGAGCAGTGCAGTGTCTTCACTCGAAACACTACTCGGAAACAATCCTCTGAAAGGCATAACAGGACCCGAAGGACGGCTTACAAATAATCCTCGGTCTGATCCCTTCTGATAAAATATCTTTCCCGGCTGGCCGTGAAGATCAGGAGTCAGGGTCCACCCCATCTTCCTGGGATGCGTGGCATGAAAGAATGTCGAGATAGGGTAATCTCTAAACATCCTTGGCAGGTACATAACCATGCCCTCAGCAGTAAAAACCTAGTTTTCCTTCTTGGGCTTCGTCTGGGGTTGTTTATCAATCATATCCCCGAACAGAAAAGCTGGTTTTATATATTTGTCCCCATCTATATACGTCAGGGGCTCCCCGTTGATCATACTCAACAGCATGCGTTCTCCCTGGGACGAGATCAGGATTCTCCTTCCTTCAGGATAGTTGTCTCCGGAAATAGGGAAGGTCACATGGGACAGATCCTCTAGATAATTGGAGTTCAGCATCCCAGCAGCAGAACCCATCACCTCAGCCAACAGAGGGATCTGCAAGTCTACTACAAAATGCAAGAAGAATAAGTCAGTTTTTACACTAGACATCACATTCTTGCAGCTTATGCCAAAGATCAACAGTCTGTGCTTTTTACGCCAAGACTGCAAAAACTTGAACTCTTACGCTGGAACTTATTTCTGAGGCATAAATTTCAAGGTTGGCCGTATACACAAAAATCTAACAGTCTGTGTTGTTATTTACGCCGGAATTTTCATCCAGAGCGTAACACTCAAAGTTTGTAGTATACACCAAATTTCGACAGTCAAAGCTTTTACGCCAGACTGCGAAAAGATGGTTTTACGCTGACACATTAGGAATATGGGCGTAAAATGATAAAACATCTCTGTGCATCATCTTCCTCGAAGAGGCTCTCAGCACAGAAAATGACCTAGCGCGTTCACGTACAACGTGTGCGAAGGGTTTTCTTCGTTTTCTCGTCCCAAAAACTTTACCTACAACGCCTGGTGCACAGCTTGACGGTGGGATACTTCGTTCAGATTGGGGTTCGCTCAGCCCAACGGGAGTTGCTCGTGCTTGAGCAGAGGAGCGAGAAGAAGACACAGCTTTCTTTCCCTTAGCAGTAGAAGATTGTTTGGGAGCCATGGCGATTCTGAGTTTTCAAGAAAAAGACGAAGGAGAAAGGTTCTTGAAAAGCTAGGATTTTGTGAAGGCAGATAAAAGTTTTCTCTCTCCAAACCTTTGGCTATTTATAGAGTTTGGATAACTCTTCGAATTCCCAACCAAATCCGATATTTAATATTCGGTTATGATTTGGGGACACGTCAGCCTATCATTTAAAAGGAGAATACGGACAGTCACTGGATCCAAAATTTATGCACAGAGCAGATCTATGATTTTACGCTCAGGAACTTTCACGCTCAGAAGCTACGAGTCTATGGTTTTACGCCCGGATGCTTTTATGCTCAGTAGATTTTATGCTCGAGAGGGTACAAACCTACGACTTTACGTTCAGGAGTTTTTATGCTCAAGAGACCACAAATCTACGGTTTTACGCTCAGAGGCTAAAAATCTATAGTTTTACGCCCGGATGCTTTTATGCTCAGCAGCTTTTACACTCGAGAGGCTACAAACCTACAATTTTATGCTCAGAAGCTACAAATCTATGATTTCACGCTCGAAAGCTTTTTACGCTCGGAGGCTACAAATCTACGATTCTATGCTCAGAAAATACAGATACTACAGATCTATGACTTTCCGCATATCTTAAAATATGCAGGCCAGAGTACACGTATATCTGAACAACTTTTAAGATGGCCAGTTACAAGGACTTGCGCAGAAATGCTCCTTCTTGGCTACAAAATATCTCAAGTACCCAGAACACACAGAATTCAAACATTGAAAATGACTCTTATTCTTGGGTTGATTGGAAGTTCATCCGAAATCCGGTCAGAATCTTCTACAAAAGTTCAAGTATGGCCTGTTTGACGGCCATTTCTCGCCCTATTTTTCAAGGGATTTTTGGGAAATCATTCTTGAAGATGACGGTATGAGCAGCAAGTTCTTCGTATTGGAGAAGTAACAGTTCAGAATTCTATACGACTTTTCGTTCAGAACAGTATGACAGTTTTTTATCTTCAACTTAAATGCTAAGGAGCTTTCTACGCGTCTACAGTTACGCGTAAAAGACGGAACGACATCAGATACTCTTTTATCATAGTTGGCGTAAGGTTACTCAGACGTGTTTAAGCTGCACACATTCAGACTTCCTCACAGCAAATATGGCAAATCATCAGATGCGTAAAAGAAGACAATCTTATTAATCATGATTACATATGATGGAAATCCAGTTTACAAAGGGTTTTTCATCTTCATGATTACATATGATGGAAATCCTTGTTCTACCAAGGGTTTCTCATTTTTATTTAAGATCACACCAAGAATCTGCTACGCCAGGTCATCATATTGGTGGAGATCTTTGTCTGCGTCTTCTACAGCAGTTAATCGGTTTCCGTGGCCGATTAACAAAAAAATAATTAATGGCGGGAGGATACAAAACTGGGCCTGTTTAAATTATTCAGAGCCCACCCTCCATACGCCATGAAAGATTGAGTTGGGATTCAGACCCAACTCAATATTGGAAGACAGGGTCAGACTGCCTACCCTCGTCCACCGTCCTGATGGAAAAAAATACAGCTTGCAAGCTGTGTGGCCAAATGAGACCCTTCCTCTCTCCTGGATGAATTGCCATATGAAATTGCTGATCATCTCGAGCAAAGGAAGCTATGATATCCTTCCATGATCCATCGTTGTAGAGGACATTTGCTCGAAGATGCCTCTTTTTATGGCTCTTTACATATTAGAAGAACATGATCTTCTTCTTCCTCAAGTCAGCATGACAAATCTCGACAACCATTTCTATGTGGTGAAGGAAGTATGCGAAGAATAGGTTAACTCAGTCGCCTTTATATAGGCAGAGGAGATCACACCAAATTCCAACAAAATTCCTGAATATTTGCCAAGAAATCAGCCTCGTGGAACGAGTCAAGCTTTACCGTTTCATGCTTCATTCAAAGCGTTTCAAATTACGAGGGATTTGAAAGCTTTGAAGGGGTTCTTGTAGAAGCATGAAAAATACGCTGAGAAATCATACGCGTAAAACCCAACATACACTGGGTGGCATAAAAGATGACTTCAGAGCCATTGGCATACAACAGAGCTTTAATGCTATTCAGCGTAAAAAACAAAGCTCCAGAACAACCTCGCGTAATACAGTATTTCCAGACTGCTTCAGCGTAAAAGGGTTGCTACATTGCCATTTTGGCGTAAAACCTATCTGCTTTTAATGCAGCGGGAAGTTATACGAGGAACGCTTCGTATCCCTCGAAGGAGTTATACGAGGAACGCTTCGTATTACTCAAAATGAACCTGTCAGACAGTACAATAAACCTGACTCCTGACAAAGAGTGCTGCACCACTATCGAGAGGACGGCTGTAATAATGATTCTACACAGAGTCCCAGACTGTCGTTTAGCGACAAAGCCTTGATTTAAGTCGTCGTGTACGCATTCGAGGAATACGCTGCCTAGTTTTACACAGGCGAGCATGAGCTTCTACGCTCAACATGAGACAAAGCTGACCGTCACGTCAAAAGCTGCTCTTCGTACAGAACTCGAGGCGCGTCTCTACAATTAATGCGCGAGATGGGGGCAGATCTCTGCATTAAATGCATGAGATTCGGTTCTACTTTCTATGACTGGGTGAGCTATAATTAGGACTAATACGTCCACATCACCATCCATGCACATTATGCCAACCAGGCTATTTTCAGCTATAGGAGTACGCCGTATGCTATCTCCTTGAAATACGCCAACCAGGCTATTTTCAGCTATAGGAGTACGCCGTATGCTATCTTCTTGAAATACGCTAACTTAGGCTATATCTGCAAAGGCACATGAACAGGCTATCTGGTCCAGAATACGCTCAAGACTCCAGTCAACATCAGGCTTCTACGCCTACTTGGCTTCTATGCCAACATGTCAGTTATTGGGCTTCTACACCTACTTGGCTTTTACGCCATCAGAACAGCTATTTGGTTTTTACGCCAACGAGACAGTTATTTGGCTTCTACGCCAATCATCTCTACGCGAGGGGCAGTTACCCACGTGGCTTGCATGCCGTGATCTTCGTAGCAGTTATACGCATTACCTCTTAATGGGACACGCGTCACACGCTCATTCTGAAGATCATTTATATGTGGATGGCAGTTATGATAACCGCCGCGTAAAAGGTGCGGTTCTCTCCGCTGTTCAGTTCTACGCCTATAAATAGAGACCTCTATTGACAGAGGTCAAGGTCGAAGACTTAGAGGTCGGAAACAAAGATCGAATTTTACTTTTTGAGAGATAAAATCTTAGAGTCCAGACAGAGGAGAGTGATTGACGACTTTGGCATCGAGCATCCAATCCCTCTTGCGATTTGTGAAGCTTCTCCTCCTTCTACAGCACTTCTTCGTCATCGTGTGGTCCAAGGAACAAAGTGATCGACTACAGATCAGACTCCTATAGCAATATTTACCCAGATTTAAATTTTGTACTTGATATCCTCGTATAGGATTAATTGTACTTCTTATTTGTAAACCTAAGAAAGGGTTTCGTATAAACCTATTTTATTTCTTTCGTTTATTATCAAACAGTGGCGCTAGGCCGAGATTACATGTCGCTCAAGCCCTTTCTCTCAAAACAACAAAAGTGTGCCAAGTGGCTACATTTGTGGAACGATACATAGGCGATGTTCTAACATTATGTCTTGTATCTGCGCTTCAGCTCTGGACTGTAGAAGCATAAAAAATCCCTCCCTGCGCTCCAGTTTATAGTCAATAAATAAGCAATGTACGTATAACTACAGTGGACGCATAACAGCGGCGGACGCATGACACCTTTGGCTACATGACATCCCGAGATGCATACCGCCCTTTGACGCATTGTCCCTATAGTCACATCAGAGCATTTATGACTCTGACAAAATAGACAGTCATTCTGACCCCCTCGAATCCTCCACCTCTAATTGGAATCCGTGCTGACAGTTTCGTCATAATTACTTTTGGCATTATACAGCTGTTCAAATGCCACGAATGCAGAAAACGACAAAAGATCCATGCGTGTCTGGCCCAATGCGTCACAGACTCCATGTGTTACATGTGTCTCTAGCCCAATGCATTCCAGACTCCATGCATTCCATGCATCTCTGGCCCAATGCGTTCTAGACTCCATGTGTTCCATGCATATCTGGCCCAATGCGTTCTAGACTCTATGCGTCCCATGCGTCTCTAGTCCCATGCGGCTTCGACTCCATGCAGTTCCCATATGCGGCCTGAACGACCACAGAGCATGGTGGTCGCATAAAACCTCCTGATAAAGATTTTGATGTCTATCAGAAGATCTGACGTCTCACTCATCACCGTGAGATGCTTCAGAATTCGTGCAGACGACGGCCCAGGAAAAGATAACAAGTCACATCAGTGTATTAATTGCCTCGACAGACGGGCCATGCCACGTTTCCTACGTATGTGGCTTCAAGACCCATGCGGCCTCGACATCATGCGGGCAGAGCGTCCACCTGACCAAGGCCAAACAAGATTACGCATGCGGCTTCAAGACCTATGCGGCCTCATCCACATACGTCCAGAGGGTCATTCCGACCAAGGCCAAACGAGTGCTTCTATGGGACTACAACAGTATGCGACTCTCGACTCACAATATTTTTTGTTACAACTGAAGACGATTTCTCACACAATTAGTGTTGACCAAGTGTCCAATTGACCAAGTTATGCACACAATAGTCCCGAGATCTCTTCAAACAGAAAATCCTAACCAAACCCACGTAGCGGCTTATCCACATCATGCGGCTACTGTTACAACTATATACTGTCAAAGCGGCCCTATGCGACCACCAAGCACGAGCATATGCGACACCCATAGCACGTCTATATGGCGGTTATAAATAGCAGGGTACAACACCCGAACAATGGGCGGAGAAGAGCACGCATGCGGCTATACAACCCATGCGGCCTGGGCAACGTGCGCGGCCTCCCGCTCACAAGATCTTCTTGTTACAACTGTAGAGATCTTCGCACAGTTGGTGCTGACTACGTGTCCAAATGACCAAGTCACGCATACAACAAGCTGAAACAACCCAAATCTCATCAACAGCATATCTCAACCAAGACTACGTGGCAATCTGCCCATGGCCTGCGGCAACAGTTGCAACCGTATTCTGTTGAAGGAGCCTTATGCAGCCACCAAACATAGGCATATACGGCACCCATAGTCCATCAACACGATGGCTATAAATATGAGCAATTTGAATATTCAAAGGGTCGGCTTTTTCTGCTTCAGAGAGAGACCGAACCAAAATACGGGCTGGCTATCTGCGGATTCACACTAAAACCAAGGAGAGAAGCTTCTGCGTACGGATCTTCCATGGAGTAAAGAGAGTTGCTACACTCCTAACCCTCTATCGTCACCCCCCAGATCAAAACAAATTTATACTTATATTATCTCTTAGGACTCTTCTCTGTACTCTCTAGTTTGTTAATCAAATCAAGTTCTCTTAGTTATTCCTTTTGATTTAAATGGCAAACACGATGGTGACTCTGCTGGGAACCGAATTCTCTTCTGTTGAGAAATTGGTGAAGCAATCCGATGCGGCCAAGCTGGGCTCAACGCAAAAGATGTTGGTAGTTCGCTTTGACCAGCAAGTGTTCGAGGAAATGCTCTCTGAAGGAAGTGTAAATCCTTCGCCAAGGTAAGCCAAGCCCAAGAAGACCCACAGAACGTGGGTAGAAAAGGCCACTGTGCCTCGCCCAACTGCGGAGGAGGCGATCTCCGTCTCTCAATATGTTGCTGAGGAAGTCCACGTTTATGCGGCATCTTCGACTGGCACAGAAAATTCTCAGCACTCAGAATCTGACAAAGAAAAATACTACGATGCCTGACTGTCACTCCCCAGTCACAAATTACCGAGGGACTAGCCACGTGGCAATGGCCAGCAACACAACTCCAATGGGCAAACCCAATTTAATGGATCCGTTATAGTGCACTTAAGTTGTAATAAATATTAATACAGTCTATACCATCTATCACAGAATAATTTTAAACTCATCCACAGAAAGAAACATAACTAAATATGATAGACTAATCAAGATAATAGATAAAAAAATATAGTCTATCAACAAGTCCAAATAAATAGTGTCTCGGGGAATAACCCGATAAAATAAGTCAATACATATGTCCATGAGTCAAGATATGATATAACTGGAAGTATAACTAACTGAGTATGTAACAGAATACTCAGGAAAAATTCTCTGGTACAACCTCGTCCTCTGGTGCCAGTTGTCACGTCTCGATCTCCCGCAGGCTAATCGGCCATCCCCGCTAGGAGAGAATCACCGCGCCAGCACTCCTGCAGGACGATTGCTTTGACCCATCCGGGCATGATGTTGCACGAGCGTGATCCGCGCCCGTACAAGGCCGTGGTTCATTGGCAATTGAACATAATCTCCTACTCGGTTCTTACGTTGTGTCGCGTGTATGTTGTGTCAGTCTCATTTGCGCCTTAGCGTGGGATATATTGCTTAATGCGGAGTATGTTTCAATCAATCTTGATTAACGATCTAAGGCTGAGTCAAACTTACACAAGTCGTTATACTTGTTCAGATGGATATTCACTTGCACTAGCATCGAGATCGGCATATTGCGAGTCTGGATCGTGCGCATATTCGAAGTGCACCTCTGTATGAGCATGTCAACCAACTTAGCGATAACGAAGTCTTAGCACTCGAGTTTCACATTTTCTTGAGTCTTGGATCGTGCACACGTTCAAGGCGTCCCTCAAACATATGCATTCAACCAAACTTAGAGATAGTAAAATCGGACAAGCTACCTGCAAAAATCTTAAGGGTTTGCACAGGTCGGCACAAAGGCCTTAGCATCACGATTTTATACAAGCAATCACATCATTCTAATACACTTTTTGAAAGTATTTAGACTCATTTTTGGAACGTTCCATTTGGGACATTGAGAGAGAGCGTGCGCATAATCCACGAACGAGCTTTCCAAACTGTGATAATCGAAACGAAGTCCAAAGGCATATAAGCCAAGCTCTGATACCATTATGTCATGCCTCGATCTCCCGCAGGCTAAACGGCTGTCCCTGCTAGGCGAGAATCAATGCGCCAGCGCTTCCACGGGACGATCGCTTTGACCCATCCGGGCGTGATGACGGACGAGCGTGAGCCGCGCCCGTGCAAGGCCGTGGTTCATTGGCTGGCGGTAAGAGTTCTAAGCCACAGAGTCGTACAGATTGTCCGAGTGTAGTGGAATTATAAATGCATAGGCGATTGATAACAAGTTCACTGAGTCGGCAATAGCGAAAGCATTGAATAACACAAGTTGAAGTAAAACTCTTTATTGATATAAACAAGTATTACAGACGGCGCTTGGCCGAGATTACAATTTTCTCAAGCCCCTCTCTTTGAAACAATAAAAGTGTGCCAAATGGTTATATTTGTGGACTGATATATAGGCGATGTTCAGACAATGTTCCAATATTATATCTTGTATATGTGCTTCAGTTTCGAACGCAGCACTCCAAGGCTCCGGAGTGAACTCCACGCTTTAGCACGCACGAAGGAGGCATCCACACTGAACGAGGTTCTCCCGCACCCTGCAAACAACCTGGTGGATTATCAGTACACGAATGCACTGGTGGGGAGGCTACTCGCCCGCTCGACAAATCCAAACACGTAATATAGGTTCCGTGCACCAACTATTATGTTGTCTTTGTAGTTGCCTTAGGATCAGTTTCATGGCAAAGATTAAATAGCCTAATTCATGTGGCAGTGTGCCGTGCAACATGAGAGGAAATACGGCGAGACTTACCAACTTACCAACTGTCCTTCCATGTCCAAGGCAAACAAGTTAATTTAAGCACGAGCATATATAACATTCAGGGCAATAGCATATGCAACACTATATCATGATCGTTCAAGCGTTTTAGATGTTCTCGATGCGATGTAATGACTCGTACGTGGATTACCGCTAAGCGAGGATGACTTATCTATATGAACAATAGGTCGCTGGCATAGCCATAAAGGACGAGTTTTAGTCGTGACGAGGATGGAATGCAACGAAAGCACAAGAGGTGCTATAAACCATCCCGTCCAAGCATAAGAGACTATCAGCCTTTATCTGCAAAGGTGGCGCGACGTTAGCGGAGACGTCACCCAGCTCGTACAAGAAGGCAGCATGAGTTCCATCCGGATCGGATCGGCCCCGGTGCCCCAGAGGTCGCCCGTGGAACTGAGATCCGTAGATCACCTTTTTCAAGTTGTCCGCGACATGCAGGTCTCTAAGGTTATCCAAATTCACATCTTTAACAAGATAATCCATAACACGAGTACAATTGATTCTTGCTCTGAACGAGTATTTGCTCCACGAGCTGTGATTCACTTGACAATTCTCGTTCAGATGTAAACTTGACATGATTTCCATTTCAGTGATTCAACTTGCCTTAATGCATCCCCTGGTGCGGGGTCTGCCTTACCGACCCAACGGTCCCGGATACTTGCAGGTTCAATTACATAGAAGAGCTATTTGATAGTCTCTTGGCTAAATAGAATGCATGCATGGTACGCGATAGTGTTCTTTATTGTGGCATAATTTTGTGTAGAAAACATTAAGGCAAGGCAACATTGATAACTTAAGTAATCGCGTTGGCTCGGGCCCGAAGGTAAGCCGATGGGTGAAACTGTAAGGGATATTCTGAGCTACAATATCTAGGGTAGCATGCGAGGGTCTGAGTATAAGCAATATTTTAATTCCATGTTCTAACATAAGCAATACAAGTTGGGATTATTCCCTTAGCTAGGTGCGTTGTATTCTTATTAGCATGCATGGGGTGATTCACCTAGCGACTAGCATGTATAATTCCATATTTTAAGTGTGCTGGCTAAGCAAAGACAAGTTCACCGTAGCCACCCACCTTAGCGATGATTCGCCTCGGTTGAGTGATACGTCGAGCGAGCCTCTGAAAGCCTAAGCCGAACTCCTGTAGGGACAAGTCTGGATATTCTTTGCCTCAACAAGTGTTCTTACTGAAGCGAAGCGGGTCGGGACATTGAACTTTTGCCGTTTGAATTGGTAGTCCGCTTGAGCGGAACGGGGTGTTACACCAGTACTGCTCCAGCGTCAGCTCTTGTCCCGTATATCTTGGGAAAATCCTCCTCTGTTGTACCTGGGAACATAATTCGGATCCAGGTCCTCAGGGGACATAGCAAGGTACAAGAATAACTCAAGCCAAATAAAATGCAGTATATAAAAATAGATCCAAAGGGCAAGCTATGTAACCAGCTATGTGAAATGCAAGTTAAGAGCATCACTAGTACTCAGGCTGAGACCACTACAATCTCTGTGTCGGGGAGCCGGTAGCAGCAAGTAATATCACGAAGGGCCAGTACCTATGCCAAAGCTCTGGTACATAGACTAAGGCACTCTCCAGTAACATAAGTATATATATATAATCAGCTTGTATCCTGTATGTCTCTCCCCACCCAATGTAACCTCACGTCTTATGTCCATAACACGCAAGATCATGACCTCTAGCTAGTACAACGATTCATAATGATATCTATGTATATGCAAGTCTTATGTCACGAATCATGTAGCCTATACAGAATCACCATGAATAACTCAGAAAAAATTCTGTCACATAAATAGTGTCAAGTGTCCTATGGTATGACGTACTTGATAAAGCAAGCACGTAAAAATATATAGGATCGTGGGATCAACTTTCTAAGTGACGTTACACGACTCCACGTACGGTGTCGACACCCGAATCTTGTTTGGACGTTAAGCAACGTCTCACAGTCCTAGGTTGAACAGGTACATCACAGAATATATATATATATATATATATATATATATATATATATATATATATATATATATATATATATATATATATAAATAACTCAAACAATAAAATCATAGGATCTACTACAAGTTGGCAAGGTACACTTGCCTGTGTTTTGAGCTCCGTTAGTTGCTCTGATATAAGTGGAATATTCAGGTACACCTCTGAATGCTGAAACAAATATTACCATCACTCTCAGAATATGTGAAATATCTAGGATTGACTACCCATAAGTCCAATTTGAACACAGGGGCAGAATTGACAGTTTTTGGTCAAAGCGGAGTCCACTTGTGGCCCACTTCGTACCAAAAAATATGCCAGAGATAAAGTTTTCCAAATTTGTCAAACTTAGTGTCTACGAGTCTAGAACGATGATACGAACCCAACGGAACATCCAGAACTGGATTCCGATGAGCCGGTCATAAAATTGCCAGTCAAGTAGAACCGTGAGGCCCACGAAATGGTGTTTCGTCAACGTTCTCAGAATCGAACCAAACTTGGGTCACATGATCAGCGTAATGCTACGAATCCGATGGCGCAAGTTTCATTGCGAAATGACAAGAACACACGAATTTATGACGAGTGTTAGAATATGTCGATACTGGGTTTTTCGACGGATACACGTTGATTCCGGTGGGCACACACATCCAAATCAACTTTTGTGAATTTCCACACGTTCGTATAGATGATACATGCCTTTCGATGTAATTCATATACGACCAAGTTGCCTCGTTTAGTGGGACGCACCTCGTTTTGAAAAAAATTGGTTTTAGAAAACCAATTTTTTTGTCAACTTCAACTACGAATAAATCACATCATACAACAAATTAAAATAAACTAATTAAAGAGATTAAAACTTATTTATGTTTTCTAAACTACTGTTTAAGTAAAATTTAAAAATATTAACTAGGTTGGAAGAAAAATAGCCATGAACATGGGCGTTTGGAACAGTTTCTGAACTACAAAATTGGGTCATTTTTTCTGTTTTGCGTCGCGAATTGCGACTGACATAGTACACGATACACAAAACTAATTATACAGGGTTCAAGAGGGCCATGTGGTCTTAGCATAGGATTCGATAGATCATCATTTGGATTACTGTGCAAAGAGATACGAGGGTTAGAAGTATGGTACCTTACTGTTTTGTTGTTGCTCAAAATTGGGCGACTTGCAGCGGTGGTTTGCGGCAGCGGGAGGCGGCGGTCCGGCAATCGTCGGCGGCTGTGGTTGGTCGGGGTGGAAGAGAAGATGTTGGTGGTGTGGTGTCACGCCCCGATCTCCCGCAGGCAAATCGGCCATTCCCGCTAGGCGAGAATCACCGCGCCAGCGCTCCCACGGAACGATCTCTTTAAACCCATCTGGGCGTGATGCCGCACGAGCGTGAGCCACGCCCGTGCAAGGCCGTGGTCTTGGCTGGCGGTAAGAATTCTAAGCCACAGAGTCGCACAGATTGTCAGAGTGCAGCAGAGTCATGAACACATAGCGATCGGTAACAGGTTCACTGAGTCGAAAATATAGCGGAAACATTGAATAACACAAGTAGAAGTAAAGCAACTCTTTTATTGATATAAACAGGTGTTACAGGTGGCGCTTGGCCGAGATTACAAGTCGCTCAAGCCTCTCTCTCTGAAACAGTAAAAGCGTGCCAAGTGGCTATAATTGTGGAATGATTGTACAGGCGATGATCAGGCGATGTTCACAACATTATGTCTTGTATATCTGCTTCTGTTCCGGATGCAGCGCTCCAAGGCTTCAGAGGGAACTCCTGGTCTTAGCACGCACGAAGGAGGCATCCGCAACGA
Organism: Iris macrosiphon; assembly: GCA_036927795.1. NCBI lineage: Eukaryota > Viridiplantae > Streptophyta > Magnoliopsida > Asparagales > Iridaceae > Iris > Iris macrosiphon. Next base: position 4,454,881 of record JAYESA010000012.1, on the reverse strand, counting down.
ACGAGGTTCTCCCGCACCCTGCACACAAACTGGTGGATTATCAGTACATTGAATGCACTGGTGGGAAAGCTACTCGCCCGCTCGACAAATCCAAACAGGTAATACAGGTTCCGTGCACCAACTATTAAGTTGTCTTTCTAGTTGCCTTAGGATCAGTTTCATGCAAGATTTGAATAGCCTAACTCGTGTGGCAGTGCGTCGTGCAACATAAGAGGAAACACGGCAAGACTTACCATTTGTCCTTCCCTGTCCAAGGCAAACATTATTAATTCAAGCACGGGCAAGTATAACACTCAGGAGGCATAGCATATGCAACACGAGAGTCATTGAATGGGACAATATTTGGAGTGCTCAGTTGTTTCTTGATGCGATGCAATGACTCGCACGCGGATAGCCGCTAAGTGAGGATGACTTATCTATATGAACATGAGTCGCTGGCATAGCCATAAAGGACTAATCCTAGACGAGAATGGAACACAACGAGAGCACACGATGCGCTACGAACCATTTCGCCCATACACGATGGATTGCACATGTAGTCCAAGGCCAAGATGGAATGTAACCAAATACACGATGTGCTACAAACCATCTCGCCAGCACACGATGGACTACACATGATGTGGTCCTAGGCCAAGTGGAATGTAACGAAAGTACACGAGGCGCTACAAACCACTCGCCTGCACACGAGGGACCACACTTGAAGTTCCATCCGGATCGGAGCGGCCCCAGTGCCCCGGTGACCGTCCGTGGAACTATGCCTCGTTTCTGAGTTGTCCGCGACATGCAAGTCAGGGTCAAACCAATTTCAGGCAACACGAGTACATGATTTATTTGGCTATACAGGCAACACGAGTACACGAGATACACGAGAACATGTGAACACGGATACACGAGTACACGAGGTGCTTGCACCTTGATTCATTATTCTGTGATTGACTTTGCCTTGATGCATTCCCCTGGTTCGGGGCTGTCTTGGGTGACCTAACGGTCCCGGATACTTGCAGGATCAATCATGTACGGAACGACTACTTAGTAGTCTCCCGGGGTTTGGATGAAAATATGGCAACAACAAGCAGACAAGCATGCGTTTCTAAGGAACGTAAGCAGACATGTTTGCTCGGACCCGAAGGTAAGCCGAGAGATAAATCGTTAGGGGACTTGGCATGCGAGGGTCTGAATATAAGCAGTATTTCAATTTCCATGTTCTAGCATAAGCAAATACAAGTTGGGATTATTCCCTTAGCTAGGTGCATTGGATTCTTATTAGCATGCAGGGGGTGATTCACCAAGCGACTAGCATGAACATTCCAGATTTTATGTGTGCTGGCTAAGCAAAGACAAGTTCACCGTAGCCACCCACCTTAGCGATGATTCGCCTCGGTAGAGCGATACGTCAAGCGAGCCTCTGAAAGCCTAAGTTGCAATCCTGTAGGGACAAGTCCGGATATCCTTTGCTTCTCCTTTGAGGCAAAGCGGGTCATGACAGTTGCACTTTTGCCGTTTGAGTCGGCAGTCCGCTTGAGTGGAACGGGGTGTTACATGTAGTTCGGCTAGGATGGTCGTTTTATAGGGTGGAGGGGGAGCGGTTATGGGAAGCAGAAGAGAGGGGTTCGGGGAGGTTTCGGGGAGGGGAATCGAATAGGTTTGTTACTGTTATAGTAGCTAAAGGGTTTGTGGGTCAGGTTAGCGGGTTGGTAGATTACGGGTAGGTTTAGGATCCGGGTCCTAGTTGGTTTAGTTCGGTTTGGTTCAGTTTGGTTCGGTTTGGGTTGGTTTGGATTGGTTTAATTATAAAAATATATATGGCCATTTAAAAATAGTTTTGGAGCCCAATAAATTCTAAAAAAATTACAAAATATTCTATTATTAATTATACATCCAAAAATATAATTTTTGCACTATTTTAATAATTAATTTAATATAAAAAATATAAATTCATGAACGAACATTTATTAAAATTAACTAAAAATAATGAAAATTTCTACAATAATAATTAATTAAAATTTTAAATTAAAATTTAAAAATCAGGGTGTTTACACAGACGTTCTGGGGCTAGGAAAGGTCCTATGCGTCCAAGAAGTGTCACGCCCCGATCTCCCGCAGGCTAATCGGCCGTCCCCGCTAGGCGGGAATCACCCTCGCCAGCGCTCCCGCGAGACGATCGCTTCGACCCATCCGGGCGTGATGCCGCACGAGCGTGATCCACGCCAGTGCAAGGCCGTGGTTCGTTGGCTGGCGGTAAGAGTTCTAAGCCACAGAGTCGCACAGATTGTCCGAGTGCAGCGGAGTCATAAACGCATAGCGATTTGGTAACAAGTTCACTGAGTCGACAATATAGCGGAAGCATTAAATAACACAAGTTGAAGTAAAGCAAATCTTTATTGATATAAACATGTGTTACAGGCGGCGTATAGCCGAGTTTACAAGTCGCTCAAGCCTCTCTCTCTGAAACAGTAAAAGCGTGCCAAGTGGCTATAATTGTGGATGTTTGCTCAGGCGATGTTCAGGCAATGTTCACAACATTATGTCTTCTATATATGCTTCAGTTCCGGACGCACCGTTGCTTCGGAGTAATCTTCACACCTTAGCACGCACGAAGGAGGCATCCGCACCGAACGAGGTTCTCCCGCACCCTGCATACAAACTGGTGGATTATCAGTACATTGAATGCACTGGTGGGGAAGCTACTCGCCCGCTCGACAAATCCAAACACGTAAATACAGGTTCCGTGCACCAACTATTAAGTTGTCTTTCTAGTTGCCTTAGGATCAGTTTCATGCAAGATATTGAATAGCCTAACCGTGTGGCAGTGCGCCGTGCAACATGGGAGGAAAAACGGCGAGACTTACCCTTTGGCCTTCCCTGTCCAAGGCAAACATTATAAATTCATGCACGGGCAAGTATAAGCATTCAGGAGACATAGCATATGCAACACGAGAGTCATTAAACGGGACAATATTTGGAGTGCTCAGTTGTTCATTGATGCGATGCAATGGCTCGCACGCGGATAGCCGCTAAGCGAGGATGACTTATCTATATGAACATGAGTCGCTGGCAAAGCCATAAAGGACTAATCCCAGACGAGAATGGAACGCAATAAGAGCACACGATGCGCTACGAACCATTTCGCCCGTACACGATGGATTGCACACGAAGTAGTCCAAGGCCAAGATGGAATGCAACCAAGTACACGATGTGCTACAAACCATCTTGCCCGCACACGATGGACTAAACATGAAGTGGTCCCAGGCCAAGTGGAATGCAACGTAAGTACACGAGGCGCTACAAACCACTTGCCCGAACACGAGGGACCACACGTGAGTTCCATCCGGATCGGATCGGCCCCAGTGCCCCGGAACCATCCGTGGAACTATACCTCGTTTCCGAGTTGTCCGCGACATGCAAGTCAGGGTCAAACCAATTTCAGGCAACACGAGTACATGATTTATTTGGCCATGCAGGCAACACGAGTACACGAGATACACGAGAACATGTGAGCACGGATACACGAGTACACGAGGCGCTTGCACCTTGATTCATTATTCAGTGAGTGACTATGCCTTGATGCATTCCCCTGGTTCGGGGCTGCCTTGGGTGACCTAACGGTCCCGGATACTTGCAATTTTATTCAGGCACGGAACGACTATGTAGTAGTCTCCCGGGGTTTGTATGAAAACATGGCAACATTCAAGTAGACAAGCAGGCGTTTCTAAGGAACGTAAGCAGACACGTTTGCTCGGACCCGAAGGTAAGCCGAGAGATGAAGCCGTTAGGGACTTAGCATGCGGGGGTCTGAACATAAGCAGTATTTTAATTTCCATGTTCTAGCACAGGCAATACAAGTTGGGATTATTCCCTTAGCTATGTGCGTTGGATTCATTAGCATGCAGGGGTGATTCACCTAGCGACTAGCATGAACATTCCAGATTTTATGTGTGCTGGCTAAGCAAAGACAAGTTCATCGTAGCCACCCACCTTAGCGATGATTCGCCTCGGTAGAGCGATACGTCAAGCGAGCCTCTGAAAGCCTAAGCTGAATTCCTGTAGGGACAAGTCTGGCTATCCTTTGCTTCTCCTTTGAGGCAAAGCGGGTCGGGACAGTTGCACTTTTGCCGTTTGAGTCGGCAGTCCGCTAAAACGGAATGGGGTGTTACAAGAAGGAGGCCGCATAATACTATCCATGCGTCATCTATTCAAAGGCCGCATAAGATTGTCCTTGCGGCATCAACTCACAGTCGCATGCGGCTCTGACAGCAACAGAACTTCTGTTTTCGATCATATCTCATGCGGCGCAGATCCTATACGACATACTAAGAGTGGCAAAAACCCAAATCTGGACTCTTCTTACTACGTGCCTGCGAGTGCTAAATTGAAGATGTTTAGGGCAGTGCGAGCTCGTCAAGCTCAAGCAACTTCTCATGCGACTGACCGCCAACAGGCATCGCTAACTATTACGTGGACCTCTGATAAAAAGTTGTACATAACTGACCCATGCATCCAACCTACAGGTACCAGCTGATAGGGTTCATTTCAAAAGTCTTCCACCGGTACCTCGGGGCAAGTTCGTGTACGAACCCCAGGCCAGGGAGAAAATACAGCAACTGCGCATCCGTGTGCCCGGGATACCAGGACTCACAAAGAAGATGCAAAGGTAAAATACCCTTCGCATAATTTGTGTGACCTGATTACTCACAAGCCCAAAGCAAGGAAAACAACTATGGCACGCGACGTACCATCTCCAAGGCACAACTACGCCAACATTATTATCAACTGTTGCTGCAATAAAGCGGCAGTACTCACAGACAAGCAGTCGGCCTTCCAGCGACTGCACCAGAAAGCACCTACCCGGCAACAATCCAAAGATCAGGTGCAAGTATCAGAGGAGGAGGAGTTACCCTTCGCCTCATACTACTCAACTGGATAGTTTTCCGCCACCAAGGGAAGAAAGAAGTCAAATACCTCCAGTTCGACGCTCTCTACAACTGCGTCGTGAAAGCAACTACCTGAAGGACTAACAACGGCACCTGCGGAAGGAGTCTTCCATGGCACCCACTCAAGGAAGAAGTTGTCATCCCCTGGGGGTAGTTCTTTCTCAGAACCCCTGGGGTGGCCCGAGTTGTGGGTAGTGTCCCCCTAGATATACACAACAACCCATCGTTCCGTAAAGATAGTGAATTTCAAGAGACAGATGCCGAGTTCTCTGGGGGTAATCACCATCATCAAGAAAACTCACCTTCCAAAGCTGGGGGTAACATTTCCTCCGAGTCTGAAGAAGATGTAGCACTTTTGGCTTTCCCTGAAGACAACGATTATGAGGAAGCTTACAATAATGTGCCTAGGGTTAATGCAGCATCTAGGGCTTGGGGTAGCAATCCTCCAGAATCGGAAGACGGTGCGATGATGCCTACCTCCCCTAAAGACTACAACTCCCAAGGAACAGACAATGACAGGCTGGGGGAAAGTCACCCTCAAATATTCAGAGCATCGTCTGAAGATGGGGGTAGCATCTCCTTTGAGTCTGAAGATGATGCAACGATGCCCGTCTTCCCTGAGGATAGTGCGACTCAGGAACCAAAGGCGGAAGGGCTTAGCGATCGCCAACGACTCGATGCTCTTGAGGCAATGATGAACACCATGAGTGCCATAATACAGACTCTGGCCCAGGCAATTCTGGAGATCAAGTTGGACATGGTCTTGCCACCCTCAGGGCCCACAATAACTCTACAAGCCGGGAGTAGAAATCTTCTGGTAATTCACAACAACCCGTCATGCCGCGAGGAGAGTGATCCCCAAGAACCAGATAATGACATGTCTGGGGATAGTCTCCCTCGCAAGACAGAGCAGCATCCAAAGCTGGGGGTAAAATTCCCTCTGAGTCCTAAAATGATGCAAAATTACCGGTCTTCCTTGAGTACCGTACGACTCAGGTATTGGAAGCCCCAAAGCCAAAGGGGGCTTTCTCTTTCAATGACGATGACTTCATTGAGATCTTCAACATACTGATGAAGGAAAACAAACTTTGGCTACCCAACATCAGATGTCCTGAAGAGGCTGACAAGGTCGATAACCCAAATATTGTAACTTTCATTGGTACATTCATTATCAAACCAGAGACTGCTCTATGTTGAATAGATGTATCCAGCAATTAATCAATGCCAATAAGCTCACCCTCAACTTCGAGGATAAGACGGTCATTGTGAATATAGTATCCCTCCGATTTGGCAACTTTCTACCGATGGAAGCCCAAGACGGAGTGGTCCCGGCCCAGGAAACCAGGGAGGTCGTCAACCTCCCGCCAGCTTGCAACCGAGTAGCAGGCTTGGTATTACTTACAACCCCAAGAGGGTGAGGTCACTACTCAAAAGCTAGCACAACAAATAGCACCTTCAATGACTAGGTTAAAGGGGAAGCAATGCAGGCCGGGCCGCAGGATCCTTTCCTTAGAAAGCACCTATTATAGACTTCGGATGCTCAGCGCAGCTCGAAAAGTCTCTCTGTACACAAAAGCTAACTCTCGTATGACTCATCAACAACGGCGTATGATAGGAAGCGCTCTATTGTACGCATCCGAGCAAGTCTTCAGGGCAAGGACGTATCACACTCCATATGCACACGATAGTACTTCTCGTCGTAATAAACCCTTGCGGGCAACAAACAGTGTTCCCCTACATAATATACAAAAATGTGCATCAAGCGATGGTCCTCGATGTGGTAGGCAAACATGCGCACGCGGCAGTGATCCTACGCTCACAACTCAGCCAACTCCCCCGTGTATACACGGTAGTATTCATGTGCACAAAGCTCCTTATTCGGCGCAGGTTGAGTCATCAACAGTATTCAACGCAACAAATGATGAGCTGCCCCAGTTCCATCATTACAGCCAACAATCACTCCATCTCATGTCGAAGATGGGATACGACCTGCAAAAAGCTGAAGGTCTGAACTTTGGCAACGGGCGGCGTACTCCTTTACAATCCAACAGTTATTACAATAGCACTCACAGAGGGCTAAGATATGGAGATGCTTGTACGTGCCATGACTCACAAGATGGCCGGAAAATCCCAACCTAAAGGGGAGGGCCCGTTCATCGTGGAAACCGAATTTTCCAAATGGCACATACCGGCTAGTGAAATCCAACAACGACTTGCTCATGATGCCTATCAACGGTAAGTTCCTGAAAAAGTACTACGTCTAAACTAGACTTGTACTTCCCTTATCCCCAGCAGGATAATCCAGATGTACAACTCAACTCTGTGTGCTTCATCCATAGCAAGTGCCTATGTACAATATTTTTCCCTTCATTACAAATTCTTGCAAAAACCATCATCTGTATCCTGGAACCCTGGATACGCAACGGATGATGAGTCCCCAAAGTCTTCCCTGCGGAGCAGTCCTCGGGTCCACTCGCACAATCCCGCAATGACCACTCAAAAACTAATCTCTTTAGATGCTAGCCATGTCAATATCACCTATGAGCTATCGTCCCATCAATCTCTCTAACGGAGCAATCCTCGGGTCTATCTTCATGTTCGAATAGACCACACTCAGCAAATCATTCCTCAGCGAGTTTTTCGGACATCGGTTCACGTCCATATTACCTCTGAACTGCCGTCCTAATATTTCTCTTCGGCAGAGTTTGTCATGTCCATATTATCTCTGAGCAAACATCTCGGGTCTTGGCTATCTATCACCACATCCATAGTACCCCTGATATCGATCATCGTCTAAACTTATCACCCGTACTTAAATTTAGGTACGCCAGCGGTGTTAAGTCCATAAAACCTATCACATCCATATTACCTCTGATAGGGATTATTTTTGAACTTATTGTTTGCACTCAACGTGCGCAACAAATAATAAGTCCACCCAAAAATTCTCCAGTAGGATTTGCCATGTCCTTCTCACCTCTGAGCAAACCTTTCGGGTTGGCTATCGATCATCACGTCCACAGTACCCCTGATATTGATCGCCATCTAAACTTATCACCCGTGCTTAAATTTAGGTACGTCAGCGGTGTTAAGTCCACAAAACCTATCGTGACCCTATTACCTCTAATAGGGTTTTATCTCGAACTTATTACTTACACTCTCGTGCACAAAAAGTAATATGTCCACCAAAAACCCCCGGTGTGATGCCCGCAATGGAAACAAATAGTTCAAAGTCTGCATTACCTCTGAACTACTTTCTTTTTTCTTACCCCAATAGAGAAAAGGTTATTTCATGATCATATTACCTCTGAACTACGTCTCTCCACTATCCCCACAGAATCATATCTTACCATGTCCACATTACCTCTGAGTAAGATATATCCAGAACTTTTCTATGTCCATATTACCTCTAAGTAAAGTTTTGCTTTTCAACTTTTAACTATCACGTTCGCATAACCCCTGACAGTGCTAGTCATTTCATCTTATTATCTGTACTTAAGGTACGCTATGGGTAATAAGTCTACAATCCAGAACTTTTACATGTCCATATTACCTCTGAGTAAAGTTTCACTCTTCGACTTTTCTACTATCACGTTCGCATAACCCCTGATAGTGCTAGTCATTTCAGCTTATTATTCGTACTTAAGGTAGATGGGTAATAAGTCCATAATCCAGAACTTTTCCATGTCTATATTACCTCTGAGTAAAGTTTCGCTCTTCGACTTTTCTACTATCACGTTCGCATAACCCCTGATAGTGCTAGTTGTTTTAGCTTATTATTTGTACTTAAGGTACGCCATGGGTAATAAGTCCAGAATTCAGAACTTTTCCATGTCCATATTACCTCTGAGTAATTTTTTGCTTTTTGACTTTCTAGTATCACGTTCGTATAACCCCTGATAGTACTAGTCGTTTCAGCTTGTTATCCGTACTTAAGGTACGTCATGGGTAATAAGTCCAGAACCCAAAAGTTTGCCATGTTCATATTACCTCTGAGCAAACTTTATGGCCTTGACCATCGATCATCACGTCCATATTTTCTCTGATATCGATTGTCTTCCAACTTATCATCCGTACCTAATTCGGAGTATGCCCGCGGTGTTAAGTCCACAAAAACTGCCATGTCCATATTAACTCTGGCAGTGCTTATCTCAAACCTATTACTTGCACTAACGTGCACAAAAAGTAATAGATCCACAAAACCTATCACGTCAATATTACCTCTGGTAGGGTTTGTTTCTGAATCTATTACTCGTACCCCAAAGTGCGCAACAGGGTAATAGGTCCACCAAAAATCCTCCAGTTGGATGTCCTCAAGACCGTACCTAACCTTTCGGTATGGCCATTGATCAGCTCACGTCTACGTCACCCCTAACCTATCGTCCCCACATGCGTCAACCAGATGAACTTAGCAGAAGGAGGCGGACAGTGAATACATGATGATTTCATGCTTCTTATTCAAAGTATTACAGACTTAGTCAAGTCTGAAAACTTTGAAGAGAGTCTTGTAGAAGCATAAAAAATCCCTCCATGCACTCCAGTTTGCAGTCAACAAATAAGCAAGATACGCATAACTGCGGTAGACGCATAACAGCGACGGACGTATGACACCCTCGGGTACGTAATATCCCGAGACGTATACCGTCCTTTGACGCATCGTCCCTACATTCACATCAGAGCATTTATGACTCTAATAAAATAGACAGTCATTTTGACCGCCTCGAATACTGCACCACTAATTGAAATCTGTGCTGACAGTTTTGTCCTAATTACTTTTGGCAGTATACAGTTGTTCAAATACCACGAATGCAGTATTCCATGCGTCTTTGGCCCAATGTGTCCCAAACTCCATGTGTTCCATGCATCTCTGGCCTAATGTGTTCCAGACTCCATGCGTCTCATACGTCTCTGGCCCCATATAGCTTCGACTCTATGCTGTTTCCATATGCGGCCTGAATGACCACAGAGCAGGGCGGTCACATAAAACCCCCTGACACAGATTTTTGATGTCTGTCAGAAGCTCTGACGCCTCACTCATCACCCTGAGATGCTTCAGAATTCATGCAGATGACGGCTCAGGAAAAGACAATAAGTCACATCAGTGTATTAATTGTCTCAACAGATGGGCCATGCCATGTTTCCTACATATGCGGCTTCAAGACCCATGCGGCCTCGACATCATGCGGCCAGACCGTCCACCTGACCAAGACCAAACAAGATTACACATGCGGCTTCAAGACCCATGCGGGCTCATCCACGTACTACCAGAGGGTCATTCCGACCAAGGCCAAACGAGATTTTCTATGTGACTACAACAGTATGCGGCTCTCGACTCACAAGATTTTCTATTACAACCGAAGACGATTTCTCGCACAGTTAGTGTTGACCAAGTGTCCAATTAATCGAGTTATGCACACAACAGTCCCGAGATCTCTTCAAACAGAAAATCATAACCAAACCCATGTAGCAGCTTGTCCACATCACACGGCTACCGTTACAATCGCATACTGTCAAAGCGGCCCTATGCGACCACCAAGCACGAGCATATGCGGCACCCATAGCACGTCCATAGGACGACTATAAATAGCAGGGTACCACACCCGAACAACGAGCGGAGGAGAGCACGCATGCGGCTACACGACCCATGCGGCCTCGCCAACATACGCGGCCTCCCGCTCACAAGATATTTTCGTTACAACTGCAACGATCTTCACACAGTTGGTGCTGACTACGTGTCCAAATAACCAAGTCATGCATACAATGGGCTGAAATGACCCCGAGATATCATCAATAGTATATCTCAACCAAGACCATGTGACAATCTGCCCTGGCATGCGGCAGTTGCAACCGCATTCTGTTGAAGGAGTCTTATACGACCACCAAACAGAGGCATATGCGGCACCCATAGCCCATCAGCATGATAGCTATAAATATGA